>OX419178.1:18868995-20089413 GCA_948465475.1 Thalpophila matura | reverse complement strand
AACTAACGTGATTTTTTTGCTCGTTTTTGCTCGATATTGATAACGGCAACAGGTAGACGCTTAAAATATTCACAGAATATTTAATTATATATTCACTTTTAAAATAAATAATTAAATTAAAATAAAACAAATATTTAAGGGGGGCTCCCATACAACAGACATGTTTTTTTTGCCGTTTTTATAAATAATGGTACGAAACCCTTCGTGCGCGAGTCCGACTCGCACTTGGCCGGTTTTTTTTTTGTTTCTAATTAATAGACGCGAAAACTACTATAGGTACCGATTTTTAAAAACCTTTCACCAGTAGATAGCTACATTATATCACTAGTAACATAGGCTACTTTTTATCCCGAAAAAATACACAGTGCCTGCCGGCCACGCGGGCCAAGTCACGGACAAAGTGCTAGCTATGTTTTTGAATTTTTTAATGTCATACGTAAATAGATATTAATTATATCGCGTTATCGTATTCATAATTTTATAGCTGAAAGAAAAAAAAATCGTTAGGCATCGCCAAGAGTCATTAATTTTACTATCACGCTATATCATAAACTGCATATAAACACATTACCCTCCTTTGCGTCTCGCAGTCGGGTAATTAACGACCCTAAACTTATATTTAGAGGCCCTTAACTTATGATTAAGGGTGATCAATAAACTTGCAATTAAAAGGCGGGTTCAGACAACACAAACGTTTTACTGTTATCTGACGTGTGACTTGATTTAGACAGTCACGATAGTATATAGGTACCTAAGGCCGGGGTGGCACTGGTACGGCGACAGCGATGATATGAACAAATAAATTTCGCTTGCCCTTCCTACAGTGCGGCCACCGACATGTTTATATGAGTTTGTTTTCACGAATTCGCCGTCGCGTCGCTGTCGCCGTACCAGGTGCGGCCGCGGCTTAAATGGTGAGACGAAACCGTTTTTTCATATCTGGTAGTTGTGTGAACTACAGGAAGATAGCTTATGCCATGGCATGATAAAACAAGTCCACTGTACGCACAGCTACAGATCAAGCTATACATTTCCAGTATAAGCTGATCTCGCATTGTATAGGATTTCCTTACAGTGAGAGGTCAGTGTAAACTGGGAATGTATAGCTTGATGTGTAGCCGTGTGTACCTATAGGATACTTCAATACTTGGTAGTATGGCAATAAAACCAATTTACTTCAATAATCAGAAGAGAAAACATACTGAATCAACTGTTTCCTTAAACATTTATCCACTATCCTGTCTATGGCCGCTTCTCAATTCCCACCCCAAATCATGAGAAAATGTCAAGAGTGGGAACGCAGTCCAAGTGGTGTTTATAATTGCAATTGGTTAGAGTAACCTCTTATCGGGCCCAGAATATTCAAAGACCAAAATACAATAAAGATCTCCTTGCAAAAATAATCCTGTATTTCATGTTTAAGAGAAAGTCAACCTTAAGTTTGTTGTTAAAGTTTATTTAAGTAGTACTACATAAGTAGTTCTTAATGGAGGTACTCAGACTCACTGTTTTATCGGGCAACGTTCCAATATTGCACTATACTGACTAGTAAAGTATTCGAGTAAAAAAAAATAAGTTTTATATTTAAAGTAGTAGTAAAGTAAATAAGTTATGTTTTAATAAACGCAATGATTGTTATAATGTTTATTTCGCAATCATTTTAAACTCCCAACCGAGCATCAAACTTCTTCATTAAACTTTTCGGGCACGCGATTAATAATATCCTTAAACGTTTCACAGCAAATTACACACTTACTTCATCAAGCATACATTCACAAGCCTGACTATGTATCTAACAACGCAACGACACCGACACAGTCGGGCAACAGTCGCTCTTCTGAGCCCGCCATTAGGTCGTACGCCGGGAATATTCTGGCCTACTAATGAGGAGCGCAAGGCCGGTATGTACGAGTTCCGCATACACGCGGTGACTCACCGCAGTCACCGCGCGTGTACGTACTTCATAGCTTTCGTTTATTCACCGCTTATGACTACAGCGGTTTATTTCATTGAAGATTTTTGTAGATTTATGCGAAAAATATTTTCTTGAAAAATGCTCACGTAATAAGCTGTAACTATGACATACAAAATTCTGTACCTTAGAGGCAAACGATAGCAACTTTACTGTTTGTGAAATCGAGATTTTTATGCCATTGGGATTGCAAATAACAGCAATTTAACATCTAAATTAATATTATATAGCTGAAGAGTTTGTTTGTTTGTTTGTTTGAACGCGCTAATCTCTGGAACTACCAGTCGGATTGGAAAAAATCTTTTTGTATTTGATAGCCAGATTCATGAGACCTAATATAGGCTATTTAACATCACGCTACGACCCTTAGGAACTGAACAACGGGGGTGAAACCGCGGGGAACAGCTAGTTATAAATAAAACTTAAAAAACGTTAGTCGGTCATTCACCGATACCATCATAAAAAAATTAGAATTATACTTAATCAACTATAAAAAACAGTAATTCAAACAATGTGAGAAAATTATTCTATGTAAATACGTAGACGCCCACGAAATTACAGCCTACGTATCTGCTACGCGCTCGTAGCATTTGCGTAGAGGTCGTAGCACTGGCGCAGTGGCGTAGACCCGAGCTTACGTGAGTATTGCCTGAAGGGCACGGGGTCTCATCAGGAACAAATTAACATTTGTTGAAACAACTCATAATAGATGGCGTTATATGTATCGATTTGTTATTGAAGTTTGTGTAAAATTGAGAACATGAAAAAATACATCATAAAAAATTATTGTTCAAATTTTGAAGAATGCTATAAGCACGGAAAAATGTATAGTCCAAAGATAGCCCGCGCTAAATCGGTCACATTTCTTTGTATGAGATGAGGCATCGGTACGTATAGTATTATATTATCTGTGCTGAAGGGACAATTTGACCACATAATGTATGACAAACTATTTATAGAGTAGGTACATTAATAATGTTTTAAAAATAAACGATTAAGAGTATCTAGTATATTTTAAGTTGCTTAAATATAAATTTCTATGCGATACCTTTAGGTTCAAGGGACGTAACCATCATTTTGGCAAAAATGAGATTTGAGCCTAAAGCTTTTATCAAAAATGGTGGTTACGCCCTTTGAACCTAAAGGTATCGTATATTTTGAGTTGATTTTTTTTAGCATATTCTTATAATAATGAGGTCAGTTATAATTTTAATGTTTTATATTCTGTTGCCCTATATTTTTATGCTGCCCATTTCATTATTTTTCTTAACAATCCTGTACGAGACATTATGGTTATCTTAATTATTTTATGGGTAAGTTTTCCTCTCTTATCGGGCCGTTCATCACTTGAAATTAGGTACGTAACGGTCAACTGCAATATGAACATACACGTACTCGTATAGCTGTGTTCACTTATTTATAAGTATCGCAACACCCACGCTTCCTATTGAAAAGCTTTCTTTAGAAAAACAGTCATAAAGATACGTCAGACTCTTCACAAACAGTGATCTATTATGTAACAAATAAGCGATTAGCATAATAGCATAGCATAATCGGACTATAATGTTCCCACTGCTGGGACACAGGCCTCCTCTGTGAGAGGGAGTGGGCCGTAGTCCACCACGCGGGCCCAGTGCGGGTTGACGTCACATGTCTTCGAATTTTTGGTTCTAGGACATGCCGGTTTCCTCACGATGTTTTCCTTCACCGTTAAAGCAATTGATAATTAATTTCTAATACGCACATGACTTCGAAAAGTCAGCGGTGCGTGCCTCGGGATCGAACTCGAACCATTCGCCATGGGAGGCACATGGTTAATCCACTAGGCTATCACTGCACTATAATAGGCGATAAGCGATTACATAATTTTATTAACAAAATACCGATTAAGTACATTAGTTACTAAAATCGATAGGTACTAATATTAATGTTTGAACGCGCTAATCTCTGAAACTACCAGTCGGGTTCGAAAAAAACTTTTTGTATATAACCAGATTCATGAGAAATAGTAGGTATAGGCTATTTAACATCACGCTTTGACCCCTAGAGCCTAGCAACGGGGGTGAAACTGCGAGGAACAACTGTGTATATGTAAAAAAGTGCATAAACGAATAGGTATGACGATGACAAAGTAAATCTAAATTACATATAATTTTTTAGATACTATTTTATTGTACCGGCTTCCCCCCACCCTTCCCTACTGGGAAGTAGCATTGTAAACTTTGATATTTAAAATATAAAGCCTTTTTATTATCTACAGGTGTTCTAATAAGATATAGTCATTGAGAAAAGCGCTGCGTACGCTACTTAGAGCAAAGTTAATATTTTTAACAAGAAATACCGTTTTAGTTTAATTTTTTACTGTACGCTGCTGTCCTTCGATAGATTTCCTTGAAGTCTTCCTTTGATATCCAAAACATGTACAAAATCGTATCGACCCCAACAAAAGACATTTCAACGAGACTGTACCTTTTTACATAATTATCTGCACAAACTACATCGGCTTGTCATTTAATAATTCTATAACAGAATCTCCAATACAACCATCAATTCACAACCTTACTCCCTTGTAATACGACCCAAAACGACCGCAGTGAAGCTTGCATTACCAAATTTAAACTCGGAACTGTGAAAGGAAAATGAACTCTAAACCCATGTTGGAAGGGGTTATGATAATTTTGCGGTGTAACTTCAGAGTTGGCATGCGGTAAAACATTGTGTGTACTACAATGGAAAATAAGGCTTGTTATGAACTAAATAAGGTTGGTGTTTGTTTGTGGTGGTTGGCGCATGCGCGTCGCACGGATCGATGTTCGCCGCGCCGCGCCGGCGACGTCGCTGACCTACTTGCGGCAGACGAACGCACGCGTGTCGCACAGGACGCGCGCTCAACTACGGTGCCACTTTACATGTTTTTTTTTTTTTTTTTGAGGATGGGAAATCATCAAATGACCCCTCCCGCTCTGGGCGGAGCGGAAGGGAGTGTCAGACTCTTACTGACTAAAACCCACCCGTGTTCCTTCCTTAGCCCTTTTGTCCGGGTCAGCGGTATCCCTTTCGGACAATCCCGCTTTCCCGGCAGGCTTGGGCCCTAGTGGGCCCCCTCTTTGATGCTGACATCTCTTTGAGGCGCGCGTGGAACACGTACGCACCGTTCGGCACGGGCCTGGTCCTGATCGGACGGTGAGCTACCCATTACTCACCGCCCGCAGGCCCGCGCCTACGGTGGCCGAGAGTCGTCACGCGGCTCCCGACGCCCGGAGCGTCTACCGCGGCACTTTACATGTATGGACACTCATTTTAGTAGTACAGTACGATCAGTAAATATTACACATCGAGCTTTAGAAAGACATATCGGCTAGCTTCGGTTTTACAGAACTTCATCTCTGTCGCACAAAGCATAAACAGTTCGATATCTGATAAACAAGTCAGCGACAAAACGTCACATAGCATAGGTATGAGTGACGGATACGATGCTCTACAATTGTGACAGTTAAATGGATATAAAACGGGGCGAGCTGATTGATATTTATCACCATTCCGACCTCGCCGACGAGGCCCGTCGCGACGTCCCCATCATGACCCGAGTCCGCCGCCGCGTATGACTCAGTCCCCTAACCGACCCTTGCTCGAGCCAGCCCGCGCTGAGCCTGTAGATTTAAATTCGACCCAAAATAATGAACCGATCCAGCTAGTAGTCCCTCCCTCTAGTTGCCCTCCCCCCAGCGACGCCCTAACCCGAGGCCCGTACCCCAGTAGGGGGTGCCCTTAGCGTGTGGTCGCTTAGTTTGTAGTTTTATTTAGTTTTAAGCCTGGCTGGAGGCATTTGTAAGTCTTCACCAGATGACCGGTTAAGCAGTGACGGCTGTTAGAAGCCTACTGCGAGAGACCATTCAAAAAAAAAAAAAAAGATATTTATCAGCACATTAACCGAGCGCAAAGCCAGATTCCGGACCCAAAACCCACTGCCTGACCCAGGGATTGAAACTAGGACCCCACAGCTCAATAGTCACTCTTGCCACCACTAAACCAACCAGAAGTAAAAACTAAGTATATTCTACAAAATATGACTGCAAGGCTAAATCCAAAAATTTTTAGAACGAACTTCCTTAACGCGGCTTTCGGTAGGAGTTGACTGATAGAAATCATCACGAAAGGAAAAAGCGTTATGCCCCTTTCATGTGACTATCTCTCTCTGTCTCTTTCAATTATATAGAAGGCGTAAGGAACTTCCAACCACACAGATTTTTTCGTAGTTCTCCTCAACTAAAGCTCGCACCGTAACCAAGCGATCCTACAACTTCCGCGACGGAACACAAACACACGCGTCCGCTCCATTACGCACTCAGTTAAGGTCGACAACCGCTACGTTCACATTCAGCGAGCCATGTAACTGTTGCAGGGCGTCATTGTGTTGGCGTGTTGGCAGTTTTAAACGGTCGTGGAGAGAGTATACTCGACTGTTGTAATTATTTTTTGTTTTTTTTTTTTATAGACGTTTCGTTTAGTGTTATGTCATGACCCTAAAAACAGAACAATCTAGCCTGTTTATAGCTCGGGTCAGCCGAAAATAATTTACAGGCAACATTCTGAGTAGGTAATTATATTTTAGCTTATAAATATTATAATACTATAAATATCTCAAATACATTATAATACTACTATTAATAATCAAAATATTATTATATTGAAAATAAAATTAGCACGTTTTAATTAATTACCTATTTTATTTAGTGCCTATTTTTTGTATGAAAACGGATTTTGTCAAGGATTACACCTATCTAGATAAACTTACAAAGAAAAACATTATCTAAATACAAACATCTAATTAATTAAAGCCGTTCCGGAGAAACGAATTACATAAAAGTTATAGAATAATTTATAAGATAATTATACTCTTTATTATACACCACAAATAACATTTACAGAACAAGACCCTCAGATCATAGAAACAAGGAGATGTGCCAAGGCGCTATCGAGCTTGATGCCTGATCTTGAGCAAATTGCTCAAACGTACACGCTGGCGACGAACGGAACACGATCGATGGTATAAATACAGTGTTTTAGTTTAGCGCTAGTGTTGAGTGACGATTAACAGTGTTAGATTGAGGGTGTGCGGAATGTTCAATGCGTGGGAGATCTTTTTATTCACAAGGAGCGCTTAATTATGCGCGTAATTGTGTCGAAAAATGTACTAAAAGTGGCATCAGTTGTTCCCGTACTAATTTGCTATATCTCCTTGTTTCTATGATCTGAGACAAGACCTAACAATTGATAAAATCAATAATAGTCGAAAAATAAAAGTAAATCAGAAGAATTATGAAAACTACCTTCTGCTTAAGTTAAACCTACCTACGTATTCGTATTCTTATCGCAATTTTCACACATAAATAAATTCCCGTCTTTCCCCATGGGGTATGCCCATGGGAGGGAAATAAAACGCCTCGCGCTACGAATTTTTCATCCAGACACACCTCAGATCATAGAAACAAGGGAGATGTGGCTACCGCTATCGAGCTTGATGCCTGATCTTGAGCAAATTGCTCATATTAAAAACGTACGCGCTGGCGACGAACCGAACACGATCGATAGTATAAATACAGTGTTTTAGTTTAGTGCTAGTGTTGAGTGACGATTACCAGTGTTAGATTGAGGGTGTGCGGAATGTTCAATGGGTGGGAGATCTTTTTATTCACAAGGAGCGCTTAATTATGCGCGTAATTGTGTCGAAAAATGTACTAAAAGTGGCATCAGTTGTTCCCGTACTAATTTGCTATGATGGCATATCTCCTTGTTTCTATGATCTGAGAGACACACCCTTTTTACTTTAGCCCTATTTTTTTTACATGAATCTTGCTGCGAGATATATTATTTTTATTATTTAAGATACGTAGGGCAAATCTGGAGCAAACCGACTGGGGAAGTACCTACAGAATCACCGATTCACAGAATACCACAGACACTACAGTCAAATAATGCGACTCCTCGGTAGTGTTGTGTTCCTGTGGTGAGTAAGGTCGCCAGAGCTCCTGAGGATGCGCTGTGTTGGCAATGGAGGACCTGCTTGTCCTTTAAGATGTCGGCACAGCGAATCCTCATTTTAAAGGGTCGGCAGTGCACAAGTGATTATAGGCGACGGTAACCTATTACCATCAGGCGGGCCGTTCGCTTGTATTGGCATAAAATCCTATGGTTGTTTCAAGTGGCAGCGAAAATATATTTGAGGAAAATACGACTATTTCGTGAAAACATGACGATTTCCTCAAGGAAGTACTTATACCTAATTTCGAGAGCTATATTGATGATTTTAAATTATTAATAATTAAAAAGGTTTATTTTCTCATCACAATATAAGGTATTACATTTAACAAAGTATAACAATACATAACAACTACTGTTTAATAATTAATTCTACTTTGGGAGACTGGTGCCTAAGCTAGACGTAAGGCCTGTATTTCAGGTAATTAATGATTGATTAATGGTCAATTAATGATTAGGTATTATTTAGCAACTGTACTATCATTATTTTCGCGCATTTAATAAATAAATCATTACTTTTTGGAAGTCGGTTAAACAGTGCTGCACTTTGCAAAAAACGTATGATGAATTTCGCGCGCTACCTACCTTGATCGATCAATAACCCGATCGATTCCCTTATAACCCCAACAGACAGCATGGCTGCTTGGTTGCAAAGGTAGGTGGTGGGTGAAATCGCCGAAAGTTGTATTCTGGTGTGTTACTGATTTGGAGTGATTTATTGTGTGTTACATGTTCTGCTGTGTTATACCTAAGTACAATCCATATAAAAAATGGGTTGTCCCAGTTGTACTTACAACACAACATAACTTGTAACACACAATAACACACACCAAATCAGTAACACACCAGAACACAACTTTCGGAACATTCCGCGATTTTACCCAGGTATGCTGGTAGAACTTTTAAAAGGCCTACCAGTTTCTTTAGGTAAGGAGTAAAATCCAAAGTTGAAGAAATCTTTTTAAGATACTCATAATACAATATTCCTTGTGATAACAAAATTCAAGTTAACATTAAAATATTCATGTCATGGTATGTTCTCGCTGTGAATGGCATGTCAACGTATTGGATGGCCTCATACAAAATTTCTAACAAGAGGGAGCAATTATTATTCCTGCAACTCAATTTGGGCTTTATTGTTATTAGGCGATAGATTATCTTTCATTAGTAGGAAGATTGAGTTATAAGTCGATATGGAGTTGTTGTCAATATGCGATATGGAAATGTGATGAGTTTTCGTATTCTAGGCGAATATGGGGTAGAAGTAAAATGGCGCAGATAACAATAAAAACATCACTGTGTATTGTAGTCAAATATTAGGTCTTTACCTATGAAATTGCCGTTCTGCAGTACTGGCCATTTCAAATCAAAATAATTTTTGTTTGGCTAAGAATTCTAATTTCAAATTAATTTTATTTTAAAAACATGTTTTTTTTTTCCAAAAGTAGTCATTTGTTTATTGATTAGTGTTACATTTTCATCGCATTTCAATCTTTTTCGTCATCATGGATACGTCAAAAATTCGAGTAATTATGGAATACGAGTACCGTCGTGGCAGCAACGCGCACAAGCGGCACGCCACATCAACGACGTTTACGGAGCTAACACTACAAACCAACGCACCACCTGTTATTGGTTTGCTCGCTTCCGTTCTGGAAATTTCGACCTGAAAAATGAACCTCGCGGTCGTCCGAAGACTTTGGTTGACAATGACGAATTAAAGGTGATTGTGGAAGCTGGTGATACACAATCTACGGCTGAATTAGCAGCAGCTTTCGACGTTAGCGTCAAAACAATATTGGTCCATTTGCGTCAAATTGGCAAGGTAAAAAAGCTTGACAAATGGGTGCCCCACGAACTCAATGATCGCCAGCGCGAAGTACGCGTCGAGACGTGCCTTGCACTGCTCAACAGACACACAAATGAAGGAATTTTGAACCACATTGTTACCTGCGAAGAGAAATGGATTCTGTTTGATAACCGCAAGCGCTCAGCAAGTTGGTTGGATCCTGCTTCAGCACCTAAACAATGCCCTAAACGAAAACTTACCCCTAGAAAAGTGATGGTCACTGTTTGGTGGTCTAGCGCCGGTGTGATTCATCACAGCTTCTTACCAAACGGGGTGAGCATTACTGCAGATGTGTACTGTAAAGAACTGAACACAATGATGAAGAAGCTGGCACATCTCCAACCAGCATTGGTCAATCGCTCGTCTCCACTGCTCCTGCACGACAACGCGCGACCTGATACTGCACAGCAGACGGTCTCCAAGTTGCAAGAACTGGGGTTGGAAGCTCTCCGTCATCCGCCCTACTCACCAGACCTTGCGCCTACAGACTACTACTTTTTCCAGAATTTGGATAACTTCTTGGCGGGAAAAAAATTCAATACCCGAGAGGCAGTACAAAATGCCTTTGAAGCTTTTGTTGCCTCCCGTCCAGCTGATTTCCTTAAGAAGGGCATCAATAAACTGCCACTGCATTGGCAAAGATGCATTGATTGCATGGGTGATTACTTCGATTAATACAAATAAAAAATACATGAAAAAAATTAGTTTAAATTTTTTCATACAAAACGGCAATTTCATAGGTAAAGACCTATTATAATCTTACTTATACTTTGCTATTGTGACTTCAAAAGCTTGATTAGATGCTTGGATGTTTGTTACTTAATCAAGCAAGCCGTAACGGTGAAAAATATTGGTTGAAGGGGGTTGTATTACGGTAATTTTGAATTCTAGAAACAAGTACTTTTTTGTGTGCAATATTCAGTAAAGACAATATTCAAGTAGGGAGTTAATTCATAACATTAAAATTTTTACTTCTGAACTATCTGCACCACTTATAGAGAAAAATAACTTAACGTACGAAATGAATTTACCTATACTCCATTTATAATAGCATTAGAAAAAAGAGGCTCGTAGAAGCAGGAGTGCAAAACATTTTATTTCAAAGTTAAGATAAAACAATTAAAATAAAATTGTTTAAAGAGAACATTAATAAATAGGTCTAAGACAGTACTAAATACTTAGATAAACGAAATAAAAGATTTGTTTTTTTAATTATGCTTTATTTATAATAATATCTTCATCACACATTACAACCAAAACGACTGAATGAGACAGCCAATCACGTCATGATGATTTAAATATGAAGGAAGGAAATAAAAGTCATTTATTTAACAATATTTTAATAAAAATAACAACTTACAACACTACAGTTGGTGAAATTTCTTCGTCTGCATCATAGAATTTAGTCACTATCATCAGATGATGAAGATGAAGAAGTTTCACCAACGTTAATAATAAATTTTTCTACCACATCATCCATTATGCCATCGAGTTGGCAAAACTTTTCCTCTTCTTTAATTGCATGAGCAACACAAGACTGCCATCGTTCTGGCGTAATACTATCCAGAGCTTGTGGGAGTAATTGTTTCACCTCATTCAGTTTGAAAGTTTTATTATGTTGGGCCACATACCCCTTCATTTGAGCCCATATTAGTTCTATAGGGTTGAGCTCGCAGTGGTAAGGTGGGAGGCGCAATACTGTAATACCCTTCTTTCTAGCCATCTCATCTACAACAAACTTTTGGTATAAATGTTTTTGTGTTTTTACTTTTTCTAATAAAGTTGCCCTAAGATCTTTTTCCTCAAAAGGAATATTTTTGTTTTTTAACCATTCCTGTATATCTGCTTTTCGTGTGGCTGTAGTTGGCAGCTTCTCCAGTTTCCTTGAGTGGTATGGCGCATTATCCATAACAATTACAGCACCACTCTCAATTTTAGTTAAAATTAACTTGAACCACTTTTCAAAGTTGAAGGCGTCCATTTCGGAGTGGTAGTCTCCATCGCCTTTCTTAGCATCAAATATTAATGCAGCATCTGATAGAAACCCTTCAGTAGATCCTGTAAAATAAAACGAATACAAGTCAATTATTCCGTACCCCTATAAAGGGTGACTGGTAATTAGTGAACGATACTTAAACACATGAATGTGCTCACGATAACAAACAACATTTACTATGGGACCAAATCTGAAATCGCGAAAAACAAATTAGCTGCCCCATACATTCATGTTCGCTTAACTCGTCAAAATGTAGGGAGCAGCTGATTTTTTTTTCGCGATTTCAGATTTGGTCCCGTAGTAAAAGTTGTTTGTTATCATGAGCACAATCATGTGTTTAGGTATCGGTCAGTAATTACCAGTCACACTATATAATTTCACTGCTGGAAATAGTTTTCATTTATACAATAATAAAGTAGCAATAACATTTATAACTTTAATAGTTTGCATTGCACTTGTAAATTCATAATACAATATAATATTACTTCGTTAATAGTCAATAACAATGGGGTGTTCATTTGCTAATGGTGAGGACAGTCAACAAAATATATATTAAAAACAAATTAATGCAAGTAAATAAAGTACATACCAATATGTCCAATTATAAGCCGCCTTCCTTTTCCCGTTGGGTTCTTTAAGCCCGTGGATAGACCTTCCCGATGTGCTTCTTTTGAAGACTTAATAGTTGTGTCATGCCATATTAGGCTTTTCGTGTGACCTGTTATGATAAAAGGTTTAAATACAATATTCACAAAACAAATTTATGAAATAATGTTGCACTTTCCTCTTATTTAACTGTATAATTAATCATAACGTTATTGAATACAGGTTTGCTTGGTGCATAAAAAAACCGTTTAGAAACTTAGAAGCACTGTACCTTCATTTAGCCAAGTCTCATCTAAATAATATATTTTTCTTCCTTCATTCCTTAGCCTTTTTATTTCATGAAGATACTTTATTCTCCATAGGACGATCTCCTGTTTGTCTATAAGTGCACTTTTTCTGCTCCGTTTGATATAAGTGAACTTTAATGTTTCTTTAATTATTTTATATAGACAGCTTCTCTTAAAATCTGGCAGAGAATCGTCACTGTTTACTGCTTCCAGTATCTTATCCAAGGTGGGCAACTCATTATTAAAAAAGAAAGAATGAATTTTCCTGCGTATTCCACTGAAAGTGATGTCATCAAAATCATCACGTTTCATGTGCTTCCGTTGGCGAGGGGGAGATTGCAGGCGACCTTTAATGTTGTACTCTTTGATTATATTGTAGACAGTAGCCCGAGATACGCCTGTAAATAATAAGTCAAATATATGTTTTATCACAATGCATGCTACTTTCAAATATTTTTATAGTAATAATTTTATGAATCATCCTTACCGGCAACTTCAGCGGTTTTATTTATCATCTCAGTCTTATAACGAGGAGTATCTGTAGGCCAGGACTCCTTAAATTGCTTAAAAATATTTATTACAGTTTGCTTTTCTACAGCACGAAGTGCGGTCTGCTTCATTCTCTTCTTCTTGGGAGACATTATTATGTCGTCGTGGTCAACATTTGGGCCACGTTTTTTTCGCCGTTGGCTTTGGTCAGACTCGGAATGTTGTTGTAAGCCGCTCGGGCCCGCACCGGGATCACCCATTGCACAACCAAACGTACCTAACGTTTTGTACAAACAACCCAATAACAACACTGATAACAACACTGATAACAAAACAATAACAAAATAAAGAAAAACAGTAACAAATAACAACAAAATCACGAAAATTTGGCAATAAAAAACAAGTCGCAGCATTCACAAGTATTCACAAGTGAATGACATTAAACTACAACCACAGAACATTAATTACGTCAATTTCACAGACGACATAAACCGACAAAATTAGAAAAACCCGCCTGTCAGAGCTTAAGAAGGGATTATTAGCATTTTAGTTTTGGTAGAATTATAGTAAAACGAAAAACGTTCCAATATTGTTCATTCCTGCTTCTTTTAGGTTTTTTAGATTGACACTGTAATTTTAAATTGGAATGAAATAATATATCTAAATGAAAGCAACTTAATTTCTTATGATAAATTGTTAAAGTGATTACAATTAAGTGTGACAGCTGGTATATAAATAGATTTTTAATAAATTTGGCGTCAATCGTAACTTAAACAAGTTTTTGTACTATTGCTATAAAGTGTGCATTAAAAATAACCTTTTTTAACTTCTGTCTAATGCTATTTCAAATGGAGTATAGATACCAATCACCCAAAAAGAAAAATTCGGAAACACGAACGGTTATTTTCCGTATACACTCCACTCAGGAACAAACAAATCCACCCCATTTATATCCTAAAAATACTTTTCGGTAAATATGACCAAAACGAAAATAAACATGGTCATTAAAAATATAGGGCGCCGAAGAAATGGCATTGTAGCGAAGCGCGATCAAGTAGCCATGGTTACTGGAGGGGCTTGTACGAAGTGGGGCGCGAGTCGCAGCGGGTACCTACGTGGGCATAAGCGGAGCGGGAAAAGCCTAGTGAACGTCAGCGCAGTCAGCTTATGAAGTACGTAACTAGTATAGGTACCGGCAGAAATCATTAACACAAATCGCGCATATTACATTTTCGGCCCAACAGACAATAGACAATTGACAATACGTACTGGTCCAGTTGGACGACGAGCATCGACTGACGAACCATTCGCGTGCAGCCTCGGCGCCCCCGTCTTCTTAATTCCGCCAAAGAGACCGAATAATCAGCTAATGAGCAGGTAACGTTTGTGCTCCTAACTGCTGCCGCTAGTTATACCTATTTGTATCCTGGATATGACGAGTGACGAAGATAAACGAACGTTCTCAACACCATCGTCATAAGCGCAACTCAATCCAGAGCGATGCAACGCTAGTTAGAGTTGCTACACCGAGTGTTTAGGGACAGTACTATGACGTGTGTTATTGCCATCATTGTTATTGAGTGAGAGAAGAGATGGAATTATAGCGGATAATAGAATATCATCCATTTCTCTCAACGGAGCAAAGATTTCTTTCATATTTTACTAGCGACTCGCTCATGCTTCGCACTGGTGCAATGTACTGATGTGACAACATGTCAAAACATCGAGATTTTTGTGCTGTATCTGAGTTTTAAATATTAACGTATTATACACAAACCTTTCGGAATAATTTATCTAATTGATGTTGAAAGCCGCATTAAAATCCATTATGTAGTTTAGAAGAATTAAGCGTACAAACAGTTTCAGATTTGTGAGGTGTTCTTTACACTTACAGAGTCATCTGGCAAAATAACTGAACAATTATTACCAAAGGAATGATGTAATTTTAATGAGAAAGAAAGTTTTAAGAAGAACCATAATGTTGCCAAGAATTAATAAGTGTGATTCACAGATTTTTGGAAACGAAACACATTTGGCATAAGACAACAGGGTGAGTGTTTAGCTAATAATATCTTTTAAACCAAGCTGCATGTCTGTCTGTCTAAACAATCAACTACCTCCTCGAATTGTACAGTCTCAAAGAATATATTCTCTATTACGTATCGTATGTATGTAAAAAAATCAGCTGCTCCATACATTTTGTTGAGTTATGTGAACATAAATGTATGGAACAGCTGATATTTTTTTCGCGATTTCAGGGTTGGTCCCATGGTAAAAGTTGTTCATAATGATGAGTTTAATGACCGCTTTTTGGGATCGAACGGGTTTTTGTTACATGCTGTATAAAGGACGTCGGCAGTTTTGGGCTTGATATGGTACAGTAATAATAGCGTAACCAAAAATAAAAATATATTTTAATTGTTCTTTGGCTAATTTATCTTAGAGATTAAGAATTGGAATCAAAAATCGAAATAAAATGATTATGCCGTTGACATTTTGAAAAACCAATAAAGCAAAAACGGGTGCATGCTCCCTGGGGCGTGCCTCCACAGAATATCATGTAGACAGCAACTAAAACCTTGAATTGAGAACTCATTAGTCGGGCTGTTCTTTATTGGACCTCCACAGAATATCATGGTGACAGCAACTAAAACCTTTGAATTGAGAACTCATTAGTCGGGCTGTACTTCACTGGATCATTCACACCATACTTAACCTCACTGTCAGAAATACGAAGATTTCTTTTTAACCCAATTACGTACAAAAACAAACAAAAAATGAATTTAAATACTCTTAAAATACTCGATCACACCAAACTAATTTCATATCTGTACCGACATACACAATCTGAAGCCCAGCGTTCTATGGGCGTCTGCCAGTGCCCTTTACAAATCTCTTGGCGGCTCAAAGACGAGGTCGCGGTCACTGCGACCCTACAACTGTAAAATCACTGACTCCAAGGTTTTCTAAGAGGCCCATCTTGTTGGAGGGTCCACTCCGAGCGATACGGACCATCTGAGGACTATTCAACACATGGAGAGGGTCCAGCAGTGTTGCAGAAATAGTTGCAGAAACAGAAATAGTGTTGCATAAAATAAAATGAAAATATATTTTGAAATGTGCAGATCAAGCCCTTTCATATGATATGCCACTTGACCTAGTAACCCCAATTTAAAATTTCGGACCCCCACTCCGGTCCCTTTTGCAATGAAAATAAAACTATTTTTTACTTTTTTCATTTGCAATAATGTTGGGCAAGCGTTCTTTATAACTGTTCCAAATTTCAAGTCGATAGCATTAGTAGTTGCTGAAATAAGCAGGTGTGACAGACAGACGAAGTCGCACCATAAGGGTTCCTTTTTTACCATTTTGGTACAGAACCCTAATTAATCACCGTACGTTAGTCTCGCAAAAACTCGAAAATAGCTTGACCGATTAACTTGAAACTTTGTACAGTTGTTGTAGGGAAGCCGAGATTTAAACGGGCATTGCAACGCATGTCGGGCACAGCTAGTTATAAACGGTCGAAAGTGATAAATACAAAGTTAGGTAATGTTATAGGAATTGAGATAACTATCTCATTTCACACAAGCACTTTTAAATGAAATTATCATTATAAGAAACAACCTCAGATCATAGAAACAAGGAGAAGTGCCAAGGCGCTATCGAGCTTGATGCCTGATCTTAAGCAAATTGCTCATATTAAAAACGTTCGCGCTGCACGCTGGCGACGAACCGAACGCGATCGATGGTATAAATACAGTGTTTTAGTTTAGTACTAGTGTTGAGTGACGATTAACAGTGTTAAATTGAGGGTGTGCGGAATGTTCAATGCGTGGGAGATCTTTTTATTCACAAGGAGCGCTTAATTATGCGCGTAATTGTGTCGAAAAATGTACTAAAAGTGGCATCAGTTGTTCCCGTACTAATTTGTTATGATGGCATATCTCCTTGTTTCTATGATCTGAGGAAACAACTAATACAGTCAACCTGATCTAGAGGTGCCTCTGCCTACGAACGACCCAATCCGGTGAGTCTCGACTCGACACATTACCGTTAGCATGGGGTCTCATCAGGAACAAAGGAACATTTGTTGAAATAACTCATAATAGATGGCGTTATATGTATCGATTTGTTATTGAAGTTTGTGTAAAATTGAGAACATGAAAAAATACATCATGAAAAATATTTGTTCAAATTTTGAAAAATCCTTTAAGCACAGAAAAATGTATAGCCCGAAGATAGCCCGCGCTAAATCGGTCACATTTCTTTGTATGAGATGAGGCATCTGTACGTATAGTATTATATTATCTGTGCCGTTAGCCTAACTTACCTATTCACGTGCAAATCTGTTAAGACTTAATTATCATCTCTTGACTGCTCAAGCAATATTTTGACATTTTATAGGTTTAAATGATTTTTATTTTAGTACCATTGATTTTATTTTTTATCCTAAGGGATTTTTAAAATATGTATCTCATATTTTATTTTATTATTGATTGACTATTCAAAAGTGCCTGTAAATGGTCTAATTGAAATAAATGTTTTGACTTTGACTATGACTTCACATGATTTTTTCTTTACAATATCTCAACTCATTGTCTCTCCTAAGTAGACGCGCCCCACGGCATACTGGTTGGGTAGCCCTGTACTAAACCATCAAGGCACTTAAGGTGAAGTTTATGTCCAGAGAAAACTACGGTAAGTAGTCTACAATCAATGAATGGATACTCGCAATACGTAAAAGAACAGGAAAACCTTCAACTGCCGCTTGCTCACAACAAATCCCTCATTGAGTACGTTTATGTTCACTTACGTTGTATACGTTCCTCGTACGTCAATGACTCACGCGTCATTCATGAAACACGGAATTTCAATCGTCACACGCAATGATGGTTGTATTACTAAAAACGGTTAATTTAAGTACGAGTACCTACCTAGCTTAACATAATATTCATCGGAATCCCTACTTAGTGAATAAAACTTCATTAATTTGGGGTTGTATTACAGAACTGAACTCATTAGACTCAAGCATTACATAAATCTAGTTTCAACCAATCAAATGGATTTAAATCTATGCTCAAAGCGAGATCTGTGCTTGAGTATCGTTCTGTAATACGAGCCTTAGTTTACCTACAAATATTTCTTCCGATGTTGAAGACGTAATGCTTTCACGTCTTTTATGGTAGTTACTTAGATTCTTATTAGGGTTCCGTACCAAAATGGTAAAAAAGGAACCCTTATGGTGCGACTTCGTCTGTCTGTCACACCTGCTTATTTCAGCAACTACTAACTTATGCTATCGACTTGAAATTTGGAACAGTTATAAAGAATGCTTGTTCAACTTTATTGCAAATGAAAAAAATCCAAAAATATTTTTATTTTCATTGCAAAAGGGGCCGGAGTGGGGGTCCGAAATTTTAAAGTGGGGTTACTAGGTCAAGTGACGTATCATATGAAAGGGCTTGATACCATTCCCCCCCCCCCTTATCTCCGAAGTTTGCGGGGCGAAAAATCTGAATTAGAGTTGATAGGAATTAACCCAAATATGGCACCAAAAATAAAACGATGTTCCTAACTAGTACAGTTTTTTCAAAATCATCAAAATTCCTTCACAAACAAACTTAGTTATGCGGTCCGGATTTTTTCGCTTTATACGTCCAAAAATGATACGGAACCCTCGGTGCGCGAGTACGACTCGCACTTGGCCGGTTTTTTGTCTTGGCGACAGTTATAGTTATAAGTATTCTAACTACTTATTCAAATGCTGTTACTTCAGATCATAGAAACAAGGGAGATGGATGTGCCAAGGCACCGCCTGAACGCCTGACGTGTAACTTTCAGTAATTCGAACTTTTTATTTTTCATCTTGGTATGAACCTCTCAGCATTTGTAGCAGGACACTTTCGCGAAAGACATTTGCGCGAAAGACACTTGCCCGTGGAGGTGGACTAACACCCAGCTTTTTAGGGTTCCGTAGTCAACTAGGAACCCTTAGGTAATAATTTCTTAACGTCCGTCTGTCCGTCTGTCTGTTCGTCTGACCTTCTGTCCGTCTGTCACACCCTCGTCAAATCTACAGTTCATAACCAATCTGTGTGAAACTATGAGCCGCCATAAAGGTCTGTAGTGAAATTACCAAAAATAAAATAATTGGGGGGGGGGGGGCATACATGAAACTAAGTATTTTCGCGCACCCCTTTATGTGGGGTATCGTTGGATAGGTCTTTGAAAAAATAAAATATACAAATAAATACAATATAATAATATTATGAAATACAAAGTTAGTTATTTTCGCGGTTGTCAAACTCAACACTGAAGATAATGAATATTTCAAAAAGTAATAGACGTATTTTGTTCAAACCAATTTTATTTAAAATTATTTATTGGATGCTATAAGCTTGATTTTTCTCTGATTTTTTGATGACGCAGTTGGAAAATTACAGGGGAGGGGACACATTGTTAACGACTTTCGGAGCTCCTAGTTCTAGTTCTCCTACTTCTTCGGTTTTTTATAATAATTATTATAAAAAACCGGCCAAGTGCGAGTCAAACTCGCGCACAAAGGGTTCCGTACCATTATGTATACAACATTAGATTATTTAACTTTTATTAAGATCGGGGAAAAAACAGCAAAAATCACGTTTGTTATTATGGGAGCAACCAACTCAGCTACCGCGACCTGCTCGGTTAACTAGAAATTTGAGATCCCTTTGCAACGCTTGAACGCCTTTATTCTGTTTTTTAGTATTTGTTGTTATAGCGTCAGCAGAAATACATCATCTGTGAAAATTTCAACTGTGTAGCTATCACGGTTCATGAGATACAGCCTGGTGACAGACAGACAGACACACGAACAGCGGAGCCTTAGTAATAGGGTCTCGTTTTACCTTTTGGGTACAGAACCCTAAAAACTGAAAATCACGAAGTTTGTCAAAGGCGGCAATAGCCTGCTCAAACGGAACATATACAATAGGTATATGATATTGCTGTTCTTAATTTATCTAGCACAAGAGAGAAGACGCAGTACAAAACAGATAGGTACTGTGGTTCTGTTTGAGCTTCTTTCGCGCAAGAGTCATTCGCTCAAATGTCTTTCGCCCAACTGTTTTTCGCTCAAATGTCTTTCACGCAAGTGTCCTTTCGCGGAAATATCTTTTCGCGCAAATGGCCTTTCGCGGAAATGTCTTTTCGCGCAAATGGATTCGCGCAAGTGTCTTTCGCTCAATTAATGTCTTTCGCGCAAGTGTACCAGATCCCTCAGCATTTAGAACTCTTAGTTATTCGAAATATTATGTAAGTATTTTGAATCATCGAGAGTCGACTGTAAATTAATTTTTATTTTGGAAGTTAGGTCCCTGCACTGAACAAAAACGTCCTAGTGGTTCCTTGGTCGTAAAAGTTTGGGTACCACTGATTTAGACTGACGATTAGGATTGCAAATGTTAATTTTATGCAATTTTATGCACAACAAGTGCGCTTCCCAAGATTGCAACAAGCAATTTTGGGAAGTAGGTATGGCAAGTGCAACTCATACACAATCAGATGGATAATGACGTACGCGCTTTGTAAACACAGACACTGAGAGAATGATCAAATGTATGGATAGTTTACTGTCCCAACCTTGAAATACATCTGCAGATTGTGCATTAAACTCTGGCTTCAATAAGATGCATACCTACAATGCATACAGTACCGTATACTGGGATTCAGAACTAAAAATGATACTACATCGTTTCTGTTTTTGACCATCACCTTGACTCATATCTAGATACTTACATCTAGTAAGGTCAAGGTTAGCGAATCATTTGACAACCCGTCCTCAACCTAATAAAATACATTTCTGTTAGATATCATATTAACCATCAAGCCTAGGTACTTGTCAAGAGTTTACTATACCTGGCACAAATCTTGAGCTCAGATCCTTAATTACTTTAAGCTACTTTGGACCTTATTCCTGAGACAATACGACGCAAATACCCAACACTCCCCCGAGAGCTCAAGATAAAAGCCGGCAACTGTAGCAGTATAGGGTTATTTTGTTTTTAAAAGCGGTTACCATAATCTATGAAACGCTTGCTATATCAAGTATGACTAGCCTTTAAAATGAGGATTCGCTATACCGACAGCTTAAGGGACAAGCAGGTCACTGTCAACACAGCGAACCAGAGGAACACAACACTACCGAACAGTAGCGTTATTTGGCTGTGGTATTCTGTAAAGAGAAGGAATTTCCCCAGCCAGTGATGACTTTTAGAATTCAGCTAAATAATAACCCGGTTTAAGTTCATTTGGGTTCAAATATTCAGTGTATGGACGCCATTGATGATTTTACTAATAAAGATAACATAATAGCTGTTTAATAGAACTCATAGTTCCATCTATTTGCCAAGCCATATATCTAGTAACATACCACTTCTGTTTGGTGTATTATAATAAATTCATGGCGACGTAACGCTCTCGTACAACACACAATAATTAACGTTTACAAAATTGGCAACACACAACTAACACCTGGCAACACTATACAGACACGTATACAGACTATTTATGAGAAAAAGTCATAAAATATCCGATTGAAAGTAACAAAAACCGACAAAATTTTAAGTGATAAACTTGTTGTTAAGTACGTGTAAACATGAAAAGTTGAAAACGTAACATAACCTAGAAATTACAAGAAAATTATTAAAGGGACCTTACCCTCCGCAGTTTATAGCGCTGTCGCCGCCTAAAGTGATCCATGGTGTTTGAGCCTTCGTCATAAAACGCACATTTCACTGTATACACTTAACACTATCACTATGACACTACTAAGCGTGCATAATATTGTGATGACCACGGTGGCTGGACTGTTCGGCTGTGCGCTAAAAATAATGGCGCGTACTGCGGGAGACGCGGGATACGTGCGAGGGTTTGAAATGGGAGATGTACATTGATTTGTCTGCTTATATATTTTTTATAAGCAGACAAATCAATGTACGCGACACCTGACGGGTTAATTAAATCAGGACTTACTTTACTTACTTAAACCATGAAAGTATGTAAAAAATTACTCAAACAGTATCTTACAAATAGCATAAAAACATAAACGACACACTCAAACACATAACACATCTAGCTACGCTTGATCCGTGTACTTTTGCGATAACGAACTCGTTTACTTGTTGTACAACAAAGTTGAAGTATTCACAGCTACCTACCTTCTTTTAATTTTTTTTAATTTTTTTATTTTCTTCTCTTGGAAGTATTAATGTATTTTTGTTTTCCAATATCGTAACCGCCACTCGGTAGATAATATTAATATATCTATGAAATTTGTATTGTGTTCTCATGTAAGTGAATGTAATTCTTTATGAGAATAAAGGTTCTTAAATCCGAGGACTTTACGCGCACAGAACATAATTAATCAAAATATGTATCAATATTTTGACTAACCTCGACGTCTCGATCAAGTCGCATTGACCGTGGTCACGAGAAGACTGAAGTATGCGGGTGTCATCCGCTTGAGCGGCGGGTGCTCTCTCGAACTACCCGCGTTTGGTTTTGTGAAACGTAACTGTCTGTCTGTCTGTCTTATGTGTAGGTATTGATTCTACCGCTTGTATGAGTTCTGAGGTCCTAGACAAGTTACTTTTCTGTTAGCGTTAGCGTCAAACGCTACGGATAAAATGTATGGAAATGACATTTGTGAGTCACGTGACTTTTCCGCAGGTAATGTCATTGCAAGCAACTTGTCTCTGAACATAAAATTAAATCATCGGTCGCGTTAGGTCCGTCGACAACATTGATCAAATTGATCTTTACCCCTATCATGAGAGATTTTTTGACGTGTAGTATCGTTAACGTAAGCATATTTTGAATTGAAAATACACGTTTGTTACACAATATTTATATAAATTAAATACTTAGGTAAATAATAGTATTTTTTAAAATGTGCAAATTGTATAAAATTTTATCAATATGTTCCAGGACTGCCGTATTTTAAATTCAAAATATGCTTACGTTAACGAAACTATACGTCAAAAAAACTCATGATAGGGGTAGGTACTTTTCAGGCTTCAGGTTTCTATGATCTGAGGTTGTTAAGATTTCGTATATAAAGGGCGTCAATGGTACCCATTTAGTTTATATGCCTACAATGTCTATCTGCTACATCGAATCAAAGTCCTGTCAGTTTACGAAAACCAACAGAAGACTAAATTCAAAAAATCTGTTATATTTTCGACGATTTACTTCAGATGATTCAAATACTCAACTGTTTCACTTTTCTAACATAACACACAGTGGAAAGCAAACATTACAATATTTTCATACTGCCAAAACTATTTTCATATTACCCGAATACATCCCAACAACTTTAAAACTGCATTCAATAGCCACCTTAACTCCATTGCACAAAGTCCATATTTCTATAAAATGTTATGTCCATAAGTTGGTAATTATGGACGAGATTTGTGAAGGCAGTGGTTCCGCTTCATTCGGCATTGATCTGTCAAGAGTAGCTGGCAACTGATGCCATTGTCTTATTGTTTAATAATTTATGTAATTTTAATACATAAGCCGCTGAAAATTTTGTAAGTAGGTACCTACCTACAAAAGTATCAACTCAAGAACATACACACACTTTAAAATGCCGTACATAAAAATCTTCTGTTCTGGTTCAAGAAGCTTTTATTTGTATGAATTCCTAAAAGGAATTTCGTGTATTTAGGTGGTACTCGTACTGTAGAGTCTGTAAATCAGTAGGTATCTACCTACTTACTAAAACCGTTTCTATAATATACCTACTTGCAAACTTTTAAAACGTCGAAGTTGTGCAATGCATAGTTTTTTTTCGAATAATTATAATTTATTATGTAGGGAGGTAAGTAATTTTTATTGTTTCTCTGACTTGTAGGAGTTGTATAATATATCAGAATCTATACCCGACTGGACTATCCATATGCTACAAAAGCGCCCTCTGTCGAAACTTACGGGCATTAGCGATAACAGGAAAATTGTTAGAAAGTATCGTTCCACGAAAACTCGAAGCTTTGCGTAAGCTTGTTAACACCTACACTAGGTGGCGCTCTTCGCAATCGTGTAGTTCCTAGTTCCATGAAAAGCGCTCAGATGGCGCTAGTAGTAGCATGACAAGCAAACCTTTGAAAAAAAAAACATTAATATTTTGATTTACAAGAAATTAATATATCGGTATTATACATTGAAAATTATATATTGGACTAATAAATATGACGGTAAATGAGGCGTTAATATTTGTTGAAAACAGAAATATTAAGCTCCAATTTATGTTCACAAACATAATTTCAAAGTCCATCAATAAAATTCAGTTTATCACTAATGAATGAACTGAAAATATTAAGAAGTTACTTCTATTGGAGCCGCGCCAGATTATTATAAAGTGTTCACTCAGACGAAACAGTAGGCGATGTGTCGTAGGTAACATTTGCGCAATAGTAACATGAAATTAAATAATACGCAGCAAAACAAAATAGTTTTTTACACATTTTAGATATTGGCGTACCGCCCAAACTACGTAACATGGCGTCTGAATTGCAACGTTGATTGAATCCATGGCCATTATTTCTATGACCCATTTTTTACGAATATCTTTTTATTATATTTTCCTGTAATATTTTATGTTGTTTACGCGATCACTGTTCATTAAAATGAAACTGAATTTTATGGATTGCTGTGCGTTTATTGTTTGATATCTGTTATAACTAGGGATGTTACGGAGCTTCGACTCCGACTATAAGTCGGAACTTCCAACTGATATTACCTACACCTCCGGTTCCGACGTTCCGACTTCGTCTCTGATACTTTTAAATCGGAGGTTTAATCGGTCGAAGCATCGGATAGCGGCGGGGGTGCAAAGCGGCAATAATTTCAATTATTTTTTAATTGAAATTAAAGAGGCTGACAGTCAGTTGCAGAAAAGGTAATTAAGGTTTGTATAATGGAGACTTTAACCATAGAACTTGTAGGTACTTATGGTTAAAGTCTCCTTTAAAACTAATGACCTTTTCTACAACCGACTGTGAGCTGTGACTGTTGATGTTTGTACCATTCTATTTTATTAGGCCTGCCCATAACACATCTCTCTTCCGCCACCGCCTCTAAGTCCGGTTCCGACTCCGATAAACCAAATTCAAAAACTCCGATACTTCGGTTCCGATAAAACCACCTCGTAACATCCCTGGTTATAACTGTGGCTCTATGGCGCCTGTGGTTACGTGTTGCCAGTGTTGCCACTGAAATAAGATTGATGTTCGTAAACGTTGAGCTTTAAATTTCGAGGAAAATCAGCGAACAAATGATTGTGAAATATTTTGAAACGTTTCCTAGCCACAAAAATGTTTTATGTATTATATCGAAGCTTTTGTTGCTTACCTATAGTTTCTAGTTAGTCAACGAAATAGTTAATAAATCAATAGATAGATATGGAGGAATACGCTTAGAGATCTTATACACGTAATTTTATGACGTGTAAGCAGTAAGTCCTAACTACTAAATGCGAAAGTTTGATTGTTTGTTACCTTTTCACGCCTAAACCACTGCACCGATCATCATGAAATTTGGCATACATGTTTTCAGGGCCACAGTGTACTTTTTGTAGCGGAGGGGCTCGTGGCTAAATGACGGCCGCGCTGATCGATCGATCTGCGAGGTTAAGCTGCGCTTGCCGCGGTCAGTCCTTGGATGGGTGACCGTTCTTTACACATCAAGACCCCTCCGTGCCTCGGAGAGCACGTTAAGCAGTCGGTCCCGGTTGTCATAGGAATATCTTTGACAATCGTTACGGGTAGTCAGAAGCCCTAAAGTCTGAGAGCTGGTCTAACATTCGAATACCGGTATTACGCATTAATTGGGTTGTGGAGGTCAGATGGCAGTCGCTCCACGTAAAATATTGATATTCAGCCAAAACTAGTTAGACTGGATGCCGACCCCAATATAATTTGGGAAAAGGCTAGGCAATTGATGATGAGTGTACTTTTTGTAGCGAGCGAAGACGCCGGAAAAAGCTAGTACCTACTTAAAAAACAAAAAGTTCTAAATAATGATAGGGAGGATGGTATTGCCGTGTCCCGCGAGGCTGTGTGGGGAAAACGAGGTTTTTCCATGAAACGTGGCAAAGTCGATGTGTTCCATTGGGGATCGTAGAAACCCTCCCAGTGTGTTAAGAACGTCACGATTGACGGAGTGACTGTGCAATTGGTTGAAAAAAGTGAATAAAAGCACTTTCAGTTCTAAGTGCATCATAGCGATCATCTACCTTATTATTTTAGTACCTAGTACTAGCTTTTGTCCATGATTCCGTCCGCGCTTACTTTCCTATCCCGTGATAATTTCAAAAAACCTATCCTTATTTCTTGGGCAGATACCTTCCCTTAGCACAGTCTATAGAGTATAGTAATACATTTGGCACAGTCTGTTTGTGAAGAAAATTTTGGGAAAAGAAAACAAAGCCTAAGATCATTACAAGCGAGCGGTCAAACAAACGATGCGTGAATTACTGCATAAGTTTCCTTGTAAATAATATGTTAAGAGTGAACTGAGCGGCTGTGGACCCCTGGCATTCGTATCTGGCTTCTATTTGGCAGGAGACTTATAATTCACCTCCGGAATGGATAGATAGGATACCTTCTAGGTGCACGAGGGGACTTATGTGACCAGATTTAGCAAGATCCTGCGATTTCACTTATTTATTTTGTAAATGCTGAATATTGCTAAGTTTCTGCTCAGGTTTGATTAGATCCTGCTAAAAACTGCCAAAATGTTTTATCCTACGCCAAAAAACAAGAAAATGGACCGTTTCAAACACCATACGCCATAAGAAAATGTTCCCTAAACAATATCTCGAATTTCCATGTCGCCACAAACGTCACTAGGTACCTACTTATATCAAATAAGCCAGTTATATATAAACGGCGAGTTAACCAAATATGTCGGCGGGTGAACGACTCTCGTCTATTTCAGACTGTTAATAATTATATACGGCAAAAGGAACGAGTTGTCTTTGCGTCCGCCGCACTTGTGAATGGGTTCAATATTGTGTTTGAGTGTTTGCGTATGCGCCGATGGGTTTAAGCAAGGTGCCAATTGCCAGTAATGCTTGGATTAAGGATTATCTTCGCAATTTGCTACAAACTTCAAGCTGTGGCGTAGGGGGGGCTGAGCATCCATCCAGATATGGTTTTTGGCGCAAAATACTTAATCACTAAAATAGTCTGAAATCCGTCAGAACTTGATGGCGTGCCTAGAGGGCAAGGCTGACGCATTTTTTTCTTTTTAGAGAGCAGGTAGGATATAAGTTAATTTTTCATGAATGTAAGTGATTTTTAATGCACGTATTGCTTTAACAAAGACATTAGCTCACTTAAATTGATGAAAAATTATCTTAAAAACCCTCTGAAACCAAAAAATACGTTAGGCTTGCGCCTTAGGCACGCCAATGCCCTCCCCCCTCCCCTTGATCCGCTACTGAGCTAGAAAATAGCAGAGCACTGCTTTTGCTGCTGGCGTCGGCATGTGTTACACAAGAGAAGCTTATGCTGTGATGCCAGAACGAAAAGATGTTACTTAGTAGGTAAGGTTCCAGGGTGCGGTGTGGTACAAATGAAGATGGGAAAGGTCCTATCTTCTTTTGTACCGTCATTTGTGGAACCTTCCTTATTAGCAACAGAGATGTGGTACGCGTTAGTTGTCCTATAGACAGCGGCGGCGTAGCTGAGTCTTGTTTAATCGAAGAGACATAATAAGACCTAGTCTTACTAGTACCTACTTTAAATTCTGCCATTCAAAATTCTCCAAGACCTATAGACGCCTATAGGGAAATTAGATTTTTCCTAATTTTTTGGTCACCCTTGATCATAGAGACATATTTACAATATATAAAATCTGTGATCAAGGATAACGCTGATGTGATGATGATGCAGATGTATGTAAACTTTACATATATATTTGAAACGAAATACATTTATTTATTTACAAAATATGTACATGCACAACATGACAGGACTACTACTAAAGCGCTGCACCACCACCACCACCACCACCACCACCACCACCACCACCACTAGATACTAGGTATGCACTATCTACATATCTGCACCTATCTACCACTAGGTAGATAGGTGGTCATGACAGTATTTACGACGCTCATATTGTTCTAAACTGGGCAACACCGACCGTTGACAACAATAAAAAAAAGTATGTACCTACAATAATATACGATTATGATAGTTGTACGGTGTCAGACTAAACAACGAATGGGTACGCGCAGGGCGAGTGCGCAGGCGGCGGCGTGGGCGCCAATAATTAAGTACATTGTAAATTTTTATTGTAAATAGCTGTTATAGTTTATTTCAGCTACTTTTTCGACTACTACGTGTAAAAACATTTTAGGCAGATGTTGTATAAGTGTACTTACAAATTACAATGTATTTTCCTGTAGGTCTAGATTATATTATTATTACTACTTAAACGCGCATCAGTGGCGGTGACTATGCGGATGTTAATCTATACGAGGTAGGTATTTTAAAATTGTAAAAAAGCCGTATCTGCAAACGGCTTTTTTCTAGAATATCCAGAAAAAAAACAGTCTGGATAGGGTACTGCCTAACTTGGAAAAAGCCTACCATACCACCTACTATAGGCTCAAGATGATCCTATGAAAAGCTGCAAGACATCAATTTTTCCATTTCAATTTACAAAAAAAAACGTTCATCGTTCCCTCTTGTCAGATTTTTAATAACAAACTTTCGTATAATCTCATTTTTTCCACAAACCACTTAATCATTTAAGAAGTAATTTCGTTCCCAGGATATACCCATCAACAGTTACTGCGACATCATTTGCGTCAGCAGAAAGAATACTGTGACTTGTGACATTGTGAAATTTAATAGATAAACCTATTATAATACTACATGTTATTCCAAAACAACTCAACTATTGGGTACCTACCTAATACTGATACTCGAAAGTTAAATCTGTTGTCAGACTTTCGGGCTTCTGACTACCTGTAACGACGACAACTGGAATACTAGGTTTCATCCAAAGGTGAAAGATCTTATAAGAACATGTGAATATTTCCAGACCTATTTATCCATTAATGCATCTATGAATAGTTTCATGAAGAGTGATTACTGATGACTAAAGTATAACCACCGTAACCTATAGGGGAAGGGCTATGATCCTAAATATGATCCTAGATATATTGATAGTGTAATATCCCCCATAGTAAAAGCCAACAATGTTTCCTTTACCAGCGAATTCAGGGAACCAACAGGGCCTCAAATCTGATATTACAATTGTCTTGTAATTGTGTCAGAATAGTCTTTTAATGACATAATAACAGCCAAAACCAACAATAGCAATGACCATGTGAGACCATTCTGACGCAATTAAGATACATTGATAGCAGAATTGGGGCCCTGATCTTCTAAAAAACCTGATTCAGATAACAATATTTTTTAAAATGTGCAAATTGTAGAAAATTTTATCAAAATGTTTCAGGACTGCTGTATTTTAAATTCAAAATATGCTTACGTTAACGAAACTATACGTCAAAAAAACTCATGATAGGGGTACTGATGACAGGAAGTGCTTGAAAAATGAATTGCAAAATTTGTACCGAACAGACAGACACGAAAGCGAGTTAAGAAAAACGTAGTAAAATATCGGAAAACTTAGGAAAACAAGTAAAGCTGAAACATCTACTACAGCGTGTCCTAAAAATGATAAGTACTCGAGATCTAAACGCGGCGCTGAAAACAAAACGAGAGCGACTTGTTATCCGCCGGTTACATCCTATCTATTAACATTTCCTCACGACAAGTGCCTCGCAGAGGGGACGCCGCCATGACACCTCTATTTCGAGATCGCTGCAATAACAGTACCGATGGTATTTTTATTACTCACTCCAGTTTATTTCAGTTACAATTTGACAAAATAAAAATAAGAAGGGCCCGCGTTGGCGGCGTAATGCGACACTCTGTTTTGTGTACGCTGACGGCCCACTTCGCTGTGGAAACCAGTCACTAGAACGAAAGTGTCAATGGATTCCGTTTGGGTTTTAAACCAGTGGCCCTTTAATGAGAGTGCGTTCACCTCAAGTGGTAAATGCACGCGTTTTTGGAAACAGGAACGAGACGTTTCCGTGTTTCAGATTTTCTTTCGTATGAGTGGAACATTTCAATTTTATTTTGTTTACTTTTAAAGTGTACGTGTTTATCTGTTTTTGTTTTAGATATGTTCTCTGCTGGAAAATGGATTATATATCATGTCGTGCGCGTGATTCTTATGCTCTGTTTATCTGTAAGTATCAATCTATTCTAGGATTTTATAAAAGGGGATATAAAGGTTGCCACGTGAAGCCACGGTAGATAAACTAAGTATTTTAGTCCGCTAGAACCTGATGTACCTACAAACATAGCTCAAAGCTTACCTAACCATTCTTGAGACCTATAGTGGCTTAAAAACACCTAAAACTGTTAATACCTGTTGAAATATTTCGTCAAGATCAGTACATACTTTAAAAAATTAAGTGTCAATGTAAGTATCAGATAAAACCGATACAAATACAATTTAAAACAGATATCGTGGTTCGTAATCGCGAGTCGGTTGCACCCCGACACACCAAACAAAAAGTGGAAGAATCCAGAGAATTTTACATAAAATTAACATTTATGAACGCAATAAAATGCCGAAGAGCACTAAACAGCCGACGGAGGCGCTTCCACGATACTTAGGGCGATACAATCGTAAGATATAAACACGCCAACTTATAAATTTAACACCTGTCCGACTGTCAAAACTATTCTTTATTGCCCGTACGTATCGCTGAAGCTACATAGTCACCATACATTACCACTTGGGTTAATGGTGGCACGGTAAGTTGTAAAAGAAAGTCGGCAATGTTGTGGTTTGGGTGTCGTTTGGATCGCGTGGGTATCGGCGCGCACGCAAGCGGCGGGCGACCGCAGCGCAGAACTTATTTCCGCTAAATAATTGCCAGTCATCAAGAGTTTCCAACTGTTTTCGTTACGGGGTGCGTAATGTTTCTATTTCTGTTCGATTTTTAGAGACCCTTGGTTGTTGTATTGTCCTAATGGACTTGGACGTAAGCTGTTCGTTTGTGATTTTGAGCATAATCGTTAAGTATAATACCTAATATACTACTATATTACTATAGTTGTTACATACTATTCGTACTAGGATTACCCCTATTTTTCGCAATTCTGGTCTGTAAATAAGCCTACTGTCTTTCTTAAGTTCGCTATTTTGATTGTTTGACAGAAATATCAACAATTAATTGAATTGATAACAGATTTAATTGACTTATTCTAAGTCTAACTGTAGCGCAAAATAAATGTTGAATTTTAATAAAAACAAAACTGGTTTTTAGTGCTTAAAAATTGCCAAGCAATAAATATAATATTAAATTAAATATTTATACAACTTGCGAAGGCATGTATTACCGTATTTCAAAAGATTAAAATTTTTGTAAATACGCATTGATGTAGGAATGAAAAAAAAATTAAGCTTGTAAAAGAAAAGTTAAGCTTTATATAGTCTTATAACATACAAGATTGAAAAGAAAAGTTAAGCTTTATAAAACTATATAAAGCTTAACTTTTGTTTTCAATCTTATAATAATATATAGTATTTACTAGCTTTGCCCCGCGATTTTACACTCGTTGCTCGGTCAGGGTCGTAGCGTGATGTTAAACAGCCTATACTATTTCTAATGAATCTGGTTATCATATACCTACAAAAAGACTGATAATAGTTCCAGAGATTAGCGCGTTCAAACAAACTCTTCTGAAACAAGCAGCTAACAGTTACACAAATAATGAGCTCATTAACCGTTAAAACTGAACCATAATGACACCATTATTACCTAACCTTTAGTTAGAGGAGGTGATAGCTGTGTCTATTTCACACAATCCGCATTTCCCCCAAATAAGTCGGGTAAGTATTGGGCGCACGCACTTGCAATGGACCTGTTTAGTATGCGCTAGTAGCTGGAAGGATAGTTACTTGACTGCAGACAAAAACTTTCATTGTGAAAACCGCAAAACAATGGAATTCGCTGCCCGAGTGGGTGTTCCCCGACAGTTACAATCTGGGTATCTTCAAGTCGAGAGTGAATCGGTTTCTTCTAGGCAAGCGTGCTCCATCGTAGACCGCATCATCACTTAACACCAGCCGGCCTAGCATGACCACGATAGAAACGAGTTTTGTCTACATAGAAATAGACAAAGTGACAGATTTCATTCATAAAACGTAGAAATGTTTTTACAATCTGTCACTTTGTATATTTCTATGTAGACAAAACCCGTTTCTATCGTGGTCATGCTAGGCCGGCAGGCGGCGGCGGCCAAACGCGAGCCTATAATTTAATAAAAAAAAAAAACAAAAAAAAAATGGTGTGTAGGCTTTTTACTTCGAAGTACATGTGTCCAGGGCTTCGTTTAGGTGCTTATACCAAGATATTGTGGTTTCTTTCTTCAATGAGCCGAAACTTAAAACTATACCTTCAAATTTGTACGAGCTGGCCCGCTGCATAATATGCTTTCATACAGTAATCCAAGCCCCATTTCACTCCTTGAATGATGGACTTATGATAAGTCTGATAGTCGATTTAAACTAATGACAGTTTTTTTTTCATGATATATTTTCAATTTAGATAATTATTTAGTAGTTTATAAGTTAATAAAACATACCGGAAAAATATTGAAAAATACAAAACTGTTACAAAAACAGCGATAACATTTAACTAATCAATCCCCTGAAGCATTAAAAAAATATGTTTTCAAAGAGAAAGCCCTATGAATCTTGTTGCAAACTTATGAAAGAATTTTCCTGTGGCCTACATATTTAGAACACTTGGGATCGTTCATTTGTTTACTAAAGAGTCGGGAGGAGTTGCCAACTGTTTAACTGAAATTATATACAATAATATTAGATCGACTACTTAATAATTGTATTAAAAACAAGCGGAGTATAATTAGAATGTATCTAAACAGATTTTTTGTTGTTGTGCCTTCTTTAATGAGCAATGTGTATACGAATTCCGAATAATTGAAGTAGTCCAGGAATGGCACCCGTCTCAAAGTATTTCAGACTTTAGAAAATGCCATTTCAATAAAATTTCTCAAGTCAAGTCAGTTAGAATGCGATTGCTAATTTCTCCTAAAATTACCTATGTGAACTGATTTAATGACGAGGGGCTCGTGGCTAAATGACGGCCGCGCTGATCGATTGATCTGCGAGGTTAAGCTGCACTTGCCGCGGTCAGTCCTTGGATGGGTGACCGTTCTTTACACATCGAGACCCCTCCGTGCCTCGGAGAGCACGTTAAGCAGTCGGTCCCGGTTGTCATAGGAATATTTTTGACAATCGTTACGGGTAGTCAGAAGCCTGACAGCTGGTCTAACATTCGAATACCGGTATTACCCATTAATTGGGTTGTGGAGGTCAGATGGCAGTCGCTCCACGTAAAATATTGATATTCAGCCAAAACTAGTTAGACTGGATGCCGACCCCAATATAATTTGGGAAAAGGCTAGGCAGATGATGATGATGATGAACTGACTTAATGATCAGACTCTAGCAACTACACCTGTCGTCTAAACGCAGCACAGTGCGTAGGTAACTTGTCTTGTGTACAAAGTTAGGCAATTAGGGGGGCACGCGAGGCACCGACGTCTCCGCTCCACGTGTCAAGTACACCTTCCACGGGATTTTTCATTAATCTTTATGGTGTTTTCGACACTAACATGCAGTTTAAATAAGTGATTCTTTGAATTTGTAGTAGTTAGTATATTTGTAGTAGTAGTAGTTAGTATTGTAGTATAGTTGTAGAATAAAACCCTTTGTAATGGTAAAAAAACACTATACCTAATACTGAGCGAACTTAAGGAATCGAACCGCGGACGACACAATCTTGTCGCTAACGTAAAGTCTTGCTAACGATTCTATTCATTAGATAAGTTACAACCAAAATACAGTTAACAGGAATAAGAATAAGAATAAAGAATAAAGAATAAAAATTTATTAAAAGAAAACAAAGAATTACAGTAGAGTAATAACTAAAAGTACTAAAATATTGTCATTTCTTATGAATATACTTAATGAATACATTTACAAAGACTTCCTACACTAGGCTAGGCCTGTCTCGCAGGAAGCTTTATTTGGCGTATTCCTTATTAAATTAATAAAATTAAGTTTCAGAGCTGAATATAATTTAAAAAAAATATTAGGTAAAGATAAATATTTTTGGAATTATAAAACTATTTACTTATTGAAATTTATGGTATGTAGGTAGGTACGTAATTTTATGTATAAATATATATAAAAAACTAAAAAAGTCTGCTTAAAATTATGACATTTGTTAAACAATGTATAGGCTTATTATTATTATACAACTATGAGATCAAGAGATATGAGATTAAGAGTATCACAACAAGTGTTTTATTGAATCTTCCGTTCTATCGTAGGTCCAGGTTATTAGTTCTTTGGTTATGTTTGTCTTTGCTTCACGGAGCGATAAATTTCTTATGTTACAAATTTTGGAGATGTTATTATATATCAATGGTTTTAAATAGGTGTAAAATAGGTGGAAATATGATTAGTTCAAAAATAAGACGTTAAACTTAAATGTATCACTTAACAATTAACGATACAAAACCAATCAACGCATTTTCCCAACTTTTTATAACAATTCCTCGAGCTATTAAACCGAACGTACGAACACTAACTGACAATATAAGTGAGAAAAAAAATAATAGTTTCCTAACGGATTTTGAACCCAACGTATTTTTATTGACGAGTGTGTATGAGCCATTAACGCCGGCTGATTGATATCATTATTTCGCGAATTGCGCGGGCACTTCGCGAAAATACCGAGACAAATTGTGTAAATTTCGCTAAATATTACTTTTGTGTGTAAAGTATAAATATTTTTGTTTGTTTGTCTGTAATTTATCGCAGAGATGAACTCGAAAATACTTTTCTTCAAAATATACAGAATAAATTTAAAACCAGTGCGGATATTTTAGGAGGTGAAAGTAGGTACTCATGAATATGATCAACTTTTATTATGGGACCGACACTGAAATATGAAAAAAAAATCAGCTTTTCCATACATTTTGATCGTGTTGTCAGTACATTTTTGTAGGGAACAGCTGATTTTTTTTTTTTCATATTTCAGTGTCAGTCCCATTATAAAAGTTGATCATATTCATGAGTACTTTCACCTCCTAAAATATCCGCACTGGTTTTAATTTTACCCTGTATACTAAAAGTTGTGCTTTTGAGCGTCGACGTCGTCGCACAAAAGCAGACCCCTAAAACGCCCCTTTGCCGATTTTGTCCCAATATTATTCTTATTTTCTGACTGTTGGAAAGCGAAAAATTTCATCATTTTCTTAAGTTGTTCCAATTAACTTTGGGTCACAAACAATTCATAAAAAGCTAAGTCTTGATGAACCAGAAATACCAGAACTAACTTTTTACGGCACGGTTGTCGCAGTGGCTGTGCAATTGGCTGTTGCGCGACGTGTTGCGGGTTCAATTCCCGCACGGAGCAAATATTTTTTCGGGTCTGGCTGCTTGTGTATGTGAAAGGACGTTGGCAGTTTTGGGCTTGATATGGTACAGTAATAAAAGCTTGACCAAAAATAAAAATATATTTTAGTTGTTCTTTGCCTAATTTATCTTAGAGATTAAGAATTGGAATCAATAATCGAAATAAATAAGAAATAAAATGATTATGCCATTGACATTTTGAAAAAACCAATAAAACAAAAACGGAAACCTTTGAATTGAGAACTCATTAGTCGGGCTGTGCTTCATTGGAGCATTCACACCATACTTAACCTCACTGTCACAAATACGAAGATTTATCTTTAATCCAATTACGTACAAAAACAAATAAAAATTGAATTTAAAAACTCTTGAAATACTCGATCACACCAAACTAATTTCATATCTGTACCGACATACACAATCTGAAGCCCAGCGTTCTATGGGCGTCTGCCAGTGTCCTTTGTGTTTCTAAAGGCACCCACGATACAGGGAAAAATTCTTAGTGTGGGGCAGCGTTAAACTTTTACTGGCACTTATCGCTTATTAATTTATTTTCTAAATTACGCGTCACAGAATCTTATTGATTTCTTTAAATACCTCTTCTGTTTTCGTTTCAGTACGACAGACAAAGCAATGCACAAAAACTAACACATTTTATAATAAAAATAATAACACAACAATGTTCATTTAACGTAAGTTTTAGTGCGAGTACCGTTAGCAAGTTAATTGGGACTATAAAACAAAAACTTGATTGATAGAACATCGCCATTTTAATAGTTTTGCTGTTGGTACATAACAGATATGTTCGCAGTTTATATGGTGTTTGCCAATTTATGTACTATTTTGTTTAATAGTTATGTGATTGAAAAGTATTGATGAACACCTAAGGAAGAAAAAAAAAATTGAATTTCGTGCGCGTATATTTTAACGTTGGGTCCCAGAAACGATCAATTGCGATTGATCGCGTTTAGGTGATTATGAAAAATTTGACAATCGCTTCAATCGCAAAAGGTAAACAATTAATAATGGCAACAGTACCTAAACATTGACAATCGCAATTGATTGTTTAAGGACTTTTGGTTTAAAATGATTAAATATCGGGTAAGTATTTCCTATTGTGAGAAAGAAACAAGGTACGAGTATGTTATGAAAATGAGTTGTTTCGACTATGTTTCGACTGCTCACTTTAAATTATATTTTTGCACAGATATTTTTTTCAATAATATTGAGGCGTTTCGTAAAACACACTCCAGCCTAGGCTAGAGCAAATTCTAGTGATTGGCCAAATCTAAAAAAAGGCAGGCCATAAATTCATAAAAAATCTTACTAGTTTCATAAAAAATCGGTTCATTTCTTGCCCGTCCTTCTCCATAGGAATCTATGCTTTGGAACGGCCATCTAACTGACCAACTCCTTGACAATTCAAAAGTACCCAATTGAAATAAATGTTTCGACTTTGACTTGACTTTGAAAAGTTAATACCCTCAAAGTGAGCTTCAAAAACACTTCTAGTTATACCGTAGTAGGTACCTACATGAGTACTTTACCACGAAATAAAGTTTATTTTTAGCTTAAAAATAAAGTCGTTCACAGTAACGAGACACTCAACTCACTACACATAATTTAGAGTAATTTTTATAGCGTGAGTTATAAAAACCGTGTGTACCGATCTATAAATACTGCGTTTGCGCACATTTCTTGTAATTCAAACATTTGTCACATTTTTATCCAGTTACGCGGTTCGCTACACAGAGTTGATGTTTATAGAGGATTTAACTCATCATCCAGTGTTTGTACGGTAGGGGTTTCAAAAAGTGTCCTCCATCCTGATTGATGAAATATTTTTTTTGGGGCGTCCGACAAAAATACTCAATTTCACCAAAATGTCCGGGGTTTTTAAAGTTTCTGTCAGGCGTCAGCAATTTAGGTGATGGCAGCCCTACCTTTAGGTAACAGTCCTGAGGACAAACAATCGGAAATTTGCCAAACATTTTAGAGTATTTTCTATCAGTGTTGGTGTCTTGTAATTCTAACTAATCTAAGCTAAATGCGAAAGTTTGTTTATTTGTTACTTTGTCACCCCTAAGCCACTGAACAGATCATGATACGTTGTCAGGGGTACAGAAGAGGACATAGGGTATCTTTCATTCAGAAAAAAGTACTGTTCCCGAGGGAAAGAACAATAGCTTTTAACGGTCACAATTGCTTTAGGCTGCTTGATGGCGCTACGTGTCTTTAACGCGAGCGAAGCTGTGGGCAAAAGCTATATAGTCCATAATAGTGCACGAGAGATACCACTGTAATTTTCCTCTCCCGGTAAAAAAAATCTACCGACATAAGGAAGCCGTCTTGTCGAGGAGACAGCACTTTGCTTCGTCAAAACAAACAATTTATTTTTACAATTACGTAGGTACATAGACGGGCTATTTCCGTGGGTACTTCGTAATCTGCCTGCGCCCGCGCCGATCACGTAGCGCGGTGGTGCTGGATTATTTTCAGGTGGAAATATTCAATTCAGACATTTTATCCATTTATGTAACAATGTTCTAAGATTTCTAGCCATCAACCAAACAAAGAGAAACGCCTCTTAATTTTAACCACTGATTAAATATACAACTATCCTTGTCATTTGTATGACAATGAATAGAGATGACAATTGACTTAAGAGCTGTTTCATTTAATTATTATTGTTTATAAGTAATGGGGTATCTTGCCAGCCGATTATGGTAATTAAGAGGGCTGTCGCTTTTTGTCACATCTGGCGCTCGCACAGAATCATGTTTTTTAAAAATGTTAAATGAAAAGATGCATTTAAAAAAAAAATCACATAGCGAAGCACAAAATAAAATTATAGTAGATTATGCACCAAGGGGATAAAGCAGTGTCTTATGTCATGGGCGTCATATTGAATCCTGAGTGCAGCGAGGGATTCAAGCTCGCCCAAAGACAAAGACACGTTTTATCCCCGAGGAGTATACTCTACTTTTCACACCTTCTGCGAGAAAATAAAAAGCAATAGTACCTACTAGAATAAGAATTTTTTTAAATGTGTTCTAATAAAGTTTTAATTACAGTAGTGTAGGATCTATTAGTTTCTCCATATAAGGGTAGTTACACTAGCTAACTATATTACTCTGACATGGTACGCCTTTGGCATGGCTACGCTTGGTTCACCAGCGTGTACACTATAGACCACAGAATAGACCAATGTCAAGCTGACCGTACCATAGATGTTTTTCTTGATTGTTAATAATTCCAACGGTTTTTTTTTCGACTCCTGGAATCATATCACTGTCGTCACTCGAAATTTTTAAAAGAAGTTGTCATTTGGAATAACGCAATTTGTAATATTCGCGCCTTTTTTTGTGTTCTACGTGCTGACCAGTTCGATTTTCGAACAAGTTCTTTTTGGTGTTCATACGAAAGTTGATGTTCCAAATTCAAATCACATTATTAACCAAGGGTTATAATGAAATTCAGTACAATATTATTGCCCATGGGCTTTAATGACCTACTTTAGGTTAGAGTTACATGACATATAATTTGACATTTTCGAGCAGGTGGTGTGAAAAAAAAATGTATTTTTCGAATCTGATTAGTCATTCCAGAGATTAGCACGTTTAAACAAACCAATACAAAATTTCTTAAGTTTCATTAAATTAGTATAGAAATTATGTTCTAAGTTATTTTTTTTTTTTATTTTTTTTTTTTATCTCCTTCTTCTTAATGCAATCTGTCCTGGGACATTCAGCAATAGGTAGATGATAGTTAAATGTCTTGCACGGAATGGGGCCACTGCACCATCCGATCAATACTAAAGCTTGTTCTTGCTGGTTTTATAATAGGTCTTGAGGTGCCCTTCTTTTCAGTCTTGTGAAGGTAACTGGATTAGACATTATTTCCATTGCTAATTGATTTGGGTGGATTTTCAATCTGGAGGAATATGTAGTAATATTAGCTTTAATTTCCTCGTTTACAGTTTTTATCTTCAGATCCTTGTGAATTCTATCGTTTGTGACGTACCAGGGTGCATTCACTATCTGCCGTAGTGTTTTGGATTGGAATCTTTGGAGAATTTCAATGTTGGATGTAGCTGCTGTTCCCCAAAGTTGGATACCATAGCACCAAATAGGCTTGAGAATGCATTTGTATAGCAGTAGTTTGCTTTCCAGGGACATGGGGGACTTTTTGTTGATCATCCAGTATAAGCTACGGAGTTTTTGTCCTAGGGCTTTTCGTTTTGTGAATATGTGGTGTCTCCATGTAAGGCATCTGTCAAGGTATATTCCAAGATATCGTGTAACTTCTGCTTGCGGTACTTCTATGCCATTTAAGGTCACGGGTGGGCATGTATCTTTTCGTGTGGTGAAAGTCACTTGGACTGACTTTGTTTCATTAGCTTTTATTTTCCAGTCTTTAAGCCATTCAGATATCAGTTTGAGGCTGTTTTGCAGTTTGGCAGAGGCATCTCTTGGGCATATATCAGTGGCCAGTATGGCCGTATCATCGGCAAAGGTGCCTGTAAGGACGTTGCTATCTAACGGCAAGTCGGCAGTAAACAGCAGGTACAGGGTTGGGCCCAAGACACTACCCTGGGGTACTCCGGCCTGGATCTGACGTATGTTAGTAACCTCTTCTCCCTGCTTCACTAAAAAAGATCTCTCGCTGAGGTAGGAGCGCAGGAACAGGTAGAAATTTGTTGGGAGAGACATTTTTATTTTGGTCAGTAGACCCTCATGCCACACGCGATCAAACGCCTGCGAAATGTCCAGGAAGACTGCAGAGCAGTATTCCTTTTTTTCAAATGAGTTGTTAATCTTTTCTACCAGTCTGTGTACCTGTTCCACAGTACCGTGGCCCTTTCTGAATCCAAATTGGTGTTCTGGAATTAGGTTTTTTTCCACCAGCAGCGGCATGAGTCTCTTCAGAAATAGCGTCTCCAGTAACTTAGAAGCAATAGGAAGGAGGCTGATAGGTCGATATGATTTGACGTCATTTTCAGACTTGCCAGGCTTTAAAATCATGATGATTTGAGCGACCTTCCACTGTTTGGGAACATAGGTGCGCTGCAGTATTGCATTAAAAAGGTAAGTGAGAAAGGTTATAGCGATCTCCGGTAACTGCTTTAGAATAGTTGCGGTGATTAAGTCGTATCCTGGAGCCTTGTGGTTTCCCAATTTTTTGATGGCATATTTAACTTCGTCACGGGAACATTTTCTAAGCGGTGGATCAAGTTGATGAACAGATGCTAGAGTGTTATAGACATAGTCCAGTTTGCTCGAGCCTTCGTCAGGGTGTGAGGTGAAAACACTTTCTAGGTGGCCAGCAAAAACGTCTGCCTTTTCAGCATCACTGCTAGCCCATGTATTGTCATGCTTTCTGATAGGAGGCTGATGAAGTTGAGGTCTTTTAAGTTTATGTGTGGCTTTCCATAAAGAGTAGTCAGTGGCTTTAGTTCCATCTAAATTTTGCAGGTATCTTTGAACTCCTGCATTTCTATTTTCTTCGAGCGCCAGTTTTAGCTTTTTTATGTGTGCATTAAGTTTTTTCTTAGCACTGGGGTATCTATTCCCTTGCCACTTTCTTCTTAGTTCCCGTTTCTCAGTAAGCAGCTTTTGCACTGATGGAGGACAGTACAAACTGCTATAACTACTTTTGCTGATTGGAGTAGCTTTCCATGCACTTTGTTGTATAATGTAGTTGAAATGTTCTACACCCGCTTCTATATCCTGGTCGCTTGAAAACGGCATTTTTATGTTGATTTTTTCAGCTACAAGGCATTTGAAATTTTTCCAGTCTGTTTTATGGTTACAGAGGTGACATGGTGGTAGGGTCTTTGCAGCATTTGAATTTAAGTGCAAAAATACTGGAGAGTGGTCAGAGGATAGTTCCAAGCTGGTTTTACATTGAAGTGTTTGAGTATTTACGCCTTTCGTGATGAAAAAGTCTATTAAGTCGGGGATCTTATTTCTGTCTGTAGGCCAGTAAGTTGGTTCACCAGAAGATATAGGTCGGAGATTGAGAGAATCCACTGCTAGGTACATTTGTCTTCCTTTAGTAGTGGTAATTCGGGAACCCCAAAAGGTATGCTTAGCATTATAGTCGCCGCCTGCAATAAATTTAGTTCCAAATGCAGAAAATAGTTTTACATAATCTTCCTTATTTGGTTTGTGTTTGGGAGGGCTGTAAATGGCAGAGACTACAAGGAGGCTTTGGTGATATTCTATCATTATATTTGTTGATTGAAACATAGCTGTGCAGAAGGGCTGCATTTCGTAATGCTTGATGTTATTCCTGATTAACACAGCACTGCCACCATGAGCGGTTCCATCTGGATGCAGGGTTTGGTAAAACTTGTAGTTTGCTATATTAAACCGGTTTTTTGTGGTGAAATGAGTTTCAGAAATTAATAATATATCTATTTTATGTGAGTCAAGAAAAGCTTTCACCTCTAGGGTGTGTTGGGACAGCCCATTGGCATTCCATAGAACAATTGTTAATTGCTTGAATGTTGCAGATTAGACATCATCTGAAGAAGTAAGTTTGTCACAGTACTTAGTTGTTGCATAATTTGTTGCATCATTGCGAGCATTCCTTTCAATTCAACTGGGTGAGCAGCATTGAATGTCTGGCTTGATTCTTTATGAATTGATTGGGGTTCAGCTGGACCTGCTACGGCTTTGGCGTAGGTAAGTGCGGTGTTTGTTTTTGTATGATATATAGTTTTGGGTTCAGCGATGGGTTCAGTTATTTTCTCCAATATTGTTTTTTTTCTTAGAGCTGGAAATTTTGATTTCTGTAAATCTTTGTAGACTTGACAGCCTTTGTAATTGGCTGGATGATTGCCTTCACATAAAGCACATTTCACATTATCCTGTCTCCCTTTTATTGGACACTCTGCTGAGAGATGATTTTGCGCACATTTGATACATTTTGGTCTGCGGTGACAGTATGATTTTGTATGACCATACTCTTGGCAGTTTGCACATTGTGGGATTTCACGCTTTGGCCGTGGTTCCTCAAATACAACACAACAGTGAAGCAAATCTTTTATGTTAAATATATCCTTATTATTGTTGTTGGATTGTAATTCGATGACAAATATAGGTAAGGGACGTTTGGTTACTCTGTCCTTGATGTTCCAGATGTTTGTAGTTATGTGACCTCGCTCTGCAAGAGCTTCTTTAATATCATCGGTACAAGTTGATGGATGGATTTTCTTGAGAATGACTTTGTAATTTCTGTCTTGCTTAGGTTTATATGTATAAAATTCCGTTTTTTTAATTTCCAGTTGTTTAACAATATTGCTTCGGATATTTTCGGTTGGATTTTGACACGATCATTCCGTAAAACTTTGATAGTATAGTTGTTTTCTGCATGTTCATCGAGTAACTTGATTAAAGGCTTTATGTTACCTACTTTATCAATGAATATTGGAGGTGGTCTTGGTACTTTTTGATAAGTAGGTGGAGTTTCCCCATGACCCTGGTCTTTCTCTTCCTCTAGTCCTGTGAAGCTGTTTGTTAGATCGATAGGTTGACTGAGCCAGTACGAATCTAATTTAGATTGTTTATTTTGGTTTTCCTTGTTGTCTGGGCTGGCAAGGGGCCGTTTTTTGTTGGATACAGTGGTCCATGGCTGGTTGTTGCTATTATTTATTAGGTTTGAGTTTTTACCAACATTTAATTCTCCGTCAGAGAGAGTACGTGGACGGGTGATAAAAAGCCCTTTGTGGAGGGCTTGTTGAACCATTGCTTTGTCCTTTTGTGCCATTTAATATCACTCGAGTAACATTTTGAAGCTAAGTTTTGAAGCGATTTAATGCTTAGAAAGCGAACAGACACTGCGACCCGAGATGCCAGAGATGTATATATGGCGCTAAGTGAGAACTGGAACGCGGCGTTAACTTTTGAGGTTGGCACTACCGGTTGATTTCTTGTTGTAAGTTAAAATAAGTACAAAACTATCAAAACGGTCAACTTGAAAAACGTATAAAAAGAAACGTATCTCCTACACATCCCTATTACATAACAGCCATTAATAAATTCTCAAAAAAATCATTTTTATTCTCAAAACGAGGCGCCGGAGCTAAATCAAAGGAGCGTAGTGTTGTCCAATCGGGAGGCGAGTGTATATCGCTCAGCGGCCGGTGAATAATGCTGGCGACCAGATTAAACTTACGAAGACATTATAAAAATACTTTAATGATGGTTTGCGTAGGGCTCGGGCGGAGGCGGCACTATTTGTCACATTCTTTTAGTAAGTAGGTAGGTACTGCGGGTGGGAAGGAACAGTACCTACACGGTAAATATTACACATCGACCTATAATCATAATCGGCTAGCTTCGGCTTTATAAAGCGTCATCTCTGTCGCACGATGCACTAACAGTCCGGTATTAAAGTTGGCAACAAAACGTCACATAGGTATTGACAGATACGACGCTCTACAAAGCCAAAGCTTACCGATCTCTCTCAAACTCGATGTTATATTTACTGCCAGGTGCTGTAGTATAGTAGTAGTATATATTTATGAAAAATCGACTTGAGTATGTTATAGTAACGCCTTTGAGAATGACAGGGAAGGCATAGCTGTACGTCAAAGAACATACTCTTAAAATCGGTTATACAATTTGGGAAAAATAGGGTCAACACTCTGCTTAGGTCAACGCATCATTGACAGTGGCGGTCTGAGGGGGGGCGGGGGGTCGTAGGGGTAATAACCCCCCCAAAATCGTATAAAAATGTGTGAAACAGTAATTCACGGTATAGGTATAGCACGTGGGCAGTAATCGGTATGACCTGGACCCCAAAGTTTTCGGCTGCGGTAAGACCCCCCTCAAAGTCTTGGGCTGCAATCGCGCCTGATCATGGGTTGTCTTAGCCACAATGTTAATCCTATATTTTCTAGTCCCAGTGTCCTACACGAATTGTCGCATCTACAGAACTATTCTTCCCGCCTCCATGTGCGCACGAGTGCATCCCACCCACTCGTTTCTGTATTATTTCGGTTGGCGACGCCGCGTTGCCACACCGCCGTGAAATATGTACCCGCGGTCTACTTGCCCCACGGTTCAGATAAGTATGTTAGTACCTCAGATCGTAGTATACATAGGAAACAGAATACGGCACTTGGGGCTTCAATAAATAAATACTATCACAATGTATGCCAGAGAATAGCATACGAAAGATTTTTTGCAATGATAAGTATAATCTTTTGCGTTTCGTTATATGACAGCATAAATATTATATGCTCTAGTATGCTCTTCAGAAAACTCAAGTTTTGTGTATGGTTAAACCAGAAAATTAAGGCATGTAATGTAACGGTGTGGATCTCATAAAGAACCCCCCATATCGACCTATTCGGGATGCAAATATACACACATCAAAAGTATCTAGGGATCAACATATATTTTTGCAATAACTTTTCTCCTGATTGATATTAATTAAAATTTTCTTTAAGGATTCATCAAATAAAGTGTTTTCGTTTGTCACAGTAACGATAAACCAAGTCACCTTTGCATTAATAAAGAAATTTGCCATTTTCCTAATAAAGGGATTTTTGACATTTGAACCACTAACATTAAAGTTCGAAAAAAAGACTGAAATAACAGTTTTCTTTAAAATTTTATTGGGTAACTTAAACAATTAATAATCCGTGTTTCTACCGCGAACACTAACAACACAAGAACATCGGTTTGGCATACTCAAAATGAGTTCATCCAAATCACGCTGTGGAATGGCCGCCCATGTTCGTTGCAACAACAAAAAAAGGTCTTCTTGCGACTGGATACCCTCCATATACGGCAGAGCTCTTCTCTGTAGCATATCCCATGCATGCTCAATCGGGTTCAAGTCTGGCGACTGAGCAGGCCAGGGCAGGACATTGATGTTAGCTGCGGCGAGAGTCTGTCTTACAACTCTTGCGGTGTGCGGTCGTGCATTATCATGCATTAACTGAAATAAGGGACCGATTTGCACTTGTAGAGGAACGATGACGTCTGATACAATCGTCTCAGCATAAATTTGAGCGTTGAGGTTGCCTCTGATCCAAATCAACTCAGTTCTTCCGCCGATCCAAATACCCGCCCATACCATGATGGTTCCACCACTATAAGGATGGACTTCCTGGCAGGATTTTAATCGCTGTTGGCGTCCAGGGGTTCTCCAGTGTCGTATACGTCTTGTATCCGGTCTCATACCAAAACGAGACTCATCAGAAAAGCACACGAAACGCCATTGTTCTTCTGCCCAATTTCTGTGTTCAAGAGCCCATTGATATCGAATCCTACGATTGTGCATTGCTATAGGTGGTACCCGTAGCGGTCTTCGGGAATGAAGGTTCACTTCATGCAAGCGGTTTCTGACTGTTTGGTCGCTAATTAAGTTCCCTGAAGAGTGATGAAGCCTCACGGCTAACATCATGGCGGTTATTGTTGGAGCTCTTCGAGTTAAGATTTGAATGTATCGGTCTTGTCTCACGTGGCTCTGAGCATTTCTTCCCTGCTTAAATGACGTCGCCGCTCCATAATAACGTTGGTTTTAATCAGTAGTAGGGAAACAGTAGCACTAATAATGTCTTCAATGCGTTGTATGTTTTTATAGGGAAAATATTGACAGCTTATTTTCATCTTTTACTCGAATTTGATTGAGAGTTCCTGATTCAAATTATGAAATGCACCAAAAAGGATCCATATAAATTTATAAAATCATAAATTTATTACAAAGCCACATCTCAATCTCAAGAAATCCGCATAAAAATGCTTGATCCCTAGACACTTTTGATGCGTGTAGTTGTCACCTACCTACTAAAAGTTATCTACCGAAAAAGCCTGAACTTTGATCTGCCTTGGATTCAGACTAAGGGAGGTCTGGATGGTTGCAATTGCAACCATTCAGAATCAGTAATATAATCCGTCTTTTTTTGCAGTGACAACGATAGCACATCTCCTTCGCTTCCATACTCCAAGTGTCCTATAGCTGGTCAGTTAGAATTTATAAAGATTATACGCCATCGTTATAGCTTGTATTTGGATTTACTGGTGCCTGTTACATCGGTAATGCTGACGATAAATGGAGGGGATTTTGTATGCAAAGTACCGAACAGTACTTAGGAGTACATGCGCAGTAGATGTGTGTATTAATCTTGTAGATTATGTCGATGGGGTTAGCAGAGGTGCGGGTATTGATGGTGTATTGGTTAAAAAGGCTGTAGGTAGTTATGGTCAAAGTATAGAAAAAATAGAAGAGTAATTATATAAGAATGATGCCTTATGCTTGTTACGTAAGTATTGTAAGTTCTTTATTGCTTAAAACTGGCTTCTTCGCAAATAGTGTGGCTTCATAGCTTAGCAAAAAATTACACCAAAGGCTCTTTTTAATTCCCTAGAAACGTTTATGTATGAAATTGCCTGCAGTCTTTTATGAGATCTGATAGGCATGAGCTCAGATCATAGAAACAAGGAGATGTGCCAAGGCGCTATCGAGCTTGATGCCTGATCTTGAGCAAATTGCTCATATTAAAAACGTACGCGCTGGCGACGAACCGAACACGATCGATGGTATATAAACAGTGTTTTAGTTTAGTGCTAGTGTTGAGTGACGATTAACAGTGTTAGATTGAGGGTGTGCGGAATGTTCAATGCGTGGGAGATCTTTTTATTCACAAGGAGCGCTTAATTATGCGCGTAATTGTGTCGAAAAATGTACTAAAAGTGGCATCAGTTGTTCCCGTACTAATTTGCCATGATGGCATATCTCCTTGTTTCTATGATCTGAGGGCATGAGTAAATAGATTGGTAAAAAAAATATCCATTTACAATATGGGATGGTGTGCCTATCAGCCTAGACAGAGTCGTAGAAAAGGCTAATAAAAATCGAATGATTCGAAAGCATCTTTTTCACGGCAACGATTTTCCGATATCAGAGACAGAAATTGATACGGTTTACCGGGTCATAAAAATAAATCAAATTCTTCCGCTATTTAAATGTGCAATAAAATTGATTTACTTTTCACGGGTGAAGGAGCTTTCTTTACCTAGATAAATTATTATAAAGGATTCATAATAATTGATACTTTGCAAAAATATAAGTAGCGCATTGTTGCCCGCGACTTCGCGCGTGGAAATTACTAAATCTATCCCACGGGAACCGTACATTTTTCGGGATAAAAAGTAACCTAGGTATATGCTATACCAGACTATAATCTATCTCTGTGCAGCCGATCTGGCGTGATAGAGTTACAAACATCCATCCATCCAAACTTTCGCATATTATATATAATAGTAATGTAGTAAGATTCATAATAATTGGTTCATAATAGTAGGAACAAGTATTAATCGAAAGTATTATTAGTATTCTCTTGAAAAAATAGAAAAGAGTTCGCTTATTAAAAAGCACCTTAAAAATCTAGGTAGTAAATTCCTAGCGTGACTAGAAACTTGAAACACTACAAAAATCTTTTGAACAACGAAAGTTAAATACTTCGCATAGTTACTTTATAAACTAGATCCGTTTTTGGCAAAAGTTTTTGATTAACTTTTGTATACTTCCCAAGTAAAAAGAAAAAAAAAGCGATCCTCTTCATTTATCCGTGAGTACAACAAAAGTAAACATCATTTGAAAACGAAACCTTCCATTCGAATTTTCCCACAGCTGTTCATAGACCACATTTAAAAAATTCAAGTCTATAGCATTAGTAGCTGCTGAAATAAGCAGCTGTGACAGACAGACAGACGAAGTCGCACCATAAGGGTTCCTTTTTTACCATTTTGGTACGGAACCCTAAAAAGGACATGCCTATTCAAAAATTACTCATATCTACCGTCCATAAATAAATAAAAAAAATAAAACAAAAAAAATCATCGCAATCGCCACGTGCTCCCGCCACCCAGCGACGGAAACGTATATGTCCTCCCCCCTCTTGCCCCGCAAGTACATCGCCCTCCCCCCTCCGTAGTAGCAGCTATTTCTAGTAGCAGAGACACTTCACTTGTACTTTACTGAATATCTCGATGTGACTTTTCTTGGACCATAGAGTTGTGATAATTTTAGAGTGGGCAGATTTTTTTTTCAATCGTACTAATACCTATTATTAACGCAAAAACTACTGAGCGGATTTTGAAGAAACTTTACAGTAATATAGCTTAAACATCAGAATAACACAGACTACCTTTTATTCCGAAAAACACAACCAAAACTAATTTTATTACTCATAGCATAAGCATAGCATAATCGGCCTATAATGTTCCCACTGCTGGGACACAGGCCTCCTCTGTGAGAGGGAGTGGGCCGTAGTCTACCACGCGGGCCCAGTGCGGGTTGGTGACGTCACATGTCTTCGAAATTTTGGTTCTAGGACATGCCGCTTTCCTCACGAATTCACGATGTTTTCCTTCACCGTTAGAGCAAGTGATAATTAATTTCTTATTACTCATATCATTCATAAATAGAAAAAAAAAACTGCCAAATCTACTCCTTCAGAATCCACGATGTCGGCATGCCCGCATCCGGAGCGGCGCGCGCCGCGCCGTAAGAAAACAACGTCGCACGCGCACCTAACTGAACTGACTCATGTCCAGCGGTTATAGCTTGATTTTGGTATTAATTGTGGGTTTGATTCGATTTGTTTAGTTACGAGTTTTGAACTTATTAACTTATGTTTTTTTAGGGCACAAAGTAGTGATACACTACAGGAGATTGACGCAAGAAACTGATTCTAAAAAAAATACTGATAAATGATAAATTATATTTATTTTGTAAATAGGTTAAAAATAACACTTTTACACGTCAAAACATTTTTTTAAGCTAGATGAGTTCGGTGTTTTCTATATACTCTATATACTCAAAGGTTGATGTCTCTTTTAAAGTCCAGACAATTAAGATAAATTGTGTAAGAACCATGCAGGTTCGTCTGAAATGGCCTTTAGAGGAAAGAGCCATACAGGTTTCAGTGGACCTGACCTGACTGTGCACGCATGTGCCGGGTATCGTGGTAGCTCAACCCAGACTTAGGGAGCTCAACGACCCGACGAACATTACCATCAGAAAGGACATTTGGGTAGGCCCCCTAAAGTAGGTACTCAAACTGTCAGACTGAACTTGACTACTACTGCACTACCTACCTATATGCTAGGTGACTGCTTTATGAGTCCAAACATTCATTTAAAAGGATAACATGAGTTGACTGTTTGCAAGTGATAAACTGATAACATTTATCAAGTTTATCTACATATTGGTTAATGAGATGCTCATAGCTACGTATCAGCCACACTGATCGACGGATCTGCGAGGTTAAGCTGCGCTTTCCGCGGTGAGCAATCTTTACATATCGAGACCCCTCCGTGCCTCGGAGAGCACGTCAAATAGTCGGACCCGATTGTCATACGAATATCTATGACAGTTGTTACGGGTAGTCAGAAGTCTGACAACTGGTCTATTTTGAATACCGGTACAATTTTGAATACCCAATAATTGGGTTGTGGAGGTCAGATGGCAGTCGCTCCATGTAAAATATTGGTATTCAGTCGCATCTAGTTAGACTGGAAGCCGACCCCAACCTAGTTTGGGAAAAGGCTAGGCGGATGTAATGATCTACATCAGGGCTGTCCAACATGCGGCCCGCGGCTTATATTTGTGCAGCCCTCGACGTGTTTGTGATCTACCACAAATACGAAAAAATGCCTTATAATGGTATATTATTTTATTTTATGGTATCATTTGTATAAAAACCACAAATATATCGTTTTTGAGGCCCCCCAATCTATTTAGTGTTTCATATTGGCCCGCGATCCTATTTGGTTTGGACAGCCCTGATCTACATATTCGTTAATTTTTTCGGTTAGTCCCACTATGCTCTAGTTTCGCTATGCTCGACTCATAAAATACCTACTAAAAAGTTTCTCTATGCACGAAATCACATTCGCGGGCAGTGATGAAGAAAACTGTTACAGTGTAATATTTTATTTAACCATTTAAAAATAAATTAAGTAATATACCCTATTTTTAATCATCATTATCTGTCATTTTGACTTTTTTGTGTGTCAGAACGAGACGGAACAAATTTTAACTTACAGACGCTTACGCATTTATTCGAATAGCGCTATAAATTTAAACGAATTTTAATTAAAACACTTTTCTTTCCAACTGTACCTTCCATTGTTTAATAGAAGTAGAATCGAAGAATTTCGTGCATAGCGAAAGTTTTTAGTAGGTATTTATGAGTCGAGCATAGCGAAACTAGAGCATAGTGGGACTAACCGATTTTTTTGGTCCTAGGAAACTAGATGTTGAACATTAGTTAGTTACCTACCTATATTGTATAGTGGTTAGATAAAACAAGGACAATGATGATTGCTAAAGCTAACATGACGTCACGCTATGACACCTACAATTGTACGCGCAAATATTACCGCAAGGTAATTTCACCTTCGCGCCTCTATTGACAATCGCACTGAGATGTAATAATGACGCAGATCTAAGTACTCGTGCAGGAGTACGAAGAAATGGAGTGCTAACGTGCGGCTGAATGAGGCATGAGCTGGCGTATCGCTGTGCGCTGCTTGTCTTAGCTGGGATAACTTCCATCCACCCCGATCATACCGCCCCGTTAACGGGACAGTTGGGAAAAACTGATTCATCGACCCCGGTAGTGCCAACCCCGTCTCTCAGCTGTAGGTGGGTCGGATATTATAACGGATACTTTTCTTGTAGACTCGGCATTCAACAACGGCAACATTTACCTCAAGAATATAACCAGCACCCTCTACAAACCAAATTTGCTAAATATGATAGACAACATAATGTCGGAAAGACTATCAGAACAAGTAACAAGACGTATGCGTTGCCGGAGAGTGGGTGTTCCCCGATAGTTACAATCTAGGTGTCTTCAAGTCGCGAGTGAATCGGTTTCTTCTAGGCAAGCGTGCTCTATCGTAGACTGCATCATCGCTTAACGTTAGGCGAGATGGCGATCAAACGGAGGCCTATTACTTATCTATTTATATTTTTTGAAAACAAGCTTTTATAAAGAGCACTTCCCAGCTCCATCTTGAGACCCTGGACATCATAATTATAGCTCTATAGTATTTGTCAAGATAAATACAACGACCCCAAACATGGCGGAGTTATGTTAAGAAGTTGAGGAGTTCCTATGGCCGTCTCCCGGTTCCATCATAAAACCACCTCCATGGTATCATATTGCATTGCCAAGAAAGTCACTTAAGTGTTCCTTTCAGCTCAATCGGTTAGGGTGAACTGATCTAAAATTCAGTTGCAAGATTTTGCCTCACCCATTACGTTCTGCCAGTTATCTGGGTGTCTCGACAGAAGTGACCGAAGCTTAATACACACACGGCAAGTTAAATAAAAGCTTGAAAAAATGATAAAAGGAACCTAAAGATGATTTTAAAATACCTATTCAACGACACTTGACATAGTTCATCAACTTTTTTTTTTCATTTTGACAATGATGGCGTCTGGTTGTCGCTGTGGTGAATTTTGATTACTGTTATGTCTTTAGTGACACTCGCAAGGTTAAGACGAATCGATTGACATAAGAATTATCAAAATCGGCCTACGCATTTGGTCTCTAGAACGCCACATAGAAACAAACATACATACATAGACTGATAAACACATTACCCTCCTTTGCGTCGCGCAGTCGGGTAATAAACACATTACCCTCCTTTGCGTCGCGCAGTCGGGTAAAAAGGTAAACGTATCAATGAACACTCCATTTTTTAAGTATCATAGATATTACTCACATCGCAACCACGCCAATTGCGATGAGTAATATCATCCGGATGCAATGAAACATTGTTTGAGTGAAATCGCGTCAGATGACTAATTGTTCGAGATATAATTGCGATTACGCTTAAGGTCGCGGCTGGGAACTTTTAGACATTTAGTTTTTTTGTTGCATTGAATTTTGGATACCTAAATGTAAGCTATGCTTAACGTAAACAGATCTTGGTAATGTAAACAAATCCCTATGCCTGAGGGCAGCGGGGTTTCATTATTGTTGCGCGACTCTGAAGTAAAGGCAGACGTGTGATTGTGAAAATAATTGACAATTTGACTTATGTATAAGTTTAAGTTTTGATATCTATTAAATAGTGTTATGAACAAATAATCATCTTTCATTGTGGGGCACATAGTGGAGTGACATAATAACAGCAGGACTAAGACGAAATTTTATAGTTCAGAAGAGGCGATTACCTATGTGGAAAGTTTCAGCTTTCCGCCACGTCCACACAGGAGAGTGAAAAGGCGCCACATCAATATAGGAGAGTGAGAGCCAATATTTTGATGGGACCTTCTATGTTGTGTCTATGCCTGTTCTATATCTTGAAAGGTTAAGATTTTTGAATTTATGCGAAGGTCATGATTTATTTGATTTCGTACTGAACTGCCCCGGCTTCGTACGGATAAAGTTTAGTTTACCGTCCTACGTTGATAGTATCGTGTTATGCCTTAAACTATACGTCCAAATAACATACCGTAAACGGCAAAAATTATCTCCATTAAGTACTTGTGTTAGGGGAAATTCTTGGCGTTCAAGTAATATTTTTTTTAATGTAGTTATTAATAAGTAGGTACTGGTAGCTATAGGAGGTATAGCATTTATAACGCCTAAGAAAGAGATTTACTAGTAGTTAAAATTAATTTTTGTGTTTTCTCCACTGTCCGAACTCCAAACGACACAAAAACAAATTCTCTTAAAGTAAAATCTTCAAGGATATTTGGTCTCAGTATTAAATATCACTTCTACATAAACTGTTATTCACTTCTTATAATAATTTCATACGTGCCTAAACTCCGGATGACTGTACATATGTGTTAATAACCGAATCATTCGCAGTTACTTTTAAATACAGGAAATTATTGTACAATGAGTGGCAGGACAGCTTTCTGGTTTATATTTAGGATTTACTAGAATTTTACTAAGGACTATGACTGTTGAAGTCATTTTAATGTGAATTTTCAAGCTGCGCCGGCGTCGTTTTAGATTCATCAGTACTTTGATCTTTTGAAATGTGATTGTTAAACAATTTGTAAGCTACGTGTTTGGATATAATGCTTTTCAAATAATTGTGTTTAGCATAATCGGCCTATAATGTTCCCACTGCTGGGACACAGGCCTCCTCTCTGTGAGAGGGAGTGGGCCGTAGTCCACCACGCGGGCCCAGTGCGGGTTGGTGGACGTCACATTTCTTCGAATTTGTGGTTCTAGGAAATGCCGGTTTGCTCACGATGTTTTCCTTCACCGTTAAAGCAAGTGATAATTAATTTCTAATACGCACATGACTTCGAAAAGTCATGTGCGTATTAGAAATTAGGAGAAATTAGGAGGCACATGGTTAAACCACTAGGCTATCACAAATAATTGTGTTTACTGAATATTAATTAGGCCAACAGAATACACGTTAGCAAAATTTTACATATTTTGGCTTATATGTAGGTATTACCTACGAATTTTTAAATATTTTTTTTATTCATAGAAGCCTACCTTCATCGATAAATACCTCGAAAATTTAATATACAGTATTTGAGTACCATGTTTTACGAATAGTTAAGCTTTTAAAAATTAGAATCAGTTTACGCGATTAACAATTTATAGTCTTGCATTAAGTTTAATTTATATTTATATGTTCTATGTCCAGGAATAAGAAAAACATGAGGTTTACGACCTGTTTATGTATATCTTGCTTGCGTAACAAAGTAGTAAAAGTCTACAGGAGAAAATGGGTCATTAATGTTGTGGGGACGATGGGACCATGGATATTTTACACCGTAGGAGCATAGGTAGATATTGGTGCCGATTCTGTTAATTACAAACTAAACTAATTTAGTCTCATTATGTCTCTTTCTAACGAAAAACATGAGAAAGGGATAGAAAATATGTAATCCTGTCAAATTAGTCCACTTGCTTCATTTCAATGTGAATTTAATCGGTTTCGCAAAAGGTCACGACTATTTTCCCGTAAATGACAAGGGCGAAGACTAATTTGACAGCTCTTAATATTTTCTGTCCTTTTTCAATGATATTTGTAAGAAAGAGATATGGTGTGATTAAAATTAGTTTAGTGCAATGTTCAACAGAATCAGCACCATTGTTGTGTTTTCAATTATATCGGGACTTTTCGCGCACAAATATAATCAAAATATAAGCATTTTGACTAACCTCGACGTTTCGATCAAGTTGCATTGACCGTGGTCACGAGAAGACTGATATAATAGTATATAGTATAATAGTCCCGATATAATTGAAAACATGTGTACAATTCGCGAAACTTTAAAAACTAGAGCACCATTGTTGACATTTTTAAATATTATATGCCTAGATAATAGTCATATTAAATGCTCAAAAGATTAAAAAAGGCTCTACATAATCCCCCTTACTAAAGTATAAACGCTTCTTAAATTAACCACTGATTAAATATGCAACTATCCTCGTCATTCGTATGACAATGAATAGAGATGACAATTGACATCAGAGGCTGCACCCTAATTTCGTAACTCAATATCTATCACTATGGCTTTCATTTTGACAGTTCCATTGCGGCGTTGAGCTTAGTGATAGCAACTGAGTTACGCAAAATAATTAGGGGTTTAATTTAATCATCGTTTATGCAAATGTACGGGAGATTATTATTTACTAAAATAAAAAACAAAGTTGCACGTTGTCCACTTAATTCTTCTAAACTACATAATGGATTTTAATGCAGTTTTCACCACCATTTAGAAAAAATATTCCGGAAAGTTTATGCATGATAACAAGTTAAAATTTAACATGGACAGCACAGAAATCTCGATGTTTTGACATGTCGCCACATAGTAGATTGTACCGGAGCGCACTAGGGGCGGGTCACTAGTTTACGGATGACGTATAATAAAGTTTTTGCGACTACAGCACCCTAATTGCGTAACTCAATTGCTATCACCTCAGATCATAGAAACAAGGCCATCATAGCAAATTAGTACGGGAACAACAGTCGCCACTTTTAGAACATTTTTCGACACAATTAATAAGCGCTCCTTCTGAATAAAAAGATGAAAAATTCCGTACACCCTCAATTTAACACTGTTAATCGTCACTCAACACTAGCACTAAACTAAAACACTGTATTTATACCATCGATCGTGTTCGGTTCGTCGCCAGCGTGTACGTTTGTTATGCGGTCAATGTGACCGTATCAAAGCGTCAAGCTCAATAGCGCCTTGGCACATCTCCCTTGTTTCTATGATCTGAGGCTATCACCATGGCATTGTTTTTGACATTTATTACGCCGCCGCCCGCCGCCCGTATGATTGTTAACCGTGCTGCCGTAACTAGCTCAACGCCGCAATGGATGTTGTTGAACTGTCAAAATGAAAGCCATGGTGAAAGAAATTGAGTTACGCAATTAGGCTGCAGGACCAAAACATTTTAAACGTTTCGTTGGTGTAGCTTGCGACCGATTGCTAGCTTAAATAATTAAATTAACATTATACTTACAAAAACTAATTGGTCATAATGATTATTACAAACCATCTTTTATAGTTTCAATCATTTAAATAAAAAAAATAATTAATGTAATATTATTAAATATTTAAGAGATTCAAATATTTAATAACATTTAATAAGCATAACATGGCTTTAACATGTTTAAAATTCGCAATATTAATGTAATAATTTTAATACAGGTTTCTAGCTCATTATTGGAAATAATTTAGGCTCGACATGTTTATGGATCGTACTGAATAACTACGGTAGTAAAACATGTTCACATTTTTAATGTTGCTTAAGAGCAAGCTTGGCTCATCAGGTATCTTAGATCGGTATTTGATCTTCTTTATCTAAACGTTTTTTCGATCTATCGATAAGGTGGTATTACCTTAACATTTAACAAACAGCTACTTAACATTAAGCTACAAAACGAAATAAATATTTATGATTAAAAAAACTTCTTTGTTTTTCCTAGCTTTTTTTGGTGCTAAAAACCTAATTTAATTTGCATTTAACATGATCCACAATACGTTATATTTCAAGAAATAAAAAAGTTGTAAAATAAGCGACAAATTGTTTTAATAATTCATATTTTTATTTTTATTAGGTACCTGACATCAAAAACGATAAAAAATTTAATATTTTAATATTTATTCGTAATTAAAATACATTAATACTTTCTAAGTCATAGAGGCCTAGTAGGTCATATATGGGCCTAGTAGCCCACAATACTATTGTTGACAAAACGATCGGCAAATCACGCCCCATTGACATATTCATTTAATTGCCTCGTTTGAACTTTTAAAGACGTCAATACTCGTGGGACAACTGTGGCCTGGTTTTGACAATTTCACAAATTAATATTAAACTACGTATTAGCAAAATAATCACCGATATGTTGGTTGCCGCCCGCCGCGTTTGAAATGCTCCACACGAGTTGTTTTAATTATAATATATTATCACAAGCGAGCGTGCCCGCGAGCTGTCACACACGAGATTAATCAGTAGGTTAACTTCCTGATTTTCTCTTCTTCCTTTCTCAACAATAAAACATAACAACACGCCTTCAATCCCCGAAGGGTTTAGACAGAGATGTGTATTAATATATTTTCTCTCCTATGCATTCACCCCATTCACTCACTCCTGCATTCCGTTTCCCACATTCGGCCATCCAACCATCATGTCTGTCCTCAGACGAGTCCCATGTAATACGAGGCGAGCCTATTGCCATTAACCGGGCATAAATTCAAATTGGGCTGCTACGAATAATTTTAAGGAAAAACACGCTGATCTAACCTCACGCTCAGCGGCGTCTTAAATGATATGACAGCAAAATATAATAGCCTTAAAACCCCTTCAAACATAACGCGATAAAAAGTGATTAGACTAGTCCAAACGCTAATTGTTCCAAAGCCATGCTTAACTGTAATCATCGATGAACAATAGGTAAACAGCTCTGATAAATTTTCTATACTTCAGTTATTGTATCATACTTATAACTTTTCTCGAAACCCTCGAAGATGAAAACTATGTCACTAAAAAAATATTTATAATTTTGCTTATCCTCGAGGATGACACAGACTTGTCCTACTGCCTCTCGACTGTGTCCCACGTCAACAAACCGGCCCAACATAACAGTCCGGTAACAGTACTGCACAGAATCAACAGATCTAATAATTAAGATCAAATTCTACATTTAACAGTGGACATTTTTTATCTATTTAGTTAATTTTGTTGAACTCACAAGGAGTAGTTAATGTTCTGTTTTTATACGTTTACTAGCTGTCGCCTGCGGCTTCGCCCGCATTTTAGGGATAAAAAGTAGCCTATGTGTTATTCTGAAGCTATATTACTGTAAAGTTTCATCAAAATCCGTTCAGTAGTTTTTGCGTGAAAGAGTAACAAACATCCATACATACATACATCCTCACAAACTTTCGCATTTATAATATTAGTAGGATTAGCAACCGTAGGGATTGAGAATGAACTATGGTCCCTAATTTATGCTGTTACAATTTGGTGTACAATAAAGTATATTCTATCTATCTATCTATCTATCTATGGTCCTTGGAAAGAGTTTAAAAGCAACTTTAGCTGTAAAAGCTAAGTGATGATAAAGATCTTTATTAAACTTCTAGCAGTGCCCCGCGGTTTCACTCGCAAAAGAAATTGGATTATGTACCCGCCCACTGTTACTTAGTTTTTGGTTAACGTTCTTTGACTGTTTATTTTTGCTCGGCTTGTAAGAATTAGGTATAGCGTAATGTTATAAGTACTATTTCTCTCATGAATTTGGCTATCTATACAAAAATATTTTTTCGAATCCGACTGGTTTCATCCAGAGATTAGCGCGTTTAAACAAACTATTCAGCTTTAATATATTAGTGTAGATTAAACTGTGAAAAGAACTCTTAGGCCCGTATTACAGAACGATGCTCAAGCACAGATCTCTGCTTGAGCATAGATTTAAAGCCATTTGATTGGTTGAAATCTATGCTCAAGCAGAGATCGGTGCTCGAGTATCGTTCTATAGTATGAGCCTTAGATAATCGCAAATACATGGTGTTCGTTTAGCCGCGTGTTATTAAATTGTTAAGAATAATTTTGATGTCCATCAAAATAGTTTTATATTCTTCGCTTAGTGCTTAGCTAGCTTGTAACTGTTAGAAATTTATTATATACGAAAACACATAATTTAACTACCTATATCACCGTTGTTTTCATATTTTTATTGATAAATAAATAATTTAGCAAAGACAGTTTAATATTCTGATGAATAATGGATATGGCTTGTAACAGTTACGTAAATAGATAATATTAAAATTTTCAAGTAAATAAACCTACATAGAAATTGCAAGACCGTTTTTTTTTCAGGTTTTCCGCATTCAAATGCCGTAAAAAAAAATTTGCATAATGCTTATTGGTTAACCCAAAGCAAAATCAAAAAATAAGTCAGTAGGTACGAAATAAATGATTTGATTTGATTAAGGTACCTACTCAGGAAAACGTCTTGGTAACATAAACTCCATAGAGTTGAGAAAATATTAGACTCGCATAATTAATATAATTAGATATATAATAAAAAATAATGCTTTAGTATTTTTATCGCATATCTTTGCTTTGATCTGTCAAAAATATTTATATCTAATTAATAATTGGCTACTAGTATGTCAGACCTATCTAATTAAGGTAGACTGTTCTTTGACAACAAAGTATGTAAGTATACGACATTTTATCTAACAGCTTACGGCCCATAAATTTCGTGTTTATTAACATTTTTATTGGACCAAAACTGCGTGAAAACGGTACACATACTTCCTAATTAATTTATGAAAGAAATAAAACATGTGATTTACGCGATTATGTTAAAGCGTTATATTTAGACAAAATAGTTTTTACTGTTAAAAATCTGTAAAATTATTGGGTAGTTTGTGGTGTCGTTTAAATAAAACCGCATGTGTCATGTCCTCTAGCAAAACGTTACTAAAAATAATGGCAGGGCCATTAATTTTGTTATTTCTTCATTTAACGAGATTTTATTGCTTATTTTTTAAGCTACACGACGCTATCTCTACACGGTATCAATAAATAATAATAATAATAAATCTTTATTCCCTGGCTCCTGTGCTAGCTTAAACCTACAAATATTTGAAAAAAAATCATCCACTTTAAATTAATTATTCATACTTACAACTTTATTTTGTCTATATAACAATGTACTAAATACATCAAATAATTGAAATATATTATAATAATGCCTTATGCCTATATTAGGCTATCTATACTATTTATGTATTCAATGTTTTCAACGCCACTGACATAAACTACAACGCCAATTTTTTTTTTTTTTTTTTTTTTCTCTTCGCCCTTCTTGGGCAGGCTAAGGTCTTGGACCATACCGCCTCGTCTTCAGTCTACAACGCCAAGTTTTCTATTACATAATTCACTAACTTCGAAAAAAAAAGTCAAAAAAAGTCACATTAACTAGGTAGATTAAATACTAAGGTACGTCGGCTATATTTAAGTAATTCAAAAATATACATCAATAATATCTAATCACAGATACGAAACTTAATTACAACTAACATTCATTACATTTAAATACACCAAATTAGCATACACAGCAATGATGATTATGAATGGCATCTAAGACCATGCAACACAACCCGCCCCGAAAATAATACACAAACAAAATAAAGTAAGTACACAGAATAAACATAAAAAGAAAATAAAACATAAGAAATACAAAAAAAAACGCAGGATATTATTTGTTTCTGGTCAAGCAATGACAATGGATGATGCCAATGTTCGATTTTTGAAATACTCACCTTTGACGAAAAAAGCGTCAATGTTGGCGATGATTCCTGTGAAAGAAACAATAAATATCCTGCTTTAATTGCCCAATTGTTTAATAGAAGAAAAAAATAAATAAAACGTAAATGAAAATAAAATAATTTTCAGAAACTTTACAATAAAATATAAAATACAGTAGTTTTTCTGACTCTTAACGGAATGCAAGTCAGATTAAATTTCTTATTCTACCCATATTAATGTCATATTTTACGCAGTAAGCTGTAATCTAATAAGATCTCCGTGGTTCCAACCAGAATAGTTCTTTGTAGCAAGATGCTTACTACAGAAATAACACTTTAAACTTATCAATATATCTCCAAAACGATTTAAAAAGTCTATAAGTTGTAAATCATCAATATTTTAGTTCACTGGTGGACATAGGCTCCTCCAGTTTTCTTTCTGCTCCTATCCTATCACCCTAATTGCATAACTCAGTTGCTATCACAATGTTTGACAGCCATTGCGCCGTGTGTTTCTAAATCCTTATTCCGATAATTAGCTCTACGATGCAATGCATGTTGTTGAAGTGTCAAAATGAAAGCCATGGTGATAAAAATTCTCTTACACAATCAGGGCGCAGATTTCTTATACAAATTATGTAGGTTACTGCTGACGGCATATAGCACCTACTTACGAAATATTGTAATACTTAAGTACTCTAGGTAGGTATAAAATAAGACCCTGTACTTCATGTATGACTCACACCTTTACTCACATTATTTCTAAGAAGAAAGCTTTATAAATTACAGACAGGAGGAAAAATCCATACAAACACGTCATCATTCGGTTCCCAGTACTGAAAGCCTTTTTATTCCTTGCTTTATAATAAGACGACCCAATTCGTGAGAAAAATTCAGAAGACATCTAAACAACGCATAGGATGAAATCAAACTTTTTGGAGGAGAATAGTTTCGTTCGAATTTTAATTTATAGAAAATTTTACTCTGTGGGCAGTCTCTAATGGAATATTTGCCGCCATTTTTTGCAACGCGCCATTTGTATTTTTTTATTGACAACATTGAATGATAGATTAATTCGGATAGTAAAATGTAATTGCAATATTTATTACCGATCGTTGTGATTTTTTACTACAAACACGTGTACAAATTACAAGTATAACAAAATATGATTACAAGGTTTTATCCTGATGTAAAAAAACGGACACATAGACTACAAACAAATCATTGCACGTCGATCCTCGCTTTAATAAAAAAACTCGACGTAATTATACCAGAAACAAATGTTAAACGTTAATATTTATTACTTCAATACCTATTAAACGTATCGTAGTACAATGGTTGGCAAAAAAATGTGCAAAAACAATGGCAGACACTTGGGAATCGCATGCGCAAGGCAATGAACAAAAAAGATAAACCCACTCTTTCCTAAATTATCCTGTCACGCTCGCCTATAAAATGCAATTGGCTTAAAAAACCGAAATCGGAACTCGTTAGAAAAAGGCCGATTCACACTTGTTGAACCGATTAGAATTTGTTCCTATATGATCCTCGTAAGAATAGTGACGCAAGTCAAAGATCTAGGGAAAAGTAATCATTAAATAGTCTTGAATATCAATAATCTTCCATAGTTTTAAGATATACCGAGAAAATTATCTTTTAACTAGTGTCAGGGTTATATTTATCGTACGAGACTTAAAAAAACTTTTATTTATAAAAAGTAGAATTTCAATCAATAAATCTAATTGAATCGATATACCAAAAAAGAAATCGGATACCTAGATTTAATCTCCGAAATCAATAACCGTACAATACCGGAACTGTGTGTGCAGCCCTAAATGGAATTACTACCATTCAAAAACCAACCTTACTCGATGACAATAAAGTTTATAATTGAGTGTAATGATCAGAAAAGGTGAGTTGCGCGCAATAGGCGCATGCGCGTACCTGCACAAGGTGACCTGCGCAAGGGCACGGCTGCGCAAGGGCAGCGCGCGGCCCCCTCCCGGCGGTCCCGCGGGCTCCGACACGCCATTACCGAAATGACCATTATGGGAGAATAGGGATGCGAGCGAGTATCGATAATATTGAATAGAACGTTAGACGCGGTAAATTCAACAGAATATCTATAATCGATTTTTACTCAGGGAGTTGTTAAAATTTTAATAAATGATTCATAGAATCTCCATTATTTGACACCGCATAAAGTTTCACCACGATTTTAAAATGGTTATATAGTCTTAAATATCATAAAATATCACTAAAATGAAGCATGGTTTACAATTCAAGTTGTAAATTATTAAGTGCACACTATAAAGTCAGATTAACCTGTTTTATGCCCACCCAATAAAAACAGGTCATTTCACCAATAAAGACATTATCATCACCGACCGAGCCTTGCCCAATTGCCCATCACTATAATTATGTATTGAAAATATTGCTGAAAATCATTCGTACCGAAATACCTCAAAAATACGGCAAGAATGTTGTAATATTAGAATCACAGAAATATTTTCATAAATCATTGGGTTTCAATGAAAAAATCACATCAATAGCATGTCATTGAACTTCTAAATTGAACTAATTTGCGCTGACGACGATTTAGGCGCCAGATTTAAGTTTTCATCTATTTCAATTGTAACAATGAGTAGAATGAGTAGGCTTATGACGATTTGCACGCGAACAGTGATTACCAACTTCATAGATTAATTTTAATTTAGATACAAATCTACGACAAATAATGAAGCAAGACAGTAATCAAGGTCTGTTATTGTTCTTCAATATGAAATTACAATTTTTGCATTTTACGAGTCAATCATTGTAATTTAAACCTTATTTCAATGTGACAATGTCCATAAAAGTCACACGACTCACAGATTTGTAACAGCTATACCTAAAGTATTTTGTCGAATTTTCCCTGTCGGTAGATAGCTACTTAATTGAAAAAGTTGGAGGTATCGCTATCAGAACCTTATTCGTGCTAACAGCGTGTCGTGACCGTGACTTACTCACCATTAAATGAAGAAACAAAAACGTTAAACAATTTGAATTTAAATCCTAGAAGCTAAAATAACATCGCTTCCTGCTTTATATGCATCGCACTACGAACAGGGCCCCAATTCTGCTATTTGAATAGTGTAAGAATGGTGTCATAATGACACCATTACTATCAAAACCTAAGCGGTCATTGGCTTAGAGTAAGACTAACTCTTTCGTCATTGGTCAAAACGATGCCATTGAGACACTATTCTGACACGATTATAACAATTGCATTAGCAGACTTGGGGCCCAGGAGTGTATCGAAAGAGCACTAAATACAGAGTTATTTTTAATGTGCCTCTGGCTAATTAATGCCAGCTTAATGCAAGGGTCAGTGCACTGAAAAAAAAATGTAGTTGTAAAACTTGTAAATAACCAAACTTTCTTCAACTTAATCAAATTTAAAAATTTAAAATGCCCGACTGCTGAAAAATAATAGAAACAAGACGACATTGCAGTCGGGACCCGCTCCGGATAATAGTCTTATTATGGGTCCCGACTGCAATGTCGTCTTGTTTCTATTATTTTTCAGCAGTCGGGTTTTTTAATTTTTTTAGCTATTTTAATTTTTCAGTTTTTAGTTGTTAATGTAAATGATATAGTTATACTTATATGTTTACGTAATTGTCTTTTCGAGCCCTTCATTTTGATAACCCACTCGATAGGTTTTGAGGAAAAAAAATTTTGAAGAAGTAATATGGCGCCAGAAATCATTCATTTTAATTTTTATAATATTTTGATATATCCAGTGTCTCACAGTCAATACGAATCTAACAACACCTCTCAAGCTAAAATCCATCAAGCCGTTTAGGCTACAGAGCGTGCCAAAGAAATATACATACATACATACATACATACACTCACATACATACATACATACATACTCTGACTCGAAAAATATAACCCTCCGTCTGATGCAGTCGGCTAATGACGCAGTCGAGTAAAAAGTGACCACATAACTTTATGTAATAGGTATATGTAACCAAGTCTTATCAAACTTTGGTTATTTTTCGAATTGCTGAAGTTGGGTGTTAAATATTTTTTTCAGTGTATTGTATAACTGTAAGGACAATATATCGATACCAAATAAATTGTTTCTATCACATCACTAAGCTCTCGCCAAAAGTCAGAACCAGACAAACGAAGCTCGCAGCGACAGGTGTTAATGCCGACGCCGCGCCGCCCGAACGTACACGATCCTTGCTGGACTAATGGTACCTACGCTAAAAACATAATGCCCTGGTATTTTCCATATACTGCTCAACATTTAGAGAAGACGGTATCATTTGTTGGTACATGAGAAATTGTTGAAGATGCAACTTAGATGTGGGCGAGGCCATTATCAATGTTGCAGCTTTAAAAATGTAGGTTTTCTAACAAGTCAAGTAGGTACCTATAGAGAGTATAAATAAGTATGCAATTAGGTATAGTATAGTATTTCGCGGGTCTGACTTAGTGCGAAGAACACGATGAAAATTGCTTTCAAAGAGCGGCGTGCCTATTACGTTGCAGAAGCATTCCATGATCAGTATTGATTTTGTTGAAATGAAAAATGAGAAAAACACAATAAATCATAGAAATGGCCATAAAAAGACAATGCTCTGAATCAAAGCGAAAGAAATAACGATCACTATAAAATCCATTCACATCGATGCCACGCGTGGGAGAACATTTTAAGATATAAAACTATTTCACACGCTACGTCTCATAATGGCGGATAATGAGCAATGTATGCAAATCAATTGCTCGGATGTATTCCGATTATTGCCGATGATTCACGAACGTAAAACGACTATTGCGTTGTGTAATGTTTTGCAAGTTTTGGCGATATTCAGAACATTCTAGAAACAATTATGTAAATTATGAGTTGTGTTTTATTTTAGTATGTTTAATGACGCATTATTTATTAACTTGAATTTATAAATGGAAAACATATACCTATTTCTTTATTGCGTTCGTAAATAAGGTTAACCGACATTGCAATAATGTCCGGTGGGTCTTATTTCTTTATTTCCCTAACCTCATTGACTTACTGAACTTTGCCTACAAAGTAAGCTTTTACTAACATTAAATTAACATTTCTAAAATTGCCCGCAAACAAGTCTGTATAAAATCTTTGGAATAATAAAAGAAAAGATAACAAGGAAATAGGTAACTATCTCACCGAAAAACATTGTTAAAAAAAGAAGAACCAATAGAGACACAATTTTCCTCCATTCACGTCAAATAAACAAAAAATATGAAAATGTTTTTCCTCTATTACAAAAAAAAATCACAACGAAAATTCAAAACAACCGAATTAACGATAGCGGAAACTAACCAACCCCCTCCCCGCTGCACTTAATTTTTCACTATTAACCCGTAAATGGGGTAGCTGGAGTGACAAGTGCGAGGGGGGGATGAGAATGGGGGTAGCACTGACAGTTCAGCTGACCCAGTTTTGGAAGCTCGCTTCCGCCCTTTCACTCAACGCTAAAACTAGTGAAAACGAACGACAGTGTAATTTAAATTCCCGTTTGTTGCAGTAATTAGTTTTAAAAACGATAGGTTTCTGTTTTTAAGGAGGAGAATCAAGGTACCTACAGGGTGAGTTTTATTGTGGTCCATACTTACTAACGCGTGATCATTTGATTTTTTTTTATTTACTATGCCTTCTAGATACTGATATTTCGATAGAATTAATGCAAGTTTAAAAAAAAAAATGATACAAGCGGAGCTTTAGTGAAAATGTATCACAAGCTTTTTTTAGTAGTTTGTACACAACATACTAGATGGCGCTACTAATCCAACAACACAATAAATATAAATACACTAGCTGTGCGCCGCAGTTTCACCCCCGTTGCTCGGCTCCTAAGAGTCGTAGCGTAATGTTAAATAGCCTATACTTTTTTTCATGAACATGACTATCAAATACAAAAATATTTTTTCGAATCCAATAGGTAGTTTCAGAGATTAGCGCATTCAAACAAAAAAACAAATTCTTCAGCTTTATTATCTTAGTAGATTCTGTAATTCCGTAAACAATAATTCGAAATACGGTTCATAACTTCGAAAATGAGTATTCCTTCGCCTTAGATATTATCACCCTACAGTAATAACAAACATGCTCTGATTCGAGCAATAGGGATGTTAACTACTTTTTTTTTAATGTGAATCTGTAAACTATTTGAAAAAAGAAAATTAACCTCAAAAAAGCCGATGAAACATCTACAAAATTGGCAAAGTTATAAGCGTTTTAAAATGATTTGCTAGACACGGACGGCACTACCTACTAGTGACGTAACACCGTCCGCTTCGCGCGACAAAGACGGAGCAATACTCCCTCCAAAAACTTTAAAAGCGTCTATGTTTTCCATTTTGTGATAAATTATTATTTTCGCTTTTACATTTTTGTTGTGCCTATTCCTTCTTTGAAATAAAATAATTTATTTGTACTTTTTTAATAGTAGGCCACTATCGTATTTACTGGTACTTTAAAAACTTAATAGCCCAAATTAAGTTCGCTCATGCCAAGTACAGACAGCAAGGCAGGTGTCGGCGCTTCAGTGAATAAATCATTTTTTGCGCACTGTACAATGTTATGATAAGTTATTTTGGAGCTGATTTGAGAATATTTCGTCAGCTGCTTTTGATAAGTCAAAAGAAGTCACTTATAATGAGTTACATTACATCGTGATCTCTAAGAATTAAATAGGTATATGTATAATGTATAAATAGTATAAAACAAAGTCGCTTGTTGTGTGTGTGTGTGTGTTTGTAAGCTTAGTTCTTCTAAACTACTACAATTGGAGTACAATTGGATTATACTCAACTGCAAATTGCAGTTTTGATGCGGTCTTCATTCGTATGCATCGAAACAGTTGCAGTTATAATTACACTTTACTGAATTCAGTCGTCCTGAATGAAAAAGTAACTGAATTCAGTCGAGTGTAGAAGCATTTAGGAAGTTCGCTGACGTACAAAATCAGTTAGAATCCTAATTAGGAAAGTATTTAGGACGACTAAATTTAGTCACGTGTAATAACTGCTTCAGAATGGTACGCCGATGAAAGCGCTGCGCGTCGGCCAACTGTTTCGATGCAGGGCAAAATGGTAGGGATTTTGACAGTTGTTGCAATATATATCGAAGGCGATATTATATATGGATATAATATGGAATCCGTGAGAATCACCCCCTGGACAAATGAAAACCGCATCAAAACTGCAATTTTGCAGTTGAGTCCAATTGCAAACCGTCTGCATAGGCCCTAAGTTGTCTCTGACAGTCTATTGGCAGCGATTTATAACATTACGCCTAGCTCTTTTTGTTCAGGATGATGGGTACAATAGCCTTCTCGGCTCCAAAATGAATGAAAATTCATCGTCTTTATAATACGTATTGAACGATTAATACGAGTGTTAGTTTAGAGGTCATCCGTAATTGGCAGGTAGAGACTGGTCCAACTTTTTGTACCAAAAGTGCTATATTTATGTACCTACCAACGTACATGTAATTAATACTTATAGTTTTATACTCACGAATTATTATATTATCAATGGTTTTAGAAGCCGTAACCGTTTGTTTATCGATTTGGTAAATTATATGGTTTTTGCTTGTTGGATGTTTGAACTTTGTATGTGTTATTATTTAATTATGTAGGTCGTATATGCATCATAGGTATGGTTGACGTGGTAGCATATCAGATATCCAATATAATTACAATGCTAGTTGAGAGTTATTGATAAAATTCAATCATTGTGTTCAAGCATTCCTTTGATGAAATTTCACTAGGTATGTAGATGCTGTTGCGAGGGCGTAACATCTATACATTATGTATTATATAATATTATAAAGAGGAAAGATTTTTTGTTTGTTTGTACCGAATAAGCTCCGAAACTAGTGGACCGATTTTAAAAATTCTTTCATTAATAGAAACCTACATTATCACTGAGTAACATTGGCTACTTTATATCCCGAAAAAATGCACAGATCTTGTGGGACACGCGGACGAAGTCGCGGGCGAAATGCTAGTACAGTAGTAAAGCTGAAGAGTTTGTTTGAACGCGCTAATCTCTGGAATTACCAGTAGATTTAAAAATAGTTTTAATATAAGATGGCCAGATTCATAAAGAATAGTATAGGCTATTTAACTTGACGCTGCGACCCATAGGAACCGGGCGACGGGGTGAAATCACAGGGAACAGCTAGTAATTCACATATCTGTTAAAGGGCAACATAACAGTAAGCTTTTTCATGATTGTCTTGATTACAGCAGTTTAGCAGATGAACGATTTTCAGTTACCTACCTACCAATTTCAATGTTCTCGTTGTCGAGAATCAAATTCCAGGCACAACAACTAAAAGGAGATGTTTCGTCCTAGAACTGGTATACGTACGCCACATAGAGGAAAATAATAGTGGATTTACATAAAAATATTATTAAATTCATTTGAAGAAGAGTACAATTGTAAGAGAATTATTTGAGATGAAGTTTTTCACTATGATATCCCTATTTTTAGGACGGCCATGACAGTTGATTTTGACAGTTTTGTTTTATGACGTGACGTTTGAGTCGTTGTGCGCACGCGTGGTGGATTGAATGTTGCCATTTTGACTGACATTGACATAACAACAGTTGTCAAAATGACGTTTCACTTAATTCATTTGTCGATTGTTGATCCACCATATTTGTGTTGTGTTGCTCTCCTTGATAAAGAAAATAATGAATTACAAATCAACGAAGTAATATTATAGGAAATAAGCATTAGGAACCGGTTACTATCATGTATAGCTATAATACTTAATTACGTACGTAGACCTATCCCAGGCTCCATACATTTCTGAAACAACTCCTTTCCAAAAAAGCTTTACAAGGCCACAAACACCAAATAAATCCTCCGCCTAAAACAATTTGTGTATCCCTCCCCCCTCGCCTCTCTCCCCCGTGCATCGTAAACCTACCCTATTAAATGTTTACAGCCTTCTAAAAGAACGAGGTGCAAGGGGCGATAAAAATATAAAAACTTATACGTATAAAGATTTTGTTATTATAAAATATGGTAGCGACGGTAATGTTGAGCATGGTGGTGATAGTTTTATGGTTGGGGGGGAAGAGAGGGGAGATATTGTAGCTGTTTTACTGGCAGAACTGAAGAAGGGACTATTTGATAGGACAATCACATTAGAAAGAGAAAAGCAACGCATTTAATAATACAATGAATCTAACGGCGTTTTAGATAAATAAAGCGGAGAGCTCAAAGAAGACCTAGAACAGCACACGGCAGCTGCAAAAATAAACTAAAAATCTTGCGCAGATTTTGTTACAGACTTCAGACATCCCAGAAGGTCTAGAGAATTCTAATGTATATATAGCTACTGAGCGAAACTGCGAGTCAATAACAAATTGTGGCTCAAGGATTAACTATAGGTAATACTAAAGGTATCAAATATCAGGTGTTGCAAGCGTTTCATAGGCTTCAGGAACCGCTTATCATCAAGCAGGCCAATATGCCACCATCGTCATATAAAAAAGAAAAATTAACTATTTCTGCTAAGTGCTGTATCTAAGGTCTTCCAAATTAAATCTATTAAAAACATCTGTAATTTACTACAGTCTGCAATCTTCACATACTGCATTGGCACAGGAAAAAAGATCATAAAAATATTTCTAATTTGGTATCCCCAAAAAATTTGCAACACTGGGTTAGGTTCGCGGCGGCATGGCATCATAAGTTATACGCGCCGGGCACCGCGAAGGACGCCCGGTACCCAATGTGACCCAATGTGCTATATCAAGTGCGTTCGTACGGTCTACCATACATTGGGTTAGTTGGCTTTTTGTGCCGGCCAGTAACATTCGAATATGGAATTCCTTTGTGGGAATTTAAATTCAGAAGTTTTTGAGGTTATAGACGAAAGTAAAACCTGTGTGGTGTTGCCTAAAATTAAAATAAGAAGGCATTCAATTTTTTAAAAGAACAATGTTACTAGGTCATGAAGCAATTATTACAAAATTCTATAAGAAAAATTGAGAACATCATAGGTATTAGTAATTTAACCACTTCCATTTTAAATCCGTAACAATTGGAAATTCTCTGACAAACAAATGACCACAAATTGACATAGACAATCAATTCTAGTAACTAATTTTGCAAAATTGCGTCGTAAACTTAATTAACTTTCACGGACCGCTATACAATGCCTTGACTATTCCACGAGGTCCGTGATAATGAATATGGGTGGAAAAAATAAAAGCGTCGAATCTAATGTAGCGTAAGAAATGACGGGATGGTGCAAGCAATCCCATATAATCCCCATTAGTGCACTTCGCGAAAGATCCTCAAATACATCCATCCCTTTCACACACCGACAAAAAATAAGTACCTAATGCCGAGCGCAATCCGTTGCATTCCATACCCTTCGCCATTACTGACCCGTGCTTTTGGAAACAATGAAAAATACACTCTATTTTGTTAATGTTAAGTGTCAAAAAATAAACACCCCAGCAGGATTGTTATAATTTTTTCAAACACCAAGTGCGAAGGGCCCGGCAATTCTTAGCTTAATATAAATAACAATAACAAGTCGGCTCGGGTCGATCTTTAAAAATCTTTTAAAAACATTGAACGGATTTGACAGATGAGGCTGTATGCCTCATTGTCTTGGGTCGGAATTTTGAATTAGAAATAACGCCTAGGTTTGACGGCGATAAGATACAGCTTTAGTGCAAAAATATATTTTTTTTAGGTAGCTGTTAACATTTGGGTACGTACTCAGATTTGATAAGTATTTGAGAAAAAAAAAGTAAATACCTATTTAATTAAATACTTGTTTGCTACTTCAAAGTAGAGATACAATCAAATGTCAAAGGTGAATGGGACTAGAGAAGAGATGCATCCAGAACTTAACTATAAGTCACACCCACGGCGGCAGATGGCGCTAAAAGCATGAAATAAAAATACCATTTCTATTAAAATATTTAAATGTGACCATGTAACAAGATATCAAATAGAGCACATTGAGCATAAACTAAGATAAATCGCGGGACCGTTAAAGATAAAAATTTTTTGGAGAAATAATACTAAATCTGCGCTCGCGCCGTACAAGTATAATTTATAATGAACTCAGCGTTTGAAATGTTGAAATTAGCATAAAATAAATATAATATTCGCACAATTGCTGTGACATCGCAATCAAAGTGGCCCCGTATGGAAATTTGGCCAATACATGTTATTTGTTCAAAGAACTTTATACGGGTTTGATTATAAATAATTGTGTAACGGACATGAAATATAGTGATGTCATCTTTTTATGATTGTCTTAATTACTTATTTAAATTGTGTTTTTGATGTAAATTATTATATTGTGTCGTATTGTAGTGTGAGGATTGAAATGTTTACATTTAATAGAGGGATAAAGAGAATAGAAATAGAATCCTTCATTGATACGGGATTAAACTTATCGAAAGTGATAATCTGGTGACTATTATGACCCAATCTAAAGAAAAAGAAAGATACATAATGAATTGAAGACCATACTGGTTCATGAAAGTAAGTTTAGGTATGTCTTCAATTGATTGCTTGACACCTCAACACTCTTGTATAGTAAATTATTTCTAGCTCTAACCCTCTTACTCATAGACGATGATTAAATTATACAGCTCTTAAGTCAATTGTCATCTTTATTCATTGTCATACAAATGACAAGGATAGTTGTATATTTAATCAATGGTTAAAGTTAAGAAGCGTCTAATAAGGAGGTTAATGTTCAGTGGAAATAATTTTGCATCATCTGTTTCATCGTTTGTTGATGTTTTTATCTACCGTAGAAATCAGGACCTCATTAATCTTGTTAAAAGTTGAATGTCAATAAAGAAATGTATTATTTCTTTGCTTCAGTTTATTCTGAATTTTAATTGTAGGTATATTACTTACGACAAAATAATAGCTATCAGTTAAACTGTTAGTTAAGAATGGATATTAGATTATTTATTTTTTTAACCTTATAACCGTAAGTAGGTTTTCTTTCGACGATTTACCGCATAAACCTTTGGATATAGGTTTCGTAACGACATTTTTATAGGTATTTAAAATATTGGAATGATATTTCATTAAACAATATTTCAAAATCATCTCGGCATACAATTGCGTAACGCGCGTCAGTCTGTCTGAGAGCGAGGACATCAAAAACGGATGATCCGATTTTGATACCTGCAGATAATGAAGAAGCTACGAATTTTTATTAACCCCGTTCACTAAATCGAGTTATTCGCTACATGATATTCAACATACATCGAGTGATATTTAAATAGGGACTAACGTTTAATTCCAATAAAGATGTTTCTACAATAATAAAACGAGGTATCCAAAACCTGATTGCTCAAAGAATACTTTATTAGTCATTACTCGATTTTTTCCTATATTATTTTTATTGCTTTTGCAGTAATATGCAAATTACAAAGCAAATTAAATTAAATACACACTCGACTAGAGTATACCGTTAATATTAAACGAATAATAACATAAAATGTCTATAAAATAATATAATTGGTTTTGTATTTTCAACAATTTGATAAAATATTTTTTATAATTTATAAACCGGAGATCAATATGTAATCTCTGTCAAACGTTTTAAATGCGATGGTAAACAATTTACATATTATTTGAATGTTATAATTAAATCACCAATAATCACGCTATCCCGTTCACAAGTCGTAAATATACTATGTGTTAATGGTCGAAAGTGACCTCACCTGTATCTCACGTCCCAAATTCACAATGTGTTAAGAAAAACCCATAATTTTTAAACTACCTACTTCAAAGTACTAGAAAGAAAAAAAATCACTAAAACATTTTTCCTAACTTTAAAGCCGAATTGTATTTATTGGCTGCTTACTAACTTATAGATAGCACAAATACACCCATAAACACGTCCGATCCGCCCCTTAATGATCTTTTGTGAATCAAAAATCAATTATCATTTGCTCGGGATCCGATCAACAGGTTTAATTTGTGGTTCATGCCTAGAAAATATTACTTTTTATATTTACTTTGCTACGTTCCATGTAAAAATTGCATACCTACTTAAAAGCATATAAAATACAGAAATGACGATTAAATTCTTAGTCCCTAAATCAAAAGAAAAATTCTTGACTCGCGTGCGCCTAAACATTTGCAGCCCACGTCACTGCGTTATCATGGAACTTATCTACAATCATAACGCGAGTTTCACCTCAAAGCGAGACATTTATGTCATTTCATAAATCTGTGCTGACTGCCGGCTCGTTTCCGGTGGATCGTTTTAATTAAATGTATCGGCAACCGGACTCATTAGCATACCCGTTCGTACAATATCGAGTGCATTTTACATAAGACCTGTTCGTCAAACGAGTTCTGTGCTTTATAGTTATCCTAATTTCGTACGCAGAGCAATATTGGATCTTTTAATCAATGTTTTTTGTTGATTACATGATTCTGATTGCGGTTAATGGTGTTTGTCTAGTTTGAGACAAAGAAGTTGATTAACGGATACGAGTTTGTCTTTTTGATTAGTGTTTTCTCTTTTGGTGTGAAGATTTCTAAGCCATAAAGATAAGTACGTAGTAAAGTGACGTGTGAAGTTTGGAGACAGGCACTGTTGTGAAACGTTCTCTTAGTGGAACAATGGTCGAAAAGCCATATTGTTGTAAGCCATGGCAATATGCTTATAAAACAACCATTAGATTTAGATGACTGAGGACTACAAGAAACAAATATTATTTGATGATCAGAAGGGCAAATCTCCTAATTAAAATGTTCAAAATGTAGTACCGTACCTACTAATTTAGTTTCACGCTGAGTTGCAGAAAAGGTCATTAAGCTTTAAAGGAGACTTTAACGAACGGATATTGTATGGTTAATGCTTCCATTAAAATTTAATTATCTTTCTGCAACTGACCGTCAGTGTCATAAATGTCATAAATAATATTATTCTCACAAACAACGACAAACTTGAACTTGAAATCGGAAATTGACCAAAAGTTGATCAAAACCATAGCAGCACCTATTCTGCTAACATTCTAAAATACTTAATACATATTCTCGTGCTTAATAGTCACCAATTTTTAGTAAATTTAAAATCTAATCTCAGTTGTCAACTGTCATAGTGCTAAATTAGAATTGGCCTTCTAGTTAAATTCAATTTAGCACATCCGACTTAGAACATTTCTAAAGGACGACAACACCTTCGCATTGCCTTCAATATATAAACACTTAAAACAGCTTAATCAGGTATATATTCCACATAATTATATATTTCGCCACCCACATCGAAAAGGTCGTAACTCATGATAGATCCGTTTTCAGTTACGTACGTAGCATTGGCATATAGTCCGTAAAAAATGCTACTTAAAATTATACTTATCCTCATTTGTATAAAACAATGAATAGAGATGACAATTGACATAAGAGCTGTTTAATTTAATCATTGTCTATAAGTAAGGAGGTTAATGTTTTTGTGTTTACCTCAAAAGTTGTCAAATCGTGTCACGACCTTTTCCAATGCAGGTGTAGATTTAAAATCATTACATAACACGATATAAATTTATAAGTAAGTATCGTCTTCAAGTATTTATTACACAAATCCATGGCCAAGCTTTAATGTCATACATATATCATATTCCTAAACGTTTACGACGTGAATCCGTCAATTCTTGTTACAGATAATTTTAATTTTATGTTAATTATATCGAAAAATTAAAATGTTATTAGATGATACGGTGATTAGCTCACGAGTTTGGTCAATCGATTCGTTTTTATGAAGCAAGGTGAGCATAGTATCCTTATTACGATTTTTATTGTTACGTAAGATTATAATGTTTCCCATAAGCTACGGAGACTTGGACGTTACGTGAAAGCGAAAACAAGAGAATAGACGGTCTGAAAATGTGGTGCTGGAGGAAGATGCTGGGAGTATCATAGACCGAGTTCCGCACCAACGCGTCTATACTCGAAGAGCTGAACATCAAACAGCGTATGTCCTCCATTGTTCAAGCACGCATATTCATCTTTGGTCACGTGTCCTGTCCGCAATAATGATCCCATCGAGCGCCTGATAGTACAGGGAAAAGTTGAGTGCATCAGAGTACGCCGCAGATCTCCAATGAGATGAACAGGTCAGTCAGATCAAAGCTGCAATTAATCAACTCATGCACGAATGCACTAGGAAAGCAGCAGAGAAGAATAATAGCGCTGCGTAACCGCGCGTCACACGTCACAAGAAGTCATAATTATGTTAAGAGTGTAGCGACTAAGAAGAATATTTTAGCAATGTCTAGGAGTGCATTATTGGTTATTTGTGTGTCTTCTGCATCATCAATGAGCTTATAGATAGGTGACAAATTTAGAATTCTTGTTTTATTACGTTCATCATTAGCATGTTTAGTAATTTTATTAAAAACAAGTGGTGCGTTATTGTCAGCGTTAGTTTCTACGTTATTAACAGATTAAGCTTAATTACACCTTTTATGATTTATGAGTGATGTTGCTTCATTGGAAATTGTGATCAGCGTATTGGGTTTTGTTCGGTAAATTTGACGTCACCAACATTTTCGTCTGAAATTCAATATTCGTATGGAAAGAATAGTCTGTAACTGACCCTCAAAAAACCTTCCATCAAAAATCGAACGCCACTGGCGCCAAATCGCAATAAAAAAAAAACCGGCCAAGTGCGAGTCTTACTCGCGCACCGAGGGTTCCGTATCAGTTTTGGACGTATAAAGTGAAAAAAACCGGACCGCAAACCTAAGTTTGTTTGTGAAAGAATTATGATGATTATGAAAAAAACTGTACTAGTTAGGAACATCGTTTTATTTTTGGTGCCATATTTGGGTCAATTCCTATCAACTCTAATTATTTCAGATTTTTCACTCCGCAAACTTCGGAGATAAGGGAGGGGGAATGGTATTTTTTCAGACATTTTTCAACATATGTCGAAAACTGTGAGACATAAAATTAAATAAAAATATATTTTGAAATGTGCAGATCAAATCCTTTCATATGATATGTCACTTGACCTAGTAACCTCACTTTGAAATTTTGGACCCCCACTCCGGCCCCTTTTGCAATGAAATAAAAATATTTTTATTTTTTTTCATTTGCAATAAAGTTGGACAAGCATTCTTTATAACTGTTCCAAATTTCAAGTCGATAGCATTAGTAGTTGCTGAAATAAGCAGGTGTGACAGACAGACAGACAGACAGACAGACAGACAGAGACAGACGAAGTCGCACCATAAGGGTTCCTTTTTTACCATTTTGGTACGGAACCCTAAAAACAACCATTATTGTAAGGAGCACAAAAAATTTAAGTCGTTTTTTTTTCAGAAGCAAACGCGCGCCGCATAGACAATGAACGCCATTATTCGTGACAGTGCGCTCATTACCGTTTTTGCTGACGGTACCGCAGCGCATTGTTCGCGCGCGTCTACCTGTGCTATCGGTACATCGCTCGTAATGATTTTCGTATGCATTGTTTAGTATTGAGAGTTTGGCAAGAGAAATGTATTGGAGAATTATTTATTATCTGCTTTTTTTTGGCAATATTTTTTATGGAATATTTGATACTTCCGTAGTCTATGATTCTAAGGGAATAGATTCTACTAAGTTTCTAGCAAGTATCAGTCAACCGGTTAATAAAAGGACAGCAATTTTTCAAGGAATTGGAAATTAACCTGCTGACTACTGCTATCCGTCTGAACCTTATAAATTGACTAGATAGTCCCTAAAACAGTCTCTATTTGAAGAATCTAGATGTATCTATTCTCCTACACTCATTCTTATAAAATATGCTACAACATCATCAGACATTGGTCAAGAAAACAACCAGAAAAACATGAGATACAATTACAACCCCTTCCCGAACAGACACAAGTGCCCAAGAAGAAAAACGTAAAGAATAATATCAGTAAACCCACGCACACACGTTCACCGGTATAAGTAATAAAATAAATTCCACATACATCGGTTGGGTCTGTTTTTTTGTCAATTAAAAATTACAGTGGGGTCTAAAACGCAGGTACTCGTAATATCGGCCGGTACCACCAAACGAGTATGCCACCATTTACATTTTACTGGCTCTATCTATCGATTTATATTGTTGTGAGATATCGCCGGCCACTCTGATGGAAATTCGTAAACAAGAGTCGAGTATGATTAGAATAATACAGTAATTTTAGTGATTTGAAGTAAGCTGAATCATGAATCCTTATAAATGTGAAAGTTTGTGCGTGTGTGTGTGTGTGTGTATGTTTGTTACTTCTTCACGCTGAAACGGCTGGACGGATTTGGATGAAATTTGCCACACAGATAGATTATAGACTGGAATAACACATAGGCTACCTTTTCTCCCGGAAAACGCGGGCGAAGCCGCGGGCGGAAGCTAGTATAATATAAAACCCGATTTTTCTAACTGTGCACCTGTCAATCTATACTAATCTACTTATGCTCAAGAGTTTGTATATTTGTTTGAAATCGCTGATCTTTGAAACTACCAGTTGGATTCGGGAAATTCTTTTTGTAAGTATTTGGTAGCCAGATTCATGAGGAATAGCATATAGGCTGTTTAACATTAGGCTACGAACCTTAGGGGCCGAGCAACGGGGTAAAACCGCGGGGAACAGCTAGTGTCAAAATATTAGCATGATGGCAGCATTTTTCTGGCGTTATATTTACAGTATTATTTTAATTATCTATACCTTATAAAGCTTTAAACAGCAAACGAATTCTACGGGAGGAAGCACATTATAATAATAATTACATTCTAAGTAATATGTCTAGAGAGAAAAAAACTGAAGCTTCAAGTTATACAAATCGAATTATGAAGCTGTAAAAGCCAATTGGAATTAGAACAGAAAGTAAATAATCCTTTTGAGTCAATTCAGAATTATTGTCATATGTAGGTAGGTACTAGATATATCTATCTGAAACGCATCAAAATCTTTACCTCTATTCATGAACAAGAGTTCCAAAACAATAACCGAGGTTGATTAAGTTTACCTACTTCAAAAATGTAACAGCAGCAAATCATACAACTTTATGACATAATCAACAGAATGATCTGCTACACTTTTATTACTAAACAACAGAGTTATTTAGAGCAGCCATCCAAGTGTCCAACAAAAACAAAAATAGCGCAACAATGCGCAAACGCAAAGTATCAAAAAATATTTTTTGTAGTAGTCCCGAGACCGACCTAACTCTGAACTCAGATCAGGTAGAAAAATGAACATTGAACATACGAAGGCAATTAACTTTCGGTACCTGCGCGCACGCATACAGACGAAGGCGAGATTACATAAAGTAGAAAAGCGCAAAAGGACTACCATCAGATTGTTAATAGAACTCCGTCTTGTCAATAGAGACATAGCCTTTCTCAAGCATGTTAAGCTCAGTTTTCAAGGTTGTAAGATGCAATACTACCACTAATTATATCTAATACCCAACCCAACATAAAAGTCATGGGACATTTCACAGATAAACTGTGCAGAGTTGTGAGTCATGATACTCATGATCTAGAAATATTCTGTTGGGAGTAGACCTACCGTAAATTATTATTATGTGGTCTCCGCACACGTGCGTACGCGCAAGCCGTTTGCGTGTGTGCGTGCGCGCAACACTTGCGCAAACATGGGGGTGTACCGCCTTTACGGGGTTCTAAAGATAAATCGGTGTGGTTTAATGGCATTCGGAATTTATGTTCGGGTTGAATTTGTTTTTAAGTTATATTAAGTGCGTACCAATTGTAGTTTTCGAGACAAAAGGAGGAAGGAATCTTGTAGGGTTTTAATATGCTTTAAGTGTTATCGGGATAAAAATTAATTAAGGTGGACTCATGGCAGGTACTGCAGCCTCCATTAATGTACATTATGGAAAAGTTGAACTTAAATGCCGGTTTTATAAGATAGTAATCATAATAATCAGCAGGTCTGCGGCCAGAAATTTCTATTGAAATAAGCAGTACCTTTGTACTCCAATTACTTTTTAATTTATCAATGTAAATTCTATTGTGTGTAGGTAGGTACATAAATTGTTAAATAAAAATAAATAAATAAATAATGATTTCCAATTGAATGACAAAGTTAAAATAATAGCAGAAGACAAAATCAATACACCCAAAACATATAACTAAGATGCAGTTCGATAGTCAATCAACATATGAAATTATGATAATGGACAAAGGCAAGACGATTATAATAATAATAAAGGATGCAGTACGGAATCAAAGCATGAAAGACCAAAGTCAAGTTTTAAACTTCTCTTAAACTCAAATTACTACACGCTCCAACACCATGAATAAGCAAAATCACAAACAGAAACCGAATCTATCTGAAATACAAAACAAAATCAGTTTCAAGGATCAGCCAAATTGACCGAACGAAAGTGCTCTCACTTCCATACAATAGACGGTTGCAAAAAATGGTTCCCTGAAGCCCAAAAAAGATACCGTGTGTGTTGGTCAGTTTGTTACGATCTCAGAAGTTAGGATGATTTTAATGATGTTTTCAATGATTGGGAATGTGAAGCTCTTTGATGACTAGGAGCCGCGTGATGTCTAAATTAAGTATCTTATAGGTAATAATGATTGTGTAATTAACAGAGATAACAAGAAAAATTTAAGAATTTTAATATGAAGCAAATTCTAGACCATTTCAATTGCATGGGTATTTAAAGCTGGATATCATAGGTAGGTACCTACTCATTGAACTTAATTACCTCTTAGGGTTACTACTACCCTAAACGATAATTGAGAAAAATTAAGTACAGAAAATATTCTGTATTTAAGTCATCCAAAGAGATTCAAAGAAGGGATACAGCAGCTATTGAGAAAGTTTTCATACAAAAACATGAATGTTAAGCGTCAGTAGGTAACACTATCTAGCATTGAATAGCAAAAACAAATATTAAAATATTAGAACACATTTCAGCTATCGTAGCGTTGGTAGGTGTCTTCGTAAATATTTTTATTTCAGCCAAAGTTTTAGCACACGAATGAGACCTGTCATACGGACGTATCACACTGTTGACTGCGGACTGAGCGACTTGTTACCTATAGGTAACAAATAGTAGATCACGAATTTGTTCGCATTGTCCCGTCTACCTCTAACTATATTTGAATGTCCTTAATCTTATCACACTTTATAGGGAAGGCATAACACGTCCCTTTCTTCTACTTATCTATCTCTATCAGTCCTCTTCTGAGTATTTACTTCTTTCTACTTAAACAGCTCCATCTTCATCTCCTCTTCTTTTATAGCCATCCGTTTAACTATCTTTCTATCTACTTCCAACGCTCCACCCTTAATTAATATGTAAGTACGTTCATTTTTAAAGTCCTGTTCTTCCAATAATATGTATGTAGGTATATTATTACGACGAACAACCTACTTGCAAGGGTCGCCACAGCAAGCTACTAGTGCAACCAGCAAAAACAAAAGACACTATCAAACCCATTGTCAAGCGACATGTGGCCGGAATATTTAAAATGATCTACTACGGCGAGACGGTTATTATTGGGCGGAAGTCGCATGTTATTGGAAATCGCCATTTTGGCTCGACAGTAAATAAAACTGGGGTTAACTAATGATTTACACGCAAACGCACGTATCGACGAATCAAACTAATTGCGAACGAGGTTTGTTGAAGAGTTTATTTTTATGTTGGTCGTGTCGAAATTAGAATACTTTAGATTGACTTACTATAACTTGATAGCATTCGTTCTGTTAGAAGCGGATTTGGACATCTAAATACCTATAATAAGTCGTAAGATGTTAATTTGAAATCTAGTTAAACGATATTCAATTAACTTTTGGCAATAACTAGCCTTGAGGTGTAGGGCAACGCACAAATTAATATCATAAAGTGCGAATTTTATTCTAGTAGTTAAAAAAATTATGTGTTTTTAACTGTCCTCCATTACTAAATTAGAGCTATCACTTCAATCACTTTATATAACTGATTGAAGTTGCAAAAAATCAACAACAGTTGCTAAAACTATATAAAGACTATCCACACTTGTTAAAATGCGTCACACATAAAGACAGTTTTCAGTTTCACATGCGAATCGATGCAGACAAGTCTGATTAGTCTGCAAACCACCCGCGGCGCAAGCGCACCCGACGATACATCCAATTACCAATCCTCCGAATTTATGCAAACTACAAATAATAGGGCGCCATTACTGATTTATGAGCGAACGCATTCTTAGAACTCTTAGAACACAAAGGTTGCCGATAAAAAAATCCTACTTGTTTTAATATTATCGCGTGTGTTCTTACATGACTCATTTATAATGTAATCGACATGATTCAAGCGCTAGACGCGAAAAAAATTCAAAAACTTAAATTGTAGAAGGCCGTACGCGTCGTGTCAGTGCTTGCGGCAATTAAAAATAATTAGGGAACGAAGATGGCGTGTTCTCGGAAGGACTGGCGGTACATTTACATATGGCGGTGGACGATCTAACGGGCGAGGTGCTGGTGGCGGCGGAATGCACTCTGTGGGGAATTGAAATGGCTATATTTTTCTATATTTTTCATTGCCTACTGCCACAAAATAAATAGATACAGAAGGTTAGCTCCATTCAACTAGGGCTGCCATCCGTCTCAATTTCCCCGGATTTGTCCTACTTTAGGAGGGCGTCCGGGGCAGTTTAGTTCGTTTTCTATCCCAGCAGTTTCCTCGCAGTATACACAAACGGTGGTTACGACGCTCTACCTTTCTCCGCGAATTCCGGAAGTATCATATTTTTAAATATTTTCAGGGGTTTCTGGGGAAAAATCCTGATTTTAACCAAATGTCCGGGGTTTTTGAAGTCTTTGTTCGATGTCGTTAGTTTGTCGGTGGTGGCAGCCCTTCAACGAATGAAAAAGCACGCACACATAGACACGCGTCTTCGTACAGCGAGCGCAAGCGCACGCGCGACTTGCGTTCGTTTGAGAATGCCGTACGTAGGCGTCTATGTGTGCGTGCGCTTGTCATCACTTGTTGTATGGAGTCAGCCTTCTGTATATATTTATTTTGTGCTGGGTCTATATTTTTTAAATTCTTTATTTGCGCGGTTTTCACTGTTCCTATTGTGTATCAAGTTTAACTTATGATTACAAACAATGTTTTGTTAAGAATATTTTTGGAACGAAGTTTCTTAACGCGGCTTGCGATAGAAGTTGACTGGTAGCAATCACCACATAAGTAAAAAGCGTTATACCATGCGACTTTCTCTCTCTGTTTTTTTTTCTGTAAGATCTCATTCCATCACATCGTTGATAGGTATTTCATAGGGAACATATGTATTTTTATGAAATTCATCAGCTGCATAAATAAATAAATAAATATTCCTAAGATCCGCTTGCCGCTTCCAGTGGCACCACGATGCACTTGTAAACTAAATCGAGCGCGATTAGGGGCAATAGTGATTGAAAAGGGTAAAGAAACCGACCTGTATTAATGTCCATCTTTTATTTGTTATTTTCGACCAAATAACGCCGGCCAAAGGTTTAATTTTGGACTATAGATACGTATAATAATATTGTACACTACTTATTACGAATTTAGTTCACGAAATCACGAATGGTGTTTATTTTTTTAAGATTTCGATTCGATTTTTGGATAATAATGTTATTGGCTACCCACATTTAAATTTTTGTTTTGATTTTGCTTATAGGGACGAAAAAAAAACTTTCGCTAAAACCATCGTTACATCCTAGGACCAAATCAAAGGACTCAGTGGTTAGCCAAGATGGGATTCTACAATTGTTAACGCTAGTAGAAAACTAAAAAAATGTAGGTATGAGAATGACATATCTCAGCGATACGTCACGTGGTCAGAACACGCAAATAGAAAACTCGTACACATGATCAACTAACTTATATCTCTTCTCTCAAAATGCTGGTCGTTTATCGACTCCAATTCGCTGCCGCGATCGTCACGGAACGCAGATAATGGAGGCTGCAGACGACTAGGTGTAAACAGCGTAGCGTTTCAACTGCGTTGCCTTCGTCCGACCATTACTTGCCGAAGTCGGCAGTCGACCTAGTGTAATAGAGCCATGAAACGTGCAGAGCAAAAATATGGACTCAGTAAAGTTTTAACGCTTGTGTAAGCATAATGCAAAAATTCCTTTACCGGTTTCAATACTAACTTTTTTCAGGCATAATCGGCCTATAATGTTCCCACTGCTGGGACACAGGCCTCCTCCGTGAGAGGGAGTGGGCCGTAGTCCACCACTCGGGCTCAGTGCGGGTTGGTGGACAATACTAACTTTTTTCAGGACCATTCTTAAAATCCAGACTAAAGCATAGGACGTGAGCAAAGTCGCGAGGAAAAGCTAGTTTGTAACAGATCATTTAAAAACATTACCACATTTTCATAGCGAACATTATTTTGATATTAATCCCTTTTAAAACAGTATGATTTATTATGTATTTGATAGATTTAAAAATTTAATCCCAAGTAATGGCGGCCAATTTAAATAAAATGGCGTTAATCAAATCAAATGCCACGGTTATAATAGTATAATTATGTTATTGAATCATCCGCATTTACGTTTTAGGGCAAAAAGAACACATTATTTTGCAATTTATTCATCGTTGTGCGATAGTTGCAATAATATAATCAAATAAAATTAAAGTTTGGAATAATCGCTTTGCAACTAATTGCAAGTATGCGCGTACCTATTTCAATATCTATGCTTTCCTTTGACCATTGCAACTATCTCCTAACGATTAATTGTAGCCATTGTAGGCAATGTGTTTCTGATCTTAGAAGACTTTGGAATTGTCTTAATATTTAGAGTTCCGCGAACTATGTTAACTTTTGAATCCTTTTTTGATTGATATTGAGGTTTTGGAATTTGAATGATGATTGTTAATGAGTTTGGATGACGCCCCGATATATTTGTGGGAACTTGAAAAAACAAAACACGTCTATTTTTATCCGACTGCGGCGTAGCCCAAAAGCAGGGTAATGTTGTTTAATATCTTTTGTGCAAAGGCCGAAGTAGGTACCTATAGTCATCTTCATTTAAGTTTTAAACCATACAATTGTGTGTTACAAAAGTATTGATTTGTTTAGTTAAAGTTTTTTAGTTGAAGGCACGTCGTAGTGGCTAAGCGATAGGTTGGCACAACGTGTCGCGGGTTCGATTCCCGCACGAAACAAATAGGTAGGTACCTACTTAAGTTTCGGTTCCGAATGTGTATGTGAACTTTGTGTTTGTAAACGCACCCACGATACATTTTATATAAAAAGAAAAGGAGGAAAAAAAAATATACTTACTCAAATTGGGAAAAATAAACAATAATATACGCGATATAATCCGTCAAAAACTTGTTTTATTCTAATGTGTAATGATCGCGAAAACCTAAGTCATTACTATTGGGAAAAATACTTTGTACAGAACCCCCAGTTGTCGACTTGATCGCCTAATTGCATACATACATACATAATGTTTGCATCATATGACTCATTCGGGCAGTGGGTCGGCTGCGCGCGCGCTGCATTCTTACAACTGGTTGCTCCTGCACATCCGCTCCATTCATCGCAAGAGTTTTCCTCTTTCATACCACACATACATTCCAAAACGTCGCACAAACCATGACAGTACAATCCAATCCCAACTTTGATTTATCAGAAATAAGGTTGAGTTTCTCTTATTCATGGTGTGGAATTATGGTGAATGCGTACGAGTAAGTGGTAGTAAGTTTCTGAGTAAACTTGCAAGTCTTAATTTTTATTTTTAATCCAATTATATGACTGTGGGAAAGTTAACCCTTATGATTCAGACAGCAGTTGATTGGGAAAAGATACAGGTTGCGGACTTGCGCGTGAGTGTAATCACGCGTTGGGTTTGCGCTTGCGTCAGTGCACGTACTCATACAGTAAGTGTGAAGGTGACTTGGTCTTACCTAATTGTGTGTGTAGAACTGTAGATGCACGTGCACATGCACATTGTTTCTGAGGCGGCTCGACCAATACTGAGCGCTTTCGAGTTTGCGCACATATATAGAAACAATGGGTGCGTGCACCAGACACACACAATAAAGACCAACCCGCCTTCGTGAGATTGCAGGTGTAGCCTGACAACATCCAGTCCCGAATAAGTATATAGGTCCAATATACATACATAGGTAAGATAACCATGTTGGTCACTGAACAGAGAAAGGGTTAGGTAATCTTATGCACCAGAAAAGTTAGAACGGACGCAAGTCCGGTTTTTAGCGTTCCTGCGCCCTGACGGGTCGCGTGGCGCGGGGCAGTGTGTTTGACACCTTACAAAGAAAGAAAGGGCATTTATTAGAATACCTACTACTAATAAACATTTCAAACTACAATCGGCAATATAAGAGACAAAATCCAACAGGAGATACCAACCAATACAAATCCACCAGCAATCATCTAAGCCGCAGACAGACACGAGTGCATTCGTAATAATAACGATAATCTCAACATCATGATCAAAGCAGTCTCCATTGGATTGAGAGCACAAATTGCATCGCTAAAGCAGTGCATCTGCGCTCAGCCCTTTGATGTCAAAGCAGGAGGAACAGACGGTGTGTGCTAAGCGGAAAATCTAGCTATTCGTTTAGTAACGAGTGTAGTCGGCCGTGGAATAGTTTCACGTTTCTAGACGTGAGGCGCTGCTCAATGGTTTGGATAAGTCAGCTTTATATTTTCTGAGCGATACAATGATATGTTAACAAAATCTGACGACTACTCTAATGCTGTGACCGCACTTAAAGCGAATATTCGCGTTATCGCAGTGTGCAGATTGGCACGTTCGTTACCATAGTCCAACTAGGTAAGTTGGACTACTGGTATCGAACGTGCTAGACTCGCCCTGATTGGCCCTACAGATCGGACGTCAAACTGGGTCGTTTGTACGCACCTCAGATCATAGAAACAAGGGAGATGTGCCAAGGCGCTATCGAGCTTGATGCCTGAACTTGAGCAAATTGCTCATATTAAAAACGTACGCGCTGGCGACGAACCGGAACACGATCGATGGTATAAATACAGTGTTTTAGTTTAGTGCTAGTGTTGAGTGACGATTAACAGTGTTACATTGAGGGTGTGCGGAATGTTTAATGCGTGGGAGATCTTTTTATTCACAAGGAGCGCTTAATTATGCGCGTAATTGTGTCGAAAAATGTACTAAAAGTGGCATCAGTTGTTCCGGTACTAATTTGCTATGATGGCATATCTCCTTGTTTCTATGATCTGAGGTACGCACCTTTAGATGCCTTTCACGACATCTACAGAAAAACTAAAGAATAAATAGACAAGACAACATGGTATCCACAGACAAAAGTGGGGCCTGAAAACAATATCTTAAACACATCATTTCGAGTTAATTTCAAGTTCCCGGATACAACCATTTCACGGACACTTGCAACATCAATCTCCCGCCAGTTACAGATGATAAAAATCATGACCACCTTGTTCAACATTTGTATTGCGAATGGTGTCTCATCATTTAATCACTTACTAGTAATAGATCTCATAAAACAAGACAAACTGTAAAAAAAAAACACGACGTGTCGCTAGCTACAGAAGGTATCATAGAAATAAATAGAAACCAGTAGTGTCGCGGCGACACGTCGCCTGCTGCTGCTGTCTGTAGTCAGCTACGAACTCGTACCTTTAGTCCTCACTCCAAATATTCTTCAAGAAAACGAAGGTTACCCTGACTCGGTAAGTTATAATCCTGTAAAAAACCGCACACAATACCATTCGGTATTACCAGCTACAGTAGACGCACGTTGCACAAAACCACGTAATCCCACCACAATGATATTGAGCCATTCATGGCCTACAATGCGGATTACTGCTAATTTTGTTATGGTGTTACGAACTTTGCAAGAAAAGGAAATCTTTTTAATGTTTCAGATTGCTAGGGTAGGTACAGGAAATTAGATGAATCAAGATATAAACAAAGATTTTTAGATAATTTGCAAATAAGTTCGATGAATTGACGATGGACTGTAGATAAAGTTAGAATAGGGGTGTTAAACTCTCGTTTTCTAAAGGGCCATCTAGAAAATTAAGGGTAGGTGCTAGCGGGCCACGCTCAAACTAAAAAGAAAAAAAAATGAAACGACATAATGATCACTGATATCATATTAGTATTTTGTCACATCACTAAACATTTTTAGTAAGAAGACGTACCTAATAAACAAGAATATTCGACATTATCGTGATTTCGTGGTATCCCTAGGGATTTCGTGAAATCCCTGGTATCCTAATTTCCCTACGAGATACAGATATCGGTATCCTGTCTAGGCCACTTAAACCGGTTTTTGAAAAACCGGTACGTATTTAAAGCCCATCCTGCGACCACTACACAAATGAAACAGCTAAAAAACCTTTAAAAAAATCTTAATCTGCCAATGAAGTGTAAAGTACTTTAATAAAAAAACGCCGTTCAATATCGCTCCAGCAGTCTACAAACTAATAATAGGTACAGTCAGATACAAAACGAGGAGCTGTAAGCTGCATTTAGCTGTTAAATCGAGTGTGAAGCTTGCGGTGTAATGTGTTATCGATTGTACGTTTTTATGTTGCCTCTTGCCTCCGATCCGATCAAGTGAAACGGTTGCATTTATATTTTATTGTAATACCTTTGCGAAGTTTTTAATACTTTTGTGCTTGAATGTACACCGTGTGTATTGATACATAGATTGGCAACATAATTATTGTTTCTTTAAATATACATCATTATATTTTATGTAGAACAATTGCTTGACTATACATTATATTCGTAAATAGATAGGTACCTTGGTGCGCAAGAAATCCAAATAAAATTTCGGTAAAAATAGAATTTTAGGCATTTACGCTTTTTTGGGACTAGTATATAGAACAATACTTGGATCACTTGTGCACCAAGATAAATATTATACCTACCTATTGCTTTTAAACTAGCTAAAAAGATAATTTATTTTTGTAAGAGGGTATGTACCTACTAAGAAAATAGACTGTTTAAAATACAGTTTTTTTTTGTGATTTCTAGGTTGTTCCCGTAGCTATTCGAACTACTAGCTATCGAATACTTACAGAATACCCTACTTTAATATGTCCCTCTTTTACATAGCAGACTGTGTAACATATAATTTATTTATTTCATTTTTATAAGTATAAATAAATATATAAATGCAAAATAAATATATATTCCAATATTTATTTATGACCATTCCAAGAATATCATAAAAAAAATAGCTTGACAATATTATGATGCGGGCGCGTACAAAGTTCGTATCGTTTTAAATTCGCCATTAACAGCTGGTCGAAGTATTAAGATCAGTTTGTTTATAAATTATAATGTACGAGTACGTTCACCGCGAATGTCTTACTCTGAATCATGGTAACGATATCAGAATGATAACAGAGACTGTTTTGAAGGAAAGTATCGGTGATTTGTCGATACCAATTGCTGAAAATAGAGGTATTCCATGAAGCACACCCAAACGAAGCACACCCAGACGAAGCACACCTAAAGTATGATGTGCTTCGTCTGGGTGTGCTTCGTTTGGGTGTGCTTCATGGAATACCTCTGAAAATAAACCACGGCCTTGGGCACCTTGCTATCTTTAGATAGGTAATAAAAATTACACAATATAGGAATTAGATCACTAAACAATTTACTTACGGGATAACTTCCGTGATTTTTGTTTGGATAGAGTTCCCGATATTTCGACGCTGTTGCAAGCGCCATGATCGCGGGTAAACTGGAGAATGTGGGTGGATGAACACTTAAAATAAAATAATTGTTAGGAGCAGACAAATCTGTCTACCCTCTTTCTTAGTCTTTTGCTACGCTCACTACTGGAACTCACACTCGATTGAAAGTCACGGCAAAACACACTCACGGTATCAATAAGTTTTTCGGAGTCTTTGTTACGAGGTTTTATATTGCGTTTTAGTTGACATAACACTGGATTCCATACACTAGACAATTTGAAACCACCTTCCCTATTGAAATTCTTGTGTTATAGGTATATAGGAATTAGAGCTATTATATCATGAAAAAACCAAAATCACATAATTTGGCAAATGGTTGTGTTCCGCAATAAGCACATAATAATTACTGCAAACATATTGATTAAAAATACAATATCTGGGTAGGTACTGATCGTCGGTCGTGGTCGCAAGCGCAGTTGTTGAGTACCTATGGGGTCGATTTTATTACCGAGGTTTTCCCGCCTCGGGATTGAGTTTTTTACTCAGGTTATTGGCTCGGCAATGGCTCGCCTTCATTATATGGGAATTTAGGTTCACTTTTGCCTACCCATTCGGGACGGGACCCATAGGCGTGATGTTATGATGATCTAGATAAAAAATACTACTATCGACAGTATCATCACTTCATTACTCCAGTCCAAGCACCGACGGGGTCATTGAACATACCGACATTATAGTCTATACAGGGTGATTGGAAATTCGACCTATTCTTTGAAAATGGTTATACTAAAGCCACGGGGTCTCATCAGGAAGAAAAGAACATTTTTCAAATAAATCTCAATAGATGACGTTATATGAATCGATTTGTTTATGAAGTTTGTGTTAAATTCAGAACATGAAAAAATGTACCATGAAAAATATTTGTTCTAATTTTAAAAAATCCTCTAAGCACGAAAAAAATTACAGTCCGAGTTACGGCGGTCACGTTTCTTTGTAAAAGATGAGGCATCTGTACGTACTCGTAGTATTATATTATCTGTGCCAGAGCTTATTTGCTACAAATCTGACTAGTAGACTTGGGGTTGACACTAGTTTGTTTCCGAGATATAGCACATTTTTAAGATTTTAGAATTTTTCTCCCAAGTACCAATTTTTCTCATAACCAGCATCAACCTCAAGTTTAAAGGTCCTAAATTGTAGCATATAATATCTAGTATAACTCTTTTCAAGGAAAATGTCAAATTACCGATCAGCCTGTAGAAAGTCCTGGATGTTGCCCCCGTGTTTGTGGCCATATGGTAATGGGGTCATATGGAATTGTAATGAGACTTGAAAAATAAGACATTAAAGCGTTTAAATATAACGTTTTTATATTTGCTAGGGCTGCGCCTGCGCATATTAGAAGTAAAGGGATGGAAAGTGGACATAGTGATCTTAAACAGCACAGGGTTGGGGTCTACAAGCCCTTAAATTCAATTTAAATAGGTCTATATTCGTCTACAATGATGGCTCCTTGGACCAAGAACATTTTTTAGTCAATGACGTGTAAGTAAATGTATATTTTTTTGTGTATTTGAAACATGTCAAAGCCATGTTATGCTTCTATTAAGTTATTAAATATATAAGTGATTCTCAAAAATCATATGACCCGAGCGGGATTTGAACCCGCGACCTCTAGCCACGGTTCGGCAGAGGTCGCGGGTTCAAATCCCGCTCGGGTCATATGATTTTTGAGAATCACTTATATATTTAATAACGTGTAAGTAAATACAAAGACATTTTGAAATTATGTACAAAAATGATAAATGTAGATTATTGCAGGTAAACCGTGTCAGACGTCGCTCACATAATATTATCAATGTTGACCCAAAAATATAATCACATTCTAATAAATGCATTTTAAAATCACAAAAAAATTTGGAAATTAGGATCCAAAATCAAATGTCAACGAACTGTCATTAGCATATTTCATCATCATTATTTATCTTAAATTCTTAAAAATATACATAAAGTTAATTTCTTCCCTTTTAGCACAATTTAAAAACACAAAACCCTATTATTATGGTATTAGGATGTTGATGTATTTATAAAATGCGCAAACGCATGATTGAAACAGTGAATATTTAGCAAGAATTACAATAGTGAACGGGTAATCACTGGTCAGCAATTTTGAATTGTATGAGGTCAAATGTATGAAACTTTCATTATGGTGGTTCCTATTGTGGCAGGAAATTGATTTAAAAACAGTTTTTTCTTGTTTTGGCCCAGATATTTTTACACATGCAATTTATATCTACCACTGAGAGAATGCGTTCCTGACACTTGATTAATTTAGCACTAAACCATTTTAAATGTCATATTTTTGCGATTTTAAACATTTTAAAGCCATGTTATGCTTATTTAATGTTATTAAATAAATATAAGAGATTTTCAGAAATAACTGACAGAGGCAGGGTTTTGCGACCTCTGCCTAAACCGGGGCATCGCTCTAACCAACTGAGCTACAGTGTCATATCAGACAAATAAGGCGAAATAGGCGCACTAGAGACCTCTGCCTAAGCCTTCAAAGAATACAGGCGTAACGTTAATTAGTTAATAAAAAGTGAGAAATCTAACAAGCTAGGTCATAAATCCAGCCGCCGCGCTCTCAATTCGCGGCATCAATACAAGCTACTTGTACACGCTGACATGCACTGCGGGCCCTTTTGTCCGGAACTGGGTCGCTGCACAGTGGCACACTTCAGTGTGCGCTTACGTCATAGCGCCACTGTGTACCCCCAAGACGGGGCTTTTCAATGGGGTGATAATAAGCGGGTTTTAATTAAGTGTCTAAAGGTCGATTTCACCATCGTCACACTGAACACTGATTCCTAAGATACAGGCTTTTGCCTAGTTTAGGTTCCAGGAGTTCAAACTGTTTGCTGGAGCCTAATATTCTGCTATATCATGTACCTTAGAACTTTTTGTAATTAGGCCTATGTGAAATAAACAATGTTTTATTATTGTATTTGTTTTGTCAGACATACTTTAACTAAGGATTAATAAAAAAAAAAAACTCTCAACTTTATTCCTTGGATAAATGTTATCTGATATCTAATAGTGAAATCTGCCCTAATATAAATATAATCGAGATGTTTTATTAACTGCGATACTTAAATTAGTGTAATGTGCAATTATTTTACTGTATGAACTCAAAACTGACAATACTGATATCAAAATTCGAATCGGGTGCAAACAACACGGGGGCAATGGACACCGGGGGCATAACGAACCAACCGTTTATTATAAGTCAGTTTTATTTTATAATCTGTGTTAGGTCTAGTAGTTGCATGCGGCTGCCGGACGTAAGGTCTTGGTTATCATTCCTAGGTGGAGTAGTGTAAAATATTACGTTGATTCGAGCATTTTTCGTAAAACAGACGACTGGTTTCGTTTTAGCGAACAAAATACTCTTAAAACGCTTTCCTTGTGTAAAACAATAATCAAAACTATATTCATGTAATAAATCCATCCATCTATTCTAATATAAAGCTAAGGAGCTTTTTGTTGATTGTTTCTTTGTTTAAACGCGCTTATCTCTTAAACTATCAGTCGGATTCGAAAAAATGTTTTTGAATGATAGCCAGACTCATGAGAAATAGTTAGTATACGCTATTTAACATCACATTACGACCCTTAGGAGCCGAGCAACGGCAAGTAAAACTGCGGGACACAGCTATGATATTATAATATCCCATAACGTAACATAAAATCGCTCCCTAATGGAACGCACGTAATTTAAAATTCCATTATTTACATGATGACGTCTATCTGGATCGCGCGTCACATACAAATATGACACTACCCTCAAAGTTCCCAAAAAAACATTGCTTTTTCCTCTCCCATACATTATCGCATAATAATGTAACAACGGCCTATAATTGGGGTAAATACGCCAAATATCGGCGCTCGTCCTAAGCAAACAACGGGGGTACCTACCCGGTGACGTCGGGGTATGCGCGTGTAGATCTGTGTATTAGATGCGTTATTGTTTTTTGTTAATGATAAAGTCAGAATCGTTGTTGAATTTTTGGTATGAAACTTTTTGGTTGTTAGTTAATAAAAAAGTGAATTGCTTACATAGGTGTAGTAGTAGATTAAATATTATGTTCTTGGAAGACTATATTTATTTTTTATATTTTTCATGAGAACCACCTTAAATTAAATTGTTGTCACACCATAAGCATTTTGGCCTATATCCATTGAGCAGACCAGGCAACTAAGATAGAAAATAGTGATCCAAGAAAAACAGTTTCTTTTTCGACCAAAATCTAAAACTATAATTATAGTACACCTACTATAATTATCGGTAACGGTAAAATAATTATAACGGTTCTGTAAAGCCACCGCTTTACAGAACCGTTTTTGTATAAAGGAAAGCACACACAAGCTGTTACTACCCGAAAACGAACCCAAACATTTGTCTTACTCACCCCGGAACTCAATAATTACAATCAAAACTGCAACGGTCCATAACCTTTAACAAAAACCAAAAAAATCGCAACAAAAAGTCGCAATGTCCACATGTATGTGCAGGGCAGGACACACGTGCAATACATGCGATCGCCAAGTGCGTTGTATTCTCACGTCTGGAGCGAATCGAACAAAAAGCGGAACGTGATTTATCGACGAGAACCTACACCCCCGCTCACTTGTCTTGTCTAAACTACCCTTACGAACGGTTTGGAGAGCGCGTTCGATACAATTGAATTGTGGCAGTGCACTGTGCAAGTAAACTAAGAAAATCTAGAGTCAATCAAGGGAATAATTGAGGAGTGATTTTTCAAAAGGGCTTATTTCCATTTTTTCTAGAAAAAAAAAATATGAATGCCATCGTCACTGTCATGTTAAAACCTATTCTTTGGTCTAAAACCCAATACAAAAAGTATCTACATATTTCTTACGGAACCTTAATTATAGACAAAAATCTCATTTTCGCACAAAACACATTTCCAGTATAATTTAACACAGCTTTAACTGGTTTTTCTGCATTACTGAAAAATTGATTATCGTGTAAATGAGCCCCTTTGAGCCGGTTTCCTCACGATGTTTTCCTTCACCGTTTTTAGAGAGTGATGAAACAAATAATGAAATGTGACTTAATACAAAAGTTTTATAAATAATGAATAAAATAAAAGATACCTATATCAAATTAACTAAACGATTTAGTGTGGGATAATATAAAATGAATGTTAATTTAATTAAATATCGGATTACATGCTGTTCTTTAGGTACATAATATAGAACATAAAAACAGGTTTAAAAAAAACCGACTTCCAAAAACTACACTAAAAACTATGAAATAAAAATGTTAAACTTCCATAAATAAAAATCTAAATGTATATTGAAGTCGGCGGGGCCTCTTCTTCAGGTTTTTACCTCTCAGCCTTTGAACAGGAAGAACGTGCGCAGTGTGTGCAGCGAACGTGCAGCTTGCTTTGCGCCTCGACAAATTAAATTTTCCTTTCATTTCTATATTTATGCTAGGCCCCGCCGACTTCAATATACATTTAGATTTTTATTTATGGAAGTTTAACATTTTTATTTCATAGTTTTTAGTGTAGTTTTTGGAAGTCGGTTTTTTTTAAACCTGTTTTTATTTTTATCTTTTTAGTGTAGTGTAACCATTTTTGTTGTTGTTAATTTATTACAATAAAGTACCATAAAATCATGGACAGAGCGACTTTGATCATTTATGTACTTTTACCGAGATCGATTACTTCCACGAATTTAAATAGGTACTTATATTCATAGATGTTGGTGGATGAGATCATTTCAGTAAACAAAAACCGGGCAAGAGCGTGTCAGACCACGCACAGTGTAGGGTTCCGTAGCAAGAAGTATTTCAGTGTTCCGACCGCAAATACAAGTTTGTATTTCATAATATTATTATGAAATATTATTATTTTTACGGTTGTCATTTCAATCGAAAGTATTTATTAAGTGCTATAAGCTTGATTTTTTTCAGATTTTTCGATAGCGCGGTTGGAAAATTACAGGGGGGTTTTTACAGGCACATTGTTAACGACTTTGGGAGCTCCTAGTTCACTCAATATGCACTTAAATAAAAAAGGTATTTAGAAACCTTCATGTTATTTTCAAAGACCTATCCAACGATACCCCACATGGTGGGGTGCGCGAAAATATTTTTTTTCATCCCTCAGTTTCATGTATGGGAGCCCCCCCTAATAATTTTATTTTTCGTAATTTCACTATAGGCCTTAATGGCGGCTTATAAAAGACATCTACCTACGAAGTTTGATATAAATTGGTTATGAACTGTAGATTTGACGAAGGTATGACAGACGGACAGACAGACGGACAGACAGACGGACATGACGAAACTATAAGGGTTCCTAGTTTTACTACGGAACCCTAAAAACAGTGTTTTTTCAGTTTGTAATAGCAATAGGCTCGCTCCCTAGCCTTCTATCAAATGCGACTTAAGCATGAAAAAATTGTGTGTACTATACACCTCTGTCTAACCTTGCGGGAAATATCGGCGTGATGTTATGTATGCATAATATCGAGATCGATTGCGTTCAGGAATTCATGTACCTACACAATATCACTTTTTCATCATCGTCATGATGTCATCGAGATACACCAAAAATACCGTTTATTACACCTGGTTAAAAATCTACTCAACCAAAGTTAATAAAATTTATATGGGACCACCTCGCGAGGTTTATCTACCATATGAAAAAAGAATCACGTAAATCGGCTCAGAAATCACGGAGTAATCGGTGTACATACATTAAAAAAAAAAAAAAAAAAAACCAACCGAATGCAGAACCTCCTCCTTTTTGGAAGTCGGTTAAAAAACAGTTCGATTATAATGACAAATATATGTATTAAAATAGACAAATTGCTAAGAGAAGCTGCAATCAAATTATAATAACTGCCTAATGAACCGAGGCACTGATTAATTCAAAGGTCAAAATTAAATCCTATCCATATTACGATGTACCAGCAATAAAATATTTTAGCTGTTTTAATACTAAATTGTGCTGCACCTGCAAAACGTCTTGTTTACCTGGCAACATGTCCGTTAAATGTCAGCGAAAGACCATCCCAAATATTATTAAAGAGTAATAAAGAGGTCATTTTAAAGTTTATAGACAACTAGCTGTTGCTAACGACTTCGTCTGCGTGAAAATGGATAAAAAATTTACGAGTTTCTCCAGGTTCCAAGCTACCCTTTTATGAAATTTCATCCAAATCCGTCTAGCCATCTCAGCGTGAAGAAGTAACAAAGAATAAGTAACACATACACACGGAATCAAAAACTTTCGCATTTATAAATATTTGTAGGATATTCGTAGAATATGAAACAGCATGCTCTTTGGGTTATTTAATCTTTTTACTCTTTTTTCCCAAAATATACGTTGACGTCTATACTTTTTTAGGGTTCCGTACCAAAAGGTAAAAAAGGAACCCTTATGGTGCGACTTCGTCAGTCTGTCTGTCTGTCACACCTGCTTATTTCAGCAACTACTTATGCTATCGACTTGAAATTTGGAACAGTTGTAAAGAATGCTTGTTCAACTTTATTGCAAATGAAAAAAGTCCAAAAATATTTTTATTTTCATTGCAAAAGGGGCCGGAGTGGGGGTCCGAAATTGTAAAATGAGGTTACTAGGTCAAGTGACATATCATATGAAAGGGCTTGATCTGCACATTTCAAAATATATTTTTATTTTATTTTATGTCTCACAGTTTTCGACATATGATGAAAAATGTCCAAAAAAATACCATTCCCCCCCCCTTATCTCCGAAGTTTGCCGGGCGAAAAATCTGAAATAATTAGAGTCGATAGGAATTGACCCAAATATGGCACCAAAAATAAAACGATGTTCCTAACTAGTACAGTTTTTTCAAAATCATCAAAATTCCTTCACAAACAAACTTAGTTATGCGGTCCGGATTTTTTCACTTTATACGTCCAAAAATGATACGGAACCCTCGGTGCGCGAGTACGACTCGCACTTGGCCGGTTTTTTTTATTACCACCTTGCATTTACATCTTCCTGATTTTACGTAGGTACATTTATCATCAGCGTCTAACGCTACTACATCAATGCGACTACCTGTGACCCACCCTCGCGTTTTGTCGCGCAAAAAAATAACGCGCATAATCGTAATCGCATTGTCGCGACTCGCGACTGACTCCGCAGGTCACTTTCCTTGTTCCAACACTGTCACAATCTCAACCGTATCAAATAGAAATAAAGTTTAATATTGTATGGCAAAGTGATGTTGTTTTTCGAACGAGAAAATTATGTAGCGTAAGAATCAGAATCGTTTGTTTGATAAAAGTATTATTATTAGAGATAAATCTGACGGTTTTGTATGGATTTTTGACAGAGTAATTCTTAATGTTTTTTTTTTCTGTTGGTGTATAATCACTTTATTCTATGACGTTTCATTCGTGGGAGAAGTCAGGTAACTTAGTTGTACAAGTGAGAGCCACCATAAATAAAAACTAAAAGTAATACATATACCTACCTAGAATTGTTGATTTTGAAGATGGCAGTGCCATGGACTATACATTTCAGAATATGCAATCGTATGAATTAATATATTAATTAACCTGCTTATCATAATAAGCAAGGCCTAAACCATAGCTCAGCTGCTCAGTCCACCACAAGAAGGTGTTAAGAACCACCACAAGAAGTTAAGTGATCATAGGGTAGTAGAAAACAGGAAAAACTTCAAAAAAATACAGACATTAATGGAATTATTTCTACAAAAAAATCACTTATGTACATAAACATTTAACACCGAATACGGTACATTAAGCTAAAATATCTGCACATAGATACGAGTCTACTCGCAAGCGCTGTCCAGTTTTATATCAAATATAAATAGTGTATTGACTTCTGAACTCGTAATCCGCGATACATAAAAAGACCAATGAACTGTCTTTGAATTTCTTTGAATTATTAACAAGACATAGGTAGGTAATACTTATGTTACGCAAATATAGAAAGCTATGTTAATGCGTGCGACTGTATGTACGGAATCCATCGTTTGATTAATTCAATTGTGGTTTTACGATTTTTATAGCGGGGAACGCTTCAGCCGTATTTGAATGTTTATTTTTTATTATATTCTTTTAACATTAAATATAAATATAAGTGATACATCATGCAATGTTCAATATTATGTTTTTTTGTTTAAACATATTTTTATAAGATTAATTTGACGAGCAAGCTAGGATAGTTGCGTGGTCCTTTTTGTCAAGTCTATAAAATGGCATTGTTTAAAAGAAATTTCTATAACGTTCAAAGTCGAAAATACGATTGTTTTCAACTTATGATCATGTATGCAGACTATATCACAATATACATTCAGGTTATGTAAAGTAGCTGAACTATAATCGGAACATAAGCGTTTAGTTTACTTTTGCAAAAAAACAAGTAAAGAATAATAAATTGACCGATTGAAGAATGACCGCACGGTTGTCGCAGTGGCTGAGAGATTGGCTGCTGCGCAACGTGTCGCGGGTTCGATTCCCGCATTGCACATAGGTCTGGCTGTTTGTGTATGTGAAATTTGTGTTTGTAAACGCACCCACACGATACAGGAGAAATCCTAGTGTGGGGCAACGTTAAAAAAATATCAAATAGGTATTTGAAGTACAGTAATAGGTTTTTGTAAAGTTTATGCCAATTGTTTGTTGTAATCCTCTTAAAAATATTGGTAATGTATGTTTTTGAGGGCGACATTAATTTTATCCTTTTATTACAAGAAAAATAACGACTGTATAAAAAGCTTTGCTAAATCCGTTGTTTGCCCTGAAATCAATGACTAAATTATTTATGCTGTTTGTAATATCATTTTGTTTGTAACTGTATTGAGGAGAATTATAATAATACTAGCTAACACCTGCGGCTTCGCCCGTGGAAATTCAAATTTTTGCGATTTTCACGCAGAAACCCTAACAATGTCTTTCTTTATAAATTATAGCATATAGTGTTATTCTGATATATAAGCTATATTACTGTAACTTATCGTCAAAATACGTTCAACAGTTTTTTCATGAAAAAGTAAGAAACATCCATACATCCTCACAAACTTTCGCGTTTATAAAAAGTAGGAAGTAGAATAGAATTATGTTCCTTATTAATAGTTTTCCTGATTTATTTTCTTTTACCTATGCTGCCTGGACAAAAGTCTTATTTATATCAATTTATTAACACAGGCTTAAACTTAACTAGGCTTTTCTAATATACCTGACAAGAACCCTTAAAATCACACCCTAATCTACAAAGATTAGTTCTTTATCATTTATATTTTGAAGGGTAAGGGGGGAAGAAGGGTCATAGTCAATGGGAGATAGTTTAGAGAAAAACCAAAAAAACTTCGTTAATAAGATCATAGTCATGGACGTTGACCTATTTAAAATTAAATACACTTTTACTAACTTTTTTTTATTTAAGAATGTTGTTGTTGTCATTGTTGTTCATTTTAACTTTCTGAGGACAGAGGTCTTTCTTTTGCGTTTCTGTTTTCACTATGTCATAGAACACCAGTCAGTCTTCTAGATGGCGTTGTTACCTCTACTTATGAAAAACACTGACTATGATCCCTCTTCCCCCTTACCCTTCATTCGTATCGTTGTGTGTGTTTTTATGTACCTACGTGTTTTGTGTAGTCTATAACTATATGAATTATTATTTTGGCAATAACAATATTAAATAATTTTAGTTTTAAACTAAGTTATATTATTAGTTTCTTTTGTTTTTCTGGTTTATGTAAATACCTACTAACATTAGTTCCAAGTTGTATGTATACTAACCAAATGGACCTACACAGCCTGAAATGCTGCCATTAAATATTATCAGCATAACAACACGATGTCATGAGTCTACACGAGTCTACCAAAATGCTATAATGTCTACCTGCTTTGTTCAAACAGTGTTATGAATTTGAAATAATGCGATGTCGCAACGACCCGTGCTACGTTAAATATTAAAAAAAAACTACCTGCGACTTCGATACGACATACAACTATTTGACTATCGCATAAACTACCAACTATCAAAATAAGACTTTATTGCCATACCTTTAAGTTCCTTTTTGATTACTCCAACTTTGAAACTGCATTTGAGCGTGTAGGGTAAAAAAGTTAGACGTCCAATGCAATTGTAAATTTTGAAATATTTATGATAATAAAAGTAGTGTTTATGTAAAGAGAATAAGATTTATTTTCGTTTAGCAATAAGATAATGTGTTTGGCCAGACAGTGGCTTGATATAAACCGTTTGAGATTGAAACCCAATATTGCACACGACTTGTTCAAAAAACTTTACAACGATGAATATTAGATCCGATAAAAATGTTATTTATTAAAGTTATTTTTTTTATTTAATAATTTTCCACTGAGTAGATATTAGATAATCATCTAGGTATCTGCTTAGTGGGAAAATATAAAATATGTAATAAATATAACTTTAAAAATAAAGTAGGTAATGTGATTAAGATCTAACACTGATAATGATATCAAGCAGTGCAATGTGATTAAGATCTAACACTGATACCATTATCAATAATGTTAGATCCTAATCACATTGCTACATTAACTCTATATTTTTTGCCATACAAAAAGCTCGTTGAACTCGAGAAAGCGCACTTAATATCTTAACACAAGTTGTGCAATAATAATAAAAATCATGTCTATAAAGATAAACATGATCTAATGTTGGTAAAACCATAATAAATTGTCATAGATGGAATAGCAATGGCCTATAAAGACTAAAGTAACTGTCTTAAAAGCCTGCTTCTAAAATCCAGATTAGTTTATGTAGGTACACTCGACAACATTGACGGTCGACCACTTTTCATCCTTATTATCTTAGTAATAAGGGTGAAAAGTGGTCGACCGTCAATGTTGTCGAGTGTACCTACCTAATCTAGGCTCGCGTTTGAATGCTATCATTTTAAACGATGATAGGTGCAATTTTTCGAAGTTTAAGAACAAAATATCATAAATTAAAAAATCATAACCCTTCCTTTTGGCTTTGTCGAAATCAGGCAAAAAATCGCGTATGTCCTAGAAAACAATTGTCTCTGAAATATCATACTCTGACTTGGCTAGAAGTCACACGCAATTATTTTTTGAAACGCAACCCGGAAATCACACAGAAAAAGTCATCTTTTTAAATTCCAAAATGCTCAATAAAAGCTTTTAGTACAAAAAATGCTAAAAGCATTGCTCGACACTGCCCTTACCCGACTGTGGTGAAAAAAATATGATTAATGATGTTGGATATTAAATAATTCGAGCGCAGGTACTGGGTAGTGGCGATTCTTTAGCTATTGTCCCTACGTTACGGAACAGTGTGTAATTTTTGCGTTTTTTTGTAATTATCATATTTCAAAAATATTTTTGACAAAGGACCGCAGTACGAAGCAGATTTTTTTTTCCAAATTATTAATTTTAATTGTCTCTTTTGAGCCTAGAACTTTAGAAAATTTAAAAACCATAATGTTGAAGCCATCGATTGATACGACAATAATTATCATAGTTATACTAATATTATAAAAGGTAAAAATTTAATGTATGAGATCCATTCTGAAAATTCTTTCACTAATAGGAAGATAAATTGTCCCCGAGTTCGTTAAAGGCTACTTTATCCCGAAACAATGGTATACAATTTTTCCTATGTAGGTACGCGGACGAAGTTGCGGGCAAAGTGCTAGCAGATAATAAATAGGGTCATCAAAGTGCTAGTAGATAATAAATAGGGTCATCAAAGTGCTAGTAGATAATAAATAGGGTCATCAAAGTGCTAGTAGATAATAAATAGGGTCATCAAAGCTTGGACTGTGATAGTTAAGAGAAACGTAGCTTGCAAATTCAAGGAACTTGCACATTGATATAATTTGCAAACGCGCTAAATGGCGTGCAATTGGAAAGGCCTATGTCCAGCAGTGGACTAATACGGGCTGATGATGATGATGATGATGATGAAACGCGCTAGCTACTATGATAGACCAATAAGGCACAGCGAATTGAGCAAATACTTAATTCTTTCTACCATCAATCAATTCCAAATCAATTTCTACTGCCCATGAATTTAGGTAAACTAGGCAGGTACCTAATAGTAGTCCAATAATTGCATTTTTAATGAACAATCCGTGAATAAACGAAATAAATAGAGACATAACGATACCGCACCGCGAAAGGATCATTCATTAAACGTTAACATTCTGCAATCAAAAAATATGATTTTTCGTAAAATAACCGGGCTGCAATGTGATGATGATAGCCAATCAACTTTAATTACAATAATTGACTATTGAAAATAACATTGCGGTATTGCGAACAACTACGGGTAAAAAAACTAGTATTAACGTTCAAATCACACTACAATAAAGAAAAAAAAACCGGCCAAGTGCGAGTCGTACTCGCGCACCGAGGGTTCCGTATCATTTTTGGACGTATAAAGTGAAAAAAACCAGACCGCATACTAAGTTTGTTTGCGAAGGAATTTTGATGATTTTGAAAAAACTGTAGTAGTTAGGAACATTTTTTTTTGGTGCAATATTTGGATCAATTCCTATCAACTCTAATTATTTCTACTTTTTTCATTTTCAATAAAGTTTGGCAAGCATTTTTTATAACTATTCCAAATTTCAAGTCGATAGCATTAGTAGTTGCTGAAATAAGCAGGTGTGACAGACAGACAGACAGACAGACAGACGAAGTCGCACTATAAGGGTTCCTTTTTTAACATTTTGGTACGGAACTCAAAAAATTGGGACTCTACTTTTCAAATAAAGAAACACGTGTTTCAGGGTTTTTGAAAATTCGCCCCCCAAATGGGTGCAAAGGGGGATGAAAGTTTGTATGAAAGTACCGTTACTTTTGAAGTTAGTGTCATGGAAATTGGTATTTAGGCTTTTCTTTTTGAATGAAGAAATACGTGTTTCAGGGTTTTTGAAAATTCGCACCCAAAAGGGGTGCAAAGGGGGATGAAAGTTTTTATGAAAGTACCTACCGTTAGTTTTGAAATTAGAGTTATGGAAATTGGTATTAAGGCTTTTCTTTTTTTAATGAAGAAATACGTTTAGCAGGATTTTTGAAAATTCGCCTCCAAAAGGGGTGCAAAGGGGGATGAAAGTTTGTATGAAAGTACCGTTGGTCCGATTCTGAAAATTCTTTCAATAATACGAAGCTGCATTATTCCTGAGTGCTATTCCCGTGGGTCACGTGGACGAAGTCGCTGGCAAAGTGCTAGTAAATAATAAAAAACCGGCCAAGTGCGAGTCGTACTCGCGCACCGAGGGTTCCGTATCGGTTTTGGATATATTTTGAAATGTGCAGATCAAGCCCTTTCATATGATATGTCACTTGACCTAGTAACCCCACTTTGAAATTTCGGACCCCCACTCCGGCCCCTTTTGCAATAAAAATAAAATCATTTTTTGACTTTTTTCATTTTCAATAAAGTTTGGCAAGCATTTTTTATAACTGTTCCAAATTTCAAGTCGATAGCATTAGTAGTTGCTGAAATAAGCTGGTGTGACAGACAGACAGACAGACGAAGTCGCACCATAACGGTTCCTTTTTTAGCATTTTGGTACGGAACCCTAAAAATGTAAATATCCCCTATTGAAAAGACACTCCTCATATTATAGCCAGATTCATGAGGATTAGTATAGGCTTTTCAACATCACGCCACGGCTCTTAGGAGCCGAACAAAAAGAAAAAAAGTCAGTGAGAACGCTAAGCGAAAACGAAGTAGGTAATAACGCAGGCGGGTAAATAACCTATACCCCGTATAGTTTCGTTAAGGCCCCGGTATACGCCAACGGCCTTGAGTGATTTGGGCGGTATAGCTTGAGTGTTCTGCGCTGAGCTCAAGCAACGCGACATACATCCACCGAGCAATACGACTCGCCTATCGCTGTGCAGAATTAGACGTATTATTACTTTTTAGTATCTAAAACATAAAATAAAAAAAAAGTAACAGGTATTATTATAGGTAGTAACATAGTCTTTTCACACAAAACAAATCATGAAAATATCTTAAGCGGTTTGAAAGTAATTACGTTTTTATGTTTTGGGTAGACACGAATTCATGAATTTATTTCATTTAGTATTTTACAACAATAGTTAAATATTCACAGGTACGATTGATGTATATATGTTCTAGTTTAACATAAAAAAATTGCACAACTAACCTGCATTATTTGACGGCGAAATAAGAGATTTAAAACTGGCCGTTACCATTTACCTTCGCCTTAATGTAAGCGTATTTTGAATTGAAAATATACGTTTTCTACACAATATCTATATAAATTTAATACTTAATTAATTTCTCTGTATTTCTTAAAATGTGCAAATTGTATAACATTTTATCAAAATGTTCTAGGACTGTTGTATTTTAGATTCAAATTATGCTTACATTAACGAAACTATACGTCAAAAAAACTCATGATAGGGGTACTGATTTCTTTTAAATTAAATGGCGATGGTTGGGCATAGTTAGTCTTAGTATGAAAAAACTGGCTAAGTGCGAGTCGGATTTGCGCACTGAGGCTTCCGTACCTTCCTCAGACGTATAAAAACATGATGGCACAATAGCGCCATCTATGCGAATATAGTTGAACTTGAACAGCATCAACCAGCAGTAGCAAGCTATATTCTCATAGATGGCGCTTAACACAACAGACGGACAACAAAGTGATCTTATAAGGGTTCCGTTTTTCCTTTTGAGGTATGGAACCCTAAAAATAACTGCGGACTTCTAAAAAGCCAATGAAATACCATGTAGAGTATGTATAACGAACATGTAAATAAAAAGTGGTTCCAATAAGCTTTGGGGTGTAAAACTGAACAATTACCAGCAGACGAGTGTTGTAAAATTTTACAATCCGCACGAATGATGGCCGACTGTTGTTATTGCGATTACCAACGAATGCTAATGGCGGACACACAATATAGACTTGTTTTATGTAAATTCTGTATGTGCTTGTTATTTGAAATGCTTTTTTGCTTTAGCCTAATATTTTTAAACTTTGGTTAATTGTACGCATGTTTTTTAATTAAATCGGGACTTTTCGCGCACAAACGACACGAGAAGACTTTTCTCGTGACCACGGTCAATGCTACTTGATCGAAGCGTCGAGGTTAGCTAACTGAATTACTGATATTTTGATTATGTTTGTGCGCGAAAAGCCCGATTTATGATTATCTTATTGCAATTAATTTTACGAATCCAATAGCACATCAGTTAATTGGAAATCTGTACTACATAATATAATATCATCATAAAGCGTTTGTAAGTTTGTATATAGGTAGGTACTACTGGTTCGATTTTGAAAATTCTTTCACTAATATGCAGCTATTATCCCTTTTATTAGGGTTCCGTACCAAAATGGTAAAAAAGGAACCCTTATGGTGCGACTTCGTCTGTCTGTCTGTCTGTCTGTCACACCTGCTTATTTCAGCAACTACTTATGCTATCGACTTGAAATTTGGAACATATAAAGAATGCTTGTTCAACTTTATTGCAAATGAAAAAAGTCCAAAAATATTTTTATTTTCATTGCAAAAGGGGCCGGAGTTGGGGTCCGACATTTCGAAGTGGGGTTACTAGGTCAAGTGACATATCATATGAAAGGGCTAGATCGGCACATTTCAAAATATATTTTTATTTTATTTTGTCTCACAGTTTTCGACATATGATGAAAAATGACCAAAAAAATACCATTCCCCCCCCCTTATCTCCGAAGTTTGCGGAGCGAAAAATCTGAAATAATTAGAGTTGATAGGAATTGACCCAAATATGGCACCAAAAATAAAACGATGTTCCTAACTAGTACAGTTTTTTCAAAATCATCAAAATTCCTTCACAAACAAACTTAGTTATGCGGTCCGGATTTTTTCACTTTATACGTCCAAAAATGATACGGAACCCTCGGTGCGCGAGTATGACTCGCACTTGGCCGGTTTTTTTAAACTAGTGGTCGCTCACTGGTCGAAATTAGACCGGAATTCTTTAAATTATTAAGCTTGAACGCTATTAAGGTTATTTTGGCTTTCTGCACTCATAATTATTATGAACTTTAACTATGCCAAATCTCACGCTGCCAAATATTAGGTACACTATTACACAAAGTTTTCTCTTCACGTATTTAATATACAGATTATCCTTTCATCCTTTTCATGGCGTAAAAATGCTAGTTCCTGTGGCTCAAACGGATGAAGTCGCGGGGAAAGTGCTAGTTTATATCTAGAGTGCTAATTTTGTAAGTTTTTGTATTTGTGAAGAGTAATCTCCGGAACTACTGATGCGATTCTGAAAATTCTTTTACCAATAGAAAACTACGTTATGCCTGAGTGCTATAGGAATTTGAAATGCACAGTCCCTGTGGATCAAATGGACGAAGTCACGGACAAAATGCTAGTACATATTTTACAATGTTAACATCACATCACAAAATTATTTTCGCAATAGTCATCAAAATCGAACCACACCTAGAACACATACCTACTTGTTAACCTGTATCATTAAAACATAGATATGAAACAAAAAGTGTGTTTACGACATGGTATCATGTTAAAGTTCAAGATTATTCGGGGCTACAATTATATCTAGATTTTTTGCAACAATTATCGTCAGTTATTACATTCGCTAAAGGTTACATTATTTTAGTATCAAGGAAACATAATACAAGATACGCGTCATTGTTTTTATTACTTAGATATTTTCAATCAGTATTCTTCTTTTAAATTTTTATCTAAATAACACTGAGTTGCAGAAAAGGTCATTAAGTTTTAAAGGAGGCTTTAACGATAGAAATTGTATGGTTAAAGCCTCCTTTAAAATTTAAGGCCCCGGTATACGCCAACGGCCTTGAGTGATTTGGGCGGTATAGCTTGAGTGTTCTGCGCTGAGCTCAAGCAACGCGACATACATCCACCGAGCAATACGACTCGCCTATCAAGGAGCGCGCTGTGCAAAATTAGACTTATTATTACTTTTTAGTATCTAAAATATAAAATAAAAAAAAGTAACAGGCAATATTATAGGTAGTAACATAGTCTTTTCACACAAAACAAATCATGAAAATATCTTAAGCGATTTGAAAGTAATTACGTTTTTATGTTTTGGGTAGACACGAATTCATGAATTTATTTCATTATTAGTATTTTACTACAATAGTTAAATATTCACAGGTACCTAAGATTGATGTATGATTGTTCTAGTTTAACATAAAAAAATTGCACAACTAACCTGCATTATTTGATGGCGAAATAAGAGATTTAAAACTTGAGATTTACAGCCGTTACCATTTACCGTCGCCTTAATTATCTTTCTGCAACCGACCGTAAGTCGTAAAACCATGTACCTACCTAGGTGCGTTTTCAACGTATGCGTCATCTTGGGAACCGAACATTAATAATGTGTAATTTTTAATATTATTCTTGAAAAAAATATTTAAACACGCTACTTCAGCTATTTGAGGAATAGGTAACTAAAGTTAGACAAAGAATAACTAAAGTTTGACAACACTTAACTTAAAGTTTTGGAGTTATGTGGTCACTTTTTAGGGTTCCGTACCTCAAAAGGAAAAACGGAACCCTTATAGGATCACTTTGTTGTCCGCCGTTAGTCACCGGACCATAAGTGGAGCCATCTGTTCATAGATGGCGCCATTGGAAGTATGCAGTAGCGCCATCTATGATCATATGTCGGAACCCTTAGGGCGTGAGGCATACTCGCACTTGTCCGGTTTTTATGTTACAGCTTGACAAAAGTTTGGTTATATAGGTATAACTATTTTTTTTTTCAGTGTACCTAAACCTGTCCTTAGTAAAAAAAACTACGTTCCCTATAGGTTAGACATAAACTCGATGCCCGAGTCCTTTGGTCCTCTGGTCAAAAGTACCAAACCAATTTTTCTATGGGTACTACTTAATTAAGCATAAGATAGGTTGAATAATTACAAAAAAACCATGTTATTGCGAACTAAATATTGTGCTATCTATTAATTTCATAATGTATTTACGTATTCCTAAATGGTTACAATTCGTTTCCATGACACTTTACATTGCACCCCCAGTGGGTTGATCCGGGTCGCAGAGCGCATGTAACTCGACCCGACATATGGCACGCTCCGCACTTCCGACAATTTCACAAAAAAAGGATGCTTATGACTGAGGCAAAAAATTAAGAAGCTGAGTACCTATGGCTCGCTCTTTATGGAAGAGGGATCCGTACAGCATTGTTTAAAATAACAATACAATTAACCGATTTCAAAAAAGGAGGTTCTGTACTTATTCGGCCTGTTTGCATGTATGTTTGTTTGTCTGCGATTTTCTCAAAAGCTACTGAACCAATTTTGATGTTTTTTATTTCACTAACGTAACCTACACTTTCAGGAAAGTTTTAGTATATAATATCTATATTAGGTAATCATTTCTATGCACGGAGTTATATCCATTACATACACATTACGTAGAAGATTTAGAGATGAAAAAAATTTTGAATCGAACTCGTGATAAAGTACCAACTAAAAAATTAAAAATGAAAATAAAATAAAAAACAACTACTGACTTCAAAAAAACACTAAGTAATAAATAATTTTATTTTCGAAAGTCAGTGACAAAAAAATCAAATAAAAACCAAAGCCACCGACTTCCGGTTCAATAATTATTATTTATTTTGTAGTGATTTTTTGAAGTCGGTAGTTATTTTTTTTAAGTTTGTTTTAGTTAAGATCTAATCCTGGTTGGTTAGTCATCTAAAATACCGTTAAACTGCTCCTTTAGCTCTCAAGGTCTGTTTATAAACAACTATTTGCAAAAGGCCATATCCGAGGCCAATGATCAAAGTTGCAGGTCATAGCCAATAAATTACCTATTTTCTAGGTTTACATAATTTCGTAATTTTTATAACTTCAACAGTTTGCAAATTAATTGTAATCCTTGTAAGATAAATTACAGGTAATGTATATTGAATTGTTTTATTGCTGTTAATTTTGATGTAAGTGATAATTTATAATTAATCGGAATTCTTGTAACGGGTAGTTGTTTGTGTGTATTGACACTTATATTTATTAGCAGAGCTAGGGTCATACAAAGAACGGAGTTCAAAACCCAAAAAATATGATTATGTTTTATTTTTGTTTGCGAAATGACCAGGACAATTTTGGTTCAGTTGCTGCTCACAGTTGAACATCATTTAATTCCTACTATTTGCTTGTGTTTATGCTTCCATAGTATTAAATTGTTCTCTCTTACTTAGCTCAAACCCACACTTTTTTAAAACTACATAAAAACAAAAAAAAAAACGTTTGTGGTCGGGGGAGCCCCGTCAAGAACAAAGTACCAATAATGTACATATTTTTACTCAAATACAAACCTACACGTATTATTTTCCAATCTGGCGACGCGACCATCTGACGTTACGACGGGTATTGGTCGGAGATGTTGAAAACGTGAGTTTTTTAGATTTATTGAGGGGACGCTTTTTTCATCAGGTGATGATTTCTGCCAGTCAACTCATACCGCAAGCCGCGTTAAGGAACTTCGTTCCAAAAATGATTTAATACATGACATAATTATGTTCACGGATCTCCAAAACGTTGCAACGTGTAAGGAACATACAAACTGCATGTGCGGAACATTTGTGCACATGCGCGGTGCAATGCCGTCCATCTGTCTAGCACAAAAAATATTACTACCTACTTCGTTATTTTAAAGATTAAAGTAAATTACCGACGCTTTGTCACCGGTCAGGCGGACATTAATTACGGCGATTATGAAGACATTTATTGGTGACATAGCTACCGCCCGCGGCTTCACCCGCGTTTTTTGGGATAAAAGGTAGCCTATGTGTTATTCCAGACTATAATCTATCTGTGTGCCAAATTTCATCCAAATCCGTCCAGCCGTTTCAGCGCGAAGGAGTAACAAACATACACACACACACACACACACGCCCAAACTTTCACATTTATAATATTAGTAGGATAATACATATTAGTGTGACCAGCTGTGCCCGACGATTCCGTCCTCGTGGAAGTCGGAAACGACTTTTGCCAAACTTCTTGGCAGTATATGATTAGGTATAAATGAGACAAAGTTGTAGTATAGTCTGGTTATAATTATCCAAAGGTGCATCTTATATACTAACGACTACGTGTTGATCACGGATAGTAGAAACATTTAATAGATATTGAACGTGCGATAAAGATCATAAGATTGCGATGTAGATTGTAGATACAGCACAAAGATATTGTACTGTAACAGTAAACCCCCCTTTAAAAAAAAAATTATTATGGTAATAGTGTTTACAATATAAATTTGACCTAGACCTTACTAGTTATTTGCTGATGTATATAAACAATAATGTTATTGTACGCGGTGGAATTTGATGACGCCTGTTGTGGTGTGATTTGCTGACGTATGTAATTTTGACTTAGCTGTTGCACGAGTGTTTATTATTTTTTTCCGTTAAACTCTTCATTCTTCTGTCCAGTGTTTTTATTATGCCGTAAAGTAGGATCACGCCGATTGTTAAAATAATCTGTCCCATTGCAACATTTCTTGTCCACCGTAAGTCCTCCTGGATCAGGTTACGGAGTTTGTCCGCTTCGTTTTGATTGAGGCAACTGTCCGTATTGTATGTTATCTGGTCCTTAGAACTTTGATTTCCCATTTTAGATGTCTTGTTGTTACGAGTAGTTGTGAATTAATGGTATATGTTAAGATCTATGTTAATATATATATGAATAGCTTGCTTATATCAGCGATTTTTTATAGACGTACTACTGGCTTTACTTTACGTCCCGATCGTGTAGTGTACGTGTGTGAATGTCTGTAGAAATCCTTTGAATCTGGCACGTAGTTTGATTCGTCATTGATCATGAATGCTGGTTTCAATCTATCAATTGATATCACTGTCTCTTTATCCCTAATTCTAATGCAAAATGTTTTATCTGTTTTACTAATTACTGGGTAGGGTCCTTCATACGGCGGTGTCAGGGCTTTCTTAATTCTATCACACCGAACAAATACGTGTGAGCTATGACGTCATTTGTTCAAACAAACTTTACCGCCCCTTTTCATCCCTTTATGAAGACAAGATAACGTACATGAAATTGAAAACTGCCGAAAAATGAAAATAAATACCTTGTTAAACCAAACAATGCATCGGGCTTGCCTTCTAAGTACGCCACTGCCTAGGACCAAGGGAATTTGTAATAATCTAGCATAAGCATAGCATAATCGGCCTATAATGTTCCCACTGCTGGGACACAGGCCTCCTCTGTGAGAGGGAGTGGGCCGTAGTCCACCACGCGGGACCAGTGCGGGTTGGTGGACGTCGCATGTCTTCGAATTTTTGGTTCTAGGTCATGCCGGTTTCCTCACGATGTTTTCCTTCACCGTTAAAGCAAGTGATATAATTTATAATACGCACACTTTGAAAAGTCAGCGGTGCGTGCCTCGGGATCGAACTCGAACCATTCGCCGTGGGAGGCACACGGTTAAACCACTAGGCTATCACTGCACTTAACTGAATTGGGGCCCTGATGATCTTGCAATTGTATTTTAATAGTAACTATGGGTACCTACTTAAGATTTTTTGCTGGGACTCTTTATGGATTAGTTCATTTCTTTTCAATCCTTTGGAATCGTGCATAAGGTAGGTATGTTTTTTTTAAATATTGTACTTTTTTTGACCCAATAAAGTTTTTATCTTTTATAAGTTTTAGAGTCAATAAATGTTTGATCAATGACTGTACCATTAATTAAATTTTCCGAAAACGATTTCCTTTTACGCATCTCAAATCATCATGTGAGACAAATCTCTCGCCCACCGCCGCCATAATTATAATACCATTATTTATTGCAAATGACCTAATGAAACCGCTACTAACATAAAACCATCAATCATAATTATATCTATTAAACAACTATTTAAGTTAAAAATCACCGAAATTATCATAACCCGAAGTTAACATTAACTATGTCAAAGATACCCGTGAGTTTAATCGAAAAGTTAATATAAATAAATATGTGATTTATTTTGAATGCGTCACTAAGAGGCTCGTTCCACTAATTTAGAAAAGAAATTAGCAAATATATGTATATCTATTATGACCACGTACGGCCCCACGACCGATTCATCTGAATTATAGGGAAAATTACAGTTAGATAGCGTTTATAAGAAATGAAAGCATTTAAATGATATAAATCTATCTGTGTTGCTTAATTAAAATCATTTAATCTGCAATCGGAATATATTATGGCAACACGGTACCAATAAACCACAGTAATGCGTGGAAACATACGGGCGGCTGTTGCGAGCTTTGCCGCCGTGCGGCAGAAGTTTATATTTAAGAAAAAGTTTAACCCGGCGACGGCGCGCGGTGAAATAAACGACCCACTAATAGATGTGTGTATAATGTAAGCACTGAATTTGCCTCACAAAATACATTTGTAATGAAAAAACTAAACTCAACATAGAATCTTTAATTTGTTTTACAAAAAGAGTTTCAAAACGATCTCAGCTGTAACGGAAGATGGAGGGAGGGAGAACGGAAGAGGATGAAACACGTTCCGAATTCAATTTGCCCTAAACATTTTTATTTACCTTTTATGGCGTCAGGAAATACCTTTTTTCCTTGCAACCTATCCAGCCAGTTACTATTACTGGGACACGACTGCCTACGTTGTATTTGTTTAGTTGGTTTTTGGGCTAGTAGGCGAGAGAAAAAATCTTCTACAGGGTTTTTATTAATAATGAAGCATTTTTTTAAACTGCGATAATTTTTACATGATTGTATGCTTAAGATTTATCTGCTTAAAATAAAACTAGTCAAAAGCACGAACATTTTATAGAAAATACACGTCAATGTCCTTCTACACACTCTTAAGAGAAGTTTTCACTTAAAAGTGGCTCTAAAAAGGACAAACAACAAATCATAGATCATAATGGCTCCTTTGCGTACCCGCTCACAACATCCTCTCGTAACATTTTACCGCGACATGTCGTTCCACCGGTAATGTCGCCGTAACATCCAAGTGTTTCCGCCACCATCAGCATATAAATGAACACGTAAATACATAATATCATCAAATTCGAAAGTACTACATTCAACCGGAATACCTGTCTACTGATTTACGCAATTAGTAGGAATTTTTAGTTTTAATTTATTAATGGACGACTGCGGGGTTTATGGATTGCGCCTCAGGCGTTCATCTTTGGGTTGAGCAAAAATGTTCAGCCTCTCCATGAATAACTTAATGATATTAATTAGTTTAATTTCGGGAGTTATCAAGGCTTAGGAATGTCGGAATGACCAGATTCTATTTTACCTAATTACCTAAGGTAAATAACTTAAATATCTATTTTCTTCATGTAAATTACAAGAAGGAAAACCAGAAAAATGCACTATAAATGCATTAAACGTCCATATTTTTTTCATTACATTTATTTTTTGTGACTGTCAGTGTCACCAGTACGGTTGCCCAGACACATAGTAAGTAGGTACAATTGGATTGAAAAAAATAAATGGAACTTTAACTGTGCACGCACTGAAGGATTTCCGCCCTGAGACAGCCGCGCTGCGCGCGCATCATCTGCTTTTCATTTTTGTCCGTTGTAGCACGAAACGACATTGTTCGCGATCTACGAATATTATTTTAATGTAAATTCTTTTAGATGGTTTTCTACGAATAAACCAGCATTAACAATACAGTTCATTTATTCCCGCAAGGACCCTAACATTAACTGTAACGTAACAGCGAATAACCAGCAGTTATTTATAGTACAAATTAGCACGAAAACACGTGTTATAAATGTGAAATGATTAAGAAACAGTTATTTACAGGATCGTATACTTGTTAATTAAGCGTTAATTAGATAGAAAGGCAGTTTTTCGTTAATTACTGTGATGTATTGCTCCGATTTTTATAGTTTATCGCATAAAACACCGGTGCGATCGACTTTAGAGCGACGCTGTTGAATATTCAAAAAATCAAATGACAGTTTGGTAACACTACTTGAAACCAACATAACTATACCCCTCGCAAACAATTTATTATTCCAATTTCAATTTTATTCCAAAGACATAAGGTGTTTGATTTAAAAAAGAAAGTGTCTATTTAAAATTGTGCGCGCATCATTGCTGACAGATCAGTGTTCTGAAAAATGCCTCCAAATGGACATCGGCAGCTATTGAAGTGTTAAAAACAATAAATCACGAACAACCGGGTGATTAATTTATAGATCAACCAATCTAAGCGTGTCATTTGTGGAGAGACCCTTAATGGCAAAGACATAAGGTTGAAAATCGATTAAAAATTCGTGATGAAAAGGTCTAATTACAGTGGTTCCAATATTTTACGATTTAGTTTATGGTCGTGTTATGGAGGCCTGTACAAGACGATAAAATAGGAAAGTTTAGAGAAAGGTCGCGGAGATATATTGTCTCGCATTTGAATTTATTTGTATTTAATCAAGTCACTGTGATTATTTTCTACATGTAAATGGATCTCAAAACTAAAAATACTGAATCCAATTTTGGTATTTTTATTTACCTGAAACTTTCCAATATAGCTTTTTTTTCAACAAATTCTGTCTATGGGTTTTATGGAGGGTATTCATGATGATTTCCAAACGATCAAAAAATACTACATAAGTTGACTATAAGTTACGTAATTGCTGTATGTTAATCAATTCATTACCAAAAATAGTCAGTGAACATAATTATTAAGAACACAAGTATGGTGATATACTGTCCGTAATATCTAAGAACTTGGGACCGAACTCGTGCGTCTGCGCAATCATCTTTCTACGACAGATCCGAAGCCCGAACTACGACAGCCAAAAAATGTTCCCCACTAAAATCTCATTACAGCACAATAAATTAAAGTTAGCCTCAAGCAATGCACAACAAATGTTAAGTCGGCGACGATATTAATTGTAATCGAGACCGGTTCGGTCCGGTTACAACCGCTTACAGCTGCTTATTTCCGGATAACAGTCGTAAATAACTGAGATGTCCAGTGAATTTAATGCAATGACGCAATGGGACAGTAAGACACACAAAAGCAATAAGGTGTAACGGGTTTCTATAAGAAATGTCGCCGTGTCAATGAATTTGGAGATGTCAAATGAATTAATGCATCTATCTATGTAGTGTTTTAAGGTCGGTGATATTTCAGTGACAATTATATAGTAGAATTGCAACCGTCTTCTTAAATTGTGCCGTAATTACTCATGCAGTGGCGAAAAGACTAACCAGTAAACAAGGTTCTTGACGAAGCTGGCCAGCAGCCCAGGGTGCGTTAGACGGACTCAGGCTCATCTTTTTAATGTGAATTCCTAGGTATTCTAAGGGATTATTACAGATTTGTATCAGGTAAATAGACAACAAGGCAACAACCATTATCTACTGATCACGGATTTTGAACATACTTCATGGATATGGTTCACTTTAAAGGTTGCGACACCTCATTTGCTAGCAATACAGCTTTTCTTCTACATTGCTTAATCGTTTCTGGTCATAACGGGTTCAGTAGAAGAATTCTCGGAGAACCATAGCATTCACAGAGTCAAGGACGGATTCAGGAGACTCATGATCTCTCCCTGGGCTGGACCTAGGTCGACCACTAATAATTATTTTTAACCTAAAAAAAATACTTTGTATAATGACTGGCAAGACATCAAACAAACACGTAGTTACCCACGTAGGCCCAGACCCCCCCCTGATTAGAAGGCTTGATCCGCCCTTGCACAAAGTTGGCATGGATTAAAAGAGCCTCTGTTAGTGACGATAGACAGATGAAGAATCAGAAAGGAAATAAATATAGCCGAATATATAGCGACAAGCAAAGGGAAGCCAGCGCAGCAATGAGTGCAGTCGGGCCTTGTATGATCATAATATAGCGACACATCCTATGACCTCGTTCTTTATGTATTTCAATTTACTTTAAAAGACTAAGCTATAATAAAATATTCAGCTCATACCGATGTCCATATATTAGTAATATCATCGTACATTAGCATTCAGATAATCGCTCTGCCCACGACCGCTCCAATTGTCCGACAATATAGTGTTTGTTACACAACAGTGACGTCACTACGTGGTATTTCTTCGGTTTTCTAGTTTTGAGACAGTTTCTGAAGATTTGGGTGTATAACGGTAATGTCGTTAAAGTTTATAGCGAGATTATAGTGTGAGAATGTGATGCAATGATTGCTCTGATTTTATTAAACACTTTTTCTTGGTGATGGCTCTCCGGCGTATTGCTAGTCATCCATCTCCCATTTTAAGAAAAGCTTAGTCTACATTTGCTGTTGCTAAATCAAGATTATATGAAAGATCTTTTTTAGGGTTTCGTACCCAAAGGGTAAAAACGGAACCCTATTACTAAGACTTTGCTGTCCGTCCGTCTGTCTGTCTGTCTGCCTGTGTGTCTCCAGGCTTTATCTCATGAACCGTGATAGCTAGACAGTTGACATTTTTACAGATGATGTATTTCTGTTGCCGCTATAACAACAAATACTAAAAACAGAATAAAATAAATATTTATGGGGGGTCCCATACAACAAACGTGTTTTTTTTGCTGGATATTGATAACGGCCACAGGTAGACGCTTGAAATATTCACAGAATATTTAATTATATATTCACTTTAGAAATAAATTATTAAATTAAAATAAAACAAATATTTAAGGGGGGCTCCCATACAACAGACATGTTTTTTTTGCCGTTTTTATAGATAATGGTACGAAACCCTTCGTGCGCGAGTCCGACTCGCACTTGGCCGGTTTTTATTCGTTATCGGCAATATTTGTGACTTTTAGCAATACTATTTCACCTATACCTACATTATATGGAGAAGGAACGGTTTTTTTTTCCAAAAAAATTCAGCAACCTATTTAGCATTTTTAGTTTTCTGACTTAAAAATTATATGATCTAATATTGAGCTTAAATAGAAATAAAAAGTTTAAAACGAAATTGCTTAATTTTTCTATGACTGCTCTTTATAATATAGGTAGTACTCATATAAGAATTAGGTACCTTATTTTCTTAAAGACATAACGACAAATTTAGTAAGTAACACATTGACAAGTCAAAAGTTCAAACACTTCACATAACATTAACAGCCGATTTACGTAAGAACATTAATAAAACGTCTGATATTATATTAAATAGACTTGTGATCTCAGATCATAGAACAAGGAGATATGCCATCGTAGCTTTGTACGGGAAAAACTGTTCCTACTTTTAGTACATTTTTCAACACAATAACAACAACACAACACAACAAACACAAGCGCTCCTAGTAAATAAAAGGATCTCCCACACATTAAAAATTCCGCACACCCTCAAGCCTCAATCTAACACTGTTAACCGTCACTCAACACTAGCACTAAACTAAAACACTGTATTTATATCATCGATCGTGTTCGGTTCGTCGCCAGCGTGTACTTTTGTACTACGCTCAAAATGACCAAACTAAAGTATCAAGCTCATAGCGCCTTGGCACGTCTCCCTTGTTTCTATGATCTGAGCTTGTGATACTAAAATGAATATCATTTCCGTAATTAGATAATAAAATTTAAGTGTCTATCTGTATTTTCGTGGTTTATCGGCCCGAGATTGTGTTGCAATCAAGTACGGTTTATTTTGAATTAGGTATCTTGTGCCTTTGATGTGAATTATAAGGGTTAAGTTTTAATTAGTTGATTTGTCTAGAGTTCTAGACAATAAACGCAATTAACCACGTATTTTTACACCAGCCTGCCAATGTAAAATTAGTACCTATACTTAGAAAATAAATAACTTTTGCCCGGGACTTCGTCCGCGTTTAGTATCCCGTGCGAATTTTAGCAGAATTTCATGATGATCAGTTCAGCAGTTTAGGCGTGAAAACGTAACAAACGAACAGACAAACTAAGTTAGTTTCGAATTAATAATATTAGTTAGGATTTTAACCAAACAACGTTAAGGATATCCTCGCCATACAACCAAACTATTCAAACGGTGACTATTATGAATTTATTAATTATACCGTGTAATAATTTAGGCAATAAAGTCCCTCCATAACACATTGATCAAAAGAAGATCCACAGTGCGCCAATATACTTACTCACTTGAGGCCACAGATGGCACTCTCGATTTACATTTAAAAAATAACGACCATATTTCATAATTAGATGTTACCAAACCAACGGCGACATAATATAGTATAGTTCAACCATTACCTAATGTATACCTAGTTTCTTCACGTCAAATTTGAAATTATATAGCAATATATAATTTATTATATTATGTAGGTATATCATGGGTCGTCGCATTCATTATGGTGGGTAATAAAAATCACTTAGTGACGTTTATGGGGCTTGTTTTTAATTAACGTCGTGTCAAAATGAAGAAGAATCATTAGTGCGTTTACGATGTACAAATTATAATTATTCAGACTATTTCGTCTTAGGGTTGTCGCACATTATGCGTGGCGGAGACGCGCATTACGTAAATTCGCGCGGAGCCCAAGAATTGAATATTTTAATACATTATAAAATTAATTATAATCAATGAATTTAAGATAGAATATCTTAATGAACATAGAAGATGTAATGAGGAGTCTGTTGCAGCACTTGTTAGCTAAAACACTAGGAAGTGGTGAAGGTGTCTTTTGTAACTTTTGATATCCGAAAGTGTTGATTGCCTATCCCTACACACACAATGGCCCAATCAAGAGGCTAACGGTCAGTTGCAGAAAGATAATTAAATTTTAATGGAGGCATTAACCATAAAATTTCCTTCGTTAAAGTCTCCTTTAAAATTTAATGACCTTTTCTGCAACTCAGCGTAAGTGCGGAAAACAGGTAGTATAACTAACTAACCCCTTTACTAAATGCCTCTTAATTTAACCAGTGATAAAATATAAAAATATCCCTGTCATTTGTATGACAATGGATAGAGATGACAATTGACATAAAAGCTGTTTTATCGTTTATAAGTAAATGTCTACGTGAAGAGAAAACTTTGTACCCCATTTAAGCATATTGCACACACAGAGTAGTGTAAGATTTGGCATAGTTAAAAGTTTATATGGAGTAGGAGTGCAAAAAGACAAAATTTTAATATAATATGTGTTACAAATACATTACATTACAGTAGAATTTCGACCACTGGGCGCCCACTTGTTTATATAAAATAACTTTTGATTTATTGTAATATTAACTTACAATTCTGTTTTGCAATCATTCAAGAGTGTATTTTATACAGATATTCTATTTCACGAAGTCCGTTGGGTTATGAATGTTGTAGGCGTGCATATATACAATGCTTTAGTGTGCGTAAGCGCGGCAGCGCTCAGTCACGATCTCGGTACACATTACACACACAACGAAAGTTAAACGGACTTCGTGAAATAGATTATCTGTACTAATCGCTAGGTAGGTTGCCTGTTTGTATCATCAATAACCCAGACATGTTACCCATTTTATTACTTAATAACTCGCATTTATAAGCAATTTCTTTTAAGAAGCTATTCGGCTCGCCCACGTAATGGTATGCGCCAATCTTCGCATTAATAGTCATCTAATGCGCGTCGATTATTCGAAAAGCTGCAATTATACGTTGCTAAAAGATCGCTCGCGGCTATCGGATGTTATTGAAACCGATCTTGGACTCCCATTCACAAATCATAAAGTTTAGTCATGTAATATATCAAGTTTGAGTCTAAAGAGGTTTAAATTATGTCTGTCTAGGACGCGCGTCAAATTTTTCATTTGATGAGGTCTACATTATCAAGTGATGTGATTGAATGCCTATTTTTCTCAAGGTTTTATGATTGAGTGATTTTTTTATAAGCTGAAAATGACATCCCAATGTAACTTGTCTTTTACGTAAGTACAGTCATTATTGCATATCTTGTAGAATAATTTAGTAACTCAACTAAGTACAATAGTTTCAAAAAAAGTCGCTGCCGTGTAAAATTGTCTTCTAAGATCTACTTTCAGAAAAAAAAAAAAACATTTATTCATTCACTTTCATCCCATTATAGCGTAACGTAAGCGCAACAGGTTGAATATGCGCATACGCACCTCAGCAATTACGCCACATATTGCGCTACAAGAACAGCGCAAACTGCTTGATTTAGGATCGATATTCCATCACACCTCTTCATTATAGGTATCGATTACCGTGAGAAACAAAACACTAGGCAATCACAATAAATTACAATTATTACCCAGTGAAAGGTTGATCTACGCTCAGTGGGTACTGTAACCTGCTTACAAATGGCAGTTTCCTGTTTCCGATTATTACTGGCCATTCTTCATTGTATGTGATAAAAATAGTTATTATTTGTTTGTATATAGAATTTATAGTTAACTAATAATTCCTCGAAATGTGAACCTGCCTCTCAGAAAAAAATGTGTACTCAAAATCCCCTTTAGGGTTTTATTATATGAAAACATTATTTCAGTAAAGTTTTTTTATGAACAGATCAATTTGTTATTTAATTATAACATGTATAAATAGGTAAAAAAGAATGCATTTATAATAATAATACTTTTCCTATAAAACCCTAGCAGTTCTAATACCTATTCAATTTCCTTGTACAGTCACGAATAGGGATTCTTTAGTTGCTCACTATCATGCTTAATTGGTCGTATTTTCAAGCTTCGGAGCCATTCGGATTCGGATACGAAAGTTGACGATTGATTGTCAATCTATTTATTTAATAATGACATGTCTAAGAATGACATTACAGTGCAGTCTGACCGCTGAGAGAATGCATTCCTGGGGGGTGATTCCCGCGGGTGATATATTGATATCGAATTCGATATATATCGCAACAAATGTCAAAATGGTAGAGATTTTGACAGTTGTTGCAATATATATCGAATTCGATATCAATATCGAACCCACGAGAATCACCCCCCTGACACTTCATTAATTTAGCACTAAGCTATCTTAGTTTATTGTAGATCGATGTTTTAATAAGAATTTTAGTTAAATTAGTGTCAATAGTGCATATAAACGAAGAAAATGTTTTTAATCGTAAAATATTTTCCACTTCAAAGTCTCGTCGCCTGTCATCGCCCATACATTTACGAACTCTCGGGAACGCATTCTCTGAGCGGTCGAACAGTAAAGTTCTTGGTCATTACATAACATTTTAGTAGTCATAGCAGCATAACCACGCGCGGGAAAATTAACAAATGAACGAAGCAGCACATAATTACAAAGAACACAGACATTAAATTAATTAGAAATATATTCATACTTGTTGGAAAAAATCTTATACTTGTAATGTGTACACACCAACGCAATCAGTTAACTACGACCGGTTTCAAAAGATTTAAATAATAAAGATACGGAATACTCGTAAACAAGCATATGCCACATACCTACTTATCAATTTCAATTCTAGTGGCGATAAAGATTCAACAATGTGTGCAGACAGACCGATATTGAGTTCATAGGTTTTTATATATTTTGTTAATGCCTCTAAGAGGTTAGATTATTTTAATTAGAGATAAATGGATGGATTTTATCTGGCTTTTAAATTGATTATTTATGACCATTGAGTGCGCGTGCGCAGGTGTCATTAATACGAACATGTTTAATGTACAGTTCCATTAAAGGAATTACCTACTGAAAAAATTTAATATGTAAAATCATTAAAAATAAACTATGATTAGATTTCTAATGATAATGACACTTTTTAAATCAAGAAACATTTACTTTTATCTCAAAATAATTAAACAAAAAATACCGCCTATAGCTTTAATCACTTATTTACGTTCCTCGCTTAAACGTTGCCTAAATTCTTATCGTATCGGAAGAAATCTTAATCTATGTAAATTTTACCGTAGTAAGCGCTAAGATCGGCAATTGGTGTGTCGCAAGCGGGTCATTACGTATTCATACAATAAAACAGAAATAACGAGATGTCCCAGAACCAGCCGACATACATACATACATATTTGGGTAGGAGGTAGATATTTGGGTAGGTACATAGCCACATACTTAACGACTAGGCGGAATGTTTGGGCGTTGTTGCCATTTTCATTTTAAAAGTATTAGATGTCATTGGATTTTAGGCTACGTTCTTGTCACGTTTCGTAGCATGATAGGTCATCGCGTTTCATTAGTTTTTTATACAACGATGGTGACAACCGTAGCGAAAAAACATAGCTGTCAAAATATTATTAAATAAGTATGTATCAAAAACCAACTGACGCGGGCGGGCTTTGAACCCGCGACTCCTGCCGAACCGTGGCGATGCTCTGCCAACTGTGCAACTAAGCTACCTCGTCTTACCCGCTTCAGTCGAAATTTAAAATCTCTTAGTACTCTCTCGTACGCGTCTTATGTCGAAATGTGTACGTACTATAAACCTCTGTCTAGCCTTTTGGGGAATAACGGCGTGATGTTATGAATTCATAGATCACTGACTAACACAAAAAAAAATATTTCTTCTCGCAAAACGTGTTTCACTAACGGCACCAAAATAATTACCGAGAATACTAACAGCTTTTACGTTCAATTTGATTCTAGATAGATCCACGGAATTCTAACAAATGTATACCTAACATTGTTTTAATTACTTGCACTTTGCCCGCGAGTTCGTCTATGTGACCAGGCGCGGTCGGAGCTGAAGACTTTGGGGGGGTCATACCGATTAATGCCAACGTCCATACTGTGAATTACCGTGTTGCTGTTCACATTTTTGTACGATTTTGGGGGGATATGACCCCTACGACCCCCTCGGACCGCCACTGCGTGTGACCCAAGAACTGCATTTTTTCAGGATAAAAAGCACTCAGGGATAATGTAGCTTCATATTAGTGAAAGAATTTTCAGAATCGGATCAGCAGTTCCGGAGATTACCTCACAGAAACAAACTTACAATCTTAACCTCTTTATAATATTATTAGTATAGATATTTCGGATAAATGGCGACGTGATTTACGTTAATTACTTTAGTTGTCAATTAAAACTCGTTTTGAAGATAATACAAATGATCTTCATACCTATTTGAATGTTCCAGTGCTCATACGTTATTAGTTTTTTTTTGCTTCTTTATTAACATTTGGCTCTTTACCTTATCTTTTATTATGTGTAACATGTATCTATGAATATTCAAATATGCAGAAGTCGTTATAGCCTACATACTACCTACATCTTTGGTGTTACACTCAAATTAGGTAGATATATGTATACTGTACTTGCGAGTACATTAAAGCTAATAAATGGATAATCAGCCTATAATGTTCTCGCTGCTGGGACACAGGCCTCCTCTCTGTGCGAGGGAGTGGGCCGTAGTCCACCACGCGGGCCCAGTGCGGGTTGGTGGACGTCACATGTCTTCGAATTTTTGGTTTTAGGACATGCCGGTTTCCTCACAATGTTTTTCTTCATCGTTCTTAGAGCATTGGTGATAAAACAAATTGCACAAAGTGTGCGCACGCTGGGGCTCGAACCCGCGACCTACGACTTGTAAGTCGGGGCCGCTACCACTGGGCCAACACTAATTTTAAAAAAAAAGTACATCATTCCACATCTATACTACGAGATACCTAATAAAGCTGAATTTTGTTTGTTTGAACGCGCTATCTCTGCAACTACCAGTTGGATTCGAAGAAATATTTTTGCATATGATAGCCAGATTCATGAGGAATAGTATAGACTATTTAATATCACGCTACGACCCCGAGGAGCCGAGCAACGGGGGTGAAACCGCGGGGACAGCTAGCATCACAATATACCTACTTAAAATACAACTCGAAACAAACAAGAAACCATACGCACCCATAAAACAATACCTAAATACCGGCCATACACTTCACCCTGGCCATAAAATGAACTATCCCAAGATAAACATCAATCGCATAGGAATCATATAAAATTGTACTTTTATACCAGTTATTATGCTTCTATAAAACAAGGATGAACTGTTTATGGTACCATGGATGCCGCAACTAGAATCTGATATAGACAAACAAATAAAAATTGTTTACCCGTAAATGTATCTATAAAAATAGTTAATGTGTATAGTGTTGGGTAATTACGTAGATGTTATGTTAGAAGAATTTATTGGTAACAATGAGACAAAGTTATTGGCTACCTACTACTTATGTACAATATGCGCCGGACTGTGAAATTATCTTACGCTCACCTAAGACAGGAAAATCTCGCGTGATTTTCAATTTCTGGTTTAATTTTCACTTAAAAGTAACATTCAAGATTTTAATTCGTAATTTGTTAATACCTAGTCTCCAATTGAGAGTCTGCAAACAATAAAATTTTGTGCCTATCCCGCACGCGTCATTCGATTTTAGAAAAATCTCTTTTATTAAAAGAACACAATCCCGTAAGTTTTACTTATGTCATATTTACCATTCGTATGGCAAAGTAAAATGGAATTATTAAAATTTTGTTACTATTTTATTGTACCGGCTAACTGTTAAACATAACAAAGTAGGAATTCTAAGAACAGATGTTCCACTCCAAACAATATTACCTGCTACCCACAAAAACGAACAGCGAACGTTCTAATACCTATCTCTCCATCACCACAACACATAAACGCTTACACACCAACAGCATTTACGATTCATACTGTTACAAAGTACCCATTAACTACAAATTTAATAGGCCCAACTAATTAACCTTCTGAACTCGTTAAAAGTTTAATAAAAATAATACACCAGTATAAAATAGTCATAAATTGAACATTAATATTCTACAATATACAAGTTTCCAAAGTTTTATTTGTAACTGCTGTAAAAGAGGGTAGTTCGAGTTTCGCAGATACCTGGAACTGAAGTTTGTTAATGGTGAAACAATAACGGTTAATGATTCGGAAAACGTCGCATTAATTGTGGAACAGGAAAGTTTTTAGGGTTTGTTAAAAAGTTTGAAAGTATATTTGTTGTTTTATGTTCGCCTATGCAAGAAAAAAGTTTTTTTTATAACACATGACGGCTCATGGCTTTATGGCCATTTTTAGATAGTAAAAATAGTCTGGCTTTCTTAAAACCTGACTGAAAATAATAATCTATTGAATATTACAATAAGAATGCTACTCCTTTGTAAAATAAACCGAACCTAAAAAGGTAGCTGTGTTTAATATTCTAAAATTCTAGGGCTTTTAAATATAACTTTTTTGTCGTAAGTTTTCGCGATTATTACACATTATAATAAAACCAGTTTAAACGGATTAAGTCGAGTATATTACAGATTTTTACAGAGTTTTCCTGACGTTTCGAACCCTTTGCAGTCGTCCTGCGACCACGAACGCTGCAAAGTGTTCGAAACGTCAGGAAAACTCTGTAAAAATCTGTAATATACGCGATTTAATCCGTTTAAACTTGTTTTATTATAATAGAACTTTTTTGTATGAGTTTACTTTAACTAAGTACTTAATGCATTTATAAACGAGTACTATCCCCCTTACCTACAAACTACGATTAAACATAAATCAATTGCCTATTCATTGGCATAGAAATGACAAGGATAGTTGTATATTTAATCATTGGTTAAGAGTTAAAGTTCTTATAAGTAAGAGGGTTAATTTAACTTTTCTTAATAACAACCAAAACCCGAACTATACATAGTCCTTTAACATTATTCCCTATTCATTAACGGTTATCATTAACTAAGTATAATTGTGAATGATAAACAGTTACATCACTATCGTACAATACCGATCGTGCGTGTGGTCCACCAATTAATGAGCTCATCCGAACATACGCCTGTGTGTCCGTCTGTCACTATCTCCGTAATTTATCTGGAGCGTATACGTTTTCTATTTTATGAAGTTATTAAAGTTTTAAGTTTCTTTACTAAGTTACTGTGGTAAGTGAAATTACTCGAGTCTTTTGATTTTGTGTGATATAGGTACAGGATAGAAAAAAGAGGCGGGCGATGAAAGAAAACTGTATTTTCATACGATATTTTCGCTTCCAGTTGCATTGCGACTGTCGACACAATGTCTTTAACGGCCCGGCTAGGAAAATTATCCAAAAATCGAATGATGCAGTTTTAGTTTTTAATCAAAATCGGCTCCGAGATTCCTTTGAGTAATTTTCGCAATTTTTAAGTTTCGGATTTGGCTATTTACGCGCATTTGGAAAATTCATCCTGTATAATATAATATTTCGCTGTATCTATCTATGGGTTTATTCGTACCTACCTAACTAGTAGCGACAGCTGTTTTGGTGTTTTGTCGCTACTTTTTGGAGAGTATGTTGCACTTTTTAACCGACTTCAAAAAAGGAGGTTCTGTATTCGTCCCGTATGTATGTATGTATGTAAGTATGTATGTATGTATGTATGTTTTTATGTGCGCGATTTTCTCAAAAACTTCTGATTCGATTTGGATGAGGTTTTCATTAACGTAATCTACATACTTTCAGGAAGGTTTTTTTTGCCAGCGTGAACATTAGGAAGTGGTGAAGGGTAGGCGTTTTTGGTGCAATCTTATGTTAAATTTCGATATTCAAAAAAAGATGATGACTAAACTGTCATACAGTGAAGTTCTAGCAGTGCGTAAGTCATGTTGTGACTGTTCTGAGATTTAAAAGTCATTGTATCGTACGATTATATTCTATCGATCAAACAAAACTTGTAACTGATAACTGGCCAATACGAGCGCTTTATTTTAAAAATAATAATATTGCGTAACTCTAACGAATAGATTTTTCACTTTCTTGTAAAGTAGGCATTTTTTACTTCCGCGCTGTCGAAATAACTTTTGATTTTGTTTTTTTAATGTTAAGGCGGGTCTCCTGCGACGTGTTTAAGTGTTCATTAAACATCGAACATGTTTTCCGTCACGTGGTCGAGTTGTTTTGCTAAAAAAAACGCGTAGGCCACGCCCCTTTTTTGTTCATTAAACATGTTCGATGTTTAATGAAGACTCAAACACGTCGCAGGAGACCCGCCTTTAGAAAGAATACTAAAATATTAGATGGATGTTATTAGTAAAACATGTACTAATATCGAACCTAATCACTATCTTTGCCTACCTTTTTTCTCCTTTTTGCCTGATTTTTTTCTCCAATAAAGCTTGTATAAATAAAATCTGTGAATAATTCAGATCGTCTCAATTAGAAGATACATTAAAATACATTTATTAAGACATTTATTATTGTTTATTGTATGCATAAGATGGCTCGTTCGATCCACTGAAATTTTACGGGCAGTTATGCATGTAAATATATGAGCAATAATATAAGTTTAATAGCTGTTCGCAGTGCCATGTGCTATGATTGACGTAAATAGATCAATGCCAATACCGCACCTAACTATCATACTCAGAAATATAACTGTTTACTCTCGAAAAAAATCGTTAATAGTTTTAGTACTACTTAACTCTGTTCGACCTTACTTTTGGATAATAGCAGCCTCTGTTTAACCACGAAATACGCCAGTTAAAGTCATAAACAAAGATTTAACAGTGAAGAAACAGCTCATCGACAAAAGCTCGCCGCTCCACAGTTCTAACCTCGAAATTTAATATTTAACATATAATTAATCCTCAAAAACTAAATTGCCATTGCGAGACCGCTCCGAACGCTCATAGACATAAATCATTTGTAACAAAAGCCGTGTACCAAGATTGCGAGGCCCATCGCTAATTGGGCGTCACCATAAACCGGGCCGCATTCGTAACAAAAGTCAATTCTACCAACAAAGAGGTTAAAAAACCTGTGGGCCCACCGTGTAACACAATCTGGTACCGCGAAAGAACATAAAATTCGGTTGGCTATTAGATTCCGCGTTCGGTACGACGAGCAAACGACATTTTTATATTTTTAAGTGAACGGCCCGCGCCCGCGCCGTCCCACACATGCGCAGACACACACACGCCAACGGTGCAGGTATAAACAAAAATGTGCTAAGTAAAAAATATTATTATAGCATAATGCGCCATAAAACACGAGAGCGTCGGTGAACGCGGCGGTTCTCAAACTGTTCACGTACTACGGTGTAGCAGTCTCGTAGCGGCGTAGCGGCCGCGCCGTAGCTACTCATATTTTCATGCGATGCGAAAATTGTTCTAGCTATTTAGCTGTCTGAGAAAAATATATCCATAACATTTTAAGCTATTGCTCGATACTTAAAAATACATATTTATGAATAACTAATGACTAATGATTTGTAAGCGTAGCCGTGACGCGTGTATGATTAATAGGCAAAAATTCATTATTATGACGTACCACGCCTTGTGATGGTGCAAAACTGAAAAGTACTCACATCAGCAAGCGTTTTAAAAAAGGTTTTAACGTAAAAGTATGAACTTTAAAGTTTAGCATTCTCATTGTTTTAAATTATGAATTTAAAAAAATAATTAATTAATTACTTATTAATGGAAAGCTCATCTCTTTTCCTAACATCCAATTCACATTTGTATTCCACAAAATGACAATAAACTAATTAATTGACCAATTAATATAAACGCAACAAGTTTGAACACCGCAGAGCGCAGGTACTCAAACATAAACAATGTCAATGATTTCTATTAAAATCGGTCGGCATTTCGATATACGAATTATATTAGAATAAAGTCTGGGAAATCTACGCAATGTGCAATAAATAAACCGAAGACGACCCACTACAAAAACATATAACACTTACACTCATAGAAATAGAGTCTCGTTTCCTCTAACACTAGTTGAGTGAGTGTGGATAATAAAAATTGTTGGTATTTGGTAAGATGTATCTGATAATCAAAGTTTAAGGACATAATAAACTTGATCTAATATCATAAATGAATGCAAATAGTTCTATTCGTTAAGTTAAACTAGGTTTTGAGGATGTGGTGTTCAAAAACTGGAGCAGTGTAGGCGATATTTAGTTTTAAGTTGAAGTAATAGGATTGAAACTTAAAAAATAAAGACAAAAAAGCCTTAATTAAGACGAATACTGCTATTATTTAATTCCGAAATGGTATATTTTAACTAAACGCATATGTTTGCTTTTTTGTGTTATTCGTATTTCGTACCTCAAACACAACAATTTTACTAAAAGTAATTATTTTTTTATCAAACATTATTATTATCAAACATTGTGCAACATCTATTTAAATTATTCATCTTGTTATAATGCACTTATTAAAAACTATTTGACACGCTTTTTAATATTCCAAAGTAGATATTATTTTCTCCATGATGAAAATGTCATAAAATTCCACAAAATGTCAATTAGTTAAGTGGTTTATTATTATGACCTTATAAAAGTATGTATGTAAGAACCTGATCGTTTTGATTTTTAAAGATTAGATAGTTATCAACTTAAAATGTCGTAATTTTAAAAGGAGACATTTTTAAAATTCAAGTCTATGCAAAATAGGTAATAATGTTAGTTTAGTTTTTAGTATAAGTTAAAAATATTTTTCGTGTTATCTATAACATTTGTAAAAGATAGGAAAATAAACGATAACCGAGTTTATAACCATAAATGTTCTGTAAAAATAATTAACAGTTAAGTGCTTATTGAAATAACATTTTTTGAAAGACTTCGAATAAATCTATGTCAAATCTCCTCAAAACAATTATTTTTATTATACGAACATAAACGTTTTTTTAATTATACGAATTTAAAACCGACTGTGTATTTAAGACCTAATTTCAAAGGACCACTTTAGACGAAACATCCTCATCTATTATTCTCAGAATCTAATCATCAATGTTCTTAGAATTATTATTTTTATTTTTTTTTAACTGTGCTAATAACTCTTAATGGCTATAATTTTATTATACAAATACATAAATTATTTTTCGATACAAGCGAAACACCAAACTTGTGCGAATCAAATAAGTCAATGTGCAGTGTATGCTAATATTATATTTCAATATATTTTTGAATAAAAAACAAGATGTAGGTACAATTTTTAGCATAAATAATTGAAACCCCTTTTGAAGACATCGATTATGCATTACGATGATTGCTGGTTTGTCGCTGTCCTTACCTACCTATTTATTTGTTTTGCTTTTTGTCCAAAAGAGACTTTAAACCTTTGTATCTTATGAAAGACTGTAGTTTTGGCTTTGCAGTCAGAAACTATAGATCTTGAGATCACGTTGATAGATATGAAGCGTGAAGATCAACGTCAAGACTGGTCGTATAAGTAAAACTCAAAGCAGTACCAACATTAGCTGACTTACCTTTGAGCTCAAGCAGACGCTATACCAAATAACTAAGCCACACGCAATTCGGAAGGCCGCAAGCAGGGGTCCACAATCACCAACACATAAATACGAACCCAGAACGCAGGGAGGTTCGGCTGCAGTCGGCTCGGAAGGTCAGGGTCGGAGAGCGCGCCCCTGCCGAGGGACCCCGTCGACGACCCCGAGGCCAGCTTGCTGCGCCCCGCGCGCGCCTCGCCGCCACCCTGTGCACAGCCTCGGTCACACCTCGCACCGAGATCACACACTTCGATGGGCCACGCCTGGGTTGCCTGGATCTAGGTTGGTACTTCACGACTAGTTCAGGTCTAGGGCTAGGGTCGGCGATTTCGCCTCTTGATCTACGACTATCTACGTTGTACTACGGATTTGGATTTTATGTTTTTAGGAACTCACTTTTGCATCCACCAGTTAGTTGTGTAGGCGCTGTGGGTGTTCAGGTTTTGTGGGTTTTGAGTTGTGGCAGCACACTAACTCGACGTCTAACGGCTAGGGATCGCGGATATGATAGCTAGTTGACGGAGTAAATTAATTAAATAAAACATAAATATAAATAAACTTTAAAAAATCTCTCTATTGATTCTACTAGATCGTGGGAAATGAGAAATATTATACTATTTAGACTATTATATTTTACGAAAAAAGAAACTATAAATTAAAAAAAACTTAAGAAATCAAAGAAGGTAATAAAAATACAATAACATCATCGTCTCATCTGTTAGAGCACTATCACTGTTTAGACTGGATTATTTTGTATTCATACCATAAATGCATAATCGTTAGAATAAATTATAGTATTTTAGAAACAAAACACTTACTGAAGAATGAATAATTAATTCGTTTTTTTCCAACAATTGAAACCTCGGAACCTCCTCACGGATTAAATAGCGCTTATTATTCGAATACTTTCAAAATTAAAAACTTCGAATAATAATTTTCGAATAATAAATGCGCAAGTAATAATTGTGAATACTATTAAAAAAAATATTCCAATCTCAACAGTTCTAATAAGAAGTAATGTTCTATAAACACGACATAGTGAACTAGGTACTATGAAGCCGTATAAGTATAGACAGTGGTACATGCAGAAGTCATGAATGAAATATTGAAGGAAGATAATGCCCAGTGCCCAGTGGGAAGCATCGAAATGTGTGATCGCATTGCGACTAAAAAGCATCTATTAGAACTAAAGACTTGTGCAGACGACACGAAATGAAAAAAAAAACATCTATATTTATGTGTTTATGACTCATTGCATTAAGTCACAGATTACCTAATTAAGTGCATTAAGATCGGAGGTCATCGATTAATCGTTTTGTTATATCGATACCGATTATTAGATATTTGCTTTGATTTTTATTATTAGCAAAAAGTTTTACTCATTAAAAATATTACATATTATAATGAAACGTGCAATATAAACTGAAAAATGCGTTCATTTAACTTTGATTGTTTTTTAACTATAGAAATATAACCATGTCGTCTGCACACAATGGCTTAAGTATTTATAAGACGGTGAAATATATGTGTGAAGCAACCAAGAGGTAGCTTTGTGATGTAATAATATCAATATATTTCACTTTCTCCTCTTTTGTACACAAATAATACAATAAATGATGAAATAACTTCTGTTCGAGATCACTTCCTCGTGATTTTTATGGAAATTGACAAGTTTCGGAAAAGTACCGAAGAGGTGACATATTCGGTACGATATTGCTAAGTGATCTTCGACATAATGTACATTTTTAGTTAATCACATAATATACCAGTGGTCGTAAATAACTGAATAGCATAATCGGCCTATAATGTTCCCACTGCTGGGACACTGGCCTCCTCTCTGTGAGAGGGAGTGGGCCGTAGTCCACCACGCGGGCCTAATGCGGGTTGGTAGACGTCACATGTCTTCGATTTTTTTTTTTTTGGTTCTAGGACATGCCGGTTTCCTCACGATGTTTTCCTTCACCGTTAAAGCAAGTGATAATTAATTTCTAATACGCACATGACTTCGAAAAGTCAGCGATGCGTGCCTCGGGATCGAACTCGAACCATTCGCCGTTGGAGGCACATGGTTAATCCACTAGGCTATCACTGCACTGCAACCATCTATTAATATATCAATAACTGAATGAATGTTGTTTATGCTTTCTTTATATTGAATAGGTACTAGATGTGACCCGCGGCTTCAGCCCCGTTGCTCGGCTCTCAACGGTCATAGCGTGATGCGAATTAGCCTATACTATATTCCTCATGAATCTGGCTGTCATATACAAAAATATATTTTCAAAATCCTACTGGTAGTTCCAGAGAATAGCGCGTTCAAACAAACAAACACTTCAGCTTTATAAATATAATATTAAGTATAGATACATACAGTTCTTTTTTCACTTGTAAGAATAGATATCAGATAATACACCGTGAGATCGACATTAATTTATTATCTTGGTGATTGCACCATTTTTTCAAATGGTATTATGTCGAAAAATTAAAGATGGTCTCATAAAACATTTTCCCGTAGCCGATGCGTGTGACGCGATAGCTCAGTGGTTCGAGCGATGCCACGGTACGGCAGGGATCGCGGATTCAAGTCTTGCCCATGCCAGTTTTTTTGAAGTCTCTTATACATAATAACAATTAAAGTTAGCTGCCAGTATACTCTTTTGGTGTCGTTAAAATAGTTTTTAATCGACCGAGATACGATGCAAAATTTATTTCTGGAATCGAGAGCAACATATTTCGGATGACCGCCCCATTTCCATTTAAGGCATGCTCCGACCTGTACCAATTAGGCTTCAAGTGGGCCATGCGCTAAAAAGGTACACTAAAATGCCAGCAATTTATAGACTTACCCCCTAACTTATAAACGATGATTAAATGAAACAGCTCTTCTGTCAATTGTAGTCTATTCATTGTCATACAAATCACAAGGATAGTTGTATTATTTAATCAGTGGTTAAATTAAGAGGCGTTTATAAGTAAGGGGTTAAAGAGAGGTAGGGTACAGTGGGATATCTCGCTCAAATCTGGAGCAGTTCGACTGTAAAAATACCTTACAGAATACTACAGCCAAATTACTCACACTACTCTTCGGTAGTGTTGTGTTCCTGTGGTGAGTAAGGTCGCCAGAGCTCCTGAGGATGCGCTGTGTTGACAGCGGGGGACCTGCCTTTCCCCTAAGCTGTCGGCACAGCGAATCCAAACGAACAGTCATACGAAAAATATCAGAACTGTACAGTACTCCCAAATTAATAATGCGCATGCAGATCTTCGTTAATTGTCGTATTCCCGGAAACAAAAAAAGTATATAGAAAAAAAAAGTATATAGAGTGGTTAAGTGCATTTTCTTCATGCATAATTTAGGGCTCTTACGATTCAATGATTCGGTGTTTCCGGGAATACGACAATTAGCGAAGATCTGCATGCGCATTATTAATTTGGGAATACTGTACGACTTTAGAATCATCTGATTTTGATATTTATATAACCTGGATTACAAGGGGGTATTAATTAAACGAGCTACCTTACACCCATTCCACACATGGTATTATATAGAACTTGACTGAGTAACACGGCGGTGACAAGGAACCGAAAACCTCTAAACCCAATTATAAAGATCAAGGAATATTATTCAGGTAAACACAAATATTCTATCGCATCTGGTGGGACTGATAAAGAAAACCGGATAGCCCTGCCTCAAAAAAAGAAGGGACATTTTAAAATTTTACCGATAAAACGGGTAATGGTGCTTCAAAATCAAATTCATCCATATCATACCAAAGACCTAGGCGTATCAGCTGCAAAGTTTACAGTTGCGTTTCAAGCACTAAAGTAAGATCTCCACCCAACCGTAAAAATACGAATACAACATACCAGCCGGCCTAGCATGACCACGATAGAAACGGGTTTTGTCTACATAGAAATAGACAAAGTGACAGATTGTAGAAACATTTCTACGTTTTATGAATGAAATCTGTCACTTTGTCTATTTCTATGTAGACAAAACCCGTTTCTATCGTGTTCATGCTAGGCCGGCAGTACCACCCAAATCGCAAGCCAGTAACAGGATCGCTTAAAACAATACGATGGTACTAAACATCCATCTATTGCACTAAAAGGTCCGTCTGTTCGGTAATGACGCTGTAAATCTACCACCAGCTCACAAGCGTATATAGTTTTACAGACTATTTGTTTGAAGAACTGTGTAGTTGTGGAAGGGATATTGGCGTGTTTTGACGGGTTCATTGTGTGGGGGAAGAGTTTTAACATCAATGCGTAACACACTCGCAATCACAGTGGCTTTCATTTTGACAGAAGAACCATAGCGCGCAATGAACCCAAATTATCTGACTGTGCTAATGTCAAAGTCAAAATATAGCATGATGACAGCATTTTTAGCGTTAGTTATAGTCTAAAAAAATTACTAATGCTCCAAATAGCAAACGGCTTCCACATTAGGAAGCACAATAAATTACATTCTAAGGTTAAGCTAGAGAGAGAGAAATATACCTATATTTTTGACAGCTCTAAATGCACAATAATAAAAATCGAGTTATACGCAATGGGTCTAGTATTTTAGAGACTATGTTTAGCAACAGACTATGATACTCAAATTTTTAAATTTTTACAAAAGTTGGTACAACAGATATTATGAAATTGTTGGTAACCGTTCGGATAAGTTCCAAATGGGATACCCATTATATAAAGCAGAGAAAAATTAAATATTTACAATAATTAGCAATAAAGCCTAATCTCTCGCCTACGCACAATTATAAATTACAAATCTACGGATGTGACTTTAATCATCAGAATCATAAGCTTTTTGACGCGAAGGACCGGTTCCGTAGGACCATCAATGAATGGCGGGTCGTGCCAAATCCGATGAGATACGAGCTACTCATTGATTGCCAGACGCGTCATCTTCCGGTCTGACGGATGAGTCTACTACGGAGAAATTACAGTTTAGGCACCGTTACTTGAAGAATAGAAGAATAAGGTACTTGAGTACTATAAATAAGGAAGCAACCGGGTTCCCTGATGTACCCGACAAAGAAAAGCCATATCTATAGATGTCGTAAAAACGTCAAGAGTTTTGCAGTCCACACAATCTTACTTGGCCGAGCAGAGTTAATCATGAGTCAACTAATCATCCCTTACTACATAAATCAAGAAATAACTGAAAATCTGTATTTTGTGAAACAACAGAATTTTATTGCCCACATTTTGTTGGCGACTATACATGCGCAAATGTCTCATGCCCGTTTTCACTAACACTAGGAGACACCTAAATGTAACCAACTCCATGCAGTAGGTACGGACTGTACGTGCTGATATGGCGTAAATTGACGACAGATTGAAGATATTTAATTTAATTTACAGTGAATAACAACGGCATTGAAATAAGTTATACGTTTATTTAAATTCAGTTTTGTAAATCACTTTTTGCTCAAAAATGAGTAACAAAAAAAATAAGAATATCAATTCACAATACAAGGTAAACTGCCAAAATGGTCTTCTCATTGCAATGACATCATACATAGATATTATACCTAATTTATTTGGAAATGATACATATGCAGTAATGTTCGCCTTATATGGAGATGACTGGTTTTTCCCTCAATACAATAATACATGGCAATTTTAATACTCAAATGCCATATTTACCTCAAGAGGTACCTAATTCTTGGAGAATTATAGGTACCTACCTAAGAATTTAATTATTATGATTGCTTACGTAGATGAGGATGAGGATGTTATATTATTTTTAGGTTGGTATCTACCTCAGATCATAGAAACAAGGAGATGTGCCAAGGCGGTATCGAGCTTGATGCGTGATCTTGAGCAAATTGCTCATATTATAAACGTACGCGCTGGCGACGAACCGAACACGATCGATGGTATAAATACAGTGTTTTAGTTTAGTGCTAGTGTTGAGTGACGATTAACAGTGTTAGATTGAGGGTGTGCGGAATGTTCAATGCGTGGGAGATCTTTTTATTCACAAGGAGCGCTTAATTATGCGCGTAATTGTGTCGAAAAATGTACTAAAAGTGGCATCAGTTGTTCCCGTACTCATTTGCTATGATGGCATATCTCCTTGTTTCTATGATCCGAGGTATCTACTTATCCGAAAGAGTGAATGAGAATGATAGGGCAAATAACATCTTGACAATTCAAAAGTATGTTTAAATTGTCTAATTAAGCAATTGGATTGGTGCTGTGAGGATTCAGTTAAGCGGTTTAGTTAAAGTCCTGGGTTCGATACTTCGCAAACGGGTTGATGATTGCAGTCAGTTATTTATAACAATTTATGCCGACAAACAGCTGCTGTCCATCATTCTAACGTAATGCCAAAAGTACTATTTGATACTTAAATGCAATTAAATAAACTCCCAAATAAGATTTAAATCACAAATGACTAAATATAAATCTTTTAATATTAAAAGTTACTTCACTTTTATTAATGTTCTAACTGCGAAACATTCATGTATTTCCTCTACCAAACATCAAACATTATTTAAGTTGTACAACAATTTTATACGCGTACAAATCATATTCCAATGGAATTTAGCAATCTCCATTGTAATAAAAATAGTGATGTAATCCTATAAAAAATACTCGACAATTACTTTTGTAGGTACATCGAAATTTGAGAAGATAGCGCTGTGGCGACATCGAGAACCGGTATGAAATACATAAATTTTATTTTAAAAAAGACGGGCCGTGCCCACACTTAGCTGAATAGGTTATTATCTCATTCCATAGGTACTCATGAGATTCATTACACACTTATTGGCTAGAGAACGAATAAAACCATTTTTGTAGCGGACAAGTGATGTGGTGGGTGTCGATGTCGGGCTTAGAAAATGTCAGCAATGATATCGATAGTTATAGAAATATATTATTTATCTAGTAAAGGACGATGTCGATTGTCATCAAACATCGTTGATAAATAAAGACACAATTAAATACATATCTATACATAAATAAAAAAAATATATAGACAATGAATATGGAGATTTCAACACAGTCAAACAACTCGTCAAACACTACCCAGCTGGCTTAAGGCTAAAATTTTTGCAGTTTTTAGCCATTCATAAATCGATAGAACTAGACTTTATCGACACAAATGCACTCGACAACATCACCCCATCACTACTACGAAACCAGTCCGCGCGTTAATTGCGGTACCAAATTCGTATCAGAATCATTTGAATATCCGTAATTTATGACAACGGGCAACTGAGTATCATCTCAGTACTATGTGTGTTAATGTTCGCATACATTATGTTGGCAATCCGACCATATGCTGTTTTATTTGAATATTTGTTATTATGTTAGATCTAGGCGGGGCCCGCTGGTACACTCGGCTGGGATTTTTAGACCTTTGGGGAATGGAGGAACGAGGTGGAATGTTCCTCCATTGAAATGGGAGGATCCTCCTACCAGACCGGGTGATATTGGTCTGGTGGGCCACTGCCCCCGACAATTGATGTCGGGTTTCTGTATATATGTTATATCGCTGTGAAAACTCTGCTTGCGCGATGTAGGATTCCGCCAATGGTCGTCATGTAGTGACAGCTGTATAGGTAGTCTTCGCTGTTGTTGGCAGATGTCGCTACAGACCGAAATTCCTTAACGCGGCTTGCGGTAGGAATAGACTGGGAGAAATCGTCACGTAGGTAATGAAAAAAAGCGTTTTGCCATAAATCTAAAACTCATGGCAACCGCGCTCGCGGTCTCCGACTAGTACTCGTCGAGAAGTCAGAGCGAGAGGTCGCGTTTCTGGATTGGAAAATCATTTTGCCAGAGACCCAGAATGGGCTGAACTATTCGGAAGGAAACAGCCACAAATTGGTCCTAAGCGGTTTTTTACACATTAAATTTTCAGCAATAGAAGATAACTGAACACGGAATTCAGTGAGTCCTACGCAACTTAGCAGCAAAATGATGAAAGAGAGATAGGGCACAGCTCTATCTATATTAGCCCTCGAAATTGTATTTGAGGAAAATACTATTATTTCGTGAAAACATTTCGATTTTCCTCATATATAATTTCGAGGGCTGTACCGATGATTTTGATGATTATTATTTAGTAACTATATTATCATTATGGTCGCGAATTAAATTTGGATCCACATATAACGTAAAACAGCGCTGCAATTTGCAAAAAACTAAAAAAAAAAAGAATTTCGCGCGCTAACTTGACGGATGCCCCATAATTAAAAATATCGAAAGTACGTACCAACTAACATTTGCTTTATAAATAGACAAAGTAACAAACAGCCATCCGCTACAATTTACATATATGTAAATAAAATCTCCACAAAACTTATTATGAGAGCGATGACCATTTTAATGTTATTTGTGTCTCAATGTTTAAGTATTGCTAGAATTTGAACAAAACTTGTTCGACGAGCAACAACGGGGAGATCTGTCCGATGTTTCTTAACCCCACGACATTATTACAGTTTATTGCCATATTGTATTGATTTCGATTTAATTTTGATGAAGATGAGGTAAGGAAGGTTATAATCAAAAATTTCGAAAATCAGCAAGATTACTTGAAAGGATTGCTAACTTGTTGAGTATATTGATTATAATTATTGTAAATGTGAGTACTATGTGGGTTATTATGTTACTGTTATAGATCTCAAGTTCAGTCTGACAGTTTGAGTAGGTACTTTAGGGGGCCTACCCAAATGTCCTCTCTGATGGTAATGTTCGTCGGGTCGTTGAGCTCCCTAAGTCTGGGTTGAGCTACCACGATACCCGGCACATGCGTGCACAGTCAGGTCAGGTCCACTCAAATCTGTATGGCTCTTTCCTCTAAAGGCCATTTCAGACTAACCTGCATGGTTCTTACACAATTTATCTTAATTGTCTGGACTTTAAAAGAGACATCAACCTTTGAGTTTGTTTCGGTGTTTCTTCTCAAAGGTAGTCATATAGGAAACACCGAACTCATCTAGCTTAAAAAATGTGTTGACGTGTAAAAGTGTTATTTTTAACCTATTTACAAAATAAATATCATTTATCATTTATCATTATCATTTATAATTTTTGTCATTATTAGCTCCAAACATAGAACTTTTACCTAAGTATAGATAATACTGCATTCGACCGCACCCTAAATCAATTATAATAATTCATTACCTACAATTAATTATTACTTTTGTAACAAATGACAATAGCATATCATACTTTTTCTTCCAATTCTGGAAACAAGCGCAGAATAATTGCAAAAACGAAATAAAATGAAAAAAAGCTCGAGTGAAGAATTCCCAAACGTATACGGTTTACAATTTCATCAATTTATGACTCACCCTCTGACGTCATAGTTTTTCATGAGAAATTACTTTTTAGGCACATGACGTATCAAAAATTTCGTAATAATTGGGAAGCTGCATTAGAGGTTATTGTAAATTGTTTTAATCACACTTCACACTAATATTATAAATGCGAAAGTTTGTGCGTGTGTGTATGTGTGTGTATGTTTGTTACTTCTTCACGCTGAAACGGCTGGACGGATTTGGATGAAATTTGGCACACAGATAGATTATAGTCTGGAATAACACGTAGGCTACCTTTTATCCCGTAAAACGCGGGCGAAGCCGCGGGCGGAAGCTTGTCATAGATATTGTTCTGTACCTACATAAGATGACTGAAAATGTTAATTTGCCTCTTCCAAAACAATTCAGTAGCTATCTGTACCCCGATCATGAGTTTTTTTGACGTGTAGTATCGTTAACGTAAGCATATTTTGAATTGAAAATACACCTTTGTTACACAATATTTATATAAATTAAATACTTAATTAATTTCTCTGTATTTTTTAAAATGTGCAAATCGTATAAAATTTTATCGAAATGTTCCAGGACTGCTGTATTTTAAATTCAAAATATGCTTACGTTAACGAAACTATACGTCAAAAAAACTCATGATAGGGGTACTCTGCCTGTCTAATACGTATCGACAGGCCGCCTGATATTGCCGCGAGAACTACCAATTTGTTTGCGAACGAATATACGAAGAGATGGGCTTCTTCAAGACAAAGATAATTTCAGAGAGTAGTTTTTGCACTAAAAAAAACTTATAACGATTTAAAACCCAACTGAAACCGCTACCAGTCTGTCAAAAATCACCATTTTTATTATGAACATTTTGTCCTCATTAGCATAACATTCACTTAAACACACATACATACACAAGTAGCGTGCGTCCGTAGGTTAGGCGTATGGCAACACTTAATCCACGACATTTATGTACTTTTTCTAACTGTACACCCATTGCAGACCGCGACATTCTACGACATTTTTTATGTGAACCGGTATTGGTTTACTTATGTGAATTGTATGGCGGAGCTTATTATAAAAATGTTTGGATGTTTTCGTTTTTCCCACATTGAATTAGAGTTTAACTGTTCGGGAGAGTTGGGAAATCGATTGTTTTATAGCGGATTGAAGTGTGTTAATGCGTTATAGTCTGTAGTTTACAGGCCTTGTTCTTAATTTACCTAAAGCTATTGTCATTTATAATAGAATGTAGCATTAATGACTACCGACTCGCTCCTCTTCGCACAGATGAAATGAGGCGGTGAGAGCCAGAGTGGCCTATTATTTTCAGACACAATTTAAATCAATTGTGTCTTTTGCAAATCTACTGATGTGGGAACATGTCAAAACATCGAGATTTCTGTAAATATTAACGTACTATCTTCCGACCACGGCTTCGCCCACGTTTTTCAGAATAAAAGCTAGCCTATGTATTATTCTGATGTACAAACTATATATTACTGTAAAGTTTCATCAAAATCCGATCAGTAGTTTTTGAGTAAAAGAGTAACAACCATAGGTACATACATCCATCCCTCAGATCATAGAAACAAGGAGATGTGCCAAGGCGCTATCGAGCTTGATGCCTGATCTTGAGCAAATTGCTCATATTAAAAACGTACGCGCTGGCGACGAACCGAACACGATCGATGGTATAAATACAGTGTTTTATTTTAGTGTTAGTGAGTGACGATTAACAGTGTTAGATTGAGGGTGTGCGGAATGTTTAATGCGTGGGAGGTCTTTTATTCACAAGGAGCGCTTAATTATGCGCGTAATTGCGTCGAAAAATGTACTAAAAGTGGCATCAGTTGTTCCCGTACTAATTTGCTATGATGGCATATTTCCTTGTTTCTATGATCTGAGATCCATCCTCACAAAATTCTGCATTTATAATATTAAATATTAAGTAGGATAGTAGGATGATAAATCGTTTATTTATCTAACCTAATTCAGCATGTAAAACTTTTAAAGCAGGGACCGATTAATCGGGTTAAAAGGTTACCGGTTAAATCTCTAACCCATATTTTTGGTTAATTTTAATGCAGGGTAACCGGTTAACCCTTTAATACGGATACCGTTACCGGTTAATATTACTGATTAACCCGAATGAAATAGAACAAAAATGAACTCTATGCGTGAACAGGTTATTATTAGGCTGATTAACCCAGAATACGGGTTAACCTTTATGCAAGGTTTTTCACCTAACCCAAAAAAAATAACCCGGGTTAACCCCTATACGGGTGACCTTTTCGGTCCCTGTTTTAAAGACATATTTACAAGTTTTAGATATTTAAGTCTCAAATGATGATGTTCCAATATTACCATTTCTGAGGAAAAAGCCGAACCAAGACAAGAGGTCAAAAGCCTCTTCGAAAGTCTAGACTATTACTGTCTTAAAGCTTTACTAACAATTGCACTGCTGTCTGTACAACACAACAGGAGCTTTTAAACGATCGATCAAACGTTAAGTTAAACTTAATTATGTTTAAGCTGTCATAAGCCTGCAATGACGAGGGGTCTGCCCTTAAAAGGAGAATGAACTCGAAATATTTGGATGAGTAAGCACCGTATAGGTACTTCAAAATTGCATTATAATTTGCTTAGTTATTTCGCGGTTTTGTTACTTAATTGATGGTTGAGGGATAAAAAAGATTTATTTTACTACAATGGTTTTTAAAGAGATACACAAATTGGTATTTCTGGTATTTGTTCCAACGGAAGTGCAGGTACAAAACCCGATGGGTCATTTTAAAAATAAGTGATACTAATTTAATAAGGTAAAAAGGTTTATACTGAATCGTAAGGAATGTGACGTATCAAATTGGCTACCCAATGTGCCTGTAGCGAATAATTTGTATTAAAGCAAATTAATTTACATAAAGTTTTAAGTGGAGTCAATTAAAGATTGTATCTGTTATGGTTTTACAGATTTTGTAAATACCTACTAAAAATAGTAGATTTCAACTCGAATATCATCTGTACTAGGTATTAAAAAAGAAATCTACCCGCCAATAAAATTTTATAAAAATCAAAACAATCACACATCAAAATTCTAATTTCAAAAAATCTACGCGAAACGGTCTTTCCAAAAAAAAAACAAACCAACTTCACGTCACAAATCAAAACCGATTCCATTTTTAATTTTAAACTTTTTTTACTTCACTAGAGTAGGTATCACCCGTAAGTTTTTTTTAAGTATTTACGCTGAGGACAATGCAACGAATCATGACTTTAGAGATAAATGGAATATGAGCTGAAAAAAAAGGTCGGTGATGTCCAATTTAAAGTGGATACAGAGGGTTTTATAAAAACGAAAGTGCATACAGGTATATTATTGTGTGGAATGATGGATGTGGCAAAAATGTGGATGCGGCATTGTCAGGAAAGTTTTGCTCGAAATCATTGATAAAATTGCTTCAACCATTGCTTGCCAGAAAAGTGCGTAACTCAACTTAGGCTATGTTGTTTCAACTTACAGTTACGTATCTGTAACCGTCAAATATGGCGGCTTGTATGACAATTTCATACTGACTTAACCATGACGTACTGACTTACGGATACAGATAGTTTGAAGCAACCCGCCCTTAGTCTTTCTTTTTCTTCATAAACGATCTTTCTTATAAAAAAAATCATTACACTTAATGAAATTGAGGTTGCAGGTAAAACTGGAACTTGGTGCAGATCTCAGATCATAGAACTATTATAATCTGAGGTGCATATTCGCAGAAACATCAAATATATTTATTCCTAATCAAAGTTTTAAGCTGCAAAGAAAAAAAAATGCTCACAAATGATCTCGGTCAATTCTCACATAGAACTTTTAGGTTATTTTGCCGTATCCAACACATTCTACATCCCACCTCCTCTAAACCCCAACAAAGGTAGATTCAGTAACGAGATATGATATTATTTTTTTGTGGCGTGTCGCGGGGGTGGCCGGGGGTGTACCCCGGGGGACCGGGGGAGCGGGGGTGCCGTCAGGTGGATTCCACTTCGCAACGCATTGTCGTATTGTTAACTTATCGCGGCATACGATAATTTATGAAGGGTAGAGTAAACGTGAGAATCTCGGGCCAATGGTCTTGATTCCGAGATGTTTAGTTAGGTGTACTTTGACGTTTACTAACGTCGGTCGTGCGTAGCTATGTGGATTAGGTATACGGGTAGGAAAAAAACCGGCCAAGTGCGAGTCGTACTCGCGCACCGAGGGTTCCGTATCATTTTTGGACGTATAAAGTGAAAAAATCCGGACCGCATAACTAAGTTTGTTTGTGAAGGAATTTTAATGATTTTGAAAAAACTGTACTAGTTAGGAACATCGTTTTATGTTTGGTGCCATATTTGGGTCAATTCCTATCAACTCTAATTATTTCAGATTTTTCGCCCAGCAAACTTCGGAGATAAGGGGGGGAATGGTATTTTTTTGGACATTTTTCATCATATGTCGAAAACTGTGAGACATAAAATAAAATAAAAATATATTTTGAAATGTGCAGATCAAGCCCTTTCATATGATATGTCATTTGACCTAGTAACCCCACTTTAAAATTTCGGACCCCCACTCCGGCCCCTTTTGCAATGAAAATAAAAATATTTTTAAACTTTTTTCATTTGCAATAAAGTTGCACAAGCATTCTTTATAACTGTTCCAAATTTCAAGTCGATAGCATTAGTAGTTGCTGAAATAAGCAGGTGTGACAGACAGACAGACAGATGAAGTCGCACCATAAGGGTTCCTTTTTTACCATTTTGGTACGGAACCCTAAAAATGGAATGGGTGTTGGTCTTTCGGTGTTAAATATTTTGGCGACAAAGTGTGGTATAAATAACAGGTTGCTTTGCTTTCAGTCCAGAGGTTGTGTTAATTCACAATGTTGTGCTATTTCTAATCGTACATATTTTTTTTAAACATTTAGGTAGAACTTTAATATGAAAAACTTTTTTAACAAAAAATAACCGACTTCAAAAATCCACTACAAAGAAAATAATAATTTTGGTTTCGGAAGTGGGTGGCTTTGGTTTTTGTTTGCTTTTTTTTGCCACCGACTTCCGAAACCAAAATTATTATTTTCTTTGTAGTGGATTTTTGAAGTCGGTTATTTTTTGTTGAAAAAGTTTTTTATTTTTCCCTTTTTAGTTCTTTATCCCGTGTTAGATTACTTTCACGAATTCGTTCAACAGTAAATCTTCTACGGAGTGTGTACATTTATGCCTATAACTTTGTACATAGGAATGATTACATAATGTATTATATACTAAAACCTTCCTGAAAGTATGTAGATTACGTTAGTGAAAACCCCATCCAAATCGAATCAGTAGTTTTTGAGAAAATCGCGCACATACAAACATACATACATACATACATACTTACATACATACGGGACGAATACAGAACCTCCTTTTTTGAAGTCGGTTAAAAAGTTACTCGACGTCGCATCGCTATTGGATCATATGATTGGCTCTTAAGATTTTTATTAACCGACTTCAAAAAAGGAGGTTCTGTATTCGTCCCGTATGTATGTAAGTATGTATGTATGTATGTATGTTTGTATGTGCGCGATTTTCTCAAAAACTACTGATTCGATTTGGATGCGGTTTTCACTAACGTAATCTACATACTTTCAGGAAGGTTTTAGTATATAATACATTCTGTAATCATTCCTATGTACAAAGTTATATGCATAAATGTACCTACACACTCCGTAGAAGATTTACTGTTGAACGAATTCGTGAAAGTAATCTAACACGAGATAAGAACTAAAAAGGGAAAAATAAAAAACTTTTTTAACAAAATATAACCGACTTCAAAAATCCACTACAAAGAAAATAGTAATTTTAGTTTCGGAAGTCGGTGGCAAAAAAAAGCAAACAAAAACCAAAGCCACCGACTTCCGAAACCAAAATTATTATTTTCTTTGTAGTGGATTTTTGAAGTCGGTTACTTTTTTCTACTGTATTTTTAATCGTGACAAAACGTATCTTATCGGGAATATACTTGTGTAAAGCTTGATTTCTTTCTTTATTCGACATTTCTAAGCCAGATTCTAGAAAGAAGTCAATTTTAAATCTGAAAAAAAAAATGACAGATTTAAAATTAGTTTCAAACCAAATCTTAAAAAAAAAGATTCAATATTGTTCTAGAATAACCCATAGACACTAGCTTCTAAATTCAAATTATCAAATTATTGCAGAAGTGTAAACTTTCAAATACATACAATATAGGTACCTACTGCAAGTGGAAAGACGCGGGCGTCGGATGACGGCGGCGCATGCGCGGAATCTTAATATAATATCAATTTCGTTGCGTTCAAACACACTTCACATTCGCGGATGCATAGGGCTGGAGCTAATAACACATTTAAAATGTTGATAAAAAAATAATTAAAATACTTAATAAATAAATATTTGTGGTTTTTTAACCCCTAATTTTACTTTGTGAACTAAAGACATCAACGACAACGAAAAATAAATTTACCAACTAATATCAAACTTAAATCGCCACTTTCTTTTATTATCTGCAAGAAGATCAAAATTCGGTTTTTAATTAAAAGAAAAGTTTCAGAAAGAGATTCCCAAACAAGAGCTTCAGTGTTTAAAATAGTTAACTACAATTAAAAGTTTGAGGACATACATACGTACCTACATACATAATTACAAAAATGGTGATGTAGGTATGATGCATTGATGGGATATATGGGTAATCTATGATCGCTTTATAAGACACTAGCTTGCGCCCGCGGCTTTGCCCGCGTTTTTGGGATAAAAAGTAGCCTATGTGTTATTCTGATGTATAAGCTATATTACTGTAAAGTTTCATCAAAATCCGTTCAGTAGTTTTTGCGTGAAAGAGTAACAAACATCCATACATCCATCCATCTATCCATAGATCCTCACAAACATTCACGTTTATAATATTAGTACTAGTAGGATAGTAGGAAGTAGGATCTTTAAAACCAACATTATTTACACTAAACTAAAAAGAGAGTATATTTGTTTTTTTGTTTGTAATGAATAAACTCAGGCTACAGGATTGATTTTAAAAAATCTTTCACTGAGTAACATAGGCTACTTTTCATCCCAAAAAATGCGCAGTTCCTTTCGGTCACGCGGACGGAGTCGCGGGCAAAGTCAAGGACCTTTAACTTTAACACCAAACGCAAATTTATCCCTCAAAACAATCATTTTGGGACCAAAATGGCTAGCTGATTACAATCGCACCCTTCCTAACGAATCACCCATAACATGAGAAGTTACAAAAATCCATTACTTAAACCATTTTCCACAAAAACGCACACAACACAACCCTACGAACTCTCAGGTACCTCTTATCGCGCCATCTTTCCACTCGCATTGTTTATTTCCTTCACACTAATACCAAATTAAACACTCTCAATACCACACAAATATCACCCTTATTTTAATACGATTAAGGTTTCTATGAAGTGCGCGTTTATTTTGTAATGCAAGTACAGAGCTTCATCTCTGTCGCAGCGTGACGTTTCATTAGAGCTTCGAGATTAACTTATTAAAAGCATTCGTGTTCTTTTTTCAAAACGCTCGTACGCTTTGAAGTATCAAATGCGCGCGCAAATGGATATTTTGAAGGGGTGACGTCATCGTATCGGTTTATAAGTGTTGGTAGTGTCGGTAAGTACATGTATTATTTTTATTGTTTATGGCTAAGTCACAAGTGTGCGTGGGAATGTGATTCCATTTAGGGACAGATAAGTTACGGATTATGTTTTTTGTTTAAATATATTTTGCGCACAAACACAGTGTTTGTTTAGATTTTAAAGTACTTTATTGAACGCACTACCTAACTTATCGACCTACTGGGTATATTAAACACATAAGTTGACATAATAAGCTACTCAGAACTAGAATTATCCGACATAGCTGTAGCTTCGTATGATGCACCGAAATTCCTAACAAAATCGCAATGGAAATTTTAAATGATGAAATCTTTCGGTGAATCGGTATTGTAGGTAAACCTACCATATTAATTATTGTAGTCTCACACAATCCATTAAATTATTATACCATAGGTATTAAAAAAACGTGATCTTACTCAGTACAGGAAAATCAAAAAACATCTTACCAAAACCAACCATCTTTACAAACACATACAAATTGATTTTCCTCTTCATTATAATCTTCTAAACAGGTTCTACGTGTTTTTCCAAGTTACATAGGTACTTAAGTACCCGCGAAGCTTGTAACAGCTTTAATTGCGCGTCGAAAAACTCTGCTATTGAATTTGGCACAATGCATTAAGTATGCATTGGTACGAATATTTGGTCGATACGATACCGATATTTATGAATTATGTATCGGCGATGTTAAAACAAAAGAAATAACATTAAAAAAGATTTTTATTTAGGAACTACAACATTCTCAAGTTATGCGGGAAAAGGCGATGTCGGAAGTCCGTTGGTATGAGACTTGCTCCAGAAAATAGTCTCTCGGATGCGATATAACTCATTTGAAGGAGTTTTAAATGTATCGGTGTATCGGCAAATAAATATCGCAGATACCGATATACATATCGGTAAAATCAGTATGTCGTACTTAAATCGGTGTCCGTATATTCCGTATCGGTTGTAGTCCTAACATTAAGCGAATTAACTAAATTATTTTGCAGGAAAAACTGGGCTGCAAGGACCAAAAATAAACACTTTTAGCTTTTATACGGATCCTAGCAACCAGGTGAAATAAAGCCAGGAATACAAACCCTTTTCCACATACCCGCCACTCATTATATCTATGTAGTATGTGTACAATATGTATGTACAGTCAGGGAAAGGGATTCTTTAGTAGGTTCACTATCGTTCATAATAATTGGTCGTATATTCAAACTTCGAAGCAAACCCGAATCCGAATTGTTTCGAAGTTTGAATATATAGGACCAATATTATGAATGGTAGTGGACCTGCTAAAGAATCCCATTCCCTGACCGTACTTACATATTATTGTGTATAACATATCTATGTAAGCGCACGAAGCCACTTATAACTGCAATAAGGTTCATGCAATATCTCCCTCAAAAAACTTCCCTTTATTCCTTCTTACTTGATATAACTTTCACTCGTCCAAACCAATTGTCAATATAGCGAAAAATCAAAGCTGCGCATAAGCAAGAGCTGGTTCACTCCACCTGCCGCCGGCGACTCTTTGATCGTTAATAATAACAATTATCGCGTGCGCCCGCGCCGCACCGGAAGGTGACCCCCGGCGAGACGGTGTTGCCAGGACTAGGGAGGTACCACTGCCTTAAATAAATATGCAACTTTGAAGGAAATAAATGGGACATGAGATGAAGTGAAAAATTTTAAGGATATTTTCTTAGAATTGGTATGACATTAAATCAATATTATTTTAAATCTAGAAAATAGTAACAACCTTAGGACAGCTAGAAAGTATATCTATCTTCCAAACAATATAAGCTAATGTCTTTGGGAACCAATATCCTACGGAACTCAATTTCGGGGGACGATGCACATGCACATCTATCAAATCCTTTCTAAAGAGTAACTCTGCAACGTAACACTAAACAATCTCAATAAAATACCCACTCTTGACTAAAAATCCAGCTCATCTGGCAACCCATCAAAAATTCGCAATTGTTCCACAACGCCCATTGCCAAGGCCACGCAGGGCGGCGCGGGCGCAGCCGGTCTGCGCTCTTTTTGTTTCTCGCGCATGCGCCCGCTCAGAGTCAAGGGCACGCTGACCCACTTCCTGCGCAGCCTTCGCCGCGCGAGCACGTGTCGGGAGCAGATGCTACACTTGTTTGTTTTTAAAATTATTTTATTTGATAGGGGTTTTCGAGAAAGACAGGTGCTGAAAATGTGAGTATGATAATTTGGTATAAATAAAGGAAAAAATATGGCGAATCTAAAACGTAGAGATAATGATTGGTATGACGATTATGCATAGGATGAAGTCATCAGATTATCTTGTTTTAATTTAAGAGCAGGATTTTAATCTACATCAACGTTACTGACTTAAGCAGCAGTTAAGATCCGTTATTATTTTATAAATCATTATCCAAACAGATACGATACTCAACTGCAGTTGCAAAGTACCTACCTATTAAAAGAATAAGCTAATCAGTTATGGTCGAGTTCCTTCAATAATTAAATATTTAGGCATTAATTCCAGAAACCACACATGGCCCTAACATGACAACCGAAAAATTACAATCCTAAAACAAAACCAATCTAATCTCCCAACAGCTAGATTCAAACGAGAGCTCAAAACAAGCCAGTCGACCACTAAACACCCACAAAAAAACCATTGAAACCAGACCTTTAAGCGTGCGAGCCTTACTTATACAAGAGGTACCCAATCACACACATGTACCTACAATATTGCCTACAATAAATATTTTAACACAGTCATATAACACGCACATAAACCGACCGAGCGCGGCAATAGATGGTGTAATGCCTTTCACATGAGATTAGCCACGTACACCCATCGTAAATATATATATATATCTATAAAAAACTTACTGTAATGGCGTTTCGCAATTAGATAGCTTAAGTTTTGTTGTAATAAGTCGCTGTAATGTTCATTAAGTTTGATTTTTATTAGTGAATAATGTTTTGATAAGTAGTTAATTTCAATGGATTATGAAGAAACGTGTCGTTAATCTGGATATTAGCACCCACCATGGTTATTTTTTGTGGTTATGAAAATTTTATAAGAGATTGCAATAAGCCTCCAAAAAACTCAAAACCTAAAATTGCACCATTAATAGGCACTTTTGAATGATCAAGAAATAGTTGTCAGTCTGTTTGTCAGGAAATTGAAGTTACCCGCTCCAAAACGAAGATTCTTATGGCAAAGAACGGACAGGGAACTCCATGGTTACTCTTTTTAAAAAAATTCAATGAATTAGGAAATTATTTAAAAAACTGACGGTCGGTTGCAGAAAGATAATTAAATTTTAACGGAGGCATTACCCATACAATTTCTATCGTTAAATCTCCTTTAAAACTTAATGACCTTTTCTGCAACTCAGCGTGAAACAATAAAAACTTTAACAGAAGATTTTGAGCACACTAATCTCAAAGCCTACGCTAACGAAACCCTGGTGCGAACATAATTGAATATCTACGACATAACCATAGACAATATCCGCGATATTTTACATTTAATATCCGCATTGGGCGCGCAACCAACCTCATTTACAAAACCTATAAAAACCCAAGAACTTGAAGATTAAATAATCAAGAATCTAACGGTAATCTATGAAAATGTTGCCAACGTTGCATAACTGTTTACATTTTTACATACAAGCGAGATTAATCCGCTTATACTAAATGTTACATACAGTAAATATAAATGTCACAGAAGAAATTTACACCGAGTCCATTACCGGTATTGATTTCCAAAATTCATAAATTACTATTTCGTGTAACGGTGAAACCAATAAGCGCGTTCGTCGCGATAGTTTTACGGTGGAGCCATTAGAACAGCGGCAGAAAGAGTTTGAACGCGACTTCATTTGTCAAGGACAAAACCACTTCATTCTCTTGCGGTATCGGTACTGAAAAGTACCTTCATTTCGATAAAGCCTGTATCTATACAAGGGAAAAGCTTATTGAAATCTATCCCGATGAAAATCAGTGCAGGGGTAAAATAGCAAAAACTAAGGCCTCTGTCTCGAATTTTGCGGACAGCGGGGCGGCGGCGGCGCCGGCGCGGGAGCGGCAGGATTTTATGCATAAAATCAAATGGACCGGACCTCGAAAACAGCGGTGCGGGAGCGGGGCGGGAGAAAGAGGGCCGCGCCGCCACCGCCGCCGCCCCGCTGCTCACAAAATTCGAGGCAGGGGCCCTAACCCATAGGATAAAAATCAAGCGAAATAGTATAATCTGATACCGTGTCACCATCGACAAGTTTTGGCTAGACATTGTAATAGTGCCGGAGTATATTTGGAAATATTAAGTGACTTAGGAAATGTAGCGAAAGAAGCAAACAACGTTACGCAGTGGAATGAGCTGCAAGAGTGGGTGTTCTCCGATAGTCACAATCTGAATGTCTAGTCTCGAGTGAATCGGTTTCTTATAGGCAAGCGTGCTCCATCACAGACCGCATCATCGCTCAGGCGCATCGCTGGACCACATCAGGCGAGATGGCGGTCGCACGCAAGCCTATCATTGAACAAAACAAATAATAAATAAATTCTTAAGAATTTCTTAAGAATTTAAGTCAATTTCTGTAGATTTGTTTGCGACTTTCATTCTCAAACTTTGAGAATTAAGTAGAATAAATCTTAAAGATTTATGAAAGCTAAACAACGATTCCTGGAGCAGAAGATTAAGATTCCTCTCAAAACGCTTTGAAGTTCTTCAAGCCCTGCGGTTTTAAAAATATTTATGATTTTACGTGTTCCTCTACCAAATCGCCACGCTTATCAATATAATGTGGCTGTTTCCGTAGCCACATATTGACTTCATTTGAATAAAAAACAGTACGAAACTACGGCCCGAGTGATAGAACTATTTATATTATAATATATAATATGTTTCCTGTTTTGTGTACGACTTTCTATTGTGCTCCGATAATTTATTTAATTTGAACACCTCGCGTGCCATATTGGAACCAACGTTGGACAATATGGTTACTTAAATTGTTTTCTGATGTCGTCAGTTTGTTTTACTTGTCCTAGATTATTATTTGGATTTATTTCTCAATTACACACGTTAAATCTTTATTTAATGATCCATATTAGGAAATTATGGACGTCTAAGAAACATTACGTCTAGTATTAGGACTGAAAGTTAATAAAGAAAATATTTAACTCAAATAGTTCTTATAGCTATCGTAATTTAGTCCTTATGCAATATAAAATTTCTACGTTAGCTATTTATTATCTCTAACATAAGTATGTTCACGAAATAAAAAGTAAAAATAATAAGAAATTACGCCCCTTCAATCAAACCGTTTGTGAAAAAAAACTAGAGGTAAAATAAATTTACAAAAAGAAGATTCAAATTTTACGCAACCAATATTCTCAGTGATAGTTGTCTTACAAAACAGTATTACTAAACCGCTCATCAAATGCTCTACTTTTACGTAGTCAACACCCAGACATGCGTCACAAACATTGGCCGCACACAGACGGCCAACAGCCAACACGCGGCCAACACCCATCAATTGGTTTCAATAGCACTCTTGAATAATTCATATAACGCGAAACTCACACATTTCGACCAAAATCTTGTTTATTATTTTTATTGGAAATATCCTACGCGTCCAACGCACCTGCCTACTGATATAGGCAAAAATTACAATATGAATAAAATATATTTTTTTACATAAATTACTTTGAATTGAAGTGGTTCGATTTTGAATGGACTCTTCATTTGTATTTGTTATATAAAATATATGGCTATGTAGATATTTATGGTGTCTGTGGTCTAGACTAGAGTCAGTTGTTTTTGAAGTCTTATAAAATATTTGATATCATTAACAATTTAAAACGAGTGTTAGCTTGTTTCATCCCAGTTGGACAAAGCCTTCCTCAAACTTACTCTTTTAGTTTCTAGACCATCGGGTCAATAGGGCCTGACAAAACAATTTAGTTATTTGTTTTAGCGGGATCTGTCACTAACTTCTGCACTCTTACTGTTTAATAATTCAAAACCCGTTTTGTGTGCAAAATAAAAAATAAATAAACAACTTCAAACCCACAATAAAATTGTGTTACATCATAAATAAAAAAAACAATATAGCAACAAGCACAGAAAAGTACAATCAAAACCGAATTCAAAAACGGAACATTAACATAAAAATAAGGCCTTTATACACTGCGCACACGCACCTTGCTATTATCAGCCCACTTCTGTTCAAAGAAAAGCTTTCCACATACAAAAAACGGGAACTGGTTCACGCAGCATCCCGTTGCGTAGCGGGATCCCGCGGGATCGCCGGCGCAGGCGTCTACGCACAAACCGACGCGCGTATACCTGTGTATAGTGAACGCAACAGGTTTCTGATGTTAACGTGGAAAACTGGGTTAATTGTGTTTATGTTTTTTTAATTATCACGTGGAACTTATGATGAAAAGATTTGGGCAATTTAAAATTGCTTCTTTGCGTCTATTCGGTATGAACTAAAGTCAAACCTCATAATGTCAACTGATGGGCTTGGCGGTTGTTATTTAGTCATACGCGGGCAACACCGAGTACTTACCTATCACATGCGTGTTGCCGACCTTTTAAAATCAGGATTCCCTGTGCCGACAGCTAAAGACCAAGCAAGTCCCCCGCTGTCAACACAGCGGATCCTCAGCAGCTCTGGCGACCTTAAGCACCACAGGAACACACCACTACCGAACAGTAGCGTTGTTTGGCTGTAGTAGGTATTCTGTATGGTGCTCCAGATTTGAGCGAGATATCCTGCTATGTCCTAGGTATCTATCTATAATCCTGACTCATAAGCAAAAAACCGGGCAAGAGCGTGTCGGACCACGCACAGTCTAGGGTTCCGTAGTAAGAAGTTTCGACCGCAAATATATTTTTTTATTTCATAATATTATTATGAAATTCAAAGGTATTTTTGCGGTTGTCAAAACTCAAAACTGAAAATAGTGAATATTTCAAAAAGTTATTGACGTATCTTGTTCAAAGTATTTATTGGATGCCACAAGCTTTAATTTTTTCAGATTTTTTGATAACGCGGTTGGAAAATTACATGGACTAGTTCACTAAATTATGCACTTGAATAAAATAGTCATGTAGGAACCTTTACGTTATTTTCAAAGACCTATCCAACGATACCCCACATAAAGGGGAAAGACGGACAGACAGACGGACAGGACGAAACTATAAGGGTTCCTAGTTTTACTACGGAACCCTAAAAACCAGTATCTACCATGTACGGAAAACTTTTAACAGCAGAAATACTTGTGCGTATTTTAGCACTTTTCCGAACACTGACCATAAGATATCACTGCCCACACCCAGTGTGTACCTCAGATCATAGAAACAAGGAGATGTGCCAAGGCGCTATCGAGCTTGATGCCTGATCTTGAGCAAATTGCTCATATTAAAAACGTACGCGCTGGCGACGAACCGAACACGATCGATGGTATAAATACAGTGTTTTAGTTTAGTGCTAGTGTTGAATGACGATTAACAATGTTAAATTGAGGGTGTGCGGAATGTTTAATGCGTGGGAGATCTTTTTATTCACAAGGAGCGCTTAATTATGCGCGTAATTGTGTCGAAAAATGTACTAAAAGTGGCATCAGTTGTTCCCGTACTAATTTGCTATGATGGCATATCTCCTTGTTTCTATGATCTGAGGTACCTACCCACCCTATTAGGGATAATATTAGCACATATGTCTCGCCCAACACTGCTCCCACGCAAAAATAGATAAAATTTTTAACGAAGCAGTTACAAAATGAATTAGGTACATGTTTTATTTTATTGTTTACTTATGTCAACACGAATCCATTTTATTAGGATAGTACTCGTAAATAAGATTCATACGCTACTGTACAGGTCGATTTTTTTAGCCATAGCTAATTATTGCAAAAAATAATTGGTCTTTAGAATCTTGGGTGTTTCAGGATAGATCTAATTTTAACTGCGATCGAAACAGCTGAATTGGCTGAAATGTAATCTTTTACACGACCATAAAAGCTGATAGACTTACAAATTAATAGTTTTTCCACTATTACATATTTAACAATCACCTGACCGAATAGAAACAGAATAAAAATATATTACATTACTATTTTAGAATTTGTCTATGGCACCAACAAGTCTGCCTACAATATTCCAAGAATCTTAAAATAATCTAGCAAACGCGTATAGGTATATGTCGCAGGTTTTTCATAAAATTAGGTTTTTGATGAAACACCGGAAGATGACACATTTTAAACTTAATTTCATCATAAACCTGTAACAATCCAGATTTTTGATCAAAAACCTGAACTAGTTTGGGTTTATGATCAATCTGAGACTCAGTTTAGTCGTATTTAATAGTTACGAAATTTCATTATCGCGGATTATCAAAATCAGATTAATATAGGTACCTACGTGAAATTAAAACATTTCATTTCATAATTGGATTGAAGGAGGAGAATATTGATTGGATCATGGATGTAAAATTTTGATAAATAAATAATTGTTTTCTTTCTACTAAGTTGCAAATGATGATGGATTGTTTTATTTATTTCATTTAAATTGATTTATATGTCATAAAACAAAGCAAACCCGTGATTTTGACAAGAACTTTATCTTTATATAAACACAAACTAGTTCAGGTTTTTGATAAAAGATCTGAATTGTTACAGGTTTATGATGAAAATGAGTTTAAAATGTGATCAAAAACCTAATTTTATGAAAAACCTGCGACATATATGTACATGGTAAAATTAAAACCAGTGCAGATATTTTTGGAGGTGAAAGTACCTATTCATGAATTTGATCAACTTTTATTATGGGACTGACACTAAATATAAAAAAAGTCTGCTGTTCCATACATTTTGATCGAGTTGTAGTGCATTTTTGTAGGGAACAGCTGTTTTTTCATAAATCAGTGTCGGTAATTTTACCCTGTATAGAGTAATAACGTCCCAAAGCAGTGCTAAGTATAAACAGCGGGGCTCATTAAAATGGCGACTTAGCTTTGCATGCAATTAACTTCAAAGGCTCAAAGTTAATGCGTCGGTGCAATTACGCGCATGTGCGCACGGACTGCGGTCAAAAATGTCGTATGTTTAGCAAAAAACACGTTAGATTTTTAATGATGCGATAATAATAGCTTTTATAAAAACAAACATTTTCATTGATTTTTAGTCAAAGAATATGTTCGAAGAATATCTAGCACCTATTAAGGAGTATGAGGCTAATAAAATAGTGTCGAAATGCCGAAATGAAAAAAACTAGCAAAGAACAAGTGCTAAGTGCTGCTAATGAAGATGACAACTAAACAACGTTGACTAAGGTTGCCTACAATAAGATACAAGTAGATGAAACAATTATTATTAAAGAACTTGAATAAAACTATGGAATCAAGCAACAGCGACCCGTGCCTACTTCGCAGGGGTACAATCTACGAAACATCGATATTTCTGTGCTATATCTACGTTAAATATTAACGCATTATAGGTACCCATAGACCTTCCGGAATAAATTCTCTAAATGGTGGTGACAGCCGCATTAAAATCCATTGTATAGTTTAGAAGAACAAAGCGAACAAACAGGCAGACATGAAAAATTACTTTGTTTACAGAAGAATAAGTCAGCATAGCAACAACTACTTTAAATCAAAACCTACCGTACTATTCAAATCATACAACAAACTAAGACTCCCAAATAAGACATTACAATATAAAATGGCGAGGGCAACACACAACAAAATCGTTAGAATCGAGGAAACGTTTGTCAAAACAAGTGAGTCAGAATCGTTCGCACTTGGACATGAATCGTAGTTATTGATCGAGAGTTCGAAGACCCGCTATAAACAGACTTACAAAGTAATTCGTAGGATAATTACTTTTAATTGGAACCAGTGTTGAGCTTGTGGGATTTAAATAATATTTAAAGTGTGATTGTAACTTCTAAATTACAAGTCGTAGGTCGTGGGTTGGAACCCAGCCAGGCAAAAAAATTTGCACAAAGTGTGCACTTTGTGCAAATTTTTTTCATCAGCACTGCTCTAAAAAACTGAAGGAAAACATCGTGAGGAAACCGGCATGTCCTAGAACCAAAAATTCGAAGACGTGTGCCAACCCGTAGGTTCTGCGCCCGCGTAGTGGACCACGGCTCAATCCCCTTTGCACCACGGCCCCTTTCACTAAGAGAAGGCCTTTGTCCCATCAGTGGGAATTATATATGTAACTTATTTTCAATGCAGCAGTGCACAGTAGGCAATAAGACTAATCATGGGTCTCCTTCAGGATTTCAGGAAGCATTTTTAAAACTCATAAATAACTCGTAATCTCAAGAGATACAACTATGGTTACCATTTTCACCCCGAAAATGTAGTCTGTATAAGGTCCAAGTGTTTCATCAAAAAAACATCACCCTACTTTTGGAATTTCCGGAGTCGGGTAAGAAATAATATGGTTTCATTAAAGAGACGGTGTGGCTTATAGTGAAATACTACATGTATGTTTTTACATACAATAAATAAATCGGACAACCATTTAAAGTATCGAAACATGTAAATTAAAAAAAGAAGATTTACATGAAAAAATAAAATGTAGCTAACTTATTACTAGACGCCAATAAATCCTGTTTACGACTGTGCAGACAGTCATAAAAGTATATTATAAAAACCAAGTGCAAAGAGACGCGAAATAAATGGCAAAATTTACTGTGTCTTGTAAATTACCAGATGGATTAAAAGGTCGAGATGGTCATTTTAAGAAGAATTCCGATGATATTAATTTTGTTTTGACTATTGAGGTCGAGAATAATGACTTCATTGGTCTGCGATTGGTAATTGGTATCTGCACGTTTAGCATGACCAATTCTATATCTATTCTACCAAAGAATAGATAAAGTTCTTTCTATCAAATAGTTCTCTTCTGCCCGAGCACGCGGCGACCCGTGCCTGGTTTATCAGAATTTTGTCTATTGAAGAATAGAGAGACATATTTTCTTCTCTTCTTCACTTTGTCTATTCTTCTATAGACAAAACCCATTTCTATCGTGGTCATGCTAGGCCGGCTGGTTTAGGTTAGCGTTATTAGATTATCCTGTCGCGAACTATCAACCCAATAGTGACGCAGGGTTAGACCAAACTAAATTAGACTAGACTCATAAATAAATGGCCACAGGCTACTAGCTGCTATGGGATATGATTGAGCTATAGCGGTATCATGAATATCTTTTCTTCTTTTTCTTTTCACCCTTTTAGGGATGAAATTTCAAAAAATTCTTCCTTAATCAATAGGTACTTAAGGAATATTTTGTCTAAATTGCAAATCTAAAGTTCCACCGGATTTGGCTGTGTTGTCTGTCAGTCCATAACGGTATTGTTTTATAGGTATGGATGGTAGACAGATGTTTCGTACACTCCATTTATTTAACGACATTTATAAATTCATTTTACGAGCAATATTACAAATTGGAACTTTGCTATTCCAAAAGGTAAAAAACTCCGACTGATATATGAATAACTATAAATTCGTATAATAACAAGACAGTCCGTACATCTCAATAACGAGAGTATGCGTCTGCGCAGACGGCTGTGTGTCGTATATTTGTAATTAGCCAACTTAACGCGTATAAAAGTTACACCGAGCAAACTGTAGACTGGATACAAAATGGTTGCACTGACGTTTAGTGCTCTCAAAATGGCGCCAACAGTGGAATTTAAAAATACCTGTCAAAACATAAACGTCATTAGAATGTCATGCATATCGAAAATAAAATTATTTCGTGTTTTTTAAATAAGAGCGGTTTGATTACGGACTTTAGTTAGCCTAATTAAAAATATCGCCTTCGGTAGCTAGGTCAGGACATAAAGGAACATGGTAAGCGATACCGTGTGACCACAACAAATAGGTAACCCACCCCCAAATTACTTATTGCACATTTGAAGAAAGGTAGGTATATCAACCATAGACATTGCCACAAAAGGTTGATAGATCTAGGCAGCGGTAAGCGCTAAAAACCACTTATACAGTAGGTACCTAATTCTAAATCATCCCAAAACTTCTGTTTCTACGAAGCACCATAAAAACCCAAATTTCGGTCCATGTCTAAACTATTGGACTAGCCCAATGTATGTACAGCCATATGGTCATTACGCGTAAGTAACATTATTTATGGTTCATAAATCTGCGGGAGCTCATTAGGCCGTGTGTGGGCACCTTTATGGCGCGTTCGATGAGCTGTTTACATTTTATATTTATTTGTAACTACTACGGCCGTACTTTAGTTATTTATGTGGCTGATAAGTTCTATCTTATTGAGCTAATTGAAACGACGTAGTCCATGAAGAGCACCCGTCTCAATGGCACCTGAGCGAATGGCACCTAGCCTAGTCCACGAAAGGCACCTATCAATATTTTTGGCATTTTCGTGGATTCAAATATAATTTTACATTTTTGTAAACAGGCAGGCTTCAAATATTATCGGATGTTGACTTAGGCCTAGTCTAGGGGTCATGACCCCCATGACCCCCCCCCCACCCCGAATTCACCCTTGACTCATAGAAACTCACTTAATTTATTAATACTATACCCATATCCGAATTTAAATATTTGGCAAAAACATGTTTAACAAAATCCATCCATCGATTCCTTGGTCTTCCTCCATTCTTATAGCCATCCACATTTATACTCAAAACTTTTCTTACGACCCTCATTCGTCTGAAAGGCATACCACAAACAACTTAGACTAAAATCTAGATTTATCTATGGTCAAGAGTTGTCTATTAATACTGAGCACAATTTGTACAGATTTATGCGTCAGACAATAAAACCTTGCTGATTACCTACTCTGAGATGAAAGTTTTTTTTTTTTATTTCGGCGTAGGCACTGACTCATTACATACAGCCAAAAACATTCACTCCATGTCCAAAATTTTTCCCGCCTCAAATTACCGCGAGTTAAACTTTTTGCTTTCGAACCATTAGAATATTTAAATATTTTTTGCACAAAAACACCGAAATAGAAAACAATGTGAGTCCGTTTTGGCGCTGCGATTATCTGAACGAGTATTTCTTTTGGTTAAGGAATCGCGAATATCCCGCTACATAGTATTATAATAACTGTTAGACATTTAGGGGGGATGGGACAGTTTTCGGTCGTGAAAATATACGAAGATTATAACTATTAGGTCCTTCAATAGGCAATGTTAGTCAAATACATTAGAACCGACCCAAACCTAAAGTCTACATGACGAAAAGTTTTCTGAATAAAAAGTTACGAAAACACAATCAAAAAGTGCGCATAATGTACATTATAAACATAATAAAATATTATTTGAACGATGTGTAAAATAGAAATGATGAAAACATTGGATAATTGCGACTTCACTCTTTACTGCCTAATAAAATGCCTTCGGACCGTATTATTAAATAACTCACAACTTTAAAACGGAATTGAAGGAGCCACCAACTGTCAAAATGTAAACGCCATTTCAATTTCGTTCACGTATCAACTGAATGTTATAAGTAGGTACTAATTTTGTTAATTAATCAAAATTAGTATCCTAAAGCCAGTCAAAAATAGACGTGATACAATCTTAAACATAGAACCATTTTATTAATACGGTCCCGATCTCCAACTCCTTATTCATAAATTCGTTTGTCCCGATAACTGTTGAACGCACCTCAGTCGCCAAAAAATCAACAGTTGACTCGCCGCCATCTTGGGTCGTATTTAATTGACTTAGAAAAATGCCTGGAATAATGCTAGTGGCGTTTTTTCTGTCTCCAGTGCCCATTTGAAGCGCTTTGTTTCCGCGTCTTATTTAGAAGGGCTCGAAAACAGAGCCGGTAAAATGTATAAACATAGAGTTGGAAATGTGTAGAATTGGCGATGAAACAATATTTTGCCATATATTAGTAACTTTGTTAATTACAGATTAAAGCCCAAATTCCTATATCAAGCCAACCGTTGTGTAAAGAGTTGTATTGTGATAAGAAATTATACCTACAGCCTTTTTAAAGGCACAACCAAATCGATCCACTTTAGGATATAGGAACAGGAGATTAGATACATAATAGCTATGGTACTTGCGATGTAAGCACAATTTTGTCTTCGCATTTTTATAAAGATTCAAAGCCGCTTTAAATGCTGTGAAAATTAAGCATGAAAAGTACTGTCTTACATAATTCTAAACTAGTTTTGAAGAAGCATCGGTGACAATTCCTGAGGAGTTATGGTGTGTTTGTTGCAGGCAGTTTTCGGCTGCGCAGGCGACGACTGTCCGCCAGACGGATTGACAAGCTGACCGTTCGTAGTACTACAAATGTACGAATGGTCAGGTTGTCGATCCTTCTATAGGAAATTCCACGAGTGCTTGAATTTAAGCGAAGAAAGCATCTCTCTGGTGACAACTGTGTACCACATGTGCAGATAGCCGAGAAAGTAATTCTTGAATGTTAACATAGCTGCAAAATACATATGACATGCCATAATAGTGTTTTTAAGAGGCTGTTCAGAATGCGCGAATTATGCATGTCGGTGCAGTACATTTACAAAAACAATACAAGAAAATTCATAGAGTTCAATAAGCTCGAAATGCACGCGTGTTGAAATATTTCAACATGCGCGAATTTCGAGCATATTGAACTCCATGAATTTTGTTGTGTCCACACGTGTGACGTTTTGCGCTTAATAAATACGTATTAGGTATATGATCAAAACAATAATGGGACTGACCTTGAATGGGGTCGCACGAGAATACAATTCTAGATACATTTTAACCTAACCTAACGCGGCCTAACTGAAGTTAGTCCATCAGCTAATTTGAGCTAATGTTTAAGGCAACATGGCGAAAGGAAATTTAATAGCATGGTATCGTACAATCTGGACAGCCCCTTTAATGCAAAAGCTGGCAGAATATCACAAATATAAGAATTCACATGTACACGAAGCCCTCTCTATCCCTCCCACAGTCTTGGACCCCAAAACAATAGTCGGATTCGTAACTTTTTATTCGGCAAACTGTATGCCTTAGGAATGTAGGCAGTACCGCATAATGAGGGGTCCGAAGCTCTAAATTTATTACGACGCCGCCAATGTTTCTCGGAAACTACTGAATTATTCGCGAGCGGCGCGGCTGCGAAGGTATGCGCCTTCGGTTCCCGGCAGGCACAGTTATGTTCGATATTCTTACGTAAGACGGAGAAAAACTTTGACAAAGTATCGGCTATCTAATTGGGTTATTATTCGCTGGTAGTTCGTTTGATATTTGGGGAACGTCCATATTAGAAATAGCTCTAAGTGGTCTTCTAAGAAATTGTAGATGGCTAACATGATTAATAGAACAATGCCCTTATTAGATTACAAGTTAGCTCCCCCAATTAAATTGGAGAATAAATACATTGGCAACAAAAAATAAACAAACATTGTAGCCTTGAGAAACGACCTATTTATGACCTTATGGGAACTGAAAAAGTTCTACGCAGCTTCACACGACCATTCAACAAAAAACGATCCTAAAATCCCGTAGTGGTCCCGCAATCTAAAACACCACACCACTGTATACACTATACAGGGTGTAATTTAAACGACAGTTCGAAAAAATCGACTACTTATGCCATATATTTTGTCGGAGATTTGGATATTTTTGTATAGAACAGTAATTTTTTTTTCGTAATTTCAAGACCTTCAATACGTTGTTTACCCTACACCCTGTATAACGCCTATTACCTGAGACCAGCCAACGGAAAATTAGGCAAGGTTAATGTTGATACATTTCTTTAGCGGTTCTCACATACACAGACAAACATATACACAAACATTTCTGCTCCCTTAACTATTTCTTGGCACACGCACACATACAGAATTCTTGCTTACCCTGAGTTTTAAGCTAACATCTCGGAGAAATCACCCTTTTTCCCTTTGAATGTAAATTAAAAGAGGTATGCATTTGTGTGCGTGCGATGACCGACAACAATAAGAAGTTGAGTATCTTCACAATAAGTTTTGACCACGGACATCACACACAGACAGGCAGACAGACAACACAGCAAAGAAATTATATCAGTGGGTCAGACGGCCTTGTGCGATTCACGGAACGGCGCGCGCGCATGTCTTGCCACGCCCACCGCGCACCCGCCGCTGGACGGGAGTACTGTATTAATTAGCATGTGTGTACGAAAAAGTAATTGAAACTTAATTTTTGCGTCAATCTTTGAGGATAATTAATTTAAAAATGATAGAGAATGGATTGCATAAAAATTACGTTGTAAGGAAAGAATTTATACATATATTATTGTGTCATTGATGTTAGAGTATGAGCAAGAACTATCTAGCAGGTTTTACAAAACAGAAGGTCATTTTTCATAAAACAAGAATTTAGGTGCAATTCTTTAAAACTGTACCGAAGAAACTTGATTCTCAAATAACTATTAAAAAAATTAAATACAATTTAAATAAAATCTAAGCACTTCAAGAAGATAAACGTTACTAAAAATCTATTCAGAACCATTTGATTTTGGAATTAAAGATGGCGAACAAAGTAATGACCTTTGAAGGGTGATGATGCTTACCTACTTTGGATCCTTCGGGATAACATTTGCACTCGATAAATTCTTGCAGTGAAATTAACATCAAACTGTCTAAAGTAGGTATTTAAACTGATTTATAAAAATATTTTTTTTTGGAAAATAAACCGCGATTTTTTAATAAAATAGACCACCAAACCAACGCGCCTGTTGTAATATTTTATTGAGTCCTTGCGATAGAGGACATCTTGCGATAGTGATGAGGTTAGGTGCCTACAAGATTAGTCGATATTTATGTACCTATTTACTATTTCAGAACAAAATGATATGCTCAAAAAACTTTTTTACAAAACAAAAAACAAGCGACACAAAAAACCACCACAAAGTACACAATCGTTTTATTGTAGTTTCGAAAATCAACAAAATTGGTTCAGTAGTGTTTGAGAAATCGCGGACTTACAAACATACATACAAACGGGTCGAATATATGACCTACTTTTTTTGAAGTTGGTTAATTATTTTTAGCAGAAGCATAAGCATAATCGGCCTATAATGATTTTTTTGCATTTATCATGCACTTATAAGGAAAACAGTGTAAAAAAGTACTTATTACTAAATAATAATCGGCCTATAATGTTCCCACTGCTGGGACACAGGCCTTCTCTCTGTGAGAGGGAGTGGGCCGTAGTCCACCACGCGGGCCCAGTGCGGGTTGGTGGACGTCACATGTCTTCGAATTTTTGGTTCTAGGACATGCCGGTTTCCTCACGATGTTTTCCTTCACCGTTAAAGCAAGTGATAATTAATTTCTAATACGCACATGACTTCGAAAAGTCAGCGGTGCGTGCCTCGGGATCGAACTCGAACCATTCGCCATGGGAGGCACATGGTTAATCCACTAGGTTATCACTGCACCTATTAATTATTTTTACCAAATGAAAATACTCAAGTATTTCTTACTTAGATAAAACTTCAGTAAAAATGCATTAGATAGATAAGCGCATGTCATCTTTGCAAAACACAGAAACCCTATTCTCACTGAATGTAAATAGTCCACACATTATCTAAAGACCACGAATTTTAAACGCATTTTCATTTCTACCTACGATTTATACAGGATGTAAAAGATCGAACGTCCTTATAATTGGCCATAAAATACAGAGTGTTCTTTTTCCCATTTGTCTTGGTACAATTCTTGGCAGAGGCTTTTTCAAATACCGGACAAGTGCGAGTATGCCTCGCGCCCTAAGGGTTCCGAAATATGATCATAGATGGCGCTACTGCATACTTCCAATGGCGCCATCTATGAGCAGATGGCTTCACTTATGGTCCGGTGACTGACGGCGGACAACAAAGTGATCCTATAAGGGTTCCGTTTTTCCTTTTGAGGTACGGAACCCTAAAAATGGTTGAATGAAATACTTTAAAAAATTAAGCAATATTTTCCATAAGCAAAATCTTCCCATCCTTAACTAGCTGCTCAATTACAATTATGACGGCACTAGTGTCGCATCTCAAGTACGAATTACAAACTAAACTTAACAAATCATAAAGACAACGACCAGGGATATAAAAAAGTCGCTATTAATTAAGAAACAATCAATAAAACACACCAAATCTGTGTTGTACTTGCGTAATTACACAATCTGCGCAGAGGAAGGATGTTAATTGTTCATGCGCAGAAATATGACGTGTTCATTAAGGCGATGACACTGCAATTATTTCTTATTTTTTTTTAGGCGAGTCTGTGAGTGTCATATCGTAAAAGGATGTCCCAACATAACCCGACAATTGTCATTTTTATTACATTTGAATGTTGACACAAGTCATGTAGGTGTGCTAGTAATTGCACCTACATCAAGACGATATTATGTCCTTACTGTGAGTGCACAATTGCATCGTTCTTCATTGCTTCTTTTGTACGAGTGATAGCTAAGAAGGTCATACTCAATTGAATAATTTATTATGATGATATGGATATAGGAAAATTGTACAATGCGATTTAAAAATAGGAAAATTAATGATCTCGAACTATAACTTAAAAGTAACAGCTTGCAAAGAAAATGAATTTGCGAATTAACCCGCGAGCACTCGCGCTATGAGCATTTTGCTCACAGTAAATTTAAAACACTCGCCATTTTGTTAAAATCATGCGTACGTACATCGTTCATTCGGTAGCTGAGTTTTGTTCCGTCCCCCACCCCTGCATGAAGTTCACTTCTCGCCAGTGTGCGCCAGTCGCTCGGACGAGGTGGTTTGTTGCGCCGTGTACCATCAAGCGGCGTTTTGCTCATCGCGCGTGTATCGAAGTAAGTACTTTTTTTTACTCATGGCTTCTTTTTTTTCATCTTAGCGACAGTTTTACTGCAATTTTTATGCAATATTATGATTTTATTTTACTGAAATAGTAATCTATTATGTATTTCTATTATAGATGGATCGTGATCGAAGTGATGAACGCGTTCTGGCATGGTTGGTGGAGGAAGATTTGGAAGACATTGAGGACCCGTCCTTTAGAGCCGATGACATTGAAAGCGATCAAGGCAGTGAACTTCAAGATTAATTATACCTGCTTATTTGAGTTTGTATTTTTAAAGTTTTTTTTTTGTTTAATTTTTTCAATAAGACTGCCTTAGAAGACTGGCAAATTAGTTCCTATGATTGTTAATTAAAATAAAAAAGACTAATATTGTTAACTTTTTGAATATATATTTTCTAGAATAAATAATGTGTATTTTATTTATTAAGTTAAAAATATATATATATTTTTAGGTAAAACTTGCATTTAATGACATTCAAAAACGTGAGCAAAATGCTCTACACGCGAGTGCCCGTGTAATTTCTAGAGGCGCGAGTGCTGGCGGGTTAATTAGGTTTTTTTTGCTTTTTATTACCAAATCTATTTTAATAGATTTAATGTAATTTTAACGCAAGTTCGTTCCTATTCTTATATGTATATCTTTGGTACCTACTAGTACCTACACAAGAAAAAATGTGAATTTATATTTTGATGAAACTAGACGAAATTGTAATCAACCATTCATTTTATGTGACTGCGCCTTTTACGTAATATTAATTTATTGTTTATCTGAACTTATGACAGACGTCAAAAGACATAAATATAAAATATTGCATTTCCTCAGTCATTCATATTAGCGTATGCGCAAGCAATAATAACCAGTTTTAATATTTGCTATTAGCAATCCTAACTGGGCTTCAATGATTTATGGCTTTTTTTTGTAACTTTTAATATTAAATATCAAGAAAATGCAGATATTTTCATATTAACAGTGCATTATGATGATTTCTTTACCATGTATTATTTTAAAATAAGACTTTTATAATATACTAGCGATTCCGGCTTCGCACGGGTGCGATCTACTTATGTGGCGACATCAAGATTTCTGTGCTGTAACCAAGTTAAAAACCGGCCAAGTGCTGTGTTTTTCACTTTATACGACTCGCACTTGGCCGGTTTTTATACTATTTAAAGACTATAATTTTGGTGCATGTAATATCTGTCATTAAATTAATTAACTTACTGATTATTAATTAAAAAGCCTCTAGGCAAAGAAAACAAATTATAAAGCATGTTACTACATAAATCGATCTGAAGCTGACATTATCACTGCCTCGATTAGCTTATTTACTTTTTATTTCCATCCCTCCGCGTAAGTGTACCCAGAAGTAGTGGAGTGGAATAATGCAATTGCCTAGTCGACCAAACAAAATTGAACCAACACAAAGCACGACTGTAGCTTAAATATAGTAAAAAATCTATAATGTTTCTAGGACAAACATTCCACATAATAAACAATTAATCAATACTTAATGAACCCAAAACCAATCAAGCCTAAAAAAATCGACATCGCCTTAAACAGTGTGGGTGTCGCGAAATGGCCACTAAATAACACCGGCGTTTATAGTCGCGTATAATTCTAATTGTAAATCCGTTTGTCAATTAAAAACAAACGGAACGGATTGATATCGCGTGCGTCGACGCAATTTAGATATGCTGTTTGTTCGCTCGTGCCAATTCTGGGAACGCGTAGTATAATAGATGTTGTTACTCCAAACAATGGATGATCGGCGCAAAAAATGGCGTAATTGCGTTTTATTTATTCTAATTGTTGATATTTGGGAGTCAAGTTTGGGTTAATTTATTTTATTAAGCTATTTACTTATTTGTATGTTTTTAATAGTAACTACCAGTTATACTCTTAACTCTTTACTTCTTAAAGCGTATGTCATTAACTTTTAGAAGAGATGGTTACGGAACCATTTATTTGGGTAACTCTTTATCGGGCTAGTTTTCAATTATCCTCCAATTATACAATTAAAATTTCGAGACCGTTTTAAAGTTGAACATAATGTCAAATTTTGAGATTGCGAGTAACGAAACGCAAAGGCGCGCTGATTGGTTATAGTAGGTACTTATATGTTTTCAATTTAATGGGGAATAGTATCTCAGAAACTCGAATTAATTAAGAACCTTAAATTAAAACCATGGATCCGAGTTTACTAAGTTCACCCAAAGAACACTGATTAGTTAAACTGTTTAGCATAATTCTTATTACTGTGAATACCTCCCGTGTCCAGTCTATATCAAATTGGCTAATCACAAAAGTATAGTGTTATGTCCTGAACATGACAGACAACTTCGATATAAGTACATATAATTATCCGGTACAAAAAAGTATGTGTACCATACCATAACATGAATTAGGATAATGTTTACCATAATTAGTAGATAGTTTTTGTAGCACCGTTACGTGCAAAACGTGTCAGGGATAGCCAAAGCATGTGCTTACAGCGTCCATTTATCTCGACCTAAGGTTAAGCAATAATTAAAATATAAGTATACGTAGGATTCCAAGTTTAGCCTGTGATTAGGTTTCTAGCGTGTCATAGTTTTACATCAAACGATTTTAGTGCGGCCAAGAAACCATTAATTAAATTCAGCCAAAGTTCTCAGCATTTCAGTTGCTATATTACAGCTTTTAATAGTTTTAATGCTATAAGGAAGTCATAATAATACGGCTAATTATAGTATAATATACAGGGTGTCCCACGGCTATGCCACATGGAGGGAAAGTACTTTAAATATTTGAGATAGGAAGTTTTACTTCAAGGAACTTCACTTTATTTTTAAAATTAAGTAATATTGCATTCAAAGATTTTTAAAAAGTTGCTTGATTCATCCGGGAATCGAACTGACCAAATGTGAAAATTAATATCCTGTATTTTTATGATGCCGATTGAAAGGGTAAATTGTAAGCATTAATTCCTTCTTAGTAACATGGTATCCTAAATTAAAGGAATACCGTGATATTTTAAGTTTTTTCAAATTCGCCTAGTGTCTAGCTCATAGCAAAGATGCATTCTAATAGTATTTTATTGCATTTATCATGCACTTATAAGGAAAACAGTGCAAAAAAGTACTTATTAGTAAATAATTAAAGGTATTTATGAAAATCGCCACGAAAAGTAGATACCTAAATCTAATTAATTATTTTCCTAAACTTAAATGTAAAATTTCACCATGTTATTTCAATTTAAGATACTATGTTTCTTAGAAGGAATTAATGCTTATAATTAACCCTTTCCATCGGCCTCATAAAAATACAGGATGTTAATTTTTTCACATTTGGTCGGTTCGATTCCCAGATGAAGCAAGCACCTTTTTAAAAATCTTTGAATGCAGTATTACTTAATTTTAAAATTTAAGTGAAGTTTCCTTGAAGCAAAACTTCCTATCTCAAATATTTAAAGTACTTTCACTCCATGTGGCATAGCCGTGGGACAACCTGTATAGCAGCACTAATTTAGAGGCTACAAGAATAAAGTAAGTAATCCTAGCAGAATAATTCCTCGATGAAATATATAGCTAACACCCTGTATGAGTGTTTTCTGAACTATAGTGAGTCGTGTGACAGATGTCAAATACGTACATCTTTAATGTATTTTGACATTATTTGTTCGTATTTGACTTATGTCACAGGACTCAAGCTATATTTTACGAACGGTAATTAAATGTACTAATGGCGCTCATTAGAGCTTGTTATATAAATAAAGATAAAGTTTTAACGACATAGTTCTTTCAATATTTCAGGAAACGAAAGGTACAATTCAACAAACACCGGTGACAGCGACTGGCCGCAGCAGCAGCTTCTGTCGCCGACTTACAAGCGACACCAGTTGTTCCTATACGTTTTCTATGAGATTGTCTGAAGATGAAGATACATTCCGTCCGCGGGAACACTGTCGCCTGTCGAAGTTGCTTTTCTCTTAACGTTTACGCTAAACGCAACATACTAAATGTATGGCAATGATTTTGGGGAGGTCACGTGACTTTTTCGCAGGTAATGTCACTGCCATAGATTTTGTACTTATCGTTTGGCGTAAACGCTAACAGATAAGCTACTTGGATAGGGCCTCTGTGCCGCTGCCGCATGTCGCTGCGATCGGTCGCTATCGCTATAGTGTCCGAATTAAACCTTTAGCGTGTTTATCGAGCAGTCCATGACCACTGACCACTTAAGTCGCAGAAAATTTGGTGTCAGATCTAGTAGACCTGGATTTATTCTATACGTAAGTTAAAAGGTACCTACTTCTGGTTTCTTAAAGCCTCAGTAAAGATAGACGCACATTAGTCCGGGCCTAATAACGTGCTGAACATAACGAATTTTAGAATTCTTTATATGATATCCTTTGAAACCTCGGCCACCAATCCACGCCGAATCGGGCGAAACGCCGGAAATATTCGGAAAGTACCGAAACACCTGAGAAATTCGGTCTGTCTGTTCTGTCAGTTGCGTTACACGTGGGCAAAGCGCGCCACGTATCTACCTTTTTCACGTATCTGCTTTTTTTCACGTATCTACGATTCTATCGGTGCTATCGATTCATTCGGCGCGGGCGATACTTTCGGCATAGATAGATCTGCGAGGCCTTAAGAAAATTTCGTTCGGCGCGGAGAAATGTGCGTCTACCTTTAATCTGCCTTCAAATCTCATGTCAGCTGAGCCAATCAAACACGACATTAGGCAGGCTTTTAAAGCCAAGGACCGAGGTTCCTATTATAGACGTTCTTATTGTTATATGGTTCTCAATAACCGGTATACCGGCTTTCTCCTACTAGAGATCCATTTTTGACATAAGTTCTATAGAAGTAATGTCAAAAATCTATCTCTAATAGGGTAAAGTTAGTTTAATCAATATAAGGCATTGACCTATATATCCCTAGACAAGCAGTTCCGAACAAAAATCATGCCCCACACGCCTACTGGTCTGTTGCTCATCGCATCAAACGTCAAAGTGAATATGAAGCTTGTGTTGTGCCCGCACAACACTTGAGTGTGACATGTTTAATGTTCGGAACTGCTTGTCTAGACATATAGGTCAATGATATAAGGTTATGTTATGTACCGTGCTAAGTTTCCTTCAGACGACTTGATTGTTAGATCAGTATGGGGTATGTTACCTGAGGGTGTTGGCGGTGATGGCGCGGAGGGTCGCGGGGATCCGGCGCGCGCGCCGCGCTCATGCCTCAGCGCCGCCGGCGCATGCCCCCCACGGCACCGCCGCCGCTCTGAGAGAACGATACAGGTGTGTTAGTCATCAGGAAGGTACATTATCAATTTATGTTTATTGACATTTGTAGTACATCTTTATACAACGTGAAATTTTAGTGGTTGTTTTCCCGCGGCACAACGATTTGCCCTAAGTAGTACTATCGAAACATAGAGTTAAATTTTAATAATTACCAGAAAAAAATTTTAGTACTACTGAGGGCAAATCGTTCTGCTGCGGGAAAACAACCACTAAAATTTCATGTTGTATAGACTGCTAAAATCATAATCCTTCGTTTTGGATTTGCGAAAACGAAGGGTATCTAATAATAAGAAAATAAACATAAAATAATAAGATTGCGCCAGCGTTTTTGACTTGCAATCTAAGAATATTAGTAATTTTACCTTGAACCTTATTCTATACATATAATGTTCATATTCGTATGAGTTTTCCGTACACTTAGTGCCGGATTAACTACGTAGCAAAAGTAGCAATTGCTACGGGCCCCGCGCAAATAGGCCCCGCGTATCCAAACCTCCACCTGAGCGTAACTATTTTTTGTACTTAATTAAAAAATATATATTATAAATTCCTAATGGATAATTCATTAGAATCATGTTTCCCCAATTTAGATTACTTTACGCATTTATTTGTCTCTCATGATTACTAACTGCAGCGGCGAACCTTAATTTTCGATATTGCCCTACATAAACAATACGTACCGAATATAATAAACGAATTAAGGGCCCCCATAGCATATCAAGGGGCCTTCGATAGAATTTGCTACGGGCCCCGCGCTTGTTTAATGAATCCGGCACTGCGTACACTGTGCGTTCGAGACCTCATAGTATTGTTCGTGAATACGGGAGTTATTAAGTAGATATCTAATTGACGAGATGTGCAATGTGGTGCTGATTAACACTCGATAGACTGTGAACTTTGTGTTGGGTGATAAGTGGCGGTTTCTTTCACTTTTCTTTTGTAACAATTTCCTTCTGGTAGGTATTATAGTGACAGCTTTAGGCAATTTCCCGGCCCACATTGCTTGGACCTTTTTTTTTCCTGCAACGCAGATTTGTGCCCACGTGCGTTTACAGCCCGCATGCGCGCAAAGGTCATACAATATTTACAAAAGTCAATTATAAAATAATTATGTACCAAATTATATTTGATTATAATTTGGTCCTTAATTTTATGATTGTCTAAAAAACAATCTATTTCCGTTCAAATAACAGTTAGCTAACTATATTTGATTGCACGATAAAAGTCAACTAATTAATCACAATAATCACACAAAAATGCGACATGAATAAAAATTTATTTCAAAATTCATAATAAAAATCGATTATTTATATGCAAATTATGCTTTATTAGTGCATTCGTTAGGTCTAGAATCGCATGAATAATACGGAAGGCCTATAAAGCACCTACTGGTGTGGATCGTTAGAAATAAACTTTCACGACGCACCCACGGTCCCACACTATAGTAACTCTAATAAAAGAAAGTAAACATTTTAAACACGGAGGAAATAATTTATTGAACGTAATTCATTTAGAAGAAAGGTGAGAACACAAGTCTTCAGCCTTTGACAATTGATAAACTTCTCAGATACCTACTTATACTTTATAATAAAACAAGTTTAATCGGATTAAATTGCGTATATTACAGATTTTTCCTGACGTTTCGAACACTTTGCAGCGTTCGTGGTCGCAGGACGACTAACCTAACCTAACCCGTTTAAACTGACGACTCCCGGCCACCGTAGGCGCGGGCCTGCGGGCGGTGAGTAATGGGTAGCTCACCGTCCGATCAGGACCAGGCCTGTGCCGAACGGCGCGTACGTGTTCCACGCGTGCCTCAAAGAGATGCAACTTGCAGGCAGGCAGGCATGCAGCCGGCAGGCTTGGGCCCACTAGGGCCCAAGCCTGCCGGGAAAGCGGGATTGTCCGGAAGGGATACCGCTGACCCGGACAAAAGGGCTAAGGAAGGAACACGGGTAGGTTTAAGTCAGTAAGAGTCTGACACTCCCTTCCGCTCCGCCCAGAGCGGGAGGGGTCATTTGATGATATCCCATCCTCAAAAAAAAAAAAAAAAAACCCGTTTAAACTTGTTTTATTATAATGTGTAATAATCGCGAAAACCTAAGACATTACTACTTACTCTTAAAAAGTTTATTTAATTTTGTAAAGCTCTTTTAATAATTATATAAATTTTAATTATGTAATTATGATTATTATCTAAATGCAGTTTTTCACATTCTTAAACGTTGCATGCAACATGCAATTTACTATAATTTTGTAAAAATATGTATCTTATAAGTATTTAAACCTTTCATGCCCTACAAAACAATATTGTTTGGAGAATCAATTTTTTTTTTGGTAAAATTACTTTTAATTGAGCATCTGGTCCACATTTTATACAGAGCTCCTAATAAACGGAGCCATTCCCTTTAAAGACGTATTCACGTCAAAATAATAATTTCGCTAATCGCCTAATAATGATGTCTCGGCTGACAACTGTCCGCTCGATCCTAAGCATAGTGTCCACTGTGCGTATCGTCGGGGACAAAGGTCATACGACGCACTACGTTCGAAAGTTGTTTGTCCGCTAACCCGTCCGCTTGTCCCCACAATCGCAGGTCAAAGAATTCACGTTAATTCGGTTCATATGTGACATATGACCATTGATTAATACCAGGCGACCATTGATAACGGGCCCTTAGGCCCTTTTACAGATGACGAAAATTTATTACATACATTAATTTTCTATTAGTTTTTCGATTATAAATCGGTAAGAGTAGTAATTTCATTAATGGATCGATAGCAGCGCGATTTGCATGCCAAACAACGTGGTGTTTGTCCATAAAAACATTCCAAATGTCAAAGTGCCATGCATTTAAATAATTAATTAAATTAAAACAGCCATCAGATACCGGTAGAACAAAGGCTGTACGTGAAAGACCATTCCACCCGCATTCCATTTCCAAAATTAAAAACATATCGATTCTCTAATTAAATATTCAAAAATGATCGTTCTATTTTCAAGTCCATCCTTTCAACTGTCACTATGACAGCTTCTGTCGGCCAGTGATGAAAGGCCTCCCTCGCCCCTCTGCGAGCTTAGTAAATACGGTAGAGGAAGAGGTAAAGAGAAGATTGAAAGGGATCTAAATGAAGCGGCCATGTTTGCCGCTACTGCAGCGCCTCCCGCAGGCTTTTATGTAAATTGGTCAAGGTCGTGAGGTGTTTCAAAATAGATGCTCTCAAAAGTGAGTGATTAATTTAGCCTAGAAAAAATATATCGATATTTTCCAAGAAAGGATTGAGAGAAGCTACGGGTCTAAGACAAAATAAACTACAACAAAAAAGGACGTAGGTACCCTTGATATAATGTAGTTAGCACTTTTAAGAAATACCTATTGAACTAATTTTGACAAGGAAATCGTCAAATAATCACAGAGTTATCAATGCCAAATTGTTATCAAAAGACCAACATAAGTCAAGTTATATTCAAAATTTAACGAAAATATTTAGACAAAAAGATTTTAAGTACCTAGTCATTAGAATATTTTTTCCGTATATCTTAAGGATGCAGTGAAACAGAGAATTACAGATAATAACACGTATGACGCAGAGCAGTCGTGCTTGGAGCATGCGCCCCAGCAACCTATATAATTGTATTAATTTTCTTTTCTTGGACATCAGTGACCTTTGTCTATAAAAACACACACATTTTAAGACGATACGCCACACCCCGTGATCTAATTATGTCATCTGTCATCCATTGATGAAAATATTCATTCATACACCGAGTTTTGAGGATCTGCATAAAGGCATAGAACACCAAGCAGTTTTTTCTAAAAATACTAGGGCAAACCTGACAAAACCAACATAATAGACCTTGGATTCCTTAACAAAGGGATGATTTTAGCTCAGGATAGCTTAAAGCTGACGAACTGAAACCAAAATATAGATCGGGTACCCTCAAGTGTAAACTGTCAAATACTCACACAGCACACAATGTTACGCCTAGTTTTCACAAACAATATCCACTTTGTACAACGGATGCACAGTTTATTACAACACACGTATGGTTAATATGCACTTTTCTAATGAATTTTCACAGTTTTCAGGGAGGCCTGAAGGCTGCAGAGCCGTATCACAGTGACATTTGTCATGTGCGGCGCGCGCTCGGAGTCCTTCGGCGTCTGTCGGAAGCGATCGGATGAGGTCGGGGCGCTCGACGGTGGTTCGGGTTCCGTCGAGCGGTATTGATCGGGAGTTCGGCCGGCGCCCGGCGGCCGGCCGCCGCCGGTGGCGCCCCCTCTCGGCGCTAATGAAAGCTGATGGCCATCCATTATTTAGCAGCCTCCAAGACTGTGCGGTACGCGAAAATTAATGGCGAATTTATTGATTTATTGCAAGCGAAATTAAAGATTGATTGGTTAAGTGAGTTTGGCTCGTCCGATAACGATTAGTCTGTTTGTAGCTAAATAGTTGTCACGTATTGCGGGTGTATCGATACCTACACGGATATTATTATGTTGGTTCATAATCTGTTATCAGATAAACATAGCTTAGGTAACTGATTGATTAAGCTTTAGGTAAAAATAGACAATATTTTAAGTATTGACTATGGGTCATAATAATTTATCTTAATTAAATATTAAATTAATACGACCAAAATATATTTTAAATACATAACTGAATGTTTAAAATTTATTATAATGTTCCTTCTTGATAACGAAAACAAAACAAAACGGCGTGTTCGCTTAAACATAATTATGTATAAATAAACAAAACATGACAGATGGTTTCAATCCGATTAGTAGGTATTTGTATACTAATTTTTCATAAGGTACCTATCAACTTCGCCCATATTATTACAGATAGATATCATACCAGAGTATTTGACAAAGGCAATAAGCAAATATTATTATTAAATAAGCAAGCTCAAAGCAATGGGCCGGTCATATTAGTCGAAGAACCGATGACAGCTGGGGGTAGACAGAAAGTTCAAAGTCGCTCAGCGAGCTATGGAAAGGGCAATGCTTGGAGTGTCTCTGAGGGATCGAATCGGGATGAGGTAATCCAACAGAGAACCACAGTAGTACAGAGCCTACAGAATAAGCAAGCTGAAGTAGTAATGGGCCGGCCGTATCAGTCGTGGAACCGATGACCGTTGGACTAGACATGTTCTTGGGTTGGGACCGCAAATTGGCAAACGTAGGATAGGATGCCCTCAGGCGAGGTGAAGCCACGATCTTTGCAGGCTGGCTGGCTGCAACTGGATGAGGGTAGCCGACATTCACGATTGGATAGGCGAATGTTTATAAGATAGATATCCCGAACGAAGCTCTTTGATTCCTCTTTCATTGTGAAAACCGCCAAACAATGGAATGCACTGCCGGAGTGGGTGTTCCCCGATATAAAAATCGGAGCATCTTCAAGTTGCGAGTGAATAGGTTTCTTCTAGGCAAGCGTGCTCCATCGTAGACCGCATCAGGCGAGATGGCGGCCAAAACGCAAGCCTATTATTTTCCAAAAAAACAAACACTGATTATTACACTGCACCACTTGATGAAAGCTAGCTAGGTTGATTGCAATTATTGACTGAGACTATAGTATCTCCTATTTCAAGTCAGTAGATCTAGTTTACTTACTAGAAATATCAAGTTCTGAACTACAACTAGGTATAGCGGCAGCAGTTATGACCACAAATGTCACCTGCGCAATAGCTTATTTTTTTTTCGGTCTCTTTGGCAGAATGAATAAGACGGGGTGCGTCGAGGCTGCACGCGATTGGTTCGTCAGTCTATGCTAGTCGTCTTATTGGACCATTCTCTATTAGGTACGTATTGTCAACTATCTATTGTCTATTGGGCCGAAAATGTACATGCGCGATCTGTGATCATAATTCTCGTCGCGACCTATACAAGCAGATAGGAGCACACGCACCGAATATATGTTCGAACGAATCGTTCAACACTAGCTATCTGCAGCAGCTACATCGCTGAGTGAGTAACCCCCCTATTACGGTTTCCAAAGTTTATCATTAATGTAGATGGATGTTCGTTTACTTTTTTGTTAATAAGGAATTTAACTAATTAAAAGTTCCTTCCGGAAGTTTACTGAGGATCCCCTGAAAAGCCAACATGTGTATAAAAAGAACTAGATATGTACCAACAAAACTTGAGAGCAGAACAAAAGAGGGATGCAGGTAGGTATCTTTCTCTTGCACTTTTCACTATTATATATTTATTTATTATTATTTTTTTAATAAAACGTTGCCCCACACTAGGATTTCTCCTGTATCGTGGGTGCGTTTACAAACACAAATATCACAAACACAAACAGCCAGACCTATGTGCAATGCGGGAATCGAACCCGCGACACGTTGCGCAGCAGCCAATCTCTCAGCCACTGCGACAACCGTGCGGTCGAAACGTAAAAAATTGTAAAAAAACCGTGTCTGTACATTGAAGAATGAAGATATTCCAGAAAATACACTCTGGCACAGATAATATAATACTATACGTACAGATAGCATCTCATACAAAGAAATGTGACCGATTTAGCGCGGGCTATCTTCGGGCTATACATTTTTCCGTGCTTAAAGGATTTTCCAAAATTTCAACAAATATTTTTCATGATGTATTTTTTCATGTTCTCAATTTTACACAAACTTCAATAACAAATCGATACATAGGTATAACGCCATCTATTATGAGTTATTTCAACAAATGTTCCTTTGTTCCTGATGAGGCCCCGTGACTCTGGATAGGGTACTGAGCGGTGCGCGCATCTCACAAAAAGTACTGAACGGATTTTGATGTGGTTTTCTTAGTTTCAAAGTCAAAGTCAAAGTCAAAGCATTTATTTCAATTAGACCAATTACAGGTACTTTTGAATTGTCAAGGAGTCTGTCAGTTAGTCATAATGATGAAGCTAGATGCTGGAACGGGCATCTAGCGTAGATTCCTATGGAGAAGAACGGGCAAGAAACTCCATGGTTACTCTTTTAAATCAAATGATTACAATATCATGGTTACATTGCTTTTGTCGGAAATAACACAAATATGAGAGAACAATGTAAAAGTCTAGAATAATAGTAAACACAACTCCAGATTTTTAACTTGGGGTCCAACTTGGCAAAACCGAATTGACCAACCCTGACTCCACGTAGTCTTATCTGCCCTACCTCTAGAGTGTTTTGTAAGCCCTGAGGCGCGGAGGGCGAAGGACCAAAAGTCCGAAGCTGCGAAGGTGAGGTGGGTGCCTGCGATTTGTTACGCAAGGACGGAGGGGCTGCACCAGCGTCGGAGACGTGTAAAATGCCGTGGTCCGATCATTTTGGCCACATCATCAAATTCCTCGGCATTTCATGAAACGCCGTGGTCCGATCGTATTGGGCAGATCATGGCAGCTAACTAGCCAGACAAATCAACAAACGTAAATTGTTGATAGATCTGTCCGAATTTTACTTACCTAGCCATATCATACCTAAATTAATTGGAAAAGTCGTTGGCGTTTTTTGATCTGACCAAATTTTACGATTGGCCGACGACATACATATATCATAATGTTCATATTCATTTGAGTTTTCTGTACCTACACTATGCGTTCCAGACCTTATAGTAATGTTTGTGAATACGGAATCTTAGTACATTTTCATAGAATGCAAAAAATCTTCCTCCAAATAAACCAACCATCAATATCGACACCAAAACATCAAGAATACGCAGTCGCAGCACAACGCCAAATAATCAAATCACACCCAAAAAAACAAACAAAATCAAAACAAAAAATCGCCTAATCGCATTCCTAGTACGTCAGTACTTTATCGATGAGTTAACGCTCCGCGGAGCCGGCGCGGCAGATCGAGTGCACTTGTTTTTCACTGTCTGTGGGGCTAATTGCGCCATTTTTCATTTGCGGCCCTTCCGCGCCCCCCGGCCCTACAGGGGTGGGGGCCACCCCGTGACCAGACTTGGCTATTCTTGGCTACTGCGTGTTTACTAAATGGATGCGTAAAATGGTAGGTTTGGATGTACAGTTAGATGGATTGACGTGATGATGGTCAAGAAGATGCATATTGAGTTTATAATAAAATTATTATTTAGCAGGTTTAATAACTTATGTACAATAACAACATATTGTGACGTTTTAGCAGTATCTATATTTGTAATAAAAAATCTATTACAATTTGGTAAAACGAAGACTCAGTTAAATAAAGTGAAAAAAAACCTTATTAATTCTCAAATTAATAAGGTTTTTTTTTACCTTATTAATTCGAGGTCATTGACGTTCCTATTATTAGTTAAATCCAAAAACAAGGATTATTTAAAAAGGTTTTAGATCTAAAAACTAAGAGTAAAAAACTATAATAACTTTAAATTGTCTTCAAGTTATAAAATATTATGACGACTCTATAATCAGTGCAGCTGCCTACCATACGTATAATTTAGGCTAGGAGCTAGTGATAATTTTCAAATTAAAGTGTAAACGAGTCTTTTAAGGCCATATTGTCAACAGCTGCAATAAAATAATTAAACGGATACAATCAAGCACACATTTAGCTGATAAAAGTTAGTAAATACCGAAATAAAATACTACCATCCGCGATTCAGAGATGAGTGACCAACAAAATATGTAAATGAATTCCGCTACTTATAATTGTGTCACTCAATTCAAACCAGGCTGATGTGATTAGGTAGCTAAATTGGTTTGGACATCATTTTGCATATAAATATTGATCCGGGTATGAAAAACCGCCATACTCTAGATATTCTGTTGTTTACAAACTAAACTAATTTAGTCCCATTATGTCTCTTTCTAACAAAAAGCATGAGAAAGGGATAGATGATATTTAGTCCTGTCAAATTAGTTCACTTGCATATTTTTTACGTGAATTTAGTCGCCATGGCCATATTAAGTCGGGACTATTTTCCCGTAAATGATAAGGGCGTAGACTAATTTGACAGTTCTCAGTCATCAGTTCTCAGTTCATATTTGCTAACCAGATACATGATATTTGTAAGAAAGAGATATAGGTAGTGTGATTAAAATTTGTTAAGTGCGATGTACAACAGAATAAGCAACAATATATAATATGTATATCTACTCTTGCAGTAGGACTAAATACAAATGGAGTGCAGAAATTACTAAATACAAATCTATCAATGCAATATTGAAGCAAATATGAATTTGAATTTCCAAATAAACAGAACAGCTTCAAAAGGGCTAAAAATGTATTAAATATTAACCAAAAACCCATAAATCTGGTAGATACTACTCTCTGACATAAATATAGCGTACTAAGATAACTTGTAATAGATTAGATACTTAACAATTAGAGGTCCGGCATTAACCTCGCGGTCGGTACATCAATATAAAGTAATGTCATTAAAATAAAATAATGTTAATGAATCTGAACCGACCGCCAAACATATCGCACCGGATACATATCTCAAAGTTTAATGTTAGCATCTAATTGGTCATACAGTTGTAGGCCAGGAAACAGTGAGAGCAGGGAACACAGTATCTAAAACATATTTGTTTTTACACGGATGCCTGCGTACATGCAACGAATAATGTAGAAAATTAAATAATGAACCGTATAGATAAACGTCTTGAGCAAAAACGGCGTAGTGGAGGAAACTTTGCGCACGTAAGCTTTCATGCAAAGTTCAATAATAATTTTCGACTATTGCGCAATCAAGGTAATTTTTCAAGATTTTTGCCCGGTATATGTAAAATTCTACAGTCACGAGCATAATTATTACCATGGACAGTTCGGCAATATATCTGATTTCATAATTCATTCATTATTTTTATAAATTAATTACCGAACTGATTCATTTCTTAATTTATGAAATTAATGAATGAATCATGAAATCAGATATTTTTACTGAACTGATTCATTGATTAATTTATAAAATGAATGAATGAATCATGAAATGAGATATTATTACCGAACTTTACATAGTACCTAATACATTTGTACTGGTGACTTTACTCTCAGTAAGTATAAGCTTTAATTTTGAGTGCTTTAACAAGCAACAGGAAGGTATAGACAGTTAAAAAGCTATAGCTTGCGAACCTCAGGCGGCCTCCCACTGCGTAATGAGGGAAAGAATCGAATTAATTTCTAACCAATGGCAGTTTTTTTACCTCTTTGCAAATTAAAGTGCAAAAAACCTATTAATGTTCCCGTGTTGTTGGCAAAGAGTTTTGCTTAAAACCTTAGTGTAAAGTTTTATCTCACGAAGGCAAATTGGTCTTAATTGTATGTGTAGAATAGTAGATGCACGTGCACTTGTCTCTGTGTGCGTGAAGGTGGGTCGACCCATAGTGAGAGCTTTCGAGTTTGCGCACATAGAAACAATGTGTACGTGCGCCAGACACAATAAAGACCAACGTCTTCGCGAGATAGAATATCTATAGCTTTTCAATATTGTGCATTTTATACAGTTTAGTACGCATAATTGTTGCTAAATGATACCGCTGTCTATAAGTCTCCTGTCTCCTGGTCTATACGACTGTCTTTTAGTCGAGTGGTATAGTAACTACTTAGTAACTTTCCAATACCGAGTTACCGGTTCAATGAACACTATGATCCTTCAGTGTTTCTTAATTAGGTATTAGGTACACGGTAGGTATATTTACATATTAGTACATTATACAGGTTGTCCCACGGCTATGCCATATGGAGGGAAAGTACTTTAAATATTTGAGATAGGAAGTTTTGCTTCATTGAGACTTTACTTTATTTTTAAAATTAAGTAAAACTGCATTCAAAGATTTTTAAAAAGTTGCTTGCTTCATCTGGGAATCGAACCGACCAAATGTGAAAAAATTAACATCCTGTATTTTTATGATGCTGATTGAAAGAAATAATTATAAGCATTAATTCTTTTTAAGAAACATAGTATCTCAAACTAAAATAACATGGTTAAATTTTACATTTAAGTTTAGGAAAAGAACTTTTCCGGCCGTGCCACAAAAAAATAAACATCTGTTCAACACACGTTCAACACGAATGCTACCAAAAATAATAGGCAATTGTTTTAGCACTAACTTGTCTAAAACAAGTGTGTATTATATTTGGTAGCATTCGCGTTTAACGTGTGTCTATCTTTTTTGTGGTAAGGCCGTTCGTGTCGATATTCATAGATAGCTTTGATTATTTAGTAATAAGTACTTTTTTTATGATGCTGATTGAAAAAACTAATTATAAGCATTAATCCTTTCTAAGAAACATAGTATCTCAAACTAAAATAACATGGTTAAATTTTACATTTAAGTTTAGGAAAAGAATTAATTAGAATAACTTTTCGTGTCGATTTTCATAGATAGCTTTAATTATTTAGTAATAAGTACTTTTTTACACTGTTTTCCTTAAAAGTGCATGATAAATGCAATAAAATACTATTTGAATGCATCTTTGCTATGAGCTAGACACTAGGCGAATTAGAAAAATAATAAAATATTACGGTGTTCCTTTAATTTAGGATACCATGTTACTTAGAAGGAATTAATGCTTACAATTAACCCTTTCAATCAGCATTATAAAAATACAGGTTCATTTTTTCACCTTTGGTCGGTTCGATTCCCAGCTGAAGCAAGCAACTTTTTTTTTTTTTTTATGCAGTATTACTTAATTTTAAAAATAAAGTGAAGTTTCCATGAAGCAAAACTTCCTATCTCAAATATTTACGTAATCAAATCAAATAAGTACTTTCCCTCCATGTGGCATAGCCGTGGGACACCCTGTATATATTAGCATATGTATTTATATAAGTATATATATTATAACATATTTATTTATGTTTATTTACCTACTTCTTGTTTTATTTAAGACGTTCACTCTAATTCTCCTCTTGATGCTTTCACACACATTATGTCTACATTTCTTTTTTCCTCATCTCTCCTTTCGCAGGTCTGCTGGCAGAAATTTCTATTGGAATAAGCAGTACCTTTGTACTCCAATTACTTTTTAATTTATCACTGTAAATTCTATTGTGTGTAGGTACATAAATTGTTAAATAACTAAATACACTTTTGTCAAACTAACACATTTTTAGAAGGATAATAATTTTATTCGGTTCCTGTTTCTGGAGCCCTAACCAGTAGCTTGGACCCTGTTCCCTATACCGGTGGATAAATAATAATTATATTATACTCTTTCTTCTATACCGTAGCAGTGGCAAATACGATTGTTCACTGTTAATATTTGCCCGTTAATCCGTGTCTGCGAAATTAGGTAATACCTAATTTCCAAAATACTTGCACAATATTGTGCTTTTCTCATGAGCCCCAATAGCTCCAATCAACCTATAGAATGCCATTCCTTCATATTTCTAAATAACTTTTTTTTACAAACGATCACTTTGCCCGCGAGTTTGTCCGCGTGAACCACAGCAACTGTGCATGTTTTCGGGATAAAAAGTAGCCATGTTACTCGGTGATAAATCAATGATAATGTAGCTTTCTACTGATTCAGTAGTTTTAGAGTTTATCCATCACAAACAAACATACAAAAACATAAACCTTCTCTCTTTATAACATTAGTGTAGATGCGCACCTCTGTTACGTAGGTACCTACTCCGTAGATGCCTAATAATTATAAAATGATTGGATTCTATAAAAAATCTTGTCTCCTACTAAGCCATTATGGAGTTGTCGCGGTAACTTTCCAATATTGCGCCCGCGCTTCGGTAACGGTTCAATGGACATAATTAGTGACGTACCTGTTTCTTAGTATATTTAAATTTTTATTATTTTTTATGTGATGGCGACATGTTAAGCGGCTGGTGAAGCAAAACGTTATATTTTATTTAAATATAAAATTATTGTAGTGGATTTTAGCGAATTTTTTATTAGTTAACTGCCCTTTTTTGGTAATTTGTTGGTAATCTTCTCGGAATAGATCAGTCTGTAATTTTGTAATTAGCAAAACATTAACATAATGTATATTTTTGAGATTTTATTTGGGTTAGAGCGGCGCCACGGTACGGCAGAGGTCGTGGGTTCAAATCCCGCGTGTGACAGTTGTTTTTTGAATCTCTTATACATAGGTATATTTAATAACAAAAACATCAACAGCTAATTGCTTACTCAGATGAGGAACTTTGCTACAGCAGGTAGGTGTCTTATCTATTGCACTTTACTTTGAGAATCAAAGTTTTCATAACACCACCCAAAGTTTTCATAGTTATCACGATGCGGAAAACATACCGGAAAATTAATATAATATACGTACCTACAAATAACGCGTTGAATGTGCGACCCTCAATCCAATGTCCAATTTTCCGGTCAGACGACCTGAAAAAAGAAAACCCGAGTTTTCGAACTATGCACATGTCATCGATAAAATTTTGCATACTGGCAGCATTTAATAGCGTTATTTACAGTATTTTTACCCGACTTCGGCAAAGCCAAAAGGAAAGGTTATCATTTTAGAAGTGTATTATGTTTATATACCTGGCCTTATGAGATGTATATATCACCGCGACAGGTTACATCTGTCATTAAGATCTGACCCCGAAAACGAGACAAAAAAACTGATCTATCACCGCTATAGGAACTTCTGCAACAGTCTTTTACGAAAACTTAAAACTGAGTATAACAGTCGACAGATCCAGGATAATAAGAACAACTCCCAAAAATTATGGAAAGTTCTAAAATCAATATACGACCCCTGTGGCCAAAGGTACAATACATCCAACTTAATAACAAACTCTCCCGATCCAGTCGAGTCTCTCAACAGATGCAACACTTACTTCACATCCGTCGGCAAGAACCTTGCCGCTACTATATTAACAAGACTATCAGAAACTCAGACATCTCTCACTAGCAAGTACACACCACTAAACACATCGCCCTCCTCTTTCTTTCTATCCCCCACTGATGAAACAGAAATCATAGACTTCATCAATCAATTAAAAAACGATAGCTCCCCGGGACCTGACAAAATCAGTGTAAGACTCATAAAGAAAATACAAAACTTGATCATAACACTACTCACCCACCTAATTAACCTAAGCCTGGAAACAGGAGTATTTCCTGAACAATGGAAAGTTGCAGCAGTAAGCCCGATACAAAAAATGGTCCTAAGGACAAACCAGAGAACTATAGACCTATAGCACTTCTCAGCATTTTATCGAAAATTCTAGAAAAAGTAGTAAGCACCCGTCTAGTAAATTTTCTTGAAAAAAATGATCTAATTTCAGAAAGACAATTTGGTTTTAGAAAAGGAAAATCAACTGATGACGCGGCTTCCCTGCTTACTAACACAATATCTACAATTATAGAAAAAGGTAAACGTTGTATGGCGGTCTTCTTAGATCTGGCTAAAGCATTCGACACAATTTCAACTGATCTCCTTCTTAAAAAACTTAATGCTGCAGGGATTAGGGGTACACCACTTGAATGGTTTCACAGCTACCTCACAAATCGTAGACAATACGTTAAAGCAGGTGAATACTCAAGTGGCCTTCTCCCTATCAGTTTTGGAGTTCCGCAGGGCAGCATACTAGGCCCAACACTATTCATCATCTACATGAACGACATTCTGAACATCACTCTACCAAACGCTGAATTAATATCCTACGCGGATGACACGGTCATTACGTTTCATGCCTGTACCTGGGAGCAGGTCTACTGCCTCGCGGAAGATGGTTTAGCAACGATAACCCAAACACTCAACAACAACCTACTAACACTCAACATACAGAAAACCAAGTTCGTCACATTCTGTTCAACAAATACATCTTGTCCTCCTCGCAATCTTACATTAAAATTTCACACGTGTCATAACCATCTCAATACCTCACGTGAAGACTGCTTGTGCGAATGTATAAACCGGACTCAATGCATCCGATATTTAGGTCTACTCATTGATGAAAATCTATCATTTAAAGCGCACATTCAATTCCTATCTGGACGTGTAAGGAAACTCATCTATATAATAAAAAAAATAAGAGACTGTACTCCAAAAGACATCCTACGGATGGTCTATTTCGCCATATGCCAGTCTATTATACAATATGGTATCTCAATTTGGGGTGGAGCAGGAAAAACGATTATGATCGAACTAGAAAGAGCTCAGAGAGCTGTCATAAAGGTGCTTCTAAGAAAACCGTTCCTCTACCCCACTGACTTATTATACAAAGAGTTCTCAGTTCTCCGCGTCCGTCAACTATTTATTCTTAATGCATACCTTCATATACAAAAAACTATTAAAAATAGACCAGACTATTCCTTAATAACTTCCAAACGTGTCCTCCACATCCCACTACAACGAACCACCTCTCTCCTAGCCAGACGCTGTCCCGCCTTCCTGCACACCTTTGTGTATAACAAGGTCACCAGCAGTATGCCCTGTGACTCCAATGACCTCTCCCTTTCTACATATAAAAATATTCTCAAAACTTGGCTATTAAGTCTTTCGTACGACGAATCTGAAACAATACTCACACCATAGCTCATACAATACACCCGGACACCCACATATCAACTTCACTCTCACTTACAAACACAGCCCCACTTCACTCTAGCACACGTCACCCTCACATTACTTTATGTTTACTTATTAATTAAGTTTTTTATCCACTTTGTTACACTGCTTAAATAATTCTAAATTGTGTGTTTGTTTTTTCTCTTTGATTTTTCTCTTTATAATATTATACCTATGTCATCGCAACTCTGGTCCCCAAGATACAGGCCTCGCCTAGTTTGGGGACCACCGTAAAGAACTTAATGATGTACATACCAATGGTTCAATAAATGATTAAATGATTAAATGATTAAATGATTAAATGATTAAATATCTATCTGCTTAAAGAGCACGAGTAATTACGGATATGTCTAGTCTCTAGCTAGAGAGAAAAATAAAAAAAAACTGGCCAAGTGCGAGTCGTACTCGCGCACCGAGGGTTCCGTATCAATTTTGGACGTATAAAGTGAAAAAAACCGGACCGCATAACTAAGTTTGTTTGTCAAGGAATTTTGATGATTTTGAAAAAACTGTAATAGTTAGGAACATCGTTTTATTTTTGGTGCAATATTTGGGTCAATTCCTATCAACTCTAATTATTTCAGATTTTTCGCTTCGCAAACTTCTAAGATAAGGCGGGGGGGGAATGGTATTTTTTCAGACCTTTTTCGTCATATGTCGAAAACTGTGAGACATAAAATAAAATGAAAATATATTTTGAAATGTGCAAATCAAGCCCTTTCATATGATATGTCACTTGACCTAGTATCCCCACTTTAAAATTTCGGACCCCCACTCCGGCCCCTTTTGCAATAAACATATTTTTTGACTTTTTTCATTTCCAATAAAGTTGGGCAAGCATTTTTTATAACTGTTCCAAATTTGAAGTCGATAGCTTTAATAGTTGCTGAAATAAGCAGGTGTGACAGACAGACAGACAGACAGACAGACAGACAGACAGACGAAGTCGCACCATAAGGGTTCCTTTTTTACCATTTTGGTACGGAACCCTAAAAATGACAGCTCCAAGTGCAGTCATAAAAATGGCGTTAAGCATTATGTATTTAAACAATTAATAAGTACTTACATCTATTTATAAGTACCAACCTACTTATAAACCAGAATTTAAAATAATATGAAACCTAACAATACCTACCTATACACGGATACGGATACATTTTCTAAGGCAAGTTTTCCTTGCTCCCGTAGTTCTGTATCCCGCCAGCACGCAGCGATAGTTCCCGCCTAGTGCGACAGATGGCGTTCATACTAACAGCGGGTGATATGATTAAAGGGGGTAGTTACGAGTATGATTTATAATCTATTACTATTATAAAATTGTAAACAAGCTGTGTCTGTACATTGAAGATATTCCAGAAAAAACAGTCGGGATAGGGTACTGGGACGTAACTATACCCAAAAAGATTTTTTTTTATATTTTCTGTCTGTTTGTCTGTTTGTGCGCGCATCACGCAAAAGTACTGAACGGATTTTGATGTGGTTTTCACAGTTCGATAGCTTGGTTCGATAAGCCACGTTTCATCTAATTCTGATGGGAGGATGGAAGGAAGGATGAACGGATTTAATTCAGAAAAAAAATTGGGTTTCGTTATGTCCCAGACACCCAGTACGGTACCTACCTTATCCCGACATTTTTCTGAAAAATCTTCAAGTGCTTGTTTCTTGTTCTGACACGATTTCTTTAGTTTTCTAATGATATGGAAAACAGCTGATGAAACGAGTTAAGAAACCATTCATGCAATTTTATTTTATTTATTTTTATTCAAAAATCGCAATATAGGTACTTAAGCGACGGATGTAATAACCTCCATGTCGGTTATGAGGTCAGACAAAACGACAATTAAAATTAAAATTATTAGTGAATACCTACCAATTTGTAATTGCTTGCAAATCATCATAGTCTACAAGAGAACCGGTCGCGAATGAGTTCCATTGCAATTTGAATGAAAATAACTAAATTAAACGTTAATTAGTTTTATTCGTGATTATGTTCGCGGACATTATTGATTTCTGTGATTTCGCTTGAGGTTATAGATAGGGATGAATTCGATACTGATACGGACACCGATATATCGGTGATATTTTGATTATTCCGATATATCGGTATAGGTAATATTTATTTGCCGGGCACTTGATCGCGCACCATTTTCGAGACAACACCACTCTACAATATTCTACATTGGTATCGGTAGATATAAGTAGCAGCCAACTAAATAAATAGTAGGTATCTACACATACTTATTTCTATTCAAATTGTATCTAAAACTGTACAATAATTAATATTTACAAAAAATGTTAGCTTGCAATTAAATAAGTAGTTACTAATATAATTCTTCTTTATTTTTGTATTTTTTTTTTTTTTTTTTTTTTTTTCCTAAACATAATTATATTATTAATAGCAACTTAAATTATTTATACTATGTACAAGTAGGTATAAAAAATAAAATAAAAAAGCTCATAGGGCATCAAAAAATTCGTCCGCATCGCTGTCAGCGGGAAAAGTGCCCAAAAGACTGGCGGCATTGCCACGCTGGATGGCAATGCTAATTCTTTGGGCTAAAAAAAGGCCAGCTCTCTGGTCCCGTGTGGAGTCGACCAACCGCTTGGCGATGTCCCGAAATACTCGATGAGCACTCGGACCCCACGGCCCTAGTGTTTCAACCCCAAACGGCTCAAACAAATAGCTACCAATAAGGTTGTTATATTTGCGCCGTTTGAGGTTTTCTGCACCTGCAGCAGCCGCTCCAACGCAGCACGCCGTGCTAGGAAGATGGGATGGCGCGAGGGTGTCGACACAGGTTGCATCCCACACCAAAGGCCTACCCAACTTCCAGGGCATTAAGGTCATTCCGTCTGGTCTCTTCCCATCGTCGCGAGCCAGGCCATTAGGTTCTAAAACAGCTGGCACCCCGGCGGTGACAAGAGCCCGACGGATGATGTCGTTAATGCTGGCGTGCCGTGCCATCCGGCCAGCACTTTTGCTGCAGGATAGGCCATGGTGTCCGAGGCAGTCGACTCCTTCACCGCACTGACAGCGATGCGGAGCCCCGCAAGGAGCCCCCAAACGCAAACATGTAGCGAGCCGGAATGTGGTGTCACTCAGCATAGTGCCTATGTTGGGTGACGGTAGTGCCTGAAGCCAGAGGCCCGATTCCCATTCACCCACAGCCAGCAGGCGGGCACGCTCTGCAGTATTGGTGGACGTATTAATAAGATTATACCGTACCAACCTACAGAGCGGCTCATCCCACTGTCTCTGGGAAGACGGGTTCTCTGGCTGAACCGTATCCGGGCAAGCCACTTTCCAGGCGTTCACCGCATCGGACACACACGGCACGTCAGAGTCAACCTGAGAAGAGGCTAAGATTTTTGTGGTTAACTCTTCGGTGCTGTGGACCGAGGACAGGAACGCCGGTAAACTTACACTAGAAATTTTGCGGACGCCGAGCCCACCAAAACGAATGGGTAGTGTGGCTTGCAGCCACGCGCGGTCGTCCAATGCCACATTTAAAATAGGTATAGTATAGTCTAAAAGGTATGGCTGCTTCCATAAAGAGGAAGAGCGGAGAAAATACATAAAATTTGGACCGAAACAGCAATATCTGATAAGTGTGAATGCAGAGTGTAAATTAATTTTAGAAAGTCTATCCGAAATATCGTTAAAATGTTTAATTTTATCATCGACGAATGCTGAAAAACTGTCTTCTAAAATTGGGGAACCTAGGAGGTGCAGTGAACTGTTATCCAAAACTTTAATATCTGGGGCTATTGAATTGAACTTCTGTATAGTTGATTGTCTGTCGGTATTGTCACAAAGGTAAATTTCGCATTTGGAGTTGTTGAGCTCAAGGCCGATAGATTGGAACTGTTGCTTTAGGAACTGAAAATCTTTTAGAACGGTGTCTACGTCACCTCCTAGTGTTCCATCATCTAAATACCACACATTAAATTTTGAATAATATAATATAATAATATAATTATAATTTACTCGATCTTATTGTCAATAAACGTTTCTTATGATTCACTGACTGTACTTTTTCTATTAGTATTGATATCGGTACCGCCGATACATATTCATAATTATCGGTGCCGGTATCGTATCGACCAAAATGCGTATCGATGCATCCCTAGTTATAAAGTTAAATGCATTTTTTTATACATCTCCAATTCTCCATGATTGTTCCACTCGTTGCTAAACAGACTGCTGTCCGAATGAGTTCTTAGGTTTGTTTTCCAAGCAAGCAGAGGATTCGTGACTAGTTTTTCTAAGCATGGACCTATTTTTCAAATAGAATAGCTACTTCTTGCTATAGGTATATGGAACTATTGAAAAATGGAACAATACGGTAATTAAATTCCGTTTTTCCTTTTCAGGTACGGAACCCTAAAAATGTTGGTATCATGAATGTACGAGTATCGGGATTTCGGGAGTAGGTACGACTCTATTACCTGCAAAACGTTATTCAGCCAATTATTATGATGATAATTATGAACAATAATAATTATTATTATTGTGTATTTACCAACAACTTTGGAGGCTCTCATTGGGAGGCTGGATCAAGGGCTTGATACAGAAAGCAGTACTCCTAGACACGGCACGCATCGTGAGGAGGTTCCTTTCTCTGGGAGTTCTGACCCTGTAGCTTGGACCCTGTTCCCGATACCGGTGGGGCACTATTTTGTATATTTTGAAATGTTTTATTTTTTTATATTTTTTTACGATGAAATATTTAAAAATGTGATTAATATGTGAATAAAATGAATAAAGACGTATAATTATTATGATAAGCAAACTTACCAGCATTGTACAGTGAATTGGTTATGATGGTGGGAGCGCTGCCCTTACGACTTTAACAGCGTGAGGGGCAATCACCGCTCCCTATCATTTTATTTTGCAGACTTTATTGTGTCCATAACTAAATTATTTTAATTTCATAGAATTTTTATTGTTAAAAACTAGCTTCTGTCCGCTTGGACTTTTTAAATGACCTCCTTAGTGTAGGGTGGCTAGTACTACGAAGACGTCAAGCTGTATGTCTGATTCATCCCACCGGAATTAAAATGTGGCTTAGATTTTAAGTTGAACCCCAAGCTACCAAACTATGAAAACCACATCAAAATCTGTTCAGTAGGTACCTACTTTGTGCGTGATGCGCGCACAAACCGACAATCAGACAAAAAATCCAAAAAAAAATTATCGGACATGGTTACATCCCAGTGCCTACCTACTCTATTCCGACTTTTTTCTGGGTATCTTCAATGAGACACTTCACTTCAGAAGGGACACGGCTTTTTTACAGTTTTTTTATAGTACATACTTATAGATACTGATGACCTTTCTCGATCTTCAGGATTAACTTTATGTGTATATGGTGAACATCTCAATGTTATCTGCTTCCCTGCTTGTTCCAGTCTGGCCTTTCTTTCACACGTCACATTAAATTCTATGACGACGTAAACATGCGATGAATTAATACACCCACATTTCATTCATACAAGCTTCTTTAAACGACACGTTCAAGGCCAGCATAGGATCTATAATCGAAACTTGATTTCTAAACTTAGAACGAAAAGGACCAATTACTTATTAATTAATAAATAACGAAAACAAATTAGACTGTGTTTTCTTTTCTTGTCCTTAAATAATTAATTGTTATTAACTCCCACGCCGATCTCGTGCAAAGAAGTACCTACAGAATTTAGGCCTGGACTCCACCAAAGCGGATATATGCGGAGATGTCCGAAGCGGAGGCGACAAGAGATGATTTTTAGCTAGGGTCTATCTGTATCTAAGTCTAGAGATGTGTACGGGCTAGACGAGCGGAAATGTGTGCTGACCAGAGCCGAGATGTGTGCTGGCTAGAGAGGAAATGAGCTGCGTGAGGCGAGCTTGGGATGAGGGCAACTATACCGGCGCCGCTTGCTGCACGCCGCTACCATCTCTTCTCGTCTCCGCCTTGTACCGGCTCAATATCGGCGAGGCACAGCTCACATCTCCGCTTCGATCGCGTCAAATATGATACATCTCCGCTCAGTGGTATCCATTGAAGCTGAGTGGAAAGAGATGATGTGTGAATAACGAAATTCTATTGGTTGTTTAAAACACATCTCTCGTCTCGTCTTAGCTTTGGTGGAATCAGGGCCTATTATTAGCAGCTTATCGGCTAGCGTAACTCTTAAAGTTGGAAGGGCATTATTAAAATGAAGGGGTTGGCTGCGACTTCTCGCAATGTTAAGTGACAGGTTGGCAAAAATGGGCGGAGTTTACAGTGTGTATAGGTAATTTATTATTTCAACGTATTGGCATAAACTATGTGGCTTAAATCAAACTTGATCAGTGCATTATTGGTCCTTGTTACTCCGTTGAATCCATAAGGACTAAAGACCAAAAGCAATGGCCTTAAGGACCATCATGTTTGAATTTTAAGTCGGGAAAAGTTCATCCAAGAACCAGAAACAAAAACAGCGAATCGTAAATATCATTTGTATAACATGACGACGTCAATTAAGTCACCCCCGCCCGAACTATATCAAAGCACTTAGCAAATAAAACATCGCGGCATCACTCGGCAATAAGTCGGTAGATGCCGTGACGGGTCGACATTACCGCCGAAGACAACGGTAGGTGCGGCCCGAGGCCTATTGACCGCGGTTTGCGCGTAAACACCACCACGGAATACGAACTACCCACCGAATAAACTCGCCAAAAACCTTTCGCGTTACGCAACATCCATTGACTTCACAAAATTGATCTTCCGGTTCGAAACAATTCCGCGCCAGCAATGGATACCGAAAAGTCCCAAACAACAGTCAATGAACTTTCGGTAAGCCGCAAGCTAACCTCTAGATGAGTGCGTACAAATCACGTTTCGCGCGAATCAATACTTAAGTTCAGGCGATCGCCCCCCCTGCAATAAACAGTGGGGGAGTAGTTAGGGGCGCAGGGGGTGGCGGGGTGAGTTATCGACCGCCCTCCGCTGCGCCCACCTGACCGTCACTAATCAGGGCTCATCCCGCGGACACCTAGAGTAATTGTACGCACTTTATTGCTCGAATGTACTTTTGTCGTAGTAGTGTGCGTGCGGTTTGTGTATGTGTTCGGGAAATTGCGTTAGTGTGCGTGCGGTACAGGCGCCGACGTAAACATAGATATAGCGGCGGATGTCCGGAATGGTAATTTGCTTTATTGGGGAGGATTTGGATGACGATAATTAGGACTACGAGTCCTTGTTTTGTTAGTATAAACTTGCACAGTTCTGTTTGTACTTACGTAAACAAATGGGATCCGCAAAACAAACAGGGGTCATTGAATCGGATGGTCCTTTTGCTTGCAAATTTTCTAAGCCGTGTGGTACTGACACCAAACTTAGTTTCAAATGATACTCGCCCTTTATCTATCCAATGTTGATTAACCTTACGAGTACCTAGTAAGCCCTATGTAGGTACTTAGCCCTGTGAGTAAAATAGGTGTAGGTACATCACAGCCGATAAACCAATTACCTTCTAATGAAGACTATATCGATGTTATCAATAAAGTAATGTTTCAATATTTTACAACAATAAAAATTAATACCATAACTTCAATTGAGGACCCGTCCAGGTACTTAAATCGAGTTTCCATATTGATTTCTATTCTAACTTCTAAGATAATCGATACTAGGTATTCGATACCAAGGCAATAACTACCTCCTGCAATAATTTCACAAATCAATTTCAAAATCAATGATCGTTCAACCGTCACCCGCCCCAACCTTCACCACGTACCTTCTAAATCTATTTCTATCGTTGTAATTCTACGTGTAATTTAGTTGCGGAAGTAAGCAGGAGTCATGTCGACGGTCACGCGAGCGACGCCGCGGCGCACCACTATGTACCGATATGCTTGTTACTTTTATAATTTGTAATCGACGAATATTTTGTACGGGTTCTGCACGTATAGGGGGAACTGAATGCAATGATTAATCAAGCGCGACTTTTTTGGGAGAAGTAAAATAATTGTGTTTGTGATGGATGCGAGGGTTGGTATTTCGCTCAAGCTGTAGCTGGTACATTCTTTGATGTATAGCTACTCTATCATAAGCTGTAAATTTTCTGATCAAAACTAACAAAAAAATATAGAAGAAAAGAAACAGAGGGAGAGAGAAAGTCGCATGGAAGGGGTGTAACGTTTTTTCCTTACGTGACGATTTCTGCCAGTCAACTGGCGTTAAGGAACTTCTTTCCAAAAATGAAAACTTAAAATTAAAATTATAAACATTATAATTATTTCAAGTAGACATTTGACAAGCACGTGTTTTTCATAAGCAATAAGCAGAACAATAAGGAAATTAAATTTTCCCGTGTCTTTTCATCGTTTGTTACATAATCACCAAGAAGCGCCCAAATTACTCGTAAAGGAAATTACAATTTCACGTGTCTTTTCATCGCTTGTTTACCTAATCAACCGCTAGAAGCGTATCAACCTTCCACTCACCTTTAAACCAGAACCAGTTACAAGTAATACAACTCAAAAGAACTACAATTAGATTTAATCAAGCCAGGTCGGAACCCCAAAGCGAACTACCCCTAGTTACGGTAAACACGAACCAATTTACATTATTACGGTCCGTAATTACCGCGGTACCAGTAAGTGTTACCACGGATACCAGGTATACTAGCGGTGATATTTCGATAAAATGATGAAAGGTAAGTTTTACACAAACTGTTTACAGTAGCAGTCATCAACGTCATCAAACGCTTTTAAAAAAAATGATTTAAAATTTACTTATATTTAAATAATATAGGCAGCTAAATAGTAGTGTCAGAGGGGCTCGTGGCTAAATGACAGCCGCGCTGATCGATCGATCTGCGAGGTTAAGCTGCGCTTGCCGCGGTCAGTCAGTGGATGGGTGACCGTTCTTTACACATCGAGACCCCTCCGTGCCTCGGAGAGCACGTTAAGCAGTCGGTCCCGGTTGTCATAGGAATATCTTTGACAGTCGTTACGGGTAGTCAGGAGCCCAAAAGTCTCACAACTGGTCTAACATTCGAATACCGGTAAGTATTCCCCAATAATTGGGTTGTGGAGGTCAGATGGCAGTCGCTCCATGTAAAATATATTGATATTCAGCCGCAACCAGTTAGACTGGAAGCCGACCCAAATCATGTTTGGGAAAAGGCTAGGCGGATGATGAGTTAAATAGTAGTGTCTAATGCAGTGGAGGAGAGGTTTAAAATACGAGCAGAAAACGGTTCTTAGGTCTGCAATTTTACAAAACAAGGGACTTTAATTATTTAGCCACTCAAAAGGATAACTGAATACATACTATTATTGTACGCTAGTAACTAAATACAAGTACAGGCAATCTTAATTTCCGGAAGCCAGGAAAGTATCAACAATCTTTGAAAAATCTTTCATGTTTCGGTACATTTGGGAGTTATTTTTTGACACAGATCATCCTCACCAAAAATTATAATAATATTTATTACTAGTCACGCTTATCTTTCACACTTGACTTTTCTCCCATTTCTTGAATCGCGGATGTTGTTTACTTCGCTGTCTGACCGCATAAACAAAGCGATTTGTCGCCGCTGCTGTAAACACCGCCTAATGTGCACTAGTGTCGCCATTTTATTTGTTTTCGCGCCAAAATTAATAATATATCGGTGATAGATTCAAGAGAGTTTGGTAGTTTTATTTGTTTTGTTAAGCCTTTTAACTTTGGTCTAAATATTTGTGAAAGTTTGTCTTTATTCGTTGAGTTGTAGATAAATGATATTTATTTTGTAAATAGGTTAAAAATAACACTTTTACACGTCAAAACTTTTTTTTAAGCTAGATGAGTTCGGTGTTTCCTATATGACTACCTTTGAGAAGAAACACCGAAACAAACTCAAAGGTTGATGTCTCTTTTAAAGTCCAGACAATTAAGATAAATTGTGTAAGAACCATGCAGGTTAGTCTGAAATGGCCTTTAGAGGAAAGAGCCATACAGATTTGAGTGGACCTGACCTGACTGTGCACGCATGTGCCGGGTATCGTGGTAGCTCAACCCAGACTTAGGGAGCTCAACGACCCGACGAACATTACCATCAGAAAGGACATTTGGGTAGGCCCCCTAAAGTAGGTACTCAAACTGTCAGACTGAACTTGAGATCTATGTAACATAATAACGGCGCCCGTTCACGAACATGACGCATGAATCAGCGCCATTTAGCTCAACCATTTTAAAGGGAACCTATTAGCTGATGTACCTATGTGCGAGGCCATTATTTCGGGATTTCTTCTGACTTGTCCCATCTACGCCAGTTTCAAATTCTATAGACAGTATAAACCCTCAAACATGATCTTATGATGAAGACTATAGTTAGGTATACTTATTTCAATAGCTTCTTTAGCAGTTCTCGCAATATTTTCTTGATTTGCTACCTACTTACGTAATGGTCACGTCTGTAATCCCCCGAGTTCGCCATGGGCGTGTTGTCTTATACCCACAATTTGTATTTCTTCATGCAAGTTCCCACGAGAGGGGGCGGGTCTATATTAGCTTCGTATTATCTTTCCACGTATGATAAGGCCTCGGACACGGAGGCAGCGGAACGGCGAGCAGTAAACATAACTATACTTTGACTCTCAGATCATAGAAAAAAGATATGCCATCATAGCAAATTAGTACAAGAACCACTATCGCCACTTTTAGAACAGCTGTTTGTGGCACAATTAGATACAAGCGCTCCTTGTGAATAAAAAGATCGCCCACACATCAAAAATTCAGCACACCCTCAACCTGTCAATCGTCATTCAACACTAGCACTAAACTAAAACACAGTATTTATATCATTTATCGCGTTCGGTCCATCGCCAGTACGTTTTAATTATGGTCAATGTGATCAAACTAAAGCGTCAAGCTAATAGCGCCTTGGCACATGTCCCTCGTTTCTATGATCTGACTTAGATCATAGAAACGATCAACAGTGACTCAGATCATCTGAGGACTAGAGACTTATCAATTACGGTCTACACTAGTAAATAAATAAAAACCGGCCAAGTGCGAATCGGACTCGCGCACGAAGGGTTTCGTACCATTAGGTATCTATAAAAACGGCCAAAAACATGTCTGTTGTATGGGAGCCCCCCTTAAATATTTGTTTTATTTTAATTTTATTATTGTTTTTTAAAGTGAATATATAATTAAATATTCTGTGAATATTTCAAGCGTCTACCTGTTGCCGTTATCAATATCCAGCAAAAAAAATCACGTTTGTTGTATGGGACCCCCCATTAAATATGTATTTTATTCTGTTTTTAGTATTTGTTGTTATAGCGGCAACAAAAATACATCATCTGTGAAAATTTCAGACAGACAGACAGACGGACGGACAGCGAAGTCTCAGTAATAGGGATCCGTTTTTACCCTTTAAAAATATCTTTCAAAAATACGACCCAGTGTTCATTTGTTTCAGTCTCTCCAATCCGCTCAAGTTACGTCGCACATTACAACCTAACTTATAATATATTTTCCAAGTAAAGTCTATTTATGTTATAATGATACGCTTCTTGCAGTAGTGCATGAAGGACAAGGCTATCCGTCCATCAGGCCTGCATTATTGAGTATGGAACTGCGATCGATCTGTAGACTTCTCTTCGTAATGAAATGAAATGAGAAATGTGTTTTTTATATGTATTTTTTCACAATATTGTTGAATTTGGATATCACCAAATAGGCAACACAAGAAACAAAAAAAATTACAATTAAAATTATCTCTATAAGTGCATTTTTTTACTAATGTTACAATAATTACTACTAACTTAGTTAGAACTTAGATTCTCGCAATCATTACACATTATCATAAGTTTTAAATGGATTAAATCGATTATTACTGAATTTTATTTTTCCTGACGTTTCGAACACATAAACATGTTAATTAATGCCTATACACTTTTTAATTTCTAAAAAAATAGAGACTTTCAACAATCTAAATGTACCCCCCCCCAAAACTACCCACCATTTGAAGCCACCAAAATATTTAATAAATCCAATATCAAAAACTTGTACGTGTACGTGCGTAGTCCGTCAGGGCGGCCGCCCACACGCCGCCCGCCCAACAGCCGGGGGGCGCACTCACGCACCGGAAGTACCCGTTCAGCCTTCTTGCTTCCTATTCATATACGAGTTTGTTTCGATGTCTGTGCGTACGAAAATATTGGTAAAGTTTTCATTTCCTTGGTTTGACTTTCAAAGCATTGTTGAAAGTTGAAAATAAGGGAATGATTTTGTTATAAATATTCTTGGGCGAATAGAATTCTAAAAAATACTACCTAAGTACACAATTTAATACTCTGATCAAAGTTCTTTTCACATTGAAGGAAATAGCTACTTATCTCAAAAATACATTTCGAAAAATGTTATACAGGGTAAAATTAAAACCAGTGCGGATATTTTAGGAGGTGAAAAAATCTGCTGTTCCCTACAAAAATGCACTACCACACGATCAAAATGTATGGAACAGCTGTTTATTTTTTTCATAAAATGAAAAAAGCCGGACCGCATAACAAACTTTGTTTTTGAAGGAATTTTGATGATTTTGAAAATACTTACTAGATCTTGTTCAAACCAATTTTCGGTGGAAGTTTACATGGTAATGTATATCATACATTTTTTTTAGTTTTATCATTCTCTTATTATAGTAGTTACAGGGGGGGAGGGGCACATTTTACCGCGCAAACTATTCAGTTTAGAAAAAAATGATATTAGAAACCTCAATATCATTTTTTAAGATCTATCCATCCACACGTATGGGCTAGATGAAAAAAAAAATTTTCAGTTTCCGTTCTAAGTATGGGGAACCCCAAAAATTGTTTTTTTTTTATTTTTGTGTGAAAATCTTAATGCCGTTCACAGAATACATCTACTTACCAAGTTTCAACAGTACCTATAACTTCTTATAGTTTCGGAAATAAATGGCTGTGACATACGGACGGACAGACAGACAGACATGAGGAAACTATAAGGGTTCCTAGTTTTACTACGGAACCCTAAAAACTAAGAAAAGCGCCAACATAGAACCACCGACTCTAACAGAACTTACAGAACACCGCAGCCGAAACTCAATTTACAAATGAAAGGATCTACCGTTCTACCTGCTAGTTCTACCGGCTCATCGACGAACATTCATCGTAACGGACGTTTTATCGATACATTCGATATATCTGCCGATAGAACTCACTCTATAAACGGATCCCCTAAAGAATTCCGTGGCTCTCGCGATGCCGATTGAATAACGATAGCCCTTTGTCTAAATTTATAAATATGCGAGAGTTTAGACTTCAAAAAGTAGTTCGATGATTTTATAGATACTATTGTTTAGAAATCCTATCTAAATAAAAAAGATAGTCTCGATAAGGCTAAGGTAGACATACAGATCTATAGATTCGTTAGTTGCATTGTTACAGTCCGCATGATCTGCCCAATTCTCGTAAATAAAAAAACCGGCCAAGTGCGAGTCGTACTCGCGCACCGAGGGTTCCGTATCATTTTTGGACGTATAGAGTGAAAAAATCCGGACCGCACAACTAAGTTTGTTTGTGAAGGAATTTTGATGATTTTGAAAAAACTGTTCTAGTTAGGAACATCGTTTTATTTTTGGTGCCATATTTGGGTCAATTCCTATCAACTCTAATTATTTCAGATTTTTCGCCCCGCAAACTTCGGAGATAAGGGGGAGGAATGGTATTTTTTTGGACATTTTTTATCATATTATGTCGAAATCTGTGAGACATAAAATAAAATAAAAATATATTTTGAAATGTGCAAATCAAGCCCTTTCATATGATATGTCACTTGACCTAGTAACCCCACTTTGAAATTTTGGACCCCCCACTCCGGCCCCTTTTACAATGAAAATAAAAATATTTTTGGACTTTTTTCATTTGCAATAAAGTTGAACAAGGATTCTTTATAACTGTTCCAAATTTCAAGTCGATAGCATTAGTAGTTGCTGAAATAAGCAGGTGTGACAGACAGACAGACAGACGAAGTCGCACCATAAGGGTTCCTTTTTTACCATTTTGGTACGGAACCCTAAAAATGTTCAAAACATAGTTCCGATTTGATTCCGATACAATCTCAATGCCATAGGTACCTATTATGTCACAAATGGTGTTCTCTTGTACTAAATGACAACGTGGAACGAATAAGAGAATACCATTTGTAACATTTTTGACATTGAGACATCTTGATCGGAACCAAATCGGGACTCACATTAATTCAAAAAGGAGTTCATAGGTTGTAAACAGCAGGACAGATTTTCATAAAATATAGCTAAAAACCATCCCGATTAAACCAGCTTTCAATTTAAAAAAGCCGCATTGAAATCGGTTGATCCGTTTAGGAGCCACAAAGCTGACAGACACAAGACATAGGCGTCAAACTTACAACACCCCTCGTTTTTCAAAGTCGGTGGTCAAAGAGGATATAATTTCATCATACATTATCAAATTACCTATGAATATAGCTTGAGTCTAAAGGTAATTTGAAATAAAAGCCTCCACAGCAATGAGGATGCTATGACTCACATTTTGGGTTATTACAACTTGCGAATGATTCACTGCATACGCTTACCTGAACGTTAGTAACTTAGTACCAATGTCTTACTGGTACTCGGATAATATGGCCGGAATTTTCATACAAATGACGTAATCTATACTTACATACAAATAAATAAAATTGAAGTCTCTGTTTGTAATGTCAAAATAACAGTTTTTTAATATACGCATATACGGTACGGTACGGTAACGGTAAAGTACTTATAACAAAAAAAATATACTTATATATATTTTTGTCCGTCTGTTTGTTCCGGCTAATCTCCGAAACGGCGGAACCGATTTTCACGGGACTTTTACTGGCAAATAGTTAATGTTATAAGATAAGGAGTAACTTAGATAACTTTTATTTTAGAAAAATAATTATGATACAGTGCAAAAAAAAACAGGTTTAAAAAAAACCGACTTCCAAAAACTACACTAAAAACTATGAAATAAAAATGTTAAACTTCCATAAATAAAAATCTAAATGTATATTGAAGTCGGCGGGGCCTCTTCTTCAGGTTTCTACCTCTCAGCCTTTGAACAGGAAGAACGTGCGCAGTGTGTGCAGCGAACGTGCAGCTTGCTTTGCGCCTCGACAAATTAAAATTTTCTTTCATTCCTCCTTAATCTATAATGTTGCTTATATTTATGCTAGGCCCCGCCGACTTCAATATACATTTAGATTTTTATTTATGGAAGTTTAACATTTTTATTTCATAGTTTTTAGTGTAGTTTTTGGAAGTCGGTTCTTTTTAAACCTGTTTTTATTTTTATCTTTTTAGTGTAGTGTAACCATTTTTGTTGTTGTTAATTTATTACAAAAAAGTACATTTAAAGTACCATTAAATCACGGACAGAGCGACTTTGATCATTTATGTACTTTTACCGAGATCGATTACTTCCACGAATTTAAATAGGTATGTACTTATATTTATAGATGTTTGGTGGATGAGAGCATTTCAGTAAACAAAAACCGGGCAAGAGCGTGTCGGACCACGCAGTGTAGGATTCCATAGCAAGAAGTATTTTGAGTGTTCCGACCGCAAATACAAGTTTGTATTTCATAATATTATTATGAAATATTATTATTTTTACGGTTGTCAAACTCAAAATGGAAAATAGTGAATATTTCAAAAATTTTGTGACGTATCTTGTTCAAACCAATTTCAATCGAAAGTATTTATTAAATGCTATAAGCTTGATTTTTTCCAGATTTTTTGATAGCGCGGTTGGAAAATTACAGGGGGGGACACACATTGTTAACGACTTTGGGAGCTCCTAGTTCACTCAATATGCACTTAAATAAAAAAGGTATTTAGAAACCTTCATGTTATTTTCAAAGACCTATCCAACGATATCCCACATGGTGGGGTGCGCGAAAATATTATTTTTCATCCCTCAGTTTCATGTATGGGAGCCCCCCCTAATAATTTTATTTTTCGTAATTTCACTATAGGCCTTAATGGCGGCTTATAAAAGACATCTACCTACGAAGTTTCATATAAATTGGTTATGAACTGTAGATAGTAGTAATAGCAATAGGCTCGCTCCCTAGCCTTCTATCAAATGCGACTTAAGCATAAAAAAATTGTGTGTACTATACACCTCTGTCTAACCTTGCGGGAAATATCGGCGTGATGTTATGTATGCATAATATCGAGATCGATTGCGTTCAGGAATTCATGTACCTACACAATATCACTTTTTCATCATCGTCATGATGTCATCGAGATACACCAAAAATACCGTTTATTACACCTGGTTAAAAATCTACTCAACCAAAGTTAATAAAATTTATATGGGACCACCTCGCGAGCGTCTTCTACCATATGAAAAAAGAATCACGTAAATCGGCTCATAAACCACGGAGTAATCGGTGTACATACATGAAAAAAAAAAAAAAAAAAAAAAAAAAAAAACCAACCGAATGCAGAACCTCCTCCTTTTTGGAAGTCGGTTAAAAATGAAAAGCCATGAAATCCAATATTTGTATAGACTAAACTTTACCCGTGCGAAGCCGGGGCGCGTCCGCTTGTAAATTCATATAATTGGAGAATATTAAATATTTATTTATTTAGTTATGAGTCACAGTTCATAAAAAAAGGAGGTTAACAGTTTAAATGTTTATGAAATTACAATAATATTTTAATTTACGAGATATTATAGAAGAACGGTATTTTTTAAAGATGTTTTTGTTAGTTTTCCTTATTGTACGTCAAATATGCTTAGAAAAGTTCTAGAATGCGTTCTTACAATCGTCTCTTTCGAGGAATTTAAAATGCGTACTTTCAATCGACGTAATACTTTTCTAATTCTATTTTGGGGTTTCAAATTTACAAAAGCAATGCGAAAGGGACTGACGTCATTCGTTTCGTGTCCATATCGTCATCGAGACGTAACTTAGAACCCTTATTTTTTGTGACCAATACAGGGTTATTGATAAAACGCTAACAACCTTGCAGGACATGCAGTGCCGTAACTAGGGAGGTGCCAGCGGTGCCCAGGCACAGGGCGCAGACCCTGGAGGGGCGCAGAAATGACCAGATTAAGACCAAGTTTTAGATTAAAATATTTGTTAAGGGCGCAGTTATAGATGCTCGCACCGGGCGCATAAAAAGCTAGTTACGGCACTGAGGACATGTAATACCTACTAACATCATAAATAACAACTTTTGTACTATGACTTTTTACCAAACATGATACATTTACCAAAAATAGATATTGAAGTTTATGTTGTTCTACCACCTATCGGACACGTTTTAGATCTGTATTTTGTAGTAGGAATAACCACGTAATGTATCCCGTGCGCTGTCATTCATAATAATTCGAAGTAAGTACCTACGCTACGAGTTTCCGCGCTTTCTACGCAAAAGCCGATGATATTTTTTATTTTGTGTGAAAGTAAAATCTGATGAATGTTTAAGTCATAGAACAAAAGTTGTTGTTTATGATGTTAGTAATATAGTCCTTAGAGGTTGTTAGTGTTTTACCCTCAGATCATAGGAGATATGCCATCATAGCAAATTAGTACCGGAACAACTGATGCCACTTTTAGTACATTTTTCGACACAATTACGCGCATAATTAAGCGCTCCTTGTGAATAAAAAGATCTCCCACGCATTAAACATTCCGCACACCCTCAATCTAACACTGTTAATCGTCACTCAACACTAACACTAAACTAAAACACTGTATTTATACCATAGATCGTGTTCGGTTCGTCGCCAGCGCGTACGTTTTTAGTATGAGCAATTTGCTCAAGTTCAGGCATCAAGTTTGATAGCGCCTTGGCACATCTCCCTTGTTTCTATGATCTGAGGTTTTACCAATAACCCTGTATAGGTAGCTAGTATTAGCTCCTGTTACAAGCACAAAAATACTCCATTCCTTATTCCTCTCGCCTCCAGATACCAAAAAATCCATCATCCCCTCACCCCTTATCCCTTTCCCGCAAAATAAACGGGCGATATGAACAATACTATCTCATCATAACCACTACACATCAATAACATTTGCACAGGACCGGACCTCCCCCTCCCCCCCGGTGGGGTAGGGGGGACCCCACAAGTGCGCACAACGGTTCAAATCAAAAGGTTTCCAGTAAACATTGGACGGTACTTCCGCGTTTGTTCGCACTTTCTGTATGTGTAGGGTAAGCGATGTTAGTCTTAGATGGGCTGGTATTATTTCAACCTGTATTAGGTTAGTTAATGTGTCTATCATTACGTCATAATGGCGTTTTAATATGTATCGTTGTGTTTATTTTTAAATCGAACGTAATTGTACGTTTTCCATCTATAATAGAGCTGAAAAGTTGTTTTGTTTGATTATTTGTTTAAACGCGCTAATCTCTAGAACTACCAGTCCGATTTGAAAAATATTTTTGCATTTGATAGCCCAATTCGCGAGGAAGGCTTAGGCTATTTAACATCACACTACGACCCTTAGGAGCCTAGCAATAGCGGATGAAACCGCAGGGCCTGTGCCCTGCGGTTTCACCCCTAGTCGTGGATATAACATTATAACACTAGGGAACGGAGAAAGAGATTTTGGAGTACTTTTTTCTCCTTTATTCTTCTGAGTCTATTTTGAATAAAGAACTTGGACATAGATCTCAGCCTTTTCAGTCTTACGCTCTTGTTCCTTAACGTTAACACCTATATCCAAATGCGCCTTAATGAACACGCAAAAACTAACGTTAAACGATTAGCTACATTATTGTAGTTCGTAGAGTTATCGTCTAATTTTTAATACCACTACTTATTAGTCACGTCGCGTCGTTAAGAAATTAACGCGTCAAAGAGTAAGATTTATCTTAATGATATTATTCATGTGTTAATATGCGCGTTATGACGCAGGTGGAAGTAACATTAAAAGAAAATATGCAGGGATCTGTCCCAAAGAACGTAAAAATGGTAGAGCTCAGATTTCTCCAAGATCGACAGTCGACATCAAATCCGAAGGCAATAATAAAAAGGATGTGCCTGTGACCCAGCCGTTTGTCTTGCGATATGTGAGGGACTGAGGGCCGAACGAGAGGAATGAGGGAAATAGGTCAGCTGGGAGCTTTACGAGACAAGTTAGAAAACAGCGGCTGTATAATATTGACATTTCTTTATAACATTACTTCACGTTTGCAATAGAGAAGTTTATGCATAACAAAGGCTTGGTTATCGTAGGCAAAGTTTTACATAGTAGTCATACTTTTCTATGTTAGTATCCACGGTAGGTACTGATGTATTCTCCTTTTTAACCGACTTCAAAAAAGGAGGTTCTGTATTCGTCCCGTATGTATGTATGTATGTATGTAAGTATGTATGTATGTTTGTATGTTTGTATGTGCGCGATTTTCTCAAAAACTACTGATTCGATTTGGATGGGGTTTTCACTAACGTAATCTACATACTTTCAGGAAGGTTTTAGTATATAATACATTATGTAATCATTCCTATGTACAAAGTTATATGCATAAATGTACACACTCCGTAGAAGATTTACTGTTGAACGAATTCGTGAAAGTATAAAGTATCTAACACGGGATAAAGAACTAAAAAGGGAAAAATAAAAAACTTTTTTAACAAAAAATAACCGACTTCAAAAATCCACTACAAAGAAAATAATAATTTTGGTTTCGGAAGTCGGTGGCAAAAAAAAGCAAACAAAAACCAAAGCCACCGACTTCCGAAACCAAAATTATTATTTTCTTTGTAGTGGATTTTTGAAGTCGGTTATTTTTTGTTAAAAAAGTTTTTTTTATTTTAGGGCTCCGTACTAAAATAGTATAAAAGGAACCCTTTTGGGGCGACTTCATCCGTCTTTTTGTCACAGCGACATATTTCACCAACTAGTAATGTTATCGATTTGGGAATAGTTTTAAATATTGATGTTATTTTTTTTGCAAATTTGGCCTAATTGGAGGATCGAAGTTTCAAAGTGGGGCTTGTTACTTGTTCATGTAGGGTATTAAGTATATGAAAGAGCTTCATTTGCAAATTTCAAAATAAGCTTTATTTTTTATGCCAGGTAGATATGTAGTTTTCGATTTAAAATTAAAACTGTCAAAATTCACAGTCTCCCATCTTCAGAGTTAATAAAGCGAAAATTCTAAAATAATTAGAGTTGATAAAAGTATTTGTAATTTTTTTTAGAAATCATTAAAATTCGTTCTTAAACAAATTTACGGTATGTGGTCTAGTTTTATTTTTTTATTACTGTTATGGCTGAAACAAAATAACTTTTTAAACGTCCAAGGAAGGTACGGAACTCTCGGCGCGCGAGTCCAACTCAAACTTAACTAGTTGTTTTTTAGATCAGCATTTAGCAGATCAATATTTTTTTCTATTGCACTAAATCTAGACTGCAGTAATAGATATTGCTTATTGATTCTGACTGTAGACTGTAGACCCCTTGGGTTGAAACATTTGCCAGAGCCACAAAAAGAGACACAACTTAAAAATAATTAGGTGATAATAACATTAATCATTAATTTATATTTCCATTCTATAACATCAACATAATTATAATGATTACCGGCGTTTATTCACTATAAATACTGCGTATCATTGTTAGGTATACACACAAACCTGCAGCGCACAAGGAAAGCAATGATGTGGCGGAGTAATCTTTTGTTAAAAAACATCATTAGCCCCCCGCCCCCCTCATACGTGACACGGGGCGGGGGTGGGGTGTGGGGCGACCCCAGACGCAATAGTAAGCTGTAATAAGCTCGGACTTTTCTCCGCCACTTTCGAGACTTTATGTGCAGTGTTGTGTACGTTTAGATATTTATTTCAGGATTGTGGCTTTATTTTTAGATTCAGGGAAAGTTGTTTGAGGTAAAAGTAAGTATTATTTTGAAATGAATAAACGAGAAATGGAGATTTGATGAATCGTTTTATCTAACAATACGGTAGTGGCCTACTATTAAAAAAGTACAAATAAATCATTTTATTTCAAAGAAGGAATAGGCACAACAAAAAAGTAATAGCAAAAATAATAATTTCTCACAAAATGGAAAACATAGACACTTTTAAAGTTTTTGGAGGGAGTATCGCTCCGTCTTTGTTGCGCGAAGCGGACGTACTAGGTGGTGTTACGTCACTAGTAGGTAGTGCCGTCCGTGTCTAGCAAATCATTTTAAAACGCTTATAACTTTGCCAATTTTGTAGATGTTTCATCGGTTTTTTGGTGTTAATTGTCTTTTTTCAAATAGTTTACAGATTCACAATAAAAAAAAAGTAGTTATCATCCCTATTGTAATGCTACTGCGAACCCTCACACCTACAAAGAAGACAGCGATACTAATCTATCGATACATCTGGCGTAGCAAGTATAATATGTATGGACATGGAGAGCGGAAAGCTGTAGCATTACGAGATAAAGATGATATCGCACATCCGCAAGAAAGGTGTCACAAGTCACAACACATAATAATACGAAATTGAGTTATGTATGCCATCTGAAACGCAACTACAAACTTGATCTGCAAAAAAAATTTCATAATTATAGTGCGATTCCTCGCTGAGAGATGGCATTTAATACAGAATTTTTTTAAAGGAATTCTAGGATCTAAAAAAAGAAAATCGTGATTTCCCAAAAACTACATTTATTGTGTTGTGACACCTTTCTTGCGGATGTGCGATATGCTTAACAAAATAAATCGTGTAAGAAACATAATTCGCTGCGAAGCATAATTCGCATTTCGCACCCCACAAAAAAACGGACATTGCGCCATTAGGCCGAAACATGAAATCGCCGCCAAAAAAATACCAATTTTAATATGTCCCCCGAATGAAGTAAAGCATTTGTCAACAGCAGCAGTCACCGTGACGGATGAGCTGGCGATGACGGCGGGGGTGGGAGGTAGGGGGATGATAGGGGGTAGGGGGGTACTCGTCTTATCCCCGCTTTGAGTACGTGTGATGCAGTGCAGCCGCGTCAGCTGAACATTGGCTACTTCGGCTAAAAGATGGATTTATTAAAGTTTGAAGTTTGCAATGTAAGAAAAAATAAAAGACGTGCAAGTATAATAAGATACTCTACAGTTAAGTAGTCTACAGCAGGGGATCGACCGATCGATAGGGCTGTTAATCCAGTCGATCGTGGCAAGGCAAAGAAAAATATAAGTTAAAATACAATTCGATGTTAAATTGAATGAAGAGGTACTGATTAGGTAATTGGTAGATCGCACAGAGTCTAGTTAGTAAACAGTAGATCTTGTCTTATCAGGACACTATGTCCAGTCTACCACATTAAAATTGGGCTTCATATTAAGCTGCATCATTATATTTTTCTAGTCTATATCCAGCATTGACGTAGCAGTGCTTACGTTGGTGCTAGATTCCTTTCTTATCGATATGTTGTGAAGCTATGAGGACACAGACAGACAAACATACAAAAACAGATACATAGTATACTAGCATCCCCTCACTTCCCAAACAAAAATGCTTCATAAAACCTATTGTATCATCTCAAACGTTTAGTAAAATGATACTCATTGGGTGATAAATATAATAAAACTGCATCCTGTGAGGGTGCTGGAGTTCTCTCGGAGTGTTATAGCTACCCTCACTTGACTTACAACTGAGGGGGTGGTAATGGAAAATAAACCGTCGATAGGATTTATTTGTAGGTACCCCCTCTTATTAAAGCAAAAATGCTGAACATTTCATGAATTAAATAATTTTGAAGTTTAAGCTTAGAAGACATTCTTCTAATTTGTAAACCAATTCAAATTTAATAAAAAATATTACGTACTTAGTTATTGTTACATTCTATAAAAAGCTTACAACAAAATAGCTTCAATACATAAACACTCCGATCCAACCCATCTCAACCCTACCAAAACCGCGACCGGTCCGAGTCCGTAGCAGATCCGCGCACCGCTCAGCGCATTTACGATTACACTACAACTATCATTACAAGCGCACTATTGATTCCTAATCCGCACTTCCGGATGTTACGTAACCCCCCCGCAGGCGGCGGGCCGCGCCCTGCCCCCGCGCCCCCCCTGCAAAGATTTACAACCGGCCGGGTAGCGTTTGACGAATGATTGGCCGGCCGTTCGCTTGTTACAGGAAGGCTTTACGGATTGTTTTGTTTTTCGGCCACGGATATGTATAAATATCATGAGGCTGGGGGACTGGGTTTGTTGTGAGCGGTGGAATTGTTGAGTTTTAGTAAACAAGTTTTGGTTTATTTTTGGCACTTACTAACTAGACTTATTCTACATGATACCTAACCCAAATTGATATAATTAATTCCAATGAAGATTTGCTAAAAGTTCAGGTAATTGGACAGTCGTATTTTTGCTGAAGGATGCATAAGTTGACCTTTTTTTCGCCACCCTTAAACAAACGTAGACACATTGTATTGTAAGTAGGCTTAAATTCTGCCCTTCCCGTGTGAGAGTATCGGCGAGTGTATAAGTCCGTTTATAGCCAGCGGCGTGCGTAGGGTTGAGTCCATATCCCATTTAGAATGTATTAACTGATGCATGGTAGTCTATACCTATTGTTGATACGGTGAAAATGCATTAGAGCTAATGCAGACATCTATTTTCTATCAATAACAAAAACTATCCTTGGTTTTCGAAGTCAAATAAAATATCCCTTAATATTTTTTGGGACATCATTTAGTCCATAATAATGCAGTTTTTGAGCAGATGTGCCGCTCTTTTCAAGGGGGTGAGGGGTGCCTTTTAGTGACTACAATATCAGATGATCTCTGTTCACCTGACAGTATCAGATTACCTCTCTTCACCAGCACTATCGTTACAGGACTAGGTTTTTTTTAAGTGTCGGGAAGACCGTTACTATCAAATGCACTTGAAATACTTATCTTTGATAGAGCTGTTCGTGCTTACAAGTCATAAATTAATGGGAGGGTAATAAAATTAAATGGTGGTAGGCGGGTCAATTTCCAAGGAGTAATGACAGGTGGAATAAAGTCAAATGAAGTACTCGTACGTCGTAGGACTAGAAATGTAGGGTATCGAACATTGGCGGATCGACGCGGTTCCTAGGGGGGGCAAGGGAACTGAAGCCCCCCCCCCCCATTTCTTAAGCCCTGGTCTCCTTTTTGTTTTCGAACCGTTAGCCTTCACCCCAAATCATATCGGGACCCCTAAAAATAATTTCACCCCTCCAAGAAATAATTTCTAGATCCGCCATGGTATCGAATAATATTGGTGCGGCTCAAATTGGTGCGGTGGAGATTGCATGGTGCTAACTGGGAAACCTCATCTTGAATCCGGGTAAAAAAGTACAAGAAAATTCGAACCGGACACCAGGCTATTTTCGTCCAACAAGTCGACAGTGACTTCTGAGTCCTACCCACCGACCTGAAACTTAACAAAGTCCTTAATCTCTCCCAAACCCAACACCTGCGCGAAGGGTGTTCTATTTAGGTCTCGCCTACAAGCCAAACAATTTCACATTAAAAACACTTAGTACTTGTACGAAATATTTACATAAAACAAAGATCAGTTACCGTTCGTAACGCATCTTGGAATCAATCGATCACTCTTCAATCATCAGACGCGCATTAAGGTGTTACGAGCGATACGAAACTAGTCCAACTATTGTTACGTGTAACAAATACGTAAATATTGTTTAAAATGTTTCGGGTATGTGTAATGTGTATTGTTGTATGTTTTTAGTTACAAAATGGCACTCTAGCCTAGCAAGCGTCATAGTACTTCTTCGTACTAGCCTCCGCCCGCGGCTTCGCCCGCGTTTTTGGGATAAAAGGTAGCCTATGTGTTTTCTGTGTAGGTATAAGCTATATTAATGTTCCGTTCAGTCGTTTTTGCGTGAAAGAGTAACAAACATACATACCTACATCTATACATACATCCATCCTATACATTCTCACAAATTTTCGCGTTTATAATATTAGTAGGATAGGAATAGGACACGATTCAAAGCAACGTTTGATAGATGAAATAAAAAATAGGGCAAACATTTTTCGACTCTCCATACGAATTGACCAGATCAGCTGATGCCCTAAGGCTTTAAATATGGTTTTAAAGTAGTTTATTGTATGGGGAGTAAAAAAACGCGCAGCTTAAATAGCCACAGGTAGAAGCAATTTTTAAACGACTTCAAAAATAAGGTTCTCAATTCCACTTTATGTTTTATAGTGACATTATGGCATATAGTGGCATTATGACATATGGGCAGTATAGTGACATTATGTCTTGCCAGTAGGTAGATGTCAAGCCGCTTGGACGCAATACGACATAACATCGTATCGACGATACAGTTTCGTTCTAACAAAGGGTCAATCAAAGTTGTTGGTAATTATGCCCATGGGCCACGTACTGCCGCAGCCTGATACTACATTTATGCTAAGGTGACGTGAAAATAATTGGCCAGCCGATACTAAAGAACATTTCACATAGGAAATCCCTTCGACGCTATGTTGGCTTCCCCGTTTGTCACTCCTGAAAGTAATGTCTAGGACACTAAAAAGTGCTGAACAAGAATTGGTACGGAAAAAAAACTCAGAGTCCCAAACTTCACACCGGACTACAAAACATCGAGACACCGTGAGCGATTATTGTGTGCATCGAAACGAGTACGATTCGAATAATATCGATTGAAAATAAATCTTGTGCGGGTAGATCGAGAATATTTTTTCTATAAATTAGCTGTCATGACGCCTACCACCTCAGTCGTCCTGCGACCACGAACGCTGCAAAGTGTTCGAAACGTCAGGAAAACTCTGTAAAAATCTGTTATATACGCGATTTAATCCGTTTAAACTTGTTCTATTATATTAAAAAAAAACTTCCAATACGTATTAAAATGTTGCAACATATTGACATTCAGGGCAGCCAACATAGCTTCGAAGGCAATTTTTGTGTGAAACGCTCTATAATTATCTATTTGCAACAAAGTGTCATAGGTGAAAATTTATAGAGTTGTAACAAATGATCACGATTCAATAACCGTCTAAAAAACGTTATTGATTTGCAAATTAATTTTTTTGTAAGACATACTTTTTAAGTGATAGTTGACAGTTCGAGGTCATTGATGTTCCTATTCTTATCGCGATCGCATAGTAGTAGGAGTGTGAGATTTGGCATACCTAGTTAAAGTTTGTATGGAGAAAGAGCGCAGTAAGCAGTTTTATTTTTTGACCATTTGTCGAATTTCGACCACAGCGCTATGGAGCGTTTCAAATATTCCCTTCAGCGTTATATTAGCTCCCCTGTCTGCCATTTTGTCTAGGTCTCTTTTCAGGTTTTTTCCTGTGGGACACCAAAAAGAAGTGAATGAGAATTGATGCCGAAAAAAAACTTCCAACACACCGTCGAAAACGTTGTAAGATATTGATTGACATTCAGAGATTCAGAGGAGCCAACATAACATAATAACATAGTGTCGAAGGCAAACGCACTATAGTTAATATTGCACTGCAATTTTGCTAATACCATAAAATAATGTACACACTGCAGACAAAACTATTTGCTCACACCATAAAACAAAACACTACCGACATAAGTGATTATTACACAGAGTAACCGTCTCGTCTAAACTCTGAATGGGGTAGGCAGGTATGTATGTACAGCCTTAAAGGTACTTACCCATAATAGGAACTACATAGATATAGTTCGCTGGCATCATGTCCCTAGCGATAGGGGAAGGACCCATCATATTAATCAGGTAATTCTAATTTTGGGTAAATATAAAACTTATTATTACTGGTTAATAGATTAGCGAGTAGGTATATTAGAAATGAAAACACCAGTAAATTAGAAATGAGTTAATCGCTTTTTAAAACAGTTATGAAGATATAATTCCCTTTTTTATACATTTTACCGAAGCTTAAAGGATCCTTGAGCCTTTTTCTCGTAAATCTGAAGTCAGAATTATCTGCCTTCATTGAAAGCTACCCCACGATCAGCTGTCAAAATTTAAATTCAAAATATATTATAAAAGGTATTTCTCAAAAATGAGAAAACGAAATCATGTTTTCATGTTTTTTAAAGTTGCACATTTTTCAAATTGTTTTGACGAAAATTGAAGGAGTAACATGGTTACAACTGGTAACTATTTTTTAATATATTTAAATTTTTTATATCATTCTTGTTATTAATATAAAAAAGAAACAAATCATCATTATTGCTCTTATCTTGAAGACTTATCATAATAATATTTTTTTATTACACCTACCTAGTTGCTATAATCAACTAAAAATCCTGTTACAAAGTTAGTTCAGTATCATGTTTTTTGGGAAAAGGAGCCTTAAGTAAGAGATCTAAAGGAGCTCCTAATTGGGGTTGTCTATTGAAGTTGCACATCACTACGACTTTTATTAAAGCACAACATCGAACTGGTTTCAACGTTATTTCTATCCTAAACTTAGACGTTTTAAAATAGTCTACAGTGACGTCAGAAACTTTGTACTTAACCGAAGCTAAGTAGGTATCTGTGAAGCTTTGATGATTGCTATGTTCTATGCTAACGCAGAAATAGATCAAACTTTCCCATTGTAAAAAACAGTATAGTAGCACAGTAATGTACTCGTACTAACTATGCTACTAACTATACCAATGTAGACAGATTTGGTAGAGTAGAGTACTAAATTTTGGAATAAAAACTGGTAGAGCACTGGAAACGAGTAGAGCTGTAGGCTAGTTGACTTTACCGTTTACTCTATCCGTGTGCTTTAGGCTTTAATTGATTTCCTAGACCAAAAAACTGAACATGTAGGTACCTAAACTGCACTTTTATAACAGACTTTGGTTATGCGCTAGAGGTAGTAATCAGACTTTAGTAAAATAAATATACCTACCTACTTACTATATTGTAAAAAGTTAGAGAACATACAGGAAATGTAAATGTTAACATTAACATCAAATATAAAAATATCATAGGTACGTATATGGTCTCCTAATCAGAAATTTAGAATAAAACCGGATTTCATTAATACGATTACAGAATGATCACTTGTCGACCAAATTAATTACCGAAATGTTCTCAGTGAATATGAGATTTTATAAGCCCGTCCAATTTATCCACTAATCTTTTTATATCATTTATTTTAATGCTACTATAGATGTAATAAATGATTGAACTAATTTCCTGTTGGAAACTTGTTTGGTATTTCTACTTTGAGGTGAATATGCCAAGTCTACGGTGTAAGCGAAAGTCCTTCCACGCAACACCGCAATATATTGTTGGCGCACGCTTTATTGGGCGACGAGATGACACGCGTCGCAGCGCGATGACGTCCTGAAACATCCATGTTTCATCGGTGTCCGGCGTGCGTCCGGCGGCGGCCGCGACGTCCGCGCGCGTCCGGCAGCCGTGGGCGGCCGCTGTGGGCGTGCAGGCGCTGCACCGCCCCGCCCCCCGCGCGCCCCACGCTGTTTATTCTCGGCCCGAGTGGCGGGGCGCGCGACAGTCGCCCGCGTGACGCGCACCCGAACGCACGCGTGCGTCAGGTATACACCGGACACGGACGGACCGAGCGGTGCATCCTACACCGGACATCACAAAAAAATACAGTTGTCAACATTTTCGGACAAATTCGAGTTACAACGGTGACGGAAACGCGAGAAGGGTGTAGGGCGGCGGAGTCGCGGAAAATGCATTTCCCGTGTGCATGGCGCAGGCGGTGCGGGCCGGGGGGTGGGTGCATGCGATGATGGACATCGTATTGATTTCTATCTGCCCGCTCCTCCCTTATTGTGGCGGTGCAGGGCGCGCCATCGATCGTTGCACCGGCCCTTTAAATTAACACCCCGCGGTTCGGCTGGACACACGATATTTGGACTTTATTGTAAAGCGTTGCAGTGTCGTGTGCGTGTACTTGTGCGAATTGAGTTTTACATTTTATTACGTCACGTGGATTCCAGTACGTGAGTTATTTAGTAAATTGCAATTAATGCTAATTACTTATTAATTGGAATAGTTATTAACTGTATATTATATTAACAGTTTGAGATTTTTGTTTTAAAGTTAAATTGATTGTTATAGTGCTTTGAAGTTTTGTTCAGTTACTTTATCATTAGATGCTAATTTAATGAATACATAGAATTAAATACAATACTATTTACGCGACAAATCTGAATAATTCTATAATATTTAACGAGAAATAGACATTAATTTTTATGCAACAAAACTTTGTACGTAAATTAGGTAACTTATATAACTTTGTCAATTTAAATTAAATTTTAACCGCAAAGCGAACAAACTTCCGCTTCAAGTAAATTATAAATATTTATCATCGCTCCTCCACCCTTCTCGTCGCATACAATCATAAATTAAACACGAATTACAATAATTAAACACGGAGATGTCACCGCTCGATCCTGCCGGCACAGCGTGAAATTATTAATTATTCTTATTTATCAAACTAATGTGCAAACAATTTTTTCAGAACAAAAACATCAAATAATACGCAATACTCAAAAACAATCAAGCTTTAAACATAAACTTCCAATTTTTTTTGACTGACGGAAAAGTTTGTACTGATCAAGAAACCGAGCGCAAGTCGTGCAGGGTGCACGGCGTAAAACACGATAGTTTTGGGTGCGAAGCTGTGCGGAAGGCATTACGGTGGCGGCGGCACTGGGCGCACGGTTGGAATGCGCGGGATTGGACACGTATAGCGCGCGCGCACGCCCCGACACGGTGCCGCCTTCAGAACACCCGGCCATGGCGACCGAGACCGGTGAGTACGCACCACACCATCCCAAGTGCGCTACACACCATCCGATACCATCGCAACGATCTTAGAAAGCAAAACTGTTGTAGAGCATCGTCTTGGATCGGAAGATGTGTAGCGTGCTTAACACCATTTAAAACATTTCAATTAGAAGTAAGATAATCTGGCGAATAATCTATTTCGAAATATTTGCTGAATAAATTAGGAAAGTTTGAAGATCTCATTATGGACATTAAGATAATAATCTGATTCGTTAGAATAGCAAATATTTTGAAATAAATCTCCAGCTTGACCAGAGGTCTTCCACCTCTTAGATTTTAAATTCAAAACTTAAATTTCAAATGATTTAGAATTCAATTTGCATTAGATTTAAAATCTTTCATTCTTCGCAAAGTTACTTGTAAGGCATCTCTATGAATATTAGATGGAATATTGTTAAAAGTTTAAGGAACTTTTAAAATTGTTAATATTTTAGAAGAAATACACATCGATACTACTTTATTTAAAACAAAACACGAGTTTTAATTAGACAATTCAGAAGCTAATCCTTAAAATTCTTTACTACATTTTTCTACGAAACTTAGGTAGGTACTAATAGAATCAAATACATTCGAGAACAACACTCTTACTATTACTAAAGTATTAAACAAATCTTAAGTTAGTATTACCCCTAAAATCAAACATACGAACTCAATCGAAAGCCTTAGTCAAATCCAAAAAAAAAAATCTAATTAAAAACTTAATACTCCAATTGCAATGAGACGCAATTGTTTACCAACAGAATGTATACTATGGTACGTACGCGTGGCTACGTCACACGTACGTATGAGTTCGTTGATATTCGCCCACCCGCCGTCCTTCCCCAGGACCTACCCCGCAGGATCAGGGGGATGGGGCGTCCGTTCTTGTTTAATGACGTCGCTTCACTCGAGACCCGAGTTTTTCTTTTATTTGCGCCAAATGCATTTACAAATAATTGTTCGTGGTAAAATGTTTTCGGTGTTTTGTCTTCATTTTTAGAAGCTTGTTTCGGAGTATAAATGGCGTTTTAGTGAACAAATTGCGTGTTTACTCCGTTCTTTTTGCTGAGCGTTCCAGTAAGAATAAGTAACTTTTTCGTTTTCTGATTAGAATACTTCTAATTTACAAATACAAAAGTGTCGACTCGTTGAAAACACTAATAAGAACAGTAGGTAGAATTAGAATTCTAATAAGAAAGTTCAAAATCAAATGATCCATTATTCATCTATAACGAACAGTATTGTATCCATTTTTACTGCCCTAAACGCGTTCTTCGCCGCGATTTCCGAACGGTTCATGGAGTTAATACTGCGCCACTACAGATATAGGTACGCGTCGTAAAAACGCTCACTCCGCCGCCTTCGACGTCTCACCCTTCCAAAGGGGTGGCACGGACAAGGGATCAAAAGCCGTGCATTCACACTTAAAATATATCATGACCTTTTCGATATGAACCTTTCATGAACCAGTGTGAAGAGTATTTAGGGACATTGTTTAAAAGTGTATTGATTTTAGCTAGCCACTCCTCCAAGGCCTTAAGATCGCTGAAACACTAAGAAAAAACGTTTCTCGGAATTAATTGAATTACTATCGTAATTTTTAAGAAAATCACTCACAACGTGTAAATTGAGTAAATTCCTTATATGAATAATTTTCGTTTTAACAAAAAACCGGCTTGGTCTTCTTATTAAAAAAAAGATACCCACTGTTGATGTAGCGTCAATTAACTAAAGCAGTACCTACGTAAAGGCAACGTTATTAAAAGATTAAAGTGCTAGCACACGTCTAGAAGTTTTCTTTAACTGCAAATGCAATATGCTTAGTTTCATTAATCAACGATATTTTAAATTCCGCCATTTTATTTCCATCTATAAATTGGGCACGCTAACTTAGTAATAAATTCAATCCTTCACTGTAACTCCCGACCGGATATTCCGAGATTAATTAGATCCCTAAATCTTTGTAACAGGACCACGACAATCCCAACATCGCTGGGTTACAAACTTCCATTAAAATTTTAAACTTTCTTGATAGTCCCGAAGAAATTCATATTAAAATAAGTTGTTAAAAATTCACGATATTTTTATGAATCATATCGAAAAACAAATGGGTTTCAATGCAAAAGCTGCTTTAACAAATCGGGCAGAGCTTATCAGATTACAAATGGACAACAAAAGATCAATGAATTTTAATACAATAGATTATAAAAATCGCTCCAAGATTTCACGACAGACGATCTAGTAAACAAAAAGATCTTTAATTTGTTGAGAATATAATTTGATGTGAATTTTGATTTAATCTCCAGTCCCAGATCTACCAGTGAGTCAGGAATAATAGGTTTTATTTGTGTCTCATTATCTGGGGTTTCATCCACGTACAAGATAATTGCGTAAGTAATAAAGGCATCATCATCATGTAAGCAGACGTAATAATGTTAGTAGAAGTAGAGCTTTGTGTAAAGAAGCCTGTCCGAAGAAATACTACCACCATACCAATTTCCAGAATTGCTGTATTCCAGTTTGAAGGGAATCTGAGTGCCGGTTGAATTACAAGCACATAGACATTTCAACTTTGCCTCTAGGGTGGACAACGCATAAGCGATGCCTTTGATATTACAGATGTCCATACCTAGGCGGCGGTGACCTGCACTTACCATCAGATCGGTCGCCTGCTTTTTTGCCACTCAATAATATATTAAAAGACAAATCAAAAAGCTAACCATATTTTAATGAAAAACAAACATTGTTTATTAAAAGCTTGTTCTTTGCAAAGGAAATGCCGATGTTATTGACTCATGCAAAACGGTTAGCATTAATAGTAAGTACAATACATTATTTATGTCGATTCGGACACTTAAAAGGCGCCATTTTAATTTTAAAAAACTCTCCCGTTGTTTCCAAGATGTGATTGTGCGCGACCGTGCGCAAATTTCTAATGTATGGACTTATAACCGAACGAACTTCGAACATCTGCCTTTTGATTTTAAAAAACAATTTGAATTATGACGGCAACACTTTCCTATTTTTGTTATTTAAATTGATTTTATAAACATTGTAGTTGCTTGTTTGAATAAAAGTCTTACCATGGATTTTTATTAGATAAATCTTAACATTAATTTGTTACATATCGTCTGGGAATATTATTATGTTTTAGTACATTGAGTGCAGTCTATCTACATCTTGTTAAACCGTTAAACAGTCTCAATTAAGTTTCATATCTCTTCGTAAGTATAATTTATTGTAAGTGCTTTCGTATTAGGTATTTTTCTAAGATGTTAATTGATTAGTTCATCACAAATAACAACTGTCCGTAAATGTTACTCGACTAATATTGTAAGTACCTATCGCTATCAATATTGTAAAAGCGTCATCAGCGGTAGTCGGTAGGTACTTAATATCAATAATCTCGATCGGAAATATCCAAAAAATATAATGCAGGTAAAACCCACTTAAAATCATTTGCAAAAACCAAAAATAATAAGGAAACATAGCATATAATAATTTCTTAATTCACCACGTATGAAGTACCTATTCCGCGTTAGTCACAACCTGTACTAAGATCCTTGACATTTCCCATTATTTACTACCTGCGAGTGCTCATCTATTATAAATATCATCAAACCTTGTTTTTTATTTTAAATATTACTTGCCTTTGTTATAAATTTAAGCACACAATTTATTAGACATTGAATTAAAATTATTGTCACAAGTCTTTTTAAGTTGCATACTTTATATAAATAATTTCCATCTTTCGATCCCTTTACATTTTTGGGTAAGATGGGAACTTAAATAATGTGTTTTAAAATGAATTTTACGGATTATTGCACGGTTTATGTTTCAATCTTATTTTTTTTCTCAATGTTTAAGTTTGAACTTGAACCTCAAGTTTAGTAAAGTTTCCTGGTCCTTCGTAATAGTAGCCTGTAGCACAGGTTTCTATCATATCGTGTTATTTTGTATGGTTAAAGCGAAAGTATATTTTTTTATTTAAACAGTTATTATCTGTGCACAATACGTTAACTTGTTTGAATATTTTAACTTGTTTTCATTTTAAGTCTTATATTACTTTGCTCAAAGTTGAGAAAAGAATTGAGTTTTTTTAGTTTACTTAGACGATATGTGTTTTTACGAACAATAATCCTGAAAGAATACCTATAGGTTTTTATACGATACCATTTTTCGATGGACTTAAACTAGACTCACACCCATTAAACGCATTATCGCACGTATGCCTGTATTGCAGGTATTACAAGCAACATTTTAGAAAACTTCTTTATCTATAAAATAGTAATAATACCGTGCCTGACGGACAAACAACGCACAGCTTAAACTGGTGGATCTAGAGCTTTGAAATTTGGAAGAAATATTCCTTGAATACCGTAAAGGTTCACTAAGGAGGGATTTTTCCTAAAGGGGTGAAAAGGGGGTGGTAGAGTTTTTAATAAAGAAAATAACGAGATTGTATTGTTTTCCGACTTTCACGCGGACGGAGTCGCGGGCACGGCTAGTTTACATTTAAAACTTTTTGCGAGGTCAAAACAAGTCATAAATTGTATCTTTTTTAAAATTTAACAATAAATTAGAAATACTTATGTAATTAAAAAATAGCTTTGGTTCCTAAAACATGGATAGGAGATAATAAATTGCCAGCGATCATATGGCACTTTTTATTGCTCACAGGTATTACACAACGGCTCAAAGATATTTATCAAATACATTAAATTAAATCTAACGTTTCTTCCACGAACCACATGACCTGTGTTGTGAAATGTGTTTAATGGAATCTTTGACATCGACTCTTAGCGTTTTCACTTACGAATAAATCAACACCTTAATATTCTAGTTGATATTTAACCTAAGAAAACGACTTAGGTTTAATGAAAAGTGTTTCGTTATATTTACGCAAAACTTTCAAAACCGATGAAAATCAGGTCAATACAGACTTCCGACAGAAGAAGTAAATTAAAAACAAAAACCCGACTGCATAAAAAGTGAACTAAAAGGATGGAAACAACATGCGATCCTTCAGAGGACTAGTCTCGAGAAAATGAACATGGGTTTTTAAAAACTCATGCTATCAAATCATAACATGCAGTTGGAGGCTACCTACGAATGATGTAATTCGCAAACCGACTGACCAGTAGCCTCTGGCTGCGGGTTTGATTTGATAGCATGATTTTTAGAAAACCTACCCATCTTATAACTATCGCACGGCTAAGACGAGTCAATAGACAAGTCATGTATTACATTCCATCCAGTCGCTGGGATCCTTCGCGGGTATTAAGAATCCCACGGACATTCGCGATTCGCGTGAATAACCCTATCTTTACTGTCGCGCAATCGGGTAATAAAACAACTATGAACTCGCAAAGTTCATCAACGTTACGAAATGGTAGTTTCGGCTAGGCGAAAGATTTTAAGGTCTGGTAAATTGAATTCAGTGAAAGGCAGGATGATATACGCAAATTAAGATTATGCAAATTAAGTAAATGTAATTTGAGACTTTATTTGAAATAGAAAATACTCGATGACATCCCAATTAAACATCGATTAGAAAATGAAATATTGCTAACATGTTATAATTGTTTTATGAAATATTAATAGATATTAAATAAAGATAATTAATTTCGATTAAAAATGCAAGGTTTTTAAATACCTACGTCTCTTTTCTAATAATTTTGACAACTTTCAAATACCTATTTGTATTTGTGTAGTGTAATATAGTAATAGTGTGTAAATATGTATAAATAATTTTAATTGAACGAGCACTGAAAAGCCTTCTAAATGCTGAGGCATTACGAAGGCTTTTCAGTACTTGAAAAACAAACTACTCCATTATACAGTTATTTTACGACTAAAATAAATTTGTAAGGTACACTGACCGCTCTGTATGGCGCAGGCGGCGCCGCGGCCGGCGGCGAGCAGCAATATTCACTGCGGTGGAACGACTTCCACTCGTCCATGGTGTCCTCCTTCAGGCGCCTGCGCGACGAAGAGGACTTCGTTGACGTCACGCTTGCGTGCGCCGGCGCCACCTTTACCGCGCATAAGGTAAGAATTTTCAAAATTATAAGATAATTTACTTACAAATATCAAACTAGTCGGAAAATGACAATTTACTGATACTACAATTAACATTAATTGACAATTGTTATTTAAATATTAACTATTCTGTGAAAGTACGATATTAAGGCAATTCACAACACTGCACTATTTCCAATAAGTTGTTTGCATATTTAAATGTTGGAAGTGTGAGCCAACATTATCGCCCGTCAATACCGCATGGGAATCGGTCTTGATACTTTCTAGCAATTTCTTCGGAAATATCAAGAATGGATATCACGAACTTGGGACTTGCGAGTCCCATAGGCATTCACCTGATTTATTTTATTTGGTCCAACTTTCACACGTGCATTCTTGGAGCTGACTTATTTGTGTTGTGTCCACTAGGTGGTGTTGTCAGCGTGCAGCCCATACTTCCGGAGGCTACTAAAGGCGAATCCTTGCCAACATCCTATCGTGATTCTGCGTGACGTCCACGACAAAGACATGGAGAGTCTTCTTAGGTAAGTTCCTATTAATATTACCATCACCTGACAGTAAAAGACAGTCAAACCTGTATAATTTACTACTTAACTACAACTGTAACCCTTTCTCTCCCATTTAGATTCATGTATCAAGGGGAGGTGCACATCGGACAAGAGCAGCTGAAAGAGTTCCTGAGGGCAGCCCAACTACTACAAGTGCGAGGGTTAACAGACGTGCCAGCACCAGCACCAATGGCCACTTTGGATCAGAAGGCTTCACCAGTAAGATTGCACTCTATATTTGAACATTAGGAGTCCCATGCTGGGCGCCAATAAGTTTTATTGGCGCCCATAGTGGTACTTCATATTTAATCTTTTAAAAATGAAAAAAAATATGTTTTTCACTGTAATGGTGAAGCTAATTTCAAAGTGAAACAAATACCAGTCATCTAATAATAACAAGAGGAATAATAAATAGCTAAAAGCTAATAATTCCAACAGTCAGCATCTTCATGGACTGAAACCGGGAGCGGGGGATCACGCGAGGGCCGCGAGGGTCAACAGCGCGAAGGCAGGAGACCACGGAAACCAGATGATGGTGCTGCCAACACACCACCGCCGAAACGAGCCAGATCCTCTGATCTGTACCAGGCGCAGATGAAGTCCAGGTATTACTGAGCATTCCACGTTTGCGTAACTGACGTTTTAAGTTATTATTACTCAAGTCCAAAGCTGACAACAAAGTCTAATTACTACTTAACAAAAACAAGCACACTGCATAAATTCTTACCATTACTTCTATTTTCTAACTTGCTCTGCTATAATCTTAGTACTCACTACACTAGTAAGTTGAAAACAATTTTACCATAATCCAGTTTGAATATTACCCTCCCCAAATTGCACAACAACGTCCGAAATTAGCCTTCTGTAAAACTCTTAACTCCAAGACGTCCAATAGGTATTTGTTCAATTATTCCATATGTGATGGGAGTTAGTGGTATTTATGAGTGTTTCAAATTATTGGTGTAGGACGGAACAGCTGCTGTCGGTGCAGGCGAGCCCGGAGCGGCTGGGCACTAACGGGCACGAGCTGGCCCTGTTCGGCCAGGCCATGGACACCTCGCAGAACCCGCACCTGTCTGGAGTCTCTAACAATCTGGTGAGTTGTAGTAATGAGTATTTAAAAAGGACTTCTTGCAGTAGTTTTATCTAGATCTGGATGCATTTCGTAGTTAACCAGTATTATATCGAAAATCTTCCATGCACAAGCATTTTACCACTTTTACAGTTAATAGATGTTCTCTCGCGTTCAAAACTTTCTTATTGAAACTTATTTCATTTTTTCTCTTTTTTTGTAGTCCGGGGACGGCGAGGAGTCGTCATCAGACGCAGGCGCAAGCGACACTGAGGGCGAGACCCGAGCCAAGCAGGAGCCTCTTGACTATGACGACCCCTCCACCATGGCCAACACCAACGGAACCCTGCCGCATAACTTCCCAGGACTACTGAATCTACCAGGTATTAGAACAGGATAAGGTTAGATGGATGCTTATCAGCCATTATTTTTTTATGATTCGTTAGTTGATTACGATTACATTTCAATGTAAGTTTTAATTAATGCAATGTTTTTAATTTCCAGGTTTCCCCGGCCTGCCCGGACCATCAGGAATACCCGACAATTACGGTAAGTGCATTCCTAACTCACACTTATAACTCTAATGATATATGACTCAATACCACACCACAATCGCTGGTATAGGTCTGAATAATTAGAATAATTTCCATTTCCAATCTACAATATTAATGACGCCCAAAAGAACAAAGGAAGCAAATCAAATCATTAATTGTACATTATTGAGTCATGTACCTATTGCATGTAATAACACTAACAATTAAATAACGAGAACGACACCAAAGCGCTTAATTACTCTTTTATAATCGTTTCGATAAATACGTACTTCGCCCCCAAAACATAATGCGTAAACGCAGTTAGGAAAATCTTGGCAACCGTGGAAGTTACGTAGCGACCGATCGTCCTAGACGTGCCGTCGACAGTCAGACGAGTACCAGTAGGAGCGCGCATTGACGGAGACCTCGTCTGCCCCAGGAGCGACCTGGCCGGGCGGCGACCGGGCCGCGCCCGACGAGCGGCCCGAGCGGCCCGCGTACTCCGCGCCGGACGGTGAGCCCGGCAGGCCCGCGTGCCCCGAGTGCGGCAAGCTGTACAGCAACAATAGCAACCTCAAGCAGCACATCCTCAACGTGCACGCGGCGCACGAGCTCGCGCACTCGTGCCCCGTCTGCGGCAAGGCCTTCAAGACGCGCCAGTACATGCAGATACACATGAACTCCATACACGGCGTCAAACAGAGGAGGCGCGACCCCGCCCCGTCCGCGGACCGCTGCGACCGATACACTCACCATAGCGCTTAAACGATGTTGTACGGATTGTGTCTAACCGCCGCCTCTGTGTTACAGGGGCGGCTCTCGCGGGCGGGGCGGCGATGGGCTACCGGCCGCAGTGTCCCCTGTGCGGCCGCGTGTACTCCTCCACCTCCAACCTGCGCCAGCATATGCTCAATGTGCACTCGCAGACCGACCGCGACCAGTGGTTCCCTTGCCAGCACTGCGGCAAGAAGTGCAAAACCAAGCACTACCTCATCAACCACCAGCTGCAAGCCCACGGCATCCGCCAGCGACAGAACTCTTAGAGACGGCGCGACGCCGAGCGACCGCCGCCCGTCGCGCACCCGCCTCTTGGCTCGCTCGGCTCGCTCGCCGCCTGGTGGTGATCGCCGCCGCGCATACAATAATAGGAATAGATGTGCCAAGGACCTACGTGAAGCGAAATCAGAACGGGATTGTTTATCGTATCTATATATTGTATTTTAATATGACGTAATATTTTTAGAGAGTTTATTGCGTACGGACGGTTCGGGATGTCGAGTCTAGGGTCGGGTTTGCCAACCGCTCTGCCCGTAGATAGTTTTGTGTAACATGGTGCTGTCGGCATTGCAGATGCCGCGGCGCGGGGCGCGTTGGCAAACCCGGCGGTAAGCGATACCGCGCCGAGCGAGGGCGGGGAGCGCGGGAGCGAGTTGCTAAGGTATCTGGAACAGAGCGCGTTCGGTCGCAAGGCGTTCGCGGAGCGGCTGCAGTGCCCGCTGTGCGGCGCGGCGCTGGCGTCGCTGGCGGCGGCGCGGCGCCACCTGGACGCGCACTACCCGCGCGACAGCCCCGTGTGCCCCGTCAGCTCGTGTGCGCGCTACTTCGCGCACCCCAACTCCGTGCGCAACCACATGCGCATCAAGCACCGCCGCCAGTGGGAGAAGATGAAAACTCTCAAGTGGAGTTGTGGCTGGGCCAACTGAACCGCTCGCCGGTTAGGAACGCGACTCGTTCGATACTCGGCTTTCTAAAGTTAACATTTCAACGGCTGTGAAACGGAACTAAGTGGAGTGGGGCTCGTAATTAAACCAGAGAATATAATGATCTCCTGGATGCATTTTTTCATATAACGCTGTCATAAAACATTGTATAAAGCAGTAGGATAAATCGACTGAAAATTATTTTTGTAGTAGAATAGACTGATATTATTTAAGTAAGGTTTATATTATAAGCGCATTATGACATGTGATGATTGGTGCCATTGATAGATTACGAAGTGCAACTAATGAGTGTCGATCATTCTGATCACTTCCTGAACGCCTGTAACTTCCATTGTTGCTTCTACGGTTATAGCCACTTTACTATAAGCGTCGTCTGGCTTACTATATTTAACGATACTGCTAACTGTAGTTTATAAAATGGTCTACTAACGGCCTAATTTCATTTCCAATCTGCAATTATAATAAGACAAATCCTTTGCAAGTCAAGATATCCATGTTTTCGGGACATTAGACTCCATAAATTGAGATGGTCGGCTTATTATGCAATTCTTGTGGATCGGGTGTGAAATTGGGTCGAATCAAGACCATTGATTAAAAGCATTCCACTCAACCAAGTAGTAGGTATTCAGCTTTGTAATAAAGCTTATACCCGATTGTGCCAGATTCGCTTGTCCAGACAACGCTTATAAGCGATTGGTATTATTCTTCGATTAGCTGTTTGTCTTAGGCTCTGGTGTCCTGTAATAGGCGTAGCGTTAGTTGGTTCGATTCCCGGTGGGTTCAAGAGCCCCTTTAGACGGGACATCATTCTGCCGATACTACTTTTCCTCAAACATAACTGGTGCAATAGTTTAACTACTTGGAAGTTTTTTTTACAATTGTTATTTTTATATTATTGGTTGAAAATTTTATTTTTTAAAGGACGTTACATAGACAAACAATATTTAGGTGTGAAACGACTTCTATACAAGATTTTTATGTTTTAAGATAAACCGTTGCACCGGTGTGTGCTATTCCTTACATGTATACTTTCGACCATAGATAAGACAATACGAAATAGATTGTAAAGAAAATGAATCTAATGCCTTTGAATGCAATAGTTAGGAATAAGTTCACTTCCAAATCATAGAGAATTTATTTTCTAAACGATGTTTGTTCGAGGTACGTAAGTCGTGCACAATCTAAAACATATCTAGTCATTGTAGACAACCGGGGGATTTATTTTAAAATGTACATAATAATCGACGATTCCATTCGCATATATTTTTGTAAAGAAAAAAGGGAACACCAAAAATTACACTTATTCTGTTATTGAATATGGTTGAATTATTATATAGCGCATACCTATGTATTGACGCGCACTGCTACTGAACGAAACATGAAATGCCTTTGTTCGAAATGTTAGCAACAAGAGCGCTGCGTGATAGCGCGACGCTTCTGCCTGCCAAAGACGAATATACCACTCCTAAATGGAACACTTAGCTTTAAGAAAGCAATAAATGGAATGGTACTCCATTATTAGTAACAATATGCCTACATATAGACTTGCACGTTTTATACTTTACCCAGGAAGACATACGTTGCCTTAGCATTATAATATAAAGTATTTAGGAAACTCTCAAGTCCATTTTGTAAACTCGTGTAAATATTATCGAAGATGCCTTCAAAATATATGCGATGGAAACCGATACAATTTCATAGATCTCCAGAACGAATAAAAATAATATTGGTTAAATTAGCGAGTAGATGAAATTGTTCCTGACGCCTGAGAGGCAATGTCGTATATCTTAATAACTATAAAAAAATAAAAATAATAAAAAAATATTTTTAAGCGTAAACTTAGTCACTCAATAACCAAATGTTCAATGTGAGTAAACGATTCTAGTTGCGAATGTATTAGTGATACGATATATACGTAATAACTTAATTTTTACCAGAAGAAAGTGTCTGCTTATATAAATACATAAACAATAAAACTACCAAGTAGAAAGGTCTCTTTTATTTAATCAAAACCTTTGCACAATAATTGACTTTACATTTATGCAAATTACAACAACAATACTAACAAACTACTTCTTATGACTACATTTTGCAAACAAGGTAAGGACTACTCTAAACATCCTACGACTTTGACCCGTAAGCCTTAAAACATAAAGTATATTTTCTGTTGCAGGCGGGTGTCGAAGGACTCAGGACCTACTGCGCGTGAGAGCTACGGACCCGCGGCCGTGCCCCAAGTGCGGCAAGATCTATCGGTCTGCGCACACGCTGAGGACGCACCTCGAGGACAAACATACTGTCTGCCCAGGATATCGGTAACTACATACACACCACATACAGTTGCGATAAATATAATTAAACAGTTACATAAATACACACTACTATATAAGTACTATATGAACTACTAGTGGACGTGTTACAGAATTAAATACACGAGAAAGGTGTTGAACATCATAACACTCGTCGAATTTACTTATTAGGTTTTAACAAATAAATAAATAATAAAAATAATAAAACGTTTATTCAGAAAAAAAAACAGTACTGCCAATGCAGCCTAAAATCCGCCTTACACTCCTTAGTCAACCTTACATCAGCTTGAAAACTTTTCTCGAAGAATTGGTCATGGTCCACTTAGCTGGAGCCCTCCAGCTAAGTGGACCATGAGCCGATATACAACGCAATGTTTCTTCCTACAGTTGCGTGCTGTGCGGTACGGTGGCCAAGTCCCGCAACTCGCTGCACTCGCACATGTCGCGGCAGCACCGCGGCATCTCCACCAAGGACCTGCCCGTGCTGCAGATGCCCACCAGATTCGACCCTGAACTCGCCAGCCAGTACGTATCATTAGCTAGTTCAAACTTTGCGTTATACTAATTTCTCACTCCTTCTGATTACTCCTCAGATCATAGAAACAAGGAGATATTATGTTATCATAGCAAATTAGTACGAGAACCGCTCTCGCCACTTTTAAAGCAGTGTGCGTCACAAGTCACAACTACAAACGTTGTTTTGTAAACATAGAGATCTCCCACACATTAAAAATGCCGCACGCCCTCAATCTAACACTGTTATTCGTCACTCGTCACTCACATCCAACTAAAACACTGTATATAAATCATGAATCGCCTTTGGTCCGTCGACAACATGATCACATTGATCATGTCAAAGCGTCAAACTCAATAACGCCCTGGCACGTCTCCCTTGTTCCTATGATCTGAGGATTACTCTGTCAAGATATTATGTGACTGGTCAAGACTACCTATGGATATCAGGATTTGAAAGGAGAAAATAAATCGAGATGAAAAGACAAAACAAAATCATATTAATTTAGTAGAACTTGTCTCCAAAGAAGTTTTCAATTCAGACCACAATAAAATTAGCATCACAGAATCTGATAATTAAACACAGTGTCTTAACCCCATCAGGTTACTAGCAAAAGCCGGGGTAAAGGTATCACCGGAACAACTGCGAGCGCGCGCCTCCCCGACCGGCCCGCGGCGCTCCGACATCAAGCTGGACGCCAAGTCCGCCGCCTCAGAGAGCAGCTCCATCTGTGGGGACAATGATAATGACGACCTGAGCCAGTCGAGATACCAGGACAGCATACCCGTTTCGCCACCACGTAAGTTTTTGGAACGAAGTTCGCCCCCTCACGCGTCACGCCCCCTCCATGAATCTAAAACTTGCGGTGATCGTGCTCGCGGTCTTCGACCAGTACCCGGCAAGAGTCAGAGCTAGGTTGCCTGGCCGGATTGGAAAATAGTACGCGTAATTTTACTGTGTTTAAAAAAATCGTGTGCGATCGGGGAACTCCCGTCAGGAACGAAGTTCCAATAATGTACTATTTTTATAGTACATTATTGGTTCACCGATCGCACATGATTTTTTACTAGTGCTTATTCTCGATTTGTATCGAAATAGAACCATTAAAGGTTTCTGATTCCATAGTCGAAAACTCGACACAAAACCTTGAGAAACCAAAGGACCAAGTTCTCAGAACTATCATTCTAAAGACCAATTTCTTCTCCAGATATAAACAACTTGGCAAACACGACGATCACAAAAGTCCCGGCGGTGCGAGCGGTGACCGCTAAGACGGTGGAGAACCTGCCTCACGCCCTGACTGCTGGCATGAAGCATGACGACTACCCGCCGGGGTACGGAGGCAGTTCAGCGCTGCTTGATACCTACCTGCAGTACATCGGAGAGAACATGTTTGGTACGTAACAATGTCCTATGATACCATAGAAGAAAGATTACTCTACTTGAAAAGTATTTTTGATATAAACTTTTTTATTCTACAACGTTCCTTTTTCCAGCAGGAATGAACGCGAAACTGGCACAAATGAACGCGATGCACATCGACAGGAAATCATATGAAGAGCCGTCTCCACAAATGGGATCCCTGCCACCTCCGCCGACGAACCTCGCCCACCAGCGCTTTCTCAAACAGATGCAGCGGCAGTACACGGAGAACATGAGCAAACCCGACATCATGCGAGACTCCGAGGAACCTTTAGATCTCGGGAAGGAGAGGCAAAGGAACGACAGCATAAGCGAGACAGATACTGAGAAACACGACATGGCAGACAAGGACAACGGCAAAGATTACTACAAAGATTACAACGAGGACGATCGAAGAGTGAACTCCGAACAGGACCCAGATAACGTACAGGATGACGACTACTCAGAGGACGAACACAACAAAAACTCATGAAATGAAGGCGTTAAGTATAAGTGTGTTGAATTAGTCACGTAGACTACGTGTAACACGGATAGGACAATGTTTTGTTGAAATTATCAAAAGGTGCTTGAGTGTTATGTTTTGTGGTCATTAGCTTGATTCGTTTTTGTAATAACGGTTTTAATTGTTGACCCGTGGAATGTCGTTGGTGCCATTTCCGATATTAATGTAAATTTAAAGTTTTAGGGTAAATCGGTTGCAGCTAGGTTGAGTCTGGTTACTTTGCAGATGTCACGAATCTGTAATGCTGGTATTATGAATGGACAGATACGTGGTTATGAATCTTTGCGTGCGGTGGACGCGGATAGCCGCGCAACTGCACGTTTGAATGTAACCATTAGTGAGACATTATTTTTATACCCGATGTGATAACACAGCCATACTTCACTTTAGCATTTACCTGACACACTAGTTCAGTCGACACGCCACAAGATTGTGAGATTGTTTTAGTAGTTAATGAAAACTAGTGAGTAGTGTTTTTTGTATTGTGTATGTAAAGGTCCCGGTCACGTAGTAGGGCCTCTTACATAGTAATTCCATCCATCTACCTCAGCATTTGGGCCAATGCGGCAAACGTTATAAAGTTTAAAAAAAAATATCCACACAAATTGTGAAATTCCATCCATCTACCTCACTTCAATAGATTTTATTTAATATTTTATACAATTTATAGATATAAATAACTGTTGTTTTATGCATTTTGCAGATTGCATTTATATATATACTATATAGAGTATAATATCGTAGGTAAATATATGCAAGTCATTAGGTCATTGTTAGTGCTGCCCGTAGGTACTCGTACGTATACCGTTATTTTATAGATTACGCACTCACTAGAGGAACATTAGACTGTGTCACGACCGTAGCGAGTAATGAACATAGACCAGATCAATGAGCACACTAACTTTATACGATGAATATTGTATACGAACAAATATAACAGAGCTTAAATCATACTATTATTAAAGTAAATATACATATATGTGCGTATACTGGATCGCGGACGGCGAAGACATAACGCGATAGGAACACGATGTATAACGATTAAAACATTTAAGGATGAATTTAAAATATCGGCAAACCTTTACATTGCAACAGTGTTGCCCTTGCCAACTCTGGGAGGGCTGACGTTTCAATATATTTAAGTGTACTGTGAATTACTCGCGAGTGTTGCCCTTATATTGTTACCTGTATCTTATGACCTTCATGCACCTTGAGACTGAGCATCATCCAAGGGATGGACAGTTGTCGCGTTATCACTCTGCGTGCGATTCGTCAAAAGTTCAAATTTGACACTTAACAATATAATATTATGATAAGACGATATGCATGTATATAAATTGAGGTGATATGTAAAGTACATAAATAAATAAATAGTAACAAAAAGCAATAAATAAAGTATACCTTGACGTTGCCTTCGAATTTGTGTAAATACGTGGGTAGTGAACGGTTTGCGTTGGTATTGTGGAAATATGAACCTTATAGTGTACAAGTGAAGGTTTATTTTGTAGTAATGATGTGGGCTCGTTACTTAAATAACAATTACTGTGATTACAATCTCATGTTAGCCTTCAATACTTATACATATTTTTTAGAGTACAATGTTATAGTTATTTAGTATATTATAAGATATTGGTAAGCGAGTCACAAAATTATATTTACTTCCCGCCCTGAACGTTAGGATCACGTTACTTAAGTATTTAGAGCAATAGGTAAAAGCATTTAACCTTTTATATGAGAGATATTACATTTGTGAATTTATTGAGATATCTCACTCGGCCCCGGGGCTTGTAAAGCTGTCATTTTGACACTTGCGAAAGTGTGGCCATCGCAAGGAAATTCATAGATATTATTACTAGGAATAAGTTCTACGGGTTGATTGAATATTTTTTGTTTAGTGTGTTAGTGAGATTGATGATTAAGTCAGTTTGGTTTGCGCAAATATAACCTTGTTGACATTTAACAGTGTTGCCATAGTGAGTAATGATTTTCGACTGTATATAAAATAAGTTTTGTTTGTTTAGGAAATGAGTGCTTAATATTTGATTATTATGGTATAGATGAAAGTATCTTAACTTTTTATTTAGATTACTCTGACTACATTCTACTCATTATAGTTCTTTTAGATAAATATAGTTGATGCACGATGTATTTAACATTAAACAATAGTCAGTTACCAGATTGTGATTAAGGAAAGTATATATATTTTTTCAACACATGCCATTTAAAATACAGATATAATATGGGGGGTTTACAGCGTTATTTTTAAGGGGTTCTACACAGCAATATGGCAGCCAGCTCCACATCAACGGAATATATAACAATGGCGGCCTTAACGTCAACATGCGCACGCGCATCCTGCCCTCATATCATCGCACAAACGCCGCCATCTTGTGTGTAGATTCCCTTGGTAGACTTCATCAAGTCTGAAACTATTAAAACGACGTAAATCCCTCACCGCACTGTACAGTTGTTGATTATGCAGAAAATTATATACCAGTGAAGTATAATGAATATTTAGGACTATAAGTCAATGATATGCTCTCGATATAAATAAATACTTACGTTTAGTTACCTTGTGAACTGCAAGTTCGACATTAGTTTTTTTTTCTTTATTTGTTTGGTTATACTAATATACCTCATTAGCATGACCTATCATGTAAAACTTTTTTATTAGTTTAACGCACAGTATGATGTTGATTTTTATCTGTTCGGGTACTACGCAAATTACGATAACCGTAGGTAATAATAAAGCCACATTACAAAGTACAAAATAATGAATTGATGTAGTACAGAAAATCATATTCTTGCAAAATGTTTCAATGTTAATAGATGTGTATAATGTCGGAAATTGTCGTGTCTCGAACGGATAGCTTATGTTTAGGAGCACAAGATATTAAGTTTGTTCACTATGTGACGGTACCAAGTAGTTAATGTTTATTTCAACTGAAGAACCACCGGTGACATCACAATGTTTACGCCTAAATATTTCATTTTATAAGAACTGAATTTTGACGTCGATGGAAACAATAAATGGAATGAATTAATAAGAAAAGCACAATTCGTTAATATTTTGACGTAGCTATAGCCTCAGTGCTAGCGACAGCAGACCTCGCGAATGCTTTCACTGCCAAAGAAATATCAATATTGCTAACATAGAATTAAGGTCAAACCTAAATTAACCGCAGTCCATGACAGCGTCAAAGCGGACAGAGGCACGTAGGTAAATCAATTTAATTTCGTCTTTATTTCAGCGAAAACAATGTTGATATTTCTTTGACAGGTAAAAACTGCTCTGCAATCCAGTTTAAACAATACAGACTTACAAAGGAGTCACTAAAAACATCCATTTATTGATTCCATTATAATAACATACTTCGAACATCACAAACTAATTGAATCAAAATTTAGTTCAGTTGATCTCGCAACGTCCCCATAATTTATTTATCATCTTTCGTTCTTGGTGGCGCTACTGTATACGAATGCTGCAATAAGCGCAGCCACAATTCCTCCAATATAATTTCAACTCTATAACTGTACTAATTAGGTGTATTTTTCAAAATCATTGGACATACATAAACGGTTAAGTATTTATGCAATAATTAATTAAGGTACGATTGGGATGGCGATACAAGCCGCCATATTGTATGATGACGTCATCCCAGTGTAATCGCCATGCGAAATGGACATTCAGTATTATGATTTTGATACTGATATACCTAATTAAGACAGGAGATATTATTTTATGTATATTTTTATAGTTGGAACAACCATGCCTGAGCCATTGTACATTAGAGTACTAGCTGTACGCTGCTTCATTACTATATACAAGAATAATAAAATAATTGTTTTGAATGTGTGGTTTTATTACTTTATAACGACGCTATAAATTAATAAGGTAATTAAATTCACGATAATAAATACTCGGAACTGGTTTAATGTCTATGTTTCATACGAATAGCATTAAACACTCTTCACATACGTTATAAATATAAAAATAGTGTCCTCTATTAGGTAACCGCATGACTCAGAGGTTAAATACCTAGTAAATTGTGAGTGTGTCATATCAAACTCACCATTGCTCATTGCTCATTGCTTTAAACGTACTGGCAGTAATAAGATATACTACTGATATAGGTACCGGCATGAGTCATGAGCACAGATCGCGCATGTACATTTTCGACCCAACAGACAATAGAAGATTGACATAGGCAATATATAATAGTCCAATAGATGACGAGCATCGACTGACGAACCAATCACGTGCAGCCTTGACGCCCCCCGCTTTCTTCATTCCGGCAAAGAGACCGAAAAATCAACTAATGTGCTCAGGTGAAGTGTTTGCTCAAGACTCGTGCCGGCAAATTATACTTAAATATATACTTTTGGAGGGGTCTTATAATATAAGAATGTTTAACCAAAACAGAAAAGTGTATTTATTTAATGGAATCGTATTGACAAAGTTTACTCTTTCATTATTATTATTATAACCATCTCTTACATATAAAATAATACCTAAAGCTAGAGAAATAAATATAGTACATATTATATTATTACATACATTTAACGCTAACTACATGCTATTTTACTCTTAAAAAAAACTATACTACCTAATCAAAAACCACACAATATTCATTTTTTAAATCTAAAAGCGTTTTTAAACATTTTTAATTTGGAACAAAAGTATCATAGGTGAGTTTTGTACATAGATAAATAAAAAAAATAAGTCTAAGCTGAGTGAGAGTTATTTTTTTAGGAATATCACTATACATTCACCCGTTAATCCTCTTTTAACTGCTTCTTCTTAGTAAAGAGGTAATGAGCGCCCAACAGAGCGTTCATTCTGTAACAATAGACATGTTGCCTATCAGTTTATTGCAGAATCATTACTGTGGAGATGAGATTATTTGGTTTTTTGATGCAGTTTTAACCTATGGAACGCCACTGGTGTTAATTTCTTTGGTGATATTGTAAAACCAACGCCAGCAATGTGTACAAGGTTTAAACTATAGTGCGTTTGCGTTAAGAAAATAGTAAGTTATAACAGTTATCAGTGTAACTGCAGGGTAAACGTGTATTTACAGTGCTATAAAAAAAACTCAAAGGAGTCTTGAGACCGATTTTGATGAAAACTAAAACCCAGGAATCGAACCCCTTGACTTTGGAAAAAAATAAAACTATATTATTGCACCATCCGATAGTGTCACTAATAAGGATAAAATTATGGGAACTAATGATATACGGAAAACTAAAGGAAAGTGTTGGTTTTTAATAAATTGATACAAATCCGAGTTCCATTTTTGGTACGGTTTATGTTGATAAGCCGTAGTTTTACCTACAATAAACAAACAAAAACATATCGATTTTCCCAAAACTACAGTCGAGTGTCGTGTGTTATTTATTAGCTAAACTCGCTAAACTATACCCTCAGTAAATTTTTTTAGCGTTAGGGAGGCGATAAACGGAGCGTGTATTGTTCGATCGCGTGCACACCGACTATAAAAATGAAATAGCTACTTTGAGCGCTACAAGGCAAGGCTCTGCCGTTAAAAGTTACAAGTTTAAGGCAATACAAGCTAAGTATTGAGAAACAATAACACTTCCACAGAACTAATTTTGGCTTTGATTGTTGGATGATGATTGATGTTGGAGACCAGTGATGGCCCAGTGGTGGTAGCCTCAACTTACAAGGCGTAAGTCGCGGGTTCGAACCCCGGCAGGCGCACACTTAGTGCAATTTGTTTTATCACCACTGCTCTAAAAACGGCGAAGGTAAAAATCGTGAGGAAACCGACATGCCCTAGAACTTCGAAGATGTGACGTGCGTGTGGCTTGGTGGACTACGGCGCACTCCCTCTCACAGAGAGGAGGCCTGTGTCTCTGCAGTGGGAACATTACCGGCTGATAATGTATTATGCTAGCCTTTGATTTCGCCAGCGTTAATATTTGTTTACATATAATTCAGGATATGCCTCATCCACACCAAATTTTAACCAAATCCATTCAGTAGTTACATCAAGCCTCAACATACAAACTATAGAATTACCTCACATTAATTTACCAATCTCATCCCCACACCTACATTTCCACCAAATTTAAAAATTATATTCTAAATTGGACTACAGCATAATATTACAAAAAGTACATGCATCAAGTAGTATGTGTGTAGTACTCACAAGAAGGCTAAATGCTATTTCTTGCTCGCCAGCGCGATGCCGAGGCCGACGATGCCGCCGATGGCCAGCACGGCGCCGCTCGCCACCGCGATGCCGATCAACCCCTCCTTCTCCATGCGCTTGTTGATCTGACGCTGGAATATTATGAAGGTAGCTTTTAAGACATGACAAGAGCTGTCAAATAGGATTTCTTGATATTTAAGGATAGTAACTATGCATCTAGTCCTCATTAATTTCAGATGAAAAGACCAGCCGGCCTAGCATGACCACGATAAAACGGGTTTTGTCTACATAGAAATAGACAAAGTGACAGATTGTAGAAACATTTCTACGTTTTATGAATGAAACGGTAGAAATGTTTCTACAATCTGTCACTTTGTCTATTTCTATGTAGACAAAACCCGTTTCTATCGTGGTCATGCTAGGCCGGCTGGGACTAACCCTTGTCTACATCAGTGGGCCTAGCACAAATAATTTTGACATAATAATTATGGTGTTGTAAAAGTGAGTTTTGAATCTAAAATACCAGTCCTAGAACATTTTGATAAAATTTTATACAATTTGCTCATTTTAATAAATTAATACAGACAAATAAATAAAGTATTTATTTTATATTAATACTAGCTTCCGCCCGCGGCTTCGCCCGCGTTTTTCGGGATAAAAGGTAGCCTATGTGTTATTCCAGACTATAATATAATCTATCTGTGCCAAATTTCAAAACACACACATGCACAAACTTTCCCATTTATAATATTAGTGTGATTGGGTAGGAAACATTGTTTTCAATTCCAAATATGCTTACATTTTACGACACTATTATGTTAAAATGATTCATGCCAATGCTCAATGTTAAAACAGCATTCCAGGGAAAGACAAAGAAAGTTGCCATTTGTTAATCTAAAATCTGACCACATATCACCAGGGGTGAGGAGGGTATTAAAAAGTTGCTGAAAAACATCATGTGATTAATGGACAACCCCTTAAGTTAATAACAGAAAGTACTACACACCTCTAAGGCAAGAACTTGTTGGTTGGCCGGCTCAATTTCTAGGAAAGACTTCACATAATGGAGGGCTTTGTTGTACTCCTTGATTCGTGCATTGCCTATGGCAAGGTAGAACAGGTAATCTCTTTTGCCATCAGGATGTGAGTTGAACAACTCTTTGAGAAGCAGGATACCCTGAAAAAAGGTTACAATATTAAATAAGTCAGTGTCTTGAAGTTTTGCAGTCTTTTAAGGCTGCCTGTCCACCGGAGCGGAGCTAGGCTGCAGAGTGGAGAAACTGAGAAATATTAACCAATTGCACAAAATCTCCGCTCCGAGATTTTGTGCAATCCTATTGGTTAATATTTCTCAGTTTCTCTACTCCGCAGCCTAGCTCCGCTCCGGTGGACAGGCAGCCTAACTCTCCCACACAGCATGTGTTACAGCATTAAAGCAGGGTTTCTTAAGCTAGGGTTCATGTCTGACCTAGTGGTCCATAGCTAGCCTGCTAACATAATTTATAAGGATAATAACTGCAGTCTTACCTAATACATTTTTTTTATTGAGGTTTGTGACTACAAAAAGGTTATGAAGGATGAAGCAACCATATTGATTTTGAGACAAAAGAAAACATTATAATACCTAAGTATTGTTTACTGTAAAAATTAATAGGTCTACCTAATTGAGAGTCACTAAAGCAGCCCAATACTACAATAATACACAATATTTTTGTATAACTATAAAGTTATAAACATATAGGTAGAATTTACATCAACAAAGTATTGATCAAAACAGGTTTTGTTGTTTTGTTTTGTGACATTCAATCATTCATTATACTTACTAGTGCCTGAGTACATGTCTATTTATTCTGAGATCAAGGAAGACATGATCTAAATGTCCTCCAAGACCTTGAAGCCTCTCATTTGGCACCTAGATCAATATTATATGAAAGACTTTTTCTCGAACATAATATATTGTGGCTTTAAATAGCAAGAATGACTTTTATTTTTTGTTGTGTTTTTGTTGGGAATAATCACTGGTAACACTGACTGAATTTGATTTAAAAGAGTTGTCTTTGTTTTTGCGGTTCTCTATGATGCGCCTTGTAAGAAACCAACCGAATAATTTGTATTGTGCTCGTTAAAAACTGAATAAAGCTTCAAGATTAATCGGCCACTGTTTTATTAAATACTATAATAAACAACAGCAGAGCGTGGTTCCGAATAATCAGAAGGAAGTGTTGGAGCAGACGTAATAGCAAGGATTTTCTACTTGGGTGGTTTGGGCTGTTTCGTGTCGTGTGGCTGGCTATGCAATATGGCGGCCCGGGAAGAAAATATAAAATATCTTGTCGAACCATTCAGAGGGACGAATTATCTGTTGTGGAAACGTCGGGCAGAAGCTATTTTTGCTGCAAAAGACCTGGATCAGTTTCTAATAAAGGAGGAAACTGTGGATTCAAAATCGAAAAAGGCGTACGCATTGTTACTTAGTATGATTGATGATTCCATATTGATGGCGATGTCGGATGAAACTACGGCATATAAACTATGGGAGGCTTTAAAAGAAAAATATGGAAAATCAAGTGCTGTAAGCCAGATTCTAGTAAGAAAGAAACTCACGAACACAAAAAAACGCTGTGATAGCAGTATGCAGGAACATATAAATGAAATACTGGGATTAGTGAACGAATTGCGAGCTTCGGGAACAACTGTGAAAGACATGGATATTGTTATTTATATCTTAATGTCATTACCTCCGGAATACGATATAATAAAGGCAACAATAGAAAATCAGCCAGATACGACATTGACTTCAGATTTTGTTATACAAAGATTACTAAATGCAGAGGCATTAAAAAGTGACACAAATGAAAAGAAGACAGAAAATGCAAAAACAAATGTGGCATTTAATGCCGAAAAATACCAACATATTACGTGTCACAAGTGTAAGAAAAAGGGTCATGTTGCAAAATATTGTCCAAGAAAATCAACATGTTATAACTGTGGACGTCCAGGCCACTGGAAAAAGGATTGTCGTACTAAGTCAAAGTCTAATAACAGTGAGTCTGCTGCGGTTACTTTTATGGTCAATGAAACAAGTGAATATTTTATGTTGGACTCTGGTGCATCCACGCACATGTGCAGCAAACAGGAATGGTTTAAGGACATGAGGCCTCACAGTGGTACTGTGACATGTGCATCTAAAGTTGAAGTTCTGGAAGTCAAAGGTATTGGGACAATTGTTGGAATGTTGAATGGTCGAGAGATAACCCTCAAAGATGTTTTGTATATTCCAGAGTTGAACGGTCAATTGATATCCGTGAAAAACATACAGAGAGCTGGTTACAGTGTTATTTTCACAAATAATGTTGCAATAGTTGAGATAAATAAAATAAAATTTGTTATTGCCAGATTGAATGAAAAGGGTCAGTATTTAAGTCAGTTTGAACCCATTAGTACATCAGCTGTAACGCACTTTGTTGAGCAAGATCCAAAGTTATGGCACAGGCGTATGGGACATTCTAGCAACAATGTTATGAAAGAGTTGGGATTGCCAGTATCAGACTCTTTAAATTTTTGTGAAGAATGTGTGACTGCTAAACAAACCAATGCGCCAATGGGCAAAGGTCCAAGAGAGAGGGAAGATAAACCCATGAGAATGATTCATACTGATATTTGTGGTCCGCTTGACCCACCTACCAGTGATAATGAGAGGTACTTTGTTACCATAATAGATGATTGTTCAAGATTTTGTGAAGTACATCTATTGAAAAATAAAAGTGACATTATTGATATATTCAAGCAGTTTTTCAGGCAAAATCCAGAAGTATATAAAATAAGATGTGACAATGCCAAGGAATATGTATTAGGTGAGCTTGCACGTTATTGTAAATTGAAAAATATTTTGCTAGATCCTGCCCCACCATACACACCTCCCTTGAATGGTGTTGCGGAGCGAGCAAATAGGTATTTGTTGGAGAAGGCTCGAGCTCTCATCTTTGATGCAAACCTGCCCAAGAGTTTTTGGGGCTATGCCGTGCAGACTGCTGCTTATCTGAAGAACCGGATTCCGAATCATACAGTGAGTAAGACTCCTTTTGAACTTAAGTTTGGAAAGGCACCTGATTTGAATAACATTAAGGTTTTTGGATGTGATGCCTATATGAGAGTACCTGATAAACTGAGGAAGAAGCTGGATCCCAAATCTAGAAAGATGATTTTTGTAGGATACTCCAATATGGGCTATCGTTTGTTGGATTTGAAAACTAATCGTATAACTGTTTCATGTAATGTAATATTCAATGAAGAGAAGAGGATGAGTATTTCTGACTCTGTTGATAATATAATAAGAGAGAAGATTGTTCCTGAGTCTGATGTGGTTCCTGAGGCAGCTGAAGAGCCAGGAATAGCTGATGGTGCTCAAGATGAATTCTTGGATTGTGCAGAAAATGAAGAGGAGCATAACAGGCCTAGACAATCTAAAAGAGAGACTAAGCTACCAGCTAGATTTAAGGATTATTATGTCTATGAAGTGACTGTAGAAAGTCTTGAATCCATCTCATATGAAGAAGTACAGGAATTGCCTGCAAATGAGCAAGTTCTATGGAAACAGGCCATGGATCAAGAGATTGAGTCCTTGAATAAGAATAAGGTGTGGGAGCTTGTTGAACTACCTGAAGGTGAAAGGTCAATGACCTGTAAATGGGTGTTATGTATAAAAAGGAATAATATTCATAAGGCTAGATTAGTTGCTCGTGGCTTTGAGCAGAGATTAGGTGTAAACTATTTTGAAACTTATGCGCCAGTTATAGGCATGTCATATCTGAGATTAATGTTTGCTATTTTCCTTCAGAAGAATTTTAAAACGTATGTATTAGACGTTAAAACTGCCTTTTTATATGGTCATTTAAATGAAACAATTTTTATGGATCAACCTAAAGGTTATGATGATAAATCTGGTCGAGTATGTAAATTGCTTAAAAGTTTGTATGGGCTTAAACAGGCACCTAGACAGTGGTTTAAAAGATTCACAGATTTTATATTTAAATTGAATTTTCAGCAGCTTCAATTTGAGTCATGTGTATTTGTAAAGAGGTCTAATAATTGTGAGATATATATAGTTATTTATGTGGACGATTTAATATTAGCAGGTTCAAACGAGGCTGAAGTTCAAATTGTAATTCAGTTACTTAGAAAAGAATTTCAAATGTCTAAAGCTGATATTGCTGATGAGTTTCTTGGTATAAATTTAGAATATGTTCATGATAAACTTTGTTTAAGTCAGAAGGCATATATTGATAAGGTATTAGCTAGATTTAAAATGACAGAATGTAAGCCATGTGACACTCCTTTAGTTCCTAAGTCTACTGTATCAGATTTTGTTGATGGTGAAGAGTTTCATGGTCCTTACCGTGAACTAGTAGGTGCATTGTTGTATTTGTCAATGACCTCTCGACCTGATATTTTGTATTCTGTAAACTGTCTTAGCCAAGTTCAAGAGCGACCAACTGTTGCTGCTTGGGTTGGGCTAAAGAGAATCCTTCGCTATTTAAAGGGAACATCAGAGCTTAAATTAATATTCCAAAGATGCATTACTGATGAAGTTAACATAAATGTTTATGTAGATGCAGATTGGGGATCTGATGTAAAGGATAGAAAGTCTATTTCTGGTTATATAATTTTCTTTAATGATTGTCCTGTAATTTGGTGTGTAAAGAAGCAAAGTTCTATTGCACTGTCCTCTACTGAGGCAGAGATTTTGTCATTAGCTAGGGCTGTTCAAGATTTAATTGTACTTTATAACATAACTAAAGAAGTTTTAAATTGTAAAACGATTCATATGTCTATCTTTGAGGATAATCAGTCTGCAATTAAGGCTATATTGAATGACAATAATTGTGCTAGACTGAAACATTTAGATATAAAACTAAAGTATGTAAGAGATATAATTAAGTTGTATAAGATAAATATTTTGTATATTGCTACAGGGAACCAGCCCGCAGACTTGTTCACCAAGTGTTTACCAAAACTTAAGTTGGTTAGTTTAAGGTTTGCTTGTAAGTTAGTATGTAGTGATTAAGGGAGGGTGTTGGGAATAATCACTGGTAACACTGACTGAATTTGATTTAAAAGAGTTGTCTTTGTTTTTGCGGTTCTCTATGGTGCGCCTTGTAAGAAACCAACCGAATAATTTGTATTGTGCTCGTTAAAAACTGAATAAAGCTTCAAGATTAATCGGCCACTGTTTTATTAAATACTATAATAAACAACAGTTTTACTTCATAATATTAAGTCATAACGCACAATTTTATTCCTTTGTCCATGTAGCACTCAAATTATATATTATATGACCAACAAAGGCAGTAAATGACGTCAAAATTCACACGTTAAAATAATGATGCGACATAATCCTTTACCTTGCGTATGTCTGTGGGGTATTTGCTCCGCACCAGGCACCAAGCATACTCGAACTGCGCCTTGTGCGTCACGTTCCCTTGGTGAAGCTGCTCGTGAAACACTTTCTCGAACTTCTAAATCATAAATAAAAAGAAAAATCAGTAAATCATCCAATGACTCACGAATACTATACAACGTTGCACAAGTTTTCACATTACTTGCAGATCTTCCGAAGATACTATCTCATCCAGAACGTCCTCCATTGTGATTTGGATGTAGAAATATTACAATTAAACCGTATTACAATATTTAAATTCCGAAAAGGGAAATTAACATTATTTCGCGATAAAAATGAAAATTGAAAAAATCAAAGTTTTGACAAATAAGTAGACTTTGACGTTACAGCACTTTGACAGCTACCTACAACGAAGAACGATTGAATCAGAATGAATGCAATGAATGAATGAACGAATACTATTATGTGAATAGAGATGTAGCAATACTAGTAAAGGCGTGTCTCATGCGACCTGTTTTCGTGTTCGACGAACATCGAACACTGTATCACTGGCAACGAGCAATGACAGCCTTCACACAATATACAGACACGGTTAGACTCATCCGCCTAGCCTTTTCCCAAACATGATTGGGGTCGGCTTCCAGTCTAACTGGTTGCGGCTGAATATCAATATTTTACATGGAGCGACTGCCATCTGACCTCCACAACCCAATTATTGGAGAATACCGGTATTCGAATGTTAGACCAGTTGTCAGACTTTTAGGCTCCTGACTACTCGTAACGACTGTCAAAGATATTCCTATGACAACCGGGACCGACTGCTTAACGTGCTCTCCGAGGCACGGAGGGGTCTCGATGTGTAAAGAACGGTCACCCATCCACTGACTGACCGCGGCAAGCGCAGCTTAACCTCGCAGATCGATCGATCAGCGCGGCTGTCATTTAGCCACGAGCCCCTCAGACACAGACACGGTTAGACTACCTTCAGTATATTATTCCTCCAAGGTTAGCTTCGATAGACTATCGATAGTCGACTATTGATTGCAACACTAGTTTACGGTTGGTAGGTCGGTAAAGCTCTTGAGATTACTCAATTTTTTACTCTATTCTTTCCATTATTCTTTCTTTCTTTCCAAATCAAATTGTCATTGTCTTGTCATAAATGTCATGTCAATTCAAACAAATGTCAAATTACCAAATGAACTTCATCGCGTAAGGTTCCTTTGTGGATTCGTCTTAAATTTTGTAGATAAAAGTCCGTAGATTTGTTCTGCAGCGCATTGTTGGAGCCCTGCTTCCTCACTGTGCTAAAATGCAGAGTGTCATCAACTCGGTAAAAGGCACCGCGCTTGGAGTCGCCGGATATCTGACACCGGTTCTGAAGGTACTACCACCTATGTCCTATTAAATTATCGTCGTTATGTATTATTAATGATAGGTACTTATTTAGTTTATCACTGTTTACAGTAAGTTGATACCGTGTAAAATACACTCAAAATGATGTATATCTATGTATTCATAATTGATCGTGTTTACACCAAAACTTGTGATGTACCTACCTATTAATTAGAACCAGTTTAAATAAATTTGAATAATAATGAACAGCTGAACTTTTATTTCATGGAGTTACGTCGATATCATCTAAGATCTAGTACGGTCTTATCTGTTTAACTAATGAATCTTGAAACTGAACTAAACAAAGCCCTTTAAATACCTGTAATTATAATATGTAATTTAACCAATATTTTATAATTTGTGTATCTAAATAAAATATTCAAGAATAAGAGTTTACCACTAAATCAATGTATAATTTTTTCCTTTACCAGGAGTCAAAATTCCAAGAGACAGGGGTCCTAACTCCTGAGGAATTTGTAGCTGCGGGAGACCACCTAGTTCACCACTGCCCGACCTGGCAGTGGGCCAAGGGCGAGGAGGCCAAGATCAGGCCATACCTGCCCGCTGATAAGCAGTTCCTTATCACTAGGAATGTGCCATGCTACAGGAGGTGCAAACAAGTAAGCTCTACCTATCTTTCACAGGCCATAAATTATCTTAATGATGCCAATAACTAGTTTATCTACATTTTGAATATTTATAAGTTTATGAGTTGTAATCAGTGTGTAAGTGTTGCAAACTGATGCAAATATAATTATATTATTATTATAGCTAGCCTGTACTGTCCCACTGCTGGGCAAGGCTTCTTTCTATCAGACCTGATTCTACATTCACTACTAAGTCCAAAGAATACATGATTTTATTTATTTTATTTCTACATTAGTCATGTACCTACATCATGATAATCCAAGTGAAGTCCATACTTGTAATAGTATTTTCCGTTGTAGATAGAATACTGTGAAGACAAAGAGAAGGTGATAGAAGATGAAAATGACGAGGATGGCGGGTGGGTGGACACACATCACTATGACACTGCAGGATCACCTACAGTCGAAGAAAAGGTAAATTCACAAGTCATAAAAAGAAACAACCATAACTAATTTAAAATAAGTTTTCAACCAAATAAATACCACAATCTGCCAGACAACCAACTAATAGGCAGAAATAATAATATAAGTAGTTTATTATACAGGGTAAAATTAAAACCAGTGCGGATATTTTAGGATGTGAAAGTACTCATGAATATGATCAACTTTTATTATGGGACCGACACTGAAATTTATATGAAAAATAAAATCAGCTGTTCCCTACAAAAATGCACTACAACACGATCAAAATGTATGGAACAGCTGTTTTTTTTTTTTCATATTTCAGTGTCGGTCCCATAATAAAAGTTGATCATATTCATGAGTAGTTTCACCTCCTAAAATATCCGCACTGGTTTTAATTTTACCCTGTATAGGTATACCACTTTTTTCTTGTCATATACCTAGCAAAACAGCTTTTTTCCTGTTGTGAATGTTGACTTGTGAATTATCATAATGCCTCTAATATTTCCACTTTGATTAAAGTTTAAAATTAAATGCTTAGGGCCGTACCACAAAAAAGATAGACACGCGTTAAACGCGAATGCTACCAAAAATAATACGCACTTGTTTTAGCACTAACTTGTCTAGGTGTGTAGGTATTATTTTTAGTAGCATTCGCGTTTAACGCGTGTCTATCTTTTTTGTGGTAAGGGTGTTATTGTTTATTTGTCCCACTTAAGTTCTAGCTCCATTTGTAATATTACTAATTAAAGGATAAGTCATATATGGTATAACTACAAAATCTCTAATATTTACAAGATATAACAACTGAATCTATAATTTTATTTGACATAATAATCAGTTAATATAATAAACGATTGATATAATATTACATATATATATATTTTAAACGATATACCTAATGATTTTTGATTAAATAAACATTATATCCAATAACGTTATACGAAATAAGTTTTAGAGTATAAATGAATGTTATATGTAAAGATATTATATCAACAGTTGGTATATCTCACGTTTATTATATCTTGTGAACGTTATTAAAATGAAAATATACCAACTTTAACTTTATATGATATGAGACGCACCCCTAATTAAATCTAGTTATTAATAATTATATCAGTAAGTTTATCAATCATTTTAGGGCCAGCCCTCAATGCATTATTTATGATCTTTATATTCATTATTTAACACTCATATTTGTAACCGTATATAAATTCTATAATATTTTTGGAGTACAATAATAATTACTAAGGTTGTCTGGAAGATATCGCTATCAGCGATAAGACCGCCATTGTACCCTTAAAATTAACAATAAGTACCCTAATTTATGCTGTTACAATTTGTTGTATAATAAAGTATATTCTATTTTTCTATCTATCTAATTACCAAAACTGTCAAGGCACAGTTTGGTATTCCAATTTGGCCTTGTGATTACATCTTTCAAAAATGCGTCTTTTCATATAACATTCTTAAAAATATGGTTCTGTACGAGCGAGAGAGGTGACAAAATGTGAGAGCCCTCTTAAAATATTTTACTATGAACAAATTGTTCACCAGGTGTGTGAGATGACGCTGGACGCGGCCGACACGGGCGACAGTGATGGCGAAGCCGCGGCCGGTGATCGCGACGACGATGATGAAGATGATGAAGAGGATGGAGAGGCTGAAGACATGGAGCAGTTCCAGGAGTCGGGGCTGTTGGATGAGGTGGACCCGGTAAGGTTGTGTTTAAGTTGGCTTCTAACAACCGGTACTACTTAGCCAGAGTTCTGGTGAGGAGAAAAACATACAAACTAAGCGACCACACACTAAGGGCTCCTTCTGGGGTACGAGGCTGGGCTTAGGGCATCGCTGGGGCGCGGGCAACTAGAGAGAGCTACTAGCTGGATCGGATCAATATTATTTAGGGACCAATTTAAAACTACAGGCTCAGCACGGGCTGGTTCAAGCAAAGGGGACCTGGTAAGGGTGCCCTTTGTGTGTATTTGTGTGTGTACTTTCTGTTATAGAAACCGGCAAACATCTTGAGCAAAAGTGGCGTTTCATGCATTAAGGGTCAAAATGCAAAAAAAATACTATACCGCAGTCAAGGTCATATTTCAAGTCTGTTTTTTTTTCTAGAAATTTTTAAATATCTCGTTCAGGAATTGTACACATGATTTCAAATTATATCGTTATTGTATTAGTCAGACAATACTGATATTTTGATTGTGTTTGCGCGCGAAAAAGTCCCCGTGTAATTTACGCCCGGTAATAGAAACTTTATTTGGCACAAAACAGACAAACAGACAATAATAAACGAAAGTAAAGATTTTTCAACAGCAAATATTTTAGTCCGGCCACACAAACAAAATCGGTTAGCTACCTTGTTATCTATACCCCGATCATGAGTTTTTTTGACGTGTAGTATCGTTAACGTAAGCATATTTTGAATTGAAAATACATGTTTGTTACACAATATTTATATAAATTAAATACTTAATTAATTTCTCTGTATTTTTTAAAATGTGCATATGTATAAAATTGTATTGATCAAGATGTTCCAGGACTGCTGTATTTTAAATTCAAAATATGCTTACGTTAACGAAACTATACGTGAAATAAACTCATGATAGGGGTACTGGTCGTCATAAACACTATCGCTCATTTAATTATTAATTATTGTGCACTTTAATAAAATAATCAATGTTTACTTACAATGTAGTTTCACCTTAATTAGTTTATTTATAGTTTATCAGTAGGTACTTCGAATATAGGTACAGTAGTTACTCTCAGTCCTCGTGTAAAATGATGGAATAAATGTTTAGTAAAATTAAACGCGATTTTCTCATAAATAGATGGCGAGAAGCAGAACATTTACACATAGAATTTTCAAAATATATTATGGTTTGAAAAATATTTCACAATTTCAATCGATTCGCTTAAACTTTTATTGCATTACTACATATCTTGATAATTCTGTGACTGTTTATTGTGACAAATGGCTCTCAACTATCCACATAGGTACTAAGTAAACCATAACGGAAACCACTAAAACGCATCATCTGGTAATTCGTCAATAACTTTTTCTATTTGTCTGTAAAATACACTAACATACAGTACGCGGCAGTAAATATTACCCATCGAGCTTCAGAAAGAGATATCGGCTAGCTTCGGCTTTATAGAGCGTCATCTCTGTCGCACGTCCGGTATATAATAACCAAGTCAGCGACAAACGTCACATAGGTATAAGCATCGGCGTGGATCTTGATCACAAACGTCACCTGCGCACTAACTGATTTTCGGTCTCTTTAGCGGAATGAAGAAGACGGGGAGCGCCGAGGCTGCAGGCGATTGGTTCGTCAGTCGATGCTCGTCGTCTAATTGGACCATTCTCTATCGTATTGTCAACTGTCTATTGTCTATTGGACGGAAAATGTACATGCGCGATCTGTGATCATCGTTAATGCCGGTACCTATACCTACGAGTGACGGATAGGACGCTGTACAAAGCCGAAGCTAGGCGATTATTTCTATTTATTGCCGGATACTGTACAATAAGTTTGCTCCTCCAGTCAACAGACCTAGCCCAGCGCAAGGAGCCCAAACTGAAGTCGGACAAGAAGTCGAAGTCGGACGGCGACGAGATCATCCGCACGCGCACCTACGACTTGCACATCACGTACGACAAGTACTACCAGACGCCGCGGCTGTGGCTCATCGGGTACGACGAGGTTTGTTCATGAGTTTTTTTCCAAGGACTAAAAATGGTTACGGTGAGAGGTTAAGATACTTCAAAAATATATCAGTACCGGTTTAAAATAATGGTTGAGCTATACCGATACCTTTATAATAAGTGTTGGGCTAAATCGTTATTTAATCTTTATACCATTCCGGTACCGAAAAACATGCGAGACCAGGATTACCAGGGCCCCAAGTCTGCTAATGCAATTGTTATAATCGTGTCAGAATAGTGTCTCAATGGCATCGTTTTGACCAATGACGAAAGAGTTAGTCTTACTCTAAGCCAATGACCGCTTAGGTTTTGATAGTAATGGTGTCGTTATGACACCATTCTTACACAATTCAAATAGCAGAATTGGGGCCCAGGCCTCATGTCAAAGTATTTCCATTTATGTTAACATGCTGCGATTATAAGACAAATTCAGACATGGACTCCGTGTTCTGTGCAAAAACGGTCTTAATTAACCATTAATTGATGGTTAGGATTCCGCCACGTACCGCGTTGTTAATTACATGTTACATTGTTTACTGCCTAATAATTAGATCCTACCGCATTCTTTCGTATTCGACCTTGGCAGACCATGCCTTTGAACAACCGTTAATACCATTTTTAAGCAGATTTATTTCATCATCATATTCGATAAAAAAAATCATGTGCAGTCGGGGACCCTCGTCAGCAAGAATATTAAAAAATAGCTTTTAATATTCTTGCTTGTCAGGAACCAATATTCGTATTCGACGTATGAACGTTTCTTTTCTTATCTATTTTTACACGTTAAAATTAGGCGGGCCCTAGACGATCAATTATATTGCACAAAATCACGAATTGTGCAATGTTTTTGGCCGTCTAGGGTTAGTATTGATGATCGTTTGAGTGTAAAATTGATTAAATATTATTGCGCAATAAAAATATTGTGCAATATTATTGTAGGTGTAGGCACCGCCTTACGCGTATTATTTTTCAAATGGGGCGAAGCGACCTCCCGCTTTAACCGCGAGCGATATTGCCGTGAGGTTAAGAGTTATGGAGGGAGCATAAACGCTTATTTTCATTACGTGACGATTTCTACCAGACAATTACTACCGCAAGCCGCGTTAACAAACTTCATTTTAAAGAATTTTCTACTGTTTCTCTTTAGGACCGCACTCTTCTGAGCGTGGAGCAGATGTACGAGGACGTGTCCCAGGACCACGCCAAGAAGACCGTGACCATGGAGTCCCACCCGCACGTCTCGGGGCCCAGCACGGCGTCTGTGCACCCTTGCCGGTGAGACACAGTACTTTTGCATCGAGCATGAGAAATTACAAACACCCGCTTATAAAAGATCTATACTAATATTATATAGCAAAAGAGTTTGTTTGTTTGAACGCGCTAATCTCTGGAACTACCAGTCGGATTCGAAAAAATATTTTTGTATATGATAGCCAGATTCATGAGGAATAGTATAGGCTATTTAACATCACGCTACGACCCTTAGGAGCCGAGCAACGGGGGCAAAATCGCTGGGCACAGCTAGTATTTTTACCCGACTGCGGCGAAACCCAAAAGGAGGGTATAGTGTTTCACCTGTATGTTAGTATCTATGTATGTATGTGGGTATGTATTTCCGTTTCTGTGTTCCCTCCTATAGACTAAACGAGCGAACGGATTTTAACATAATATGACATATCATTAGATTCGTATCGACGTCGCGAGTAACATAGGACAAACATACATTATTACACCAAACTTAACTACAAATAAACATCAAATAATCCGATAACAGGCACGCAGAAGTAATGAAGAAGATAATAGAGACAGTGACAGAGAGCGGCGGCGAGATGGGCGTCCACTCCTACCTCATAGTGTTCCTGAAGTTCGTGCAGACCGTCATCCCGACCATAGAGTACGACTTCACGCAGAACTTCGCCATCAACTAGGCCACGCTGCTGGCTGGGTATATTGTGTAGCTTTTATATAAGGCGCGGCGGTGGCTTGTTGGTAAGGATGATTATTGTAACTCCTTTATAAGAAACATCTTCTTTAATATATCAAAATTAATGTCAATGTGTTTGTCTTCCATGCGTGAATGTTTTTGACGCGAACGAAGTCGTTACGCAACAGCTAGTATCTTATAAAAACAAGAATTACATAATAAGTCGAGGAAATATAAGGCTTTAGTTGTCTATTGTTTATTGTCTATTATTTGTCTCTATTAGCACAGATAATATACTATACGTACAGATGCCTCATCACATACAAAGAAATGTGACCGATTTAGCGCGGGCTATCTTCGAGCTATACATTTTTATGTGCTTAAAGCATTTTTCAAAATTTGAACAAATATTTTTCATGATTTATTTTTACATGTTCTCAATTTTACACAAACTTCAATAACAAATCGATACATTTAACGCCATCTGTTATGAGTTATTTCAACAAATGTTACTTTGTTCCTGATGAGACCCCGTGCTATTAGTAAGAAAAAGAATCAACATCCGCCGCGTCTATTACATTGTATATTGTCTTAGTAGTGTAGGCCAGTTTATGTTTTAGTCGATTTTTGCATTCGATATCGATGTGGTAAATTGTAATTAACATAAAATTTATAAATTCGAGATGATGTTTTTAATCTAATATTTGTAGGTATCAGAAATATGAATTTATTTTAAATTACAGTAAATGTATAAATATTTTCACTGAGCCAGTGCAATACCAATAAAGGATTGTATCAATAGCTTTAATTACAGCATTTCTTTGTTTACAAATATTTTAAGTACATTTTGCCTTTATAATCCTTGCCCGTAAAGCTATAATTATACGTGAAGAGTCAAACTTTAGATCCTATTATTTTTTTGATCACTAGCACTGCGCTAAATTGCGGATCCCCCTTATGCTAGGCCTAACAAGGATACCTATTTGGCGTCTCGCTTCAATGAGATCAAAATTAAAAACTTGGTGAATATATAAAAGGCTGTGTCGAGTATTTCTGAATAAAGAGGCTAGATTGCCATGTTGTAACATATTCCCAATACATTTAAGTTACTGGCACAAATTATTTAGTTTGTATGTACAAAGACAAGGTTATCCAGTATGAGTATGTTGGGAACATTCCTATGTTAGCGCCATAATATAATTAAGAGATATTTAATATCAACTATGTGTTGTTTGTTTGTTAGATTTCATGTCCGTTATACCGACTGAGGATCATAATTATTATTTTCGCAATAGCAGCTTTTTAAACGTCCATTTTCTAAGATTATATAAGTTGTATGAAATGTGATTCAACGTTTCTTATTTCTCTATAATTATGTATTAGCTATCATTCGTCCATTTATTTCGCCAATTGTACCGCAGTAGCTTCGAAATCGATAACTTTTCGATTGTTTGATCGAATAGTCAAATATCGAAATGGGAAGTTATCGCATTCGAGTACCTAAATGTGTTAAATCTTTTAATAGATGGATAACTTATTTGCAATAAGTTTAAACAACGATCATACTTAGTACAAGATACAAACATTTATTTAGAGGTTTAAAACAATGAGTTGCAGACATTATTGTTTAGGTATGATATTTAATTAAATATTGTCTTATGTAACTTTGCGTTTCATAATAAAATAAGTTAGGTATATACATACGTGTTATGGTTAGTAAATACTCCTATGTTATTTTACATGTAACTGTGCGCTGTTTGGTTTATTTTTATATGATATAAAATATTTTGCTTATTAATTATGTTTTATTTATTACTAATAGGAAAACACTATTAAGAAGCTACATTATCCCCGATTGCTACCTATAGGCTACATTTTATCCTGAAAACATGCACAATTCCCGTGGGTCTTTAAGAATATGAAATTAAAACACCCAAATAAATTCTAATAATAATTTATTGATAATTATCTATCACATACATTATGTACAAATCACCATGCTTTAATAAAATATAATCAGTACTATGCAACGAAGCCCCTCAAACCTAACCTCTACCGCTATTATACAAAATAATACAACTTTATCCGCAAATAAACATAATTTGTATTACATTCCTGAAGAAGCGCAGTGAATGATAGCATTGAGAACCCCTAACATATTGTGAAATGTTCATGTTTGTCGATCATTTATAGAAATAAATTTGTCTGTTTTTAAAATTAATTTCATAATATAATTTGTTGAAATAATAAAAGTACAGCAATATAATTATATACAATAACTAAATTAAAAGGAATATCTTTTGAGTAAATATGGAAATAATATACGGTAAAATGGGACTCTTTACAAACAGGATATAGGACACATAATAATAGCTGCCCTGCGTCATCGTTTTTGAGTATTTTTATAAATACAAATATGGTTGTAATTATGAGCTCATCATGTTGGTAAGAATCAAGAAAAATCCAGTTTTTAATAACTCCCAAAAGTTCATAAAAAGCCTCATTTTACTGTTTTTCTTAAATGTATTGTGGTGGAGAGTACTCTTAAATTAACTTTGATAAAATTATGCATATCATATACATACTATACATTTATACACATAAAATTAATAACAAAAAGTAATAATATAAACATATTTACCACAATAGTAACCAGTGACAGTGTTTATGGGGGATATTACACTATCATAGTCATAGATATAATATTATGACGATGTAATATAGACATATTAATCATTTCGTCTTAAAAGGAGGTATAGGATAACACCAGGATAAAAGATATGATCCTATTGATTTGTATTTTTTTTATTCAATAATAGGCTTGCGTTTGACTGCCATCTCGCTATCTCTCATATGATCATATTTGATATTATCCCCCTAAGTGTCAACCATCAAATAAAACCTTTAGGAACGCAAATGACGTCACTGATCCTAAATTAAAACTACACAGGCAATATACACGAGCCACCAAACTTAACGCTACTGCATTCACAATAATCACAGAATATCCCCACCTTACACAATAAGCTAACTAACACTGTGATGGAATATGATTTGGTCGCAAATTATAACTAATACTAATAACAAAGAGATAACATTACTTTCATATGCCCCCGCTATCGCTGTTTTGAACTCAGGGGACAATACTTTTCTAAAATAGGAGTGTGATATGAATATTTTTATTCAAATAGTTTTGGTGTAAGATAAAATTATATGAACAAAAATTTTCTACAATTTAATAATAAACATTAAAATTCGCTAATTATTTACAAGGCAATAAACCCAATGAAATGCGATAAGTTTTTGGTGTAAGTTGTTAAATTCACATTTAATTGTACTTTTTCTTAAAACTGGATTAGGTATAATTGGATAGATTTTCTACTTTTCCAATGTTATTAGGTAAGAGAATGGTAAAGATGTTATTTTATTGGTTAGTATCATTTTCTATGTAGATTTGAATTTTTTATGAAATTTAATTTCCTAGCTACATTATCTGGGTATAAGCAGTGACGACGAACGTTTACTAAGCAGCACGAATATCTCAAAATACAATAATATCATTTATAATATTTTGATTATGTATAATTTTATATTTAAAACTGTATATGCACATACATGTTTCAACTTTAGTATTAAAAATAATCTCATACACATTCATTTTCATTCAAATTTGAGTTTTTAAACTCTTTCACAATAATTATCTACTATACATTGAAGAATAATATACTCTTTGTTTAAATTTCGACTAATTTTACTTTTTATAATATGTGTAAGTGTAGTGAAAACAGTAATTCTCTACATAATCTACAAATACACACCAAAGGCCATCTTCGTTTCATTATAACTATTTCTTTTCATATTTCGATCCCTCAACCAGAGCAAATTCATGCAGTTTTCAACCCTATCGTTTGATTATATAGTCCATTCTAAGTTTAGGAATGTTTAAATTGTCGATTTATAAAATGTATTCCTTGGACAAGATTAATACACAGTTGTCACATAATTATTTCGTTAGCGCTAGGTGTTTCAAGCCTAAATCGCTTCATTAATTTATTCAATTCGTTCAAAATGTCGGTCGATTGTCACTAGATGTCAGTATTCTAAAACCACGTTGGATTTATTTGTTGCTGGTAAATTAATTACACTACCTAGTAATTATACCATTTCACTTACATTGAAAAAAGCGCGGTGACAATAGTTAAATAGTATTGTCACCGCCAAGGTGTCCTGGTAGTAATTCAACCTAATTTCTTTGGCTATAAGGTTTAATATCACTTGTGGGGCACGATGGCGACCAGCCTGAGGAGGACCAGGGACAGTAGTTTGTCGAGAGGGTCCAGGGTCCCTCGCTGTAGCCACTTAGGGATGGTGGTGCGTGCGTGGCTGAAGCCAAGCTTTTGTAGGATGTAGTCGACCCCGTATGGCTCAATTGATTTGCCCGCCCATGACAGAAGTCTGAGGAAAAGTGTAAATTTTTGTCTCGTTCAAATGGTTTATTTTGTTGGTAACTTTAGACAGATGACGGGATAGTATTAAGAATGTTTTGTTAATAACAGTGATCGAAGTAGGTAGAGCAACTTCGGGCCAATGACCTCAAACATATAGGTAATTTCAAAATAAAGGTACCTACGCTGAAGAGAAGTCTCTCATGAAAGTAATTTTACGTATAAAATGAAGTATCAATAATATAATTAATTTAAAAAAACAATTGATTACCTACAATTGGTTTGGTCTATACATGTCTATCCATTACTGAGAAAAACTGATTCCATTAAAACATATGTTTTTAGCCGTTATAAAGCCATCCAAAATGGTGGACAATGGTTGTTAACGAACATAACCGTTGAAAACCGACTTCGCATCTACAGGGTAAAATTAAAACCAGTGCGGATATTTTAGGAGGTGAAAGTACTCATGAATATGATCAACTTTTATTATGGGACCGATACTGAAATATGAAAAATAAAACAGCTGTTCCCTACAAAAATGCACTACAACGCGATCAAAATGTATGGAACAGCTGATTATTTTTTTCATATTTCAGTGTCGGTCCCATAATAAAAGTTGATCATATTCATGAGTACTTTCACCTCCTAAAATATCCGCACTGGTTTTAATTTTACCCTGTATAGGCATATCAACACTATGAAAACATCTCGCAAGTACCAAAATTAGCTCTACCTATTTCGATCTCTGGTGATTAATGCAAGGTAGTAATAGTGCTAGGTACCTGACGGTGGGCTCCAGGTGCCAGGTGACGCAGCGGTAGTCGCGGTAGTCCAGCGGCGGGCCCTCCGGCCGCGGCCGCGCGGCGCCGCCCGCGTCCGCCCACACCGCGCGCGTGCCGCCCGGCATCTGCGTACACGCGTTATATTACTTTGTTTACAGACCGACCCACGCAGGCGCGGTCGCAGCCGAAGACTTTAGGGGGGAAGAGTTATACCGCAGCCGAAGACTGGGGGGGTCTTACCGGTTAATGCCCAACGATTAACCCCCTCCTGTAGGGTTTATAGTGTGGAACATCTCTATCTTTATAGTTGTTTGATGGACACCTCTATAGCTGTCAAAGAGGGAGATATTAGTAGGTTAGATCCGGAGCGAGAATAAAGGCGTGTTTGGAAGTAAACCAGTATTATTATTCATAAGAAGACCTCTACAGATTTATTGGCGACGAGTAAAAAAAAAAAAACAAAAAAACCACGGAGCCATGGCGATGGCAGTGGCCGAGTATGCGGTTGGCGCTGCGGGGCCTAAATTCGAGCCTTACCTGGAACCAGATTCTGTGAACGAAAGATGGCTGTCATGGATGCGAAATTTTAACTATTATTTGGAGGGACAGATCGGACTGTCGACAAAACAAAAGGTGGCACGACTTTTACATCAGGCTGGTCCAGAAGTTCAGGAGATATTTGAGAGCTTAGAAGACCGTGAGGAAGATGTCGGAAAAGACGATTTTGAAAAAGCGGTTGCCAAATTGAACCGATATTTTGCACCTAAAGTTAACCTAAATTATGAGAGGCAGATATTTCGAAGCCTGAATATGGAGGAGGGAGAGACAATTGACAGTTTTTGCGTGCGTCTGCGTAGAAAGGCAAAATATTGCAAGTTTGCCAACAAGGAAGAAGCAATTTGTGATCAAATTATTGAAAAATGTAACAACAGGGAGCTAAAAAGAAAGTTTTTAAAGAAAGAGTTAGCGCTAGATAAATTGCTAGAAGTAGCAAGAATATTGGAAATGGAAAAACAAATGTCTAATGTGACATGCAAACCTGCTGAGACTCAGTCTCAAGCGCTGGAACAGAAGGAAGTAAGTTTAGTGAAACCGAAAATGGGAAATCAAAAATGCTTTAGATGTGGATATACAGGGCATTTTGCTAAAGATTCATCATGCCCCGCTATGGACAAAAAATGTGAGAAGTGTGGGCTGAAAGGTCATTTTAAGAAACAATGCAAGACACAGGAACCAAGGAAGAATGAAAAGAAAAACAAGAAAAGATATGTAAAATATGTAGTAGAAGAAGAATCAAACAGTGAAAGTGAATCAGACAATGAATGTGAATGTGATGAAGAAGGTTATGTGCAGTCTGTATTTCCAGTGATGTGTGCTGCAGATAATAAATGTAACATTAGGATTTGTGGACAAAATCATAAGTTTATTATAGACTCTGGTGCGATGATCAATATAATTGACAAAAAGCTTTTTAAAGAATTGTTAAGGTGTGGTTTACAATGTGATTTAGTAAACAGTAAGTCTCAAAGATATTGTGCCTATGGTGGCAAGGAAATTCTTAAATTAGGAATTTTTAAAACAAATTTGTATTCACCAGACACAAAAATAAATGTAACAGCTTCTGTGTTAGTGTATGATGGCAAGGGACCAGCACTGTTAAGCCGAGATACTTCTATTCAGTTAGGACTATTGCGAGTAGGGCCTGAAGCCACGGTTATGACAGCATATACAGAGCCCAACAACAGTTATCTAACCAAGGACAAAATAACTGCAATGTATCCCAATATATTCACAGGAGTGGGCAAGTTGAAAAATTTTGAACTTAAAATACCCATTAACCCTAAAGTACCACTTGTTGCTCAACCTGTCAGAAGACAACCATTTAATGTGAGACAGATAGAAAAAGATTTAATTAAGGAACTACTTGACAACAATATTATTGAATCTGTGACAGGACCGACACCCTGTGTCTCACCTTCACACATCGTTCAGAAGAAGGAGAAGGGGCAGCACCGACTAGTAGTCGACATGAGGATGGCAAATGAAGCTGTGTTGCGTGAAAGGGTACCACTTCCTACATTTGAAGAACTATTGGATGACCTCAATGGCTGTCAGTACTTTTCTAAAATTGACATTAAGTGGGGGTACCATCAGATCTTACTCTCCGAGGACTCCAGGAACATTACAGTGTTCAGTTGTAGTGTGGGACTCTTCAGATACAAAAGATTGTTCTTTGGTATTCGATGCGCAAGTGAAATGTTTCAACGAATTGTCTCCCAACTGCTGCAAGGCATCGAAGGTGTGGCAAACAGCCAGGATGATATCAGAATCGGAGGTAAAACTCGTGAAGAGCATGATATCAGGCTAAAAATGGTCCTTGAGAGGCTGCAAGAAAATGGCATCACCCTGAATGAAAACAAGTGTGTATTTGGAGTGCCGGAGATCACATTTCTAGGACACCATTTATCAGCTAAGGGTATTGAACCCACACTGACCAGTCAACAAGTTATCCAAGAATTTAGGGCTCCTGAAAGTAAAGCAGAAGTAAGAAGCTTTCTAGGGTTGGTGAATTTTTCAGCAAGGTTTATACCTAATTTTAGCACCATCACTGAGGCACTGAGGGACCTGACAAAGAAAGACACAGAGTTTACATGGCAGGACAAGCACCAGCAGGCATTCCAGCAGCTGAAGGGTATTATTGCAAAGGCACCTGCATTGGGCTACTATGACAAGGATGCAAGTACTACATTAGTAACCGATGCTAGTCCTGTAGGCATTGCAGGAGTATTGATCCAACACCAAAATATTAACAATGAGAAACAACCAGTGCCAATCAAATATATTAGTAGAGCTCTCACACCAACTGAACAGAGATATTCTCAGACAGAAAAAGAAGCTCTGTCTATTATATGGGCTTGTGAGAATCTCTATATGTATTTATTGGGTAAAGAATTTAAAATAATATCTGACCATAAACCATTGGAGATAATTTATTCTGCAAGGTCAAGGCCAAGCGCTAGGATACAAAGATGGGTGTTAAGATTGCAACCATATACCTTTAAAGTTATCTATAAGCCGGGTAAAAACAACATTGCAGATCCGTTATCAAGACTATTAAACACCAGCAGGAAGCCAGAATCATCTGAAGATAAAACAGAGGAAAATTCTCTTTTAGGCCTGATTGAAATAACTACACCTGCAGTGACAGTGGACGAAGTGAGAGAAGCTACTTTAATAGACGAAGAGTTAACAGAGGTGAAGAAATCAATAGAAAAAGACATATGGCCTAAGGAATTGAGGAAATATGAACTTATAAAGACAGAGTTATGTGTTGTGGAAGAAATTCTTTTAAGAGGGCCCAGAATCATAGTACCCAAGGAACTGACTGCCAAAATACTAGAAATAGGACATGAGGGGCACATCTCTGCAAATGGGATGAAGAGTAAATTAAGGTCAAAGGTTTGGTGGCGGACCATGGATAAAGATATTGAGTATTGGACAGACACCTGTGATGGATGTAGGTTGGTTAGGAAAGCTGTACCACCTGAGCCTTTGGTATCAACTGAGCTTCCAAGTAAAGTGTGGGAACAAGTGGCAATTGATTATCTTGGACCATTACCATCAGGACATTACCTGTTATTTATTGTGGATTATTACAGCAGATTCTATGAAGTAGAAATTGTAAAACATCCAACAGCTGAAAACACAATAAATATCCTGAACAAAATTATAGCTAGAGAGGGTATCATGGATAATATAATCTGTGATAATGGACCAGCATTTATTGATCATCGTTTTGTGCAATTCCTGAAGTCGTATGGCATCAAGCTTAAGCATAGCACACCCCTATGGCCACAGGCCAACGGAGAAGTTGAACGACAGAACCGTAATGTTTTAAGAAGATTAAGGATTGCACAGGCAATGAAACAGGATTGGAAAGAAGAACTACTTACATATCTATCTGCTTACCGCACAACACCCCACAGTACTACTGGAGTACCACCAGGAGAACTGTTTAGAGGCAGACTTATAAAGACAAAGATACCAGAAATAACAAAACTGAAAAAAACTAATTATGAAGATGAGGAAATCAGAGATAGAGACAGATACCAGAAGGGCATACAGAAGCAGTATGCAGACAAGAGAAGACACAGCAAAGTTACAGATATCAAACCAGGAGATAAAGTATTAGTAAAACAGATGAAGCAGAATAAACTGAGTACAGACTTCTCACCTACAGAGCATACAGTAATATGGAAAACAGGAAATTCAATGGCAACTCAATCACCAGATGGAAAAATACTGAGAAGAAATTCTACCTATTTTCAACCTATCAAGAGAAGAGATATGAGTAGATTTAGCATGCAAAGCAGTGAAAAAACTGGGGTATGTGAAAAAGAGAAAACAGATTTAAGAGACAGCCATGAGAGTGATAAAGGGCAGAGGGAGAAAAGCAAAGATAAGGAAAGTCTGGACTTGACAGATGCTAATATTGGGACTAAGACAGACAGACCTTCAAGAGAATGTAGGGCTCCTGCCAAATATAAAGACTTTGTGTTAAGCCTAATATTAAACTGTATTAATGACTGAATTATGTTGATTACTCAATTTACATGTTTAAAGATAAATTATATTAATGCTTGATGTGTTGACTACTTCATGCATACTTGTTTGAGGCTAGTTGTATTAGTGCTCGAGGTGTTGATTATTGAATGTGTACTTATGTAAGGCACCATTTGGTTTAGTGGGCGACTGATGTGTTGATTGCGTACTTAATTTGTTTTTGTTTAAGGCTAGTCATTATGCTTGTTAATTGCTATTTTGTTTATAAAGAAAGGAAGGGATTGTAGGATTTATAGTGTGGAACATCTCTATCTTTATAGTTGTTTGATGGACACCTCTATAGCTGTCAAAGAGGGAGATATTAGTAGGTTAGATCCGGAGCGAGAATAAAGGCGTGTTTGGAAGTAAACCAGTATTATTATTCATAAGAAGACCTCTACACCTCCCTCGAACCGCCACTGAACCGACGGCACAATACTACAGAATGATGACTCAAAAAGACAGTTTTAAATAAATAGCAACTCTTGCAACAGCGCCATAAAGTATAATTCAGGTCGCATAGCGCTGCGTCCCTAAATTATGTTAACCTACAAGGCGACATCCATCGGAAACTTATACAGACTCCAACTCATTAACTCAACTCATCGCATCGATGTCCTATAACTGCAAAGTTAAAGGCATGAGTTGGAGTCTGTATTAGTTTCCGAAGGATGTCGTCATCGTCAGCGTTTGACGACATCCTTCAAAGGGATTTCGAGTGAAGCGAGCGGGTCGCGATAGCTCGGTTCAGAGCAGTGCCACGGTTCGGCAGAGGTCGCGGGTCAATCAAAGTTTAATAACATAAGAGAAGCATAAAATAGCTTTGACATGTTTAAAATTCACAAAAATATACATTTATAGAGCAAACCCGGCGAACTCCGTTTCGCCACCGTAGTACATGCTATGTATCAGAGATGGCGCTGTATGTGAAAAAAGATTTTCCCGCTTTTCTCTTTAAATTTTCCTGAATTTTCTTTGCTATAAACCTCACGGAGCCCGAGACCTTTCCAACGAATGCAAAACCGTGGAAATCGGTTCGTGCGTTCTGTCTTTATAGCATCAGGAAGGAAAACCCGACTTATTTTTATATAGTAGATATTATTCTGAATACAACTCACCACTCTGTCTTTCTCCTTGATGTACGAAGATATGAGGTCGTGCAAGAACAGGAACGCCTCGGCGTCCACGGACACGAATATGTGGTCCTCGAACTCGGTGATGAAGCTGCATTCCACTACCGGCTTCTCATCTGTAGAGGAAGAAATTGCGTTTCAAACTGCGCAACTTTGAGAGTTCACACAGCTAATCTGTGCGCAAACACATTAAGAGTGCGCATTCCGCTCAGACAAACTCGCCGGTGGACGGCGTTAAAACACTTGCTATTTCACCAAGCGCCGCCGTGTTATAAAGGGAGATGAACAATATTCTTACGTAAAATTAACGCAAAAAAATGTAACAGTCCTTTGGGAAAAGGGTTTGTACAAGAATGATTCCGCCGTTTACATACTGCATCGTCAGTTTAAAAACGCTCGCTCGCTCGTATTATGTCGAAGGCAAAATGTATATTGCCGTGTGTGTGACGTTCCGGTCTCGGTGGGCGGCGTGTGGGCCTGCAGGTGGTGTGTGTGTGTGTGACGTACCGGTCTCGGTGGGCGGCGTGTGGGCCTGCAGGTGGTGCGTGCGCAGGTGCAGCTGCAGCGAGGGCAGCGCGAAGATCACCTCGCGCACGTGCTTGTGTAGTGTGTGTGTGTGTGACGTACCGGTCTCGGTGGGCGGCGTGTGGGCCTGCAGGTGGTGCGTGCGCAGGTGCAGCTGCAGCGAGGGCAGCGCGAAGATCACCTCGCGCACGTGCTTGTGTAGTGTGTGTGTGTGTGACGTACCGGTCTCGGTGGGCGGCGTGTGGGCCTGCAGGTGGTGCGTGCGCAGGTGCAGCTGCAGCGAGGGCAGCGCGAAGATCACCTCGCGCACGTGCTTGTGTAGTGTGTGTGTGTGTGACGTACCGGTCTCGGTGGGCGGCGTGTGGGCCTGCAGGTGGTGCGTGCGCAGGTGCAGCTGCAGCGAGGGCAGCGCGAAGATCACCTCGCGCACGTGCTTGTCGGCGGCCGCCTTGTTGCGCTCGGTGCTGTTGGTGTTGCTGGCGGCGCTGCCGCTGCCGCTGGAGCCCGGCGCGCCCTGCCCGGGCTCCCGCTCCAGCGACGGGAACAGCTCGATAGCTGGATCACACAAATAAAATGAGTGGATGGAAAAATACCCGTTATAACACGTGAAATCGAGGTTGGTAAAGTTAGTTTGTGTGAGAGAAAAGCCAATTTAAGGCAGAATTAAAGCCGTTTTTTACAAATGCTTGGAGCTCCGTCCATGAATTTGCGGAAAAAATTATAGCAGTATCATTCGCAATGCAAATGAAACTATTTAAGCGTTTGGAATGTCGAGATTGCAGAGGTAGTTAATGAACACAAGAAAGAGTGTGGGCCCCAAAACACTGCCCTGTGGCACGCCATACTGAATAGGAAGTTTATAATCACTCTTGTAGCTCATTATTGTAATAATTTGTAAGCGAACTATGAGATAACTTTTAAAGAAATCTCGTGGTAACCCTCTGACACTTAAACTTTAAAGTTTGAGAAGAAAGATGTCATCAGGTACGGTGTCAAAGGCTTTCGTAAAATTTAAAAACATAAAGATAACTTTTTTCTGTTTAAGTGTTCTACTATGTCGTTAATTATTACATGGACTGCAGGTGGATTTGTTATTGCGAGAGCCAAATTGTTGAGGTGATAGGAGTTTAAAGTGTTCGAAATAGTTGCTTGTTAATGAGGCTTTCGAACACTTTGTTATCTCTATGCCAATGAATAGAGATGGCAATTGACTTAAAAGCTATTTAATTTAATCAAAATAATTAAATATTAGTGTACGGGATCGCCCGAACTCCGCAATGAAACACGTAGTAAAGATACTCTAATTTATTGTAGGCAGACGAGGAGGTTGAACAATTTACTGGAGTATATAGACTATCTTATACACTATTGCTGAGAACTGCACTTGTACTAGTATTTCGCTAAGGCACTTAGATCTTCACTGTTTGAGCTCTGAACTAAGTCTGACTGGTGGCCGGCGCGCGCGGTCGTTTTATACTCGCCGGCAAACATAAAAGATAATTCCAGAGAATGCAAGTAGTTACTAGTAGGTACGTACCTACCTACTCGCGAAATTCTCAGAAAAGTACCTACACAATATTATAAAGAGTAGGTACTTATAGGTACTTACGGCGCCCGACGCCGGGTCATTGTACTTAGCGATAGGTATGTTTACATTCCAGACGTTCTTTTTAAATAGGTACCTACAATCGCTCGTACCGCCTAGAATGTCCCCGTGCGTCGTCTACTTTTCCATAAAGAAAGTACTAGATTTTCTACCACATATCTGGAATGATCTTTCTTTACAATTATTGGTTATTATTAACTAGAGTATCGTCCCGTTGGATTACGTCGTGCACAATTAGTTTAAATAATGAGTTATTGCGAAATAGACCTAAGTTAGAAGTGAGAGAAGTTAATGTGACTGACCATCGATCTCGCTGTTGGCGAAGGCGTAGTGGAACCACTCGCGCAGCGTCTTGAACTGCGGCGGGAAGAGCAGCGCACGCGTCATGCGGCACACGGTGGCCATCGACACGTGCGCCCGCGCACCCGTGCCCTGCCCGCCCAGGCTGGCCGTCAGGCTCTGCACCACGTGCACCTCCATCGACCCTGAGGACACCACACGGTCTAGCACTCTGCACACGGTCACATGGACACTGACGGGGTCCCCCGACCGCACACGTATTTTTTCTATACAAGAGACAGTGTAATTAATAAAATATGGTAATAATGAGTCACCTTCCTCGCTGGCGACCTGCTGGGCCTCCGTGGCGAAGCTGATGCAGGGGTCCTTGAGGCTGAAGAGCGCCCAGGACTTGGCCTTGAAGCTCTGCCCGTGGAAGCACGCCAGCGAGATGTTGGTGCCGTGCAGCTCCATCGTGCCGCCCAGGACGGTGCCTACAACAACACTAGTTTGAAAAGCCTTAACAAATGTTTAAAATTCGCAAAAATATACATTTATAATGGTGACATCGTATCGAATCGATGTCCTTTTAACTGCAAAGTTAGAGACATTGAGTTGGAGTCTGTAATTAGTATCCGATAGATGTCACTAACGCTTATAAGAGGCGTAAAAAGAGGTTTCTAATTCCAACATGACACTGTAGCTCAGTTGGTTAGAGCGATGCCCCGGTTTAGGCAGAGGTCGCGGGTTCAAACTCCGCCTATGTCATTTTGAAAATCTCATGTATTTAATAAGCAGCCGAGGGTAAGTTTGGTCACAGCTATAGTACCGTTAGCGGGCAGCGGCGTGGGCAGCGTGGACAGCTGCATGCCGGACACGAGCTGCAGCACCTTCTGCCAGTGGCGGTGGTGGCGCAGCTCCACGTGCGGGGGCGCTAAGTGATCACAGCTATAGTACCGTTAGCGGGCAGCGGCGTGGGCAGCGTGGACAGCTGCATGCCGGACACGAGCTGCAGCACCTTCTGCCAGTGGCGGTGGTGGCGCAGCTCCACGTGCGGGGGCGCTAAGTGATCACAGCTATAGTACCGTTAGCGGGCAGCGGCGTGGGCAGCGTGGACAGCTGCATGCCGGACACGAGCTGCAGCACCTTCTGCCAGTGGCGGTGGTGGCGCAGCTCCACGTGGGGGGGCGCCGCGGCCTCGCCCGCGCCCGCCGGCGGCATCGCTGCGAGGGAACAATCACTTAGGGTCCATTTCAATTGAATTTGTTAACTTTGTAAACAATGTTAGTATGGCCAACTGTCAAAATTAGATGAATTTGTATAGAAAGTTTGTTTACAAAGTTTACAAGTTCTATTGAAATGGACTTTACTTACTATGCCATCAAAATAAGAATACAAAACTTCACAATATGACACAAAATCAGACCTAGGGGCGACGCAGACGACTTTTTGTGCGATCGAGTCTGCCGCGCTTTGCAGCGCTCGAACAATATGTTCACTAAGTTTCGCAGATTGTTCGAGCGCTGCAAAGCGCTGCAGACTCGATCGCACAAAAGTCTGTCGTCTGTGCCACCCCTAGGTCTGATTTTGTGTCATATTGTGACGTTTTGTATCGAAAATTAAACTGTTTGTATTAAAAAATCTATTGCAATAGATTTGGTAAATAAAAGACTCAGTTAAATATTGTGAAAAAAAAAACGTTATTGATTCGCAAATTAATTTTCTATGTTTTCAAGTGATAGTTGACAGTTCGAGTTCATTGACGTTCCTATATATCACGATCGCATAGTACTTAGGGTGATTTCAGAGTCGCGCTGACCGTCAGCGCGGGCGGCCCGTGCAGCTCGTAAGCCACACAATCGTACGCTCACGAGCCGCGTTTCACTATGAAACGCTACAAGACACGTGTATCCCGTGGCCCGCGGTTCTTACCATCAGCGCCGACGTGAGCGTGATTGTAAAATCACCCTTATACACATTCTATTACCAAACATTAATAAGATCATATTATATTATAGCCTCATTAAGTTATGTGGCTTTTGAAATAAGTATAATGTAGTTTTTTCAATGTAACACAGAGTTGTCAGACAAAAAGCGCATTGTTTAATGACAAGTTTATTTCGGTTTACCAAGGTAAACTTACGATTCATTGGATTTATATTGACTGGCTTAATTTAGCACACTGTAAATTGAGACAATACTTTCTTATCTTACATAAGAAATAATTTAGAAAATTATCCGGCTCGAAGGACCATTGCTTAAATGCTAAGCTGTATGTAGATTTGTTGGACTAAAGCCACTGAACTTAAGGACGCAAACACAAATGATGGCTGTTGATGGAGAGGCCTATCGGGATGGTTTAAAGTAGGAACTAATTCCACGACATTAAACAATGGCCCAACCTTTGCGCAAGCCAGTTTGCTACCTCATAGCTGGCGACTAGTTAGACGATCTTTATTTTTAGTTGGAAAACCAACTTGGACAATCTTCATTTTTAGTAAAAAGGCCACAAATGCTTCATATACTCTATTCCTCATAATACTCACGTTCCCGTCGATCTCTTCTCGCGTTCGTGTAATTGGGGTGTAGCGAGCTGAACACCCGCTTGCTAGACTTGAACTGCTGCGTGAAGAACTCCTCGAGCTTCAGCTGCATCTTCAGCAGGTCCGGCGTGGTGCTCCGAGACATGAGGATCTGGAGCTGGTGCCAGCTTAAAGTTCCGTGGGTCAGGATGATAGCCGGCCTGGGGGGGGGAAGTAGGGGGTTAGAGAGAGTTATTTAGCGCCGTCTGCGCAGTATTTCTTACCCGTCTTCCTCTTCTTGACAGCTAGTGAGAGATCGTGCAGGTTAGTTACGCATTATATAAAGTACGTGCACGATGCGTATACGCATTGTAATAGCTGTATGGGTGCATTTATTTAGCAAAAAAATGTGTCTTGTGGAGCACTTAAATCCAATATTGCGGAAGATTTCTGAATGTCCGATAAGTGCGGAGAAATTAGTATTTAATTTTGAGACTAGACACAGACTAAGGCCTAAGTTCACCGACAAGATAACAGTCCGATAAATTGAAAACGGCCGTTTAATATTACTTTTTGTTTAGAAAAAAAATGTGATAAACAGCCGTTTCCAATTTAACGGACTATTATCTTGTCGGTGAACTTGGCCCTAAAAGCTGTAGCCCTATTCAATAAAGCTCGTTTTTAAAACATTGGCAATTTCCAACGCAATACATGTTTTACGACACCAAATGTGCGTGAATGGTGATTCTAATATCAGTTTTGTTATAATAAAACAAGTTTGAACGGATTAAATCGCGTATATTAAGTACGTTTGTGGTCTGCAAAGTGTTCGAAACGTCAGGAAAACTCTGTAAAAATCTGTAATATACGCGATTTAATCCGTTTAAACTTGTTTTATTATAATGTGTAATAATCGCGAAAACCTAAGACATTATTATATCAGTTTTGTTATAATAATTTCTATGATTCCAATAGTGCTGCACGGGTAGCATGACCAATTTCATCTCTATTATTCTACCAAGAATAGACAGTGATTTTGAATCAACTCGTTATCTCTTTTGTCCGAGCACGCGGCGACCCGTGGACCGCGTTGTACATTTTTGTCGACTGAAGAATATAAACATTTCTTCTCTTTATTTTTACGGTTTCTCAAAAGATTTACAAAATCACTTACAGAGAAAATACAATATTTATAACTAAAAAAATATATTAAGCCGATTGGCGTAGTGGGCGATACACTGGGCGTAAGTTTAGTCAGTCGCAATACGAAAAGGGGTCATTGTACTCATCATTATGAACAACTCTTGGTCCCATAGTAAAAGTTGTTCATAATGATGATACATACATTTTGTCGAGTTTTGTGAACATAAATGTATGGAACAGCTGATTTTTTTTTCGCGATTTCAGGCTTGGTCCCATAGTAAGAGTTGTTCATAATGATGAGTAAACTTACACCGCGTATTTTGAACATCGGCATGTTAGCATTCGGTAGAAATCTTTGTCTATTCTTCAGTCGACAAAACCCGTTTCTATCGTAGTCATGCTACGCGTGTTGAAGGGGGAGGGAAGCCTTAGCAGGGGAACAATGCAAGTGTGAAGTGGAGCGTGGTGACCTGGAGGTGGGGCGGTGCGGGTGGTGAGCAGGATGCCGGTTGCGCGCCAGCCACTCGTCGCGCAGCGCCGCGCGCAGCCGCGACACCCGCGCCAGCAGCACCGGGGTGCCCATGTACTCCAGGCGGAGCTCCAGCGCCGCCAGCCGCACCCCACACACGTGGCCAGGGTTGCAGCCCGCCTCTTCCTCGATGTGGACTAAGGGAAACAGGTTAGGCCGCAAAGTTAGAAGCATTGAGTCTGTAGTTAGTTTCCGATAGATGTCACCAACGCTCATAAGAGGCGTAGAGATTTCCAATTTCAACTGATTCAGGCATGACACTAGCTCAGTTCGTTAGAGCGATACCAGCGGTGAGATAGAGGTCACGTACTGTGTCGATGGACGAGAGCGCGATGGCCCCGCCCACTGTACGTACCGTAGGTGTCGATGGACGAGAGCGCGATGGCCCCGCCCACGATCCCGCCGCGCGCGTCCAGCTCGGAGCCGGCCAGCGCCACGCCCACTAGCATGTTGCGGTGCCCGGTGCTGCCGATGCTCAGCCGGCCCGTGCAGTTGAAGTCGCGGCTCTGCCAGCTAACAGATAACAAGAAAATTTACTTCAGAGACTAATCGTTGGGACGCAGAAACGCTCGAAAAAAAATCATTAATCTATGCATAAATACGCACAAAAATGTGAAATTGTCGTGTATTATTATTATTAGCCGGATCAACACTGGACAATCCACCGCGCTTCGATCACGCGCGATCAGCCACATTCCTTTGGAATCGCTCCCACCGCACGCGATCGGAGCGCGGTGGATCGTCCGGTGTAGATCCGGCTATTCACATACAAAGTGACGATGACGTTGAATCCGTAGCGGCATCTCCATGTAAGCCGCATCTGCTACATCGCGATCCACACGCCTACCTCTCGTAGAGCTACACGCGAGCTACGGCGTAGCGACGCCGTAGCTCGCGTGTAGCTCCAACTGTGGGGTTTCTACGCATTCAGAAAACTATTCATGGTATGTTGTTTTTAACCAAAACTACAGCATGTTGTTTTTCTATACCAAAACTACAGCATGTGGTTTTTCTATACCAAAACTACAGCATGTGGTTTTTCCACCCAGAACTACAGCGTGCTGTTTTTCTACCCAGAACTACAGCGTGTTGTTTTTCTACCCAAAACTACAGTATGTTGTTTTTCTACCCAAAGCTACAGTATGTTGTTTTTCTATCCAGGTACCTACAATTTTAATTGTAATAACGATGCATTACCTGACATTGCCCATGACGTTGCCCATGTTCATGTGCACGTTGAGCTTGGTGAAGTTGACGGCGAACAGCACCAGCGTCTCCCACGCCGCGCCCATCGCAGGCGCCGCCATTTTACTCTCTGATACGACAAAGTCAAGACACGATTATATTTTAACGTAAACGAGTGTTACAAAAGCTTTTCTAATGGCCAGTTCACCAACAAGATAACAGTCCGTTATATTTAAAACGACCGTTTAACATGAGTTTTTCCATAGAAAAAGAAATGTTGTTAAACGACCGTTTTCAATTTATCGGATTGTTAACTTGACGGTGAACTCAGCCCTAACTTTGTTAACTTTAAATAAAAACTTATAAAGAGCTTCTTTAAATTTTTAAGTTGTTTAATCCTCAGCACAAAACATTGACTCATACAAAAGACACACTCGTAAGTTTAAGGCGAAATGTGCAGCTCCGATTCAATCGAAATCCTGCGCATACGGGGCTAGCCAAAGTAACATGTTTAAACGTTTTTACCTTTAGATTTTTGATAATTTTCAGTCTTAGTTTTCTCTCTCTGTGGCAGTACGGGTGACACTGGAGGGTTGTTGCTTGACGTCCTGGACAAAAAACAATGAAATATTGTCATACACCAATATATCATAATTATTATCGTAAGGAAAGGAACTGGCAAAGTCCTGCTACAATACTAATAATAATTGAAATTGACTCTCTTCTCCAAGACTATTGACCTGCACGTCAAAAAAGAATTTGCTACTGAGGTCATCTTTAAAACTGTTTGGGTATTAAATATGAGGTTATTAATAGGCCAGGGCCTGTTAATAGCAGGGTCATAACTCCTATTAATAGGCCAGGGCCTGTTAATAGCAGGGTCATAACTCCTATTAATAGGCCAGGGCCTGTTAATAGCAGGGTCATAACTCCTATTAATAGGCCAGGGCCTGTTAATAGCAGGGTCATAACTCCTATTAATAGGCCAGGGCCTGTTAATAGCAGGGTCATAACTCCTATTAATAGGCCAGGGCCTGTTAATAGCAAGGTCATAACTTCTATTAATAGGCCAGGGCCTGTTAATAGCAGGGTCATAACTCCTATTAATAGGCCAGGGCCTGTTAATAGCAGGGTCATAACTCCTATTAATAGGCCAGGGCCTGTTAATAGCAAGGTCATAACTCCTATTAATAGGCCAGGGCCTGTTAATAGCAGGGTCATAACTCCTATTAATAGGCCAGGGCCTGTTAATAGCAGGGTCATAACTCCTATTAATAGGCCAGGGCCTGTTAATAGCAAGGTCATAACTCCTATTAATAGGCCAGGGCCTGTTAATAGCAGGGTCATAACTCCTATTAATAGGCCAGGGCCTGTTAATAGCAGGGTCATAACTCCTATTAATAGGCCAGGGCCTGTTAATAGCAGGGTCATAACTCCTATTAATAACAGTAAAGCGATCGCTATCTATGTCGAGACGGCAGGGCCAGGTCTAAAACCGTAACTATCATTAACTGTCGAAGAAGAGTACCCATGGCATGCTTACCCATGGTCGCGTGTGTCGTGCAAGCTGAGGTCGCCCAGGAACATTCGGCGCACGATGGTGCGTCTGTACCACGCCTTAGGGAAGGCCAGGATCTCGCCCAGGCGACGCATGTCGTACTTGAACCACGCCGAGCCCACGTCCACGATAGCTGAAGGAAAATTTTAATTATAGCAGAAGGATCTTTTGAGGATTAGAAACAGATCTATCCTAAATAGTATAAAAAAAGTCGATTTTCGTGAAATTGTGTGATTCTGTAATTATACTCCGTAGCAATAAATACAATGAGTTCGTGTGTTCATTTCTAACATAATAAAAGTTATGTTAATGTTACATAACATTTTCATTGTTGGTCAAGTTGGTTAACTTTTGGTCCTTCGAGCCGGATACCATGAACCAGCGACCTATGGATATCTAAACAACACAATGGATCGAAGTGAGATTTTCACAACTATATAACTAATAGCTAATATAATTGCTAGTTATAATCAACCTAAAAATTCAACCACAATCCAGCGACAAACACTTACTCGAAAACCTAACAGTAGCTTTCGACTGGTCCTGATCAGTCTGGAAGTCCAACTTCCTGGACCTGGACAGGTGGAACTTCACGAACTCCACGTTGATGCTCAGCGAGTCCTTCCGCTCGGTGTCGGAGAGGGGGGACCACTGGGCTTCCTTCAGGCTGGACTTCTTACCACCGTAAGGGTGGAACATGTTCACTGAGAAGTCTGCTAGGCAGCCTGTGACACTGAGCCCGCCCATAGCAACTGCTGGTTCTGCCATTTCTCTGTGACATTAAGTTTTAGCAAATCAAAGTGTGAAATAAATATGCAAGATCAAGAACGTTGGTGGAATGTACGGGACAGTTGTTGATATATTTTTGGGAATAAAATTGTCGCACTATGAAGTGTTGTGATGTTATCACAAGCAAAAAGTCATGTTCTTTCGTAGTTTGTCAGATATGAACTTAGGCTGTTGTTGCTAAATTTGTTGGTTAAATACACAAGCGACTGAAGCCGAATGATCTGCTGTTAGTGTAGTTTGGGCTGCATGTGTAGTGTGTAGTGTACTATGTCTAAGTGTCACACTCACTCGTCGCTCGCCCGCTTGGAGCTGAACACGATCTGCAGACTGGGCAGCTGCAGCAGGCACTCCACGCGCGACGCGGGCAGGCAGCTGAAGCGGAAGGTGCTGGGCTGCATGTGGAAGTGCACGATCACGTCCACCGGGAACGACGCGTACACGTACTGCCCGTACGACGCGCCCTCCACTGACCGCGAGCGAGAACCGCTCTCCGCTTCTGTTGGAGAGGGTTTCATTTGAATATGGAAGTCAGAGATCGATTCGCAAATAAAGGCGCTGTCGCAATAAGGGCCATTATCTCATTTGGCTTCCATGGCAGCGACGCCAGCAGCGCTTCCGTGGCTACTTGGCGTCCGCAAGACTCCAAAACTGGTCGCCAAAGCGGATGCCAGACGAGATTAGTATCGCTCACGCAAACAAAATGAACGTCGAAGAAATGTGTGCGTGTCGAGTGAGTGAGCGGGGCGTCCGGGCAAGCCGTCGCCTAGTGAGGTGTGGTTAGGTATACGTTGTAATACAATTTGATATGTTTTAATTGGCGGCGCTGCTGGCGTCGCTGCCATGGCATCCTAATGAGATATGGCCCTAAGAAACACGGTTAGGCGATCATCATTAGTTCGCGTCAACTTTGTATTGGTTGTAGAAATTGACGGTCAAACATAAAAAGATATCTTATGATAGGAATAGATAGTGCAATTTAGGGCCAGTGACGTTAAACGTTATATTAGTATGGATACGCCTACGGGATTCCGGGATAGTTCTAATACATAAAAAATACATGTTTTCTCCTAATGGGATAACTATACACGTTTTTAAAAACATAAATGCATTTGAAATGCTTATTTTTATCATCTTATTAGAATAAAAACGTGTGGGGTCAGGGGACCCCCGTCAGGAACGAAGTTCCTTACACTTTTTCTTAAACTCCAAACGTAATTCGATATGAAGATTTAGGGCCAAGCTCACCGACAAGATAACATACCGTTGTAATGAAAATGTATGACTTCCTATAGAAAAAAGAGTCCGATGAGTTGCGAACTCTTTTTGGGTGCTGTTTACATTTCTAGTTTCACTGCAAGCTACGAGTACGTCTATCCCACGAATTATTTATCCGTCGCGCGTTAAATACATCGTGTTATCTCTAAAACCATTTTTTTTTTTTTTTTTTTTTTTATTAAATTATAGGCTCGCGTTTGACCGCCATCTCGCCTGTTGTTAAGTGATGATGCGGTCTACGATGGAGCACGCTTGCCTAGAAGAAACCGATTCACTCTCGACTTGAAGATACCCAGATTGTAACTGTCGGGGAACACCCACTCGGGCAGCGAATTCCATTGTTTTGCGGTTTTCACAATGAAAGTGGAATCAAAGCGCTTCGTTCGGGTTTTTGGTACATCAACCATGAACCGATGGCGCTTTTTCGTGCTTCTGGCTGTCCGATAGAAAAAAGGGCAGGAGGGAATTAGATCATGCAGATCTGTAGCACACTCTCCGAAATGTATCCGATAAAAAACCGATAGACTAGCAACCTTGCGCCTATGCTCAAGACTTTGGAGCTTAGTCTCTACAAGGGAGTCGTTGCTAATGAGCTTCTTGGCACGCTTTTCAATGGACTCCATTTGTCTAATTATCATAGTTTATACTGCAAAAATCATCTCCATTAAATACTTGTAACGATGAAACTACTTATTTTGATAAGGATTAATATTTTATTGATAAATGTGTCCAGTTAAACATCGCCTAATTATATTGTTATTTTTAAAACATAAAAACAGATTTCGTGGCTTAAATATAAAAGTTAGATATATAATAGCCGGATGTTTTTTGTAGAACTATTTAAGGCCAACGTTTTTGTCATACATTGTTTTCACATATATCAAACGGTGTGGGCAGTACACACGCAAAAATCCTATTTTTTCCGACTTCCTTGATAAAAACCGTGACAGCTCAGTTATTATACAGGATAAAATTAAAACCAGTGCGGATATTTTAGGAGGTGAAAGTACTCATGAATATGATCATCTTTTATTATGGGACCGACACTGAAATATGAAAAAAAAAAATCAGCTGTTCCATACATTTTGATCGTGTTGTAGTGCATTTTTGTAGGGAACAGCAGATTTTTTTTTCCATTATTCAGTGTCGGTCCCATAATAAAAGTTGATCATATTCATGAGTACTTTCAACTCCTAAAATATCCGCACTGGTTTTAATTTTACCCTGTATACAACACATTTTTAAATTATACAGGGTGGCGATTAGGTTATCACATTAAATGAAACCATGTATCCTAAATGGCGTTCTTAGTACATACACAATAAAAAAAATTGCCGGTTGCCGCTTTTACAGGTCAGTAAATGTACCAACTTGTATTATCAGTTGTACTATTACTGGTACATTTACTGACTTGTAAAAGCGGCAACCGGCAATTTTTTTTATTGTGTATGTACTAAGAACGCCATTTAGGATACATGGTTTCATTTAATGTGATAACCTAATCGCCACCCTGTATACTAAAAGCTTCCTCGGAAATGTGTCCTTCCATTGGTGAAAACCATATGAAAATCCGTTCAGTAGTTTTTGAGTTAATAGATATAGACTGACGCCGCTTGTGCTATTTTCTCAAATAGGTATAAAAGCGAAATGGCAGAAAACGTCATCGCGTCATCGCTTATAATTTTCTCCCAGTTCACTCGTACGTAAGCTGCGTAAAGGAACTCCGTTCCAAAAATATGGCGGCAAGTTTAGCTTCATTCGTAAGAATCTCACAAGAACGCTTATTTTAAATATGACTACGTATATTAACATTTTTTAAATATATCTAATGTTACCAGTTCTGAACGGACAGTACTTATATGGCATTATGTCCAATTGTCCATATTAACCCTCTATAGCATATTGTAGACTGTAGGTAACATACCATAACAACGCCTCGAAATTTAACAGAATTAATTTCTTATTGTAATCGCGCATTGTATCTCGTAGTCTACACTCCGAAATAACAAATAAATACCAAAAATTACAACTAGATGACGCTACTTGTTACAAATTGAGATTTGCGTTTCGACATTCGGTATTTACGAAAAGTGGCGATTGACCGTGATTTAAAAAAATAATAAAAAAATGTTCTGCTTGTTTCTTGTATATTATCTTGATCAATTGGAGAGGTGAGTGTTTGAACTTTATTATGTAACGTTATTTTTGAATACTTGTCATGTTTGACTATGTTTTTGTTGGTAAATAATTATTGTTACCCGTAGGCTACATCAGGCAAAAAGCGTAAAATTTTGTTTAATTCCTATTATGCTGATTATTGTTTATTTTGGTTCCAGGATGTCTCGTAAGTAGCCCCTTGGTGACAAAGACCTTTGTTTTGCACTAAATTATGATATAGATAGTGAAGATGGCGTCGATTTTGATTTTGTCAGCAGTTTTTCCTCTGGAAGTTGCTGTGACCCTTTGAAAAATGGATAAAAACTTAGTTTATCTAGTCGGCGGTAGCTTGAGAGCGATTCAAACCAAAAATCATAAACGACCTGCTCATCATGTGCCTCCAAAAGCAGTCCAGCAAGACCAAATTGGGCACTGAGCGCAATGGTCTAATAAGAAAATCAGATGCAAGTTTCCAAATTGTGTTGGAATTACCCCTAACGTATGTGAAAAATGCGGGGTAGCCTTATGCTACACGAAAAACAAGAATTGCGTTAGAAACTTCAATTTTTCGTAACATTTTATTGTGCTGCTGTACTATTAATATTTTGACCACTTACCCCAGTGTTGCCTAAAAGCAACACTCCCTATTTTTGTAATTTTGTTTCCAAATAATTAAAAAAATAAAAAATCCAGAAATACGTGTATTTAATTTTTTTGTTATCATCTCCAATCCAAAAAATCAATTAAATCCGAGTTCATGAGTGATAGAGGGTTAAGATATCGTCATAAATCTCACAAAATTACACTACCTTTTCCTGTCACGTCTTAAAACTAAGGACTCCGTTTGAAACTGACAGTCAAATCAGAAACAAACACGTACGTGAGTACAACCAACTTTACTGTACGATTACATCGCACATTATTTGTACGCTAAAGCATTTATTTTGTAACTAGCTGTGCCCGCGACTCCGTCCGCGTGAGAGTCGGAAAATTAAATTAGGTTGTTATTTCATTCGATAAATAATAAAAATATTACGCAAACCACCATACAGTACCAATCTTACCCTTAATCTTGCACCCATCGTCACGAAACACCATCTATCTGATATCATATATCACCAATCATCACCACGCAACCCCTATCACCAGTTACTTGTTAGTTGTTACCAACTAACTATCTGCCAATCAGTAATCAATTCAACTTACCGACCAGAATTCGGAAAACAATATCATTTTGAGACATTAAATTAATCTTGACCTCTGCTTTGCACGGGGTTGCGTTCAATTGGGAGGTCAAGCTGTATCTCAAGAGGACCTATTGAACCGATTGAGACAATACATAAAGTTAAGTAACAACCTAAATTTTTAGGTTACGCTAACAAACTTTACCTCTATAAAATATTAGTAATAGATCAACAAACACTGTATCCTGGTAAGTAGTTGTGCCCCTGTTCGGGCGCCCGTTATCATCAACTAATATTATATTGAGTACACTTTCGACAGCTTTATTGTTAATAAATCATTTTACAAGAACACAGCAAGTCGAGTTTTCTTCCATCTAAATCTTATCAAACGTATTAGCGAGCATGGGCTCGTATACTTACAAACATTAGTGTATCCCACGAAAGTTATACAAACAAAATGATGTAAAAGTGTTTCCTAATTAACATTTACAACCTTAAAAAGAAATAATTTTACATAATCGTAACAAACTCACCCGGGGTAGGCGTCGAGAACGAAGCCTTAGTTGGAATAGGTTCCAGGGTCTGTTCCAAGAACTCCAGTATGTGCGGACTGATGATGGTCTCCTCCGGGATGCTCTGCAGCGTGATCCAGGCGAACAGCGCCGCCTTCTTGACCCCCACCTTACGGGGGCCCACGTTTAGGGAGGAGAGGGTTGGAACAGTTTGGGGGGATGTTGCCTCCTCTGGGAGGGTCTTCGATTCGTAGTGGACCTGTTGGACGAGTTTTTATGGTTAAAGTATGTTTCTAGGCCCAGTGGCGGTCGAGGGAGGGGGTAATAGGGGCTATGATCTCCCTCAAAATAATTGTGACCGCACGGTTGTCGCAGTGGCTGAGAGATTGGTTGCTGCGCAACGTGTCGCGGGTTCGATTCCCGCATTGCACATAGGTCTGGCTGTTTGTGTATGTGAAATTTGTGTTTGTAAACGCACGATACAGGAGAAATCCTAGCGTGGGGCAACGTTTTAAATAAAAAAATAAAAAAAAAAACAAAAAAAAAATTGAATGAGCGCGAAACACGGTAATTCACGGTGTAGCACGTTGGCATTAATCGGCATGACCTCCCCCCTCAAAGTCTTTAGCTGCGACAGCACCTTCTAGGGTAAGCGGAAATTTCATAATAGTGAGCGATACGTAAAAAAAGAATTTACTTATTGCTTTTATTCATATACAGGGTAAAATTAAAACCAGTGCGGATATTTTAGGAGGTGAAAGTACTCATGAATATGATCAACTTTTATTATGGGACCGACATTGAAATATGAAAAAAAAAATCAGCTGTTCCATACATTTTGATCGTGTTGTAGTGCATTTTTGTAGGGAACAGTCGATTTTTTTTTTTCATATTTCAGTGTCGGTCCCATAATAAAAGTGGATCATATTCATGAGTACTTTCACCTCCTAAAATATCCGCACTGGTTTTAATTTTACCCTCTATATTAAACATCATGATAAGACCCTTAGGCTGTTTGTGCACTACACTTTTACAGCACGTTTTTCACCGACCGTTTTTTTTTCATACGTTATAAAAAGTGGTGGGGATCGTTCTGCAGGCCTATTGGCTGAAAATCTGTAAAACACCGAATACGAATTGAAAACGTCTGTAGTGCACAAACGCCCTTAGGAGCCGAGCAACGGGGGTGAAACTGTGGGGAACAGCTATATGTGATTAATAAAATAATATTTACCTTGAGGTCAAGGCCGGGCACGCGGAACACGGTGAGGTCTAGGACGGGCTGGTGCCGCGCGTGCGCAGCCTTGCGCCGCGCCGCCGTGGGCGAGCTGCTGCCGCCCGCCACCCCGCCCGCCCCGCCCGCCCCGCCCGCCGCCCCGCCCGCCCCGCTCGTAGCACCACTCTCGAGCCCGCCCGAAGCTGAACGACCCACGCGCATGCGACCGCTATACACACGAACATAAAAAAATTGCTCCAATATTTGGTTGAGATTTAACAACCTTGTGTAATAAATAGCTCCATAAACATCCGGAATGCAACTTCTAATCCTGATAAATCCTAATCTTTACATTGTAATACATGTAACAATCATCAAAACTACCAAAATAAAGTCTCCATTATGTTTCATCCTGCGTCTTTCTACCTTTATTTCTTTTTAAAGATTTCACAAAGAATAAGAATAGTAACGACTATTTCCTAAACGTCTTAATCACTTTTTTCATTTGACAAAAATAATATTCTAGTTTACAAAAATACTAGTGTATTGATTGTCTAATCTAAAATTGCACGCCCCTCTACTATTTTTGTGACAAACAGTGGAAAGATGTGTAATTTTAAATTAAACAGACTCTACATAATTAGCCTATAATATTCCCAATACTGGAAACTCAGCCCTCTTATCTATGAGTGAGAATAGTAATCTACAATTACTGATATATCAAAATTGAAGTTGAACTGTCAACAAGACTTTCACAGGCAAGCAGGAAACTTAGCCAGGGTTAATATTGTATTTTTTTTTTATTCAAAAATATTAAGGGTTCCTGTATAAAAAAAATCAAACTGTCAAAATTGGTACAAAACACTCACATCTTAATACTATCCTCCTCTTTGCTCGGCTCCTTGGTGTGCAGCACGCACTTGCCGCTGTTGACGTACACCTTCACGTCCAGCTCGAAGTCGATGTTGGGCTCCGCGGTCTTCGGCTTGCTCGCCTTGCTCTCGGACCCCAGGCCGTCCGACTGCGGCATACTGCTACAGAAATAACGTACAATAAAGCCACGTATTCAATGTAAACAAAATGTTGCGTAACATTGTTGTAGCAACGTGTTTCTGTGTTGCTAGAAACATGCTGCTGGCAAGACGTGTTCAGTGGCCACTGAACACATCAAAATGACCTTCGTAGTGCCTTGCATTTGATGTTGCTATCAACAATATTGCTCAACATTTGTTTACCATAAATACGGGGCATTACACTCATGCGCATGTTGCATAAATGGTACAAGAAGTTGCAGTACGGGGCAGTAAATACACATCGGGTTTGCGAAAGAGAATCGGCTAGCTTCGACTTTGTAGAGCGCCGTATCCGTTACTCATACCTGTGTCGCTGACTTGTTTATTAGACACCGGACTGTTAGTGCTTCGTGCGACAGAGATGACGCTCTATAAAGTTGAAGCTAGCCGATTATCTTTCTAAAGCTCGATGTGTGATATTTATTGCCGCGTATCGTAAGTCGGGCGACACACCAGTACCCCGATCATAGTTTTTTTGACGTATAGTTACGATAACGTAAGCATATTTTGAATTGAAAATTGTTACACAATATTTATATAAATTAAATACTTAATTAATTTCTCTGTATTTTTTAAAATGTGTAAAATGTATAAAATTTTATCAAAATGTTCCAGGACTGCTGTATTTTAAATTCAAAATATGCTTACGTTAACGAAACTATACGTCAAAAAAACTCATGATAGGGGTACAGACATCTATACTAATATTATAAAGAGGAAAGATTTTCTTGTTTGTTTGTACCGAATAGGCTCCGAAACTACTGGACCGATTTTAAAAATTCTTTCACTAATAGATAGCTACATTATCACTGAGTAACATAGGCTACTTTTTATCCCGAACAAATGCACAGTTCCTGAGGGACACGCGGACGAAGTCGCGGGCGAAGTGCTAGTATACTTATATGACGATAATTTTGGCATCACATTTGAAACGTGACACATTTAACGTCCCTGTATATCTGTGCGCAAGCACGCACACTGAGGACACATTTGTAACGGGTGCAGATCGAATAAAAGAAAGACTATGTTAAACACGAATCAACAACAGTACAACCTTGAAACGTCCCCCACTGACCTGTGATCATGCTTCCTCCGCAGCTCCACCCCCTCCAGCTCGTCGGGCCAGTGGTCCGGGTGCGCCGGCAGCGAGCTCTGGCGCTGCACGCAGGGGGCCGGGCCGGGCCGCGCGCCGCCCGGCCCGGCCCGCGGCCCGGCCCGCGGCCCGCGCAGCGACGCCGAGCGGGACGGACCTGCGCGTGCGCAGCGAGTTCAGTTACGTACTTTAGGGGACTATATTCATCTCTAAATGACCGCCCCATGCTTACCTCCGTCATCCGTGAAAGTATGGGCGTTTGTAAACTACTCCGTTTTCAGCACCGTTTTCACCGACTGTTTTTTTTTAGCCAATAGGCCTGCAGAACCATCCCCACCACTTCATAAAACGTATGAAAAAAAAAGTAGTAGCGCACAAACGTCCTATATGTTCGTATAACTGACAGACAGAATTGTGTTGCTGCGGAGTTTGTTGCGCCGTTTCTTCTTCGCAGCTAAAGCACTAGGAAGCGGTGAAGGGCGTGCGTTTTTGGGGGCTGTCTTATGTACATTGACGTTCAAAAAGTGCTAATTCGTTAGCCCACTTTGAATAAATGATTTTTGAATTGAATTTGAATATGTATATCAATTGGGTGGAGAAACGCATTTATAACAACAATTTAGAAACGCCTACATAAACGTTGATTTTTAATAATTATAATTAAAAACCGGCCAAGTGCGAGTCATACTCGCGCACCGAGGGTTCCGTATAATTTTTGGACGTATAAAGTGAAAAAATCCGGACCGCATAACTAAGTTTGTTTGTGAAGGAATTTTGATGATTTTGAAAAAAACTGTTCTAGTTAGGACCATCGTTGTATTTTTGGTGCCATATTTGGGTCAATTCCTATCAACTCTAATTATTTCAGATTTTTCGCCTCGCAAACTTCGGAGATAAGGGGGGGGAATGGTATTTTTTTGGACATTTTTCATCATATGTCGAAAACTGTGAAACATAAAATAAAATTAAAAAATATATATTGAAATGTACAGATCAAGCCCTTTCATATGATATGTCACTTGACCTAGTAACCCCACTTTAAAATTTCGGACCCCCACTCCGGCCCCTTTTGCAATGAAAATAAAAATATTTTTGGACTTTTTTCATTTGCAATAAAATTGAACAAGCATTCTTTATAACTGTTCCAAATTTCAAGTCGATAGCATAAGTAGTTGCTGAAATAAGCAGGTGTGACAGACAGACAGACAGACAGACAGACAGACGAAGTCGCACCATAAGGGTTCCTTTTTTACCACTTTGGTACGGAACCCTAAAAATCAACGTTTATGTTACATTAAAATGCTACAGTAAAAACACGTGTTTTTTTATTTACGAAAATACCACCAAAGAACACAATCGCGATTTTTTACACACATGTACGAAACCTTATGTACTGTATGACACTGACCAGTAAGCGGCTCGCTCTCCATGGAGCTCCAGCTGCCCCCCTCAATGATATCGGCGAGTCTATTATCTTCATCTCCTAGCAGTAACGTCTCCCCGGAGTCGCCCACTCCCGGAGACATCGCTAGGTTCGGCTCCACGAGACTGCAACATGGATATTTAGACTAATATTCGTTTTTGTATAGATTTTCAAAAATCGAATGACCCGAGCGGGATTTTAACCCGCGACCTCTACCGAACCGTGGCTAGTGCTCTGCTCACTGAGCTCTCGCTCGTCTCATTCGAAATTTGAAATCCCTTTGCATATGCTTCTATACCTGGTTTCAAAAAGACTGATCAAATCTCTGATCTTTGCTGGTAAATCTCATGTTAGCTATCTATACTATTATAAAATTGTAAAAGAGCCGTGTCTGTACATTGAAGATATTCCAGAAAAAACAGTGGGGATAGGGTACTGGGACGTAACTATACCCGAATTTTTTTTTTTGAATTTTTAATCTGTTTGTGAACTACTACTGAACGGATTTTGATGCGATTTTCACAGTTCGATAGCTTATGGTCCAACTTAAAATCGTACGTTTCATCTGATTCCGCTGAAAAGAACCAGAGATACAGCTTGACCTCTTGGTAGTACTAGCGAACCTACACTACGGAGGTCATTTAAACTGGTCAGTTCATTGTAGTCCACGCGGACGAAGTCGCGGGCAAAAGTCTAGTTGTATTTAGTTTTGTTTGCTAATCAAATTACTTGAAGTTTGACAATAGATAAAATTGGGAGATCTAAACACCAGTACCTAGTACATGGTGTTATAGTGAGCCCATGTAACTACCCCTAATAGAAACTAATAGATCCTACACTACTGTAATTAAAACTTTATTAGAATACCTTATAAAATACTTTAATTCTAGTACACACGACTACACATCAAGCTATACATTCCCAGTTTACACTGACCTCTCACTGTAAGGAAATCCTATACAATGCGAGATCAGCTTATACTGGAAATGTACAGCTCGATCTGTAGCCGTGCGTACTATTGCTTTTTATTTTCTCACAGAAGGTGTGAAAAGTAGAGTATTCTCCTTGGGGATAACCGTGTCTTCGTCTCGGGCGAGTTTGAATCCCTCGCTGCACTCAAGATTCTAGTCCTAACTCCCTCGCCTAAACTCATCCTTCGTTGCACTCGGATTCAATATGGCGCCCGTGACATAAAACACTGCTTTATCCCCTTGATCACGGGGTCGCATCAGGAACAAAGGAACATTTGTTCCAATTACTCCTAATAGATGGCGTTATATGTTTCGATTTGCTATTGAAGTTTTTGCCAAATGTAGAACATAAAAAATTAGACAAATATAAACATTTTTTCAAATTTTAAAAAATCGTTTAGGTACGAAAAAATGTATTACCCGAAGATAGCCCGCGTTACGGCGGTCACGTTTTTTTGTATGAGATGAGGCATCTGTACGCGTAGTATTGTATTATCTGTGCCTTGGTGTATATCTAGTAGGAATAGTTACCCGTCGTCGTCGTGGCAGTGGTGCGTGGGGGCGGGCGCCACGAAGGACTTGCTGCGGTTGGAGCCCAGCCCCAGCTTGCCCTTGGTGATGGAGCTGGCCCGCACGCTCTGACGACGCAGCTTCTGGATCATGTCCCTGGGGAGAATAACGCTATTGTAATCTCTCGTTTATGGATAAATCCATACCGTCAGTTTCCTACTTTAAAAATTAAAATACTTTTCTGTAAAGATTCAATTCGATTCTCGAGGGGCCTATGACTAAATAACATGGTCATGGCGGCCATGCTCGCCTCTCCTTGGACTGGGCTTACGTCAACCACTGATAATATTTCTAATCTAAAAAAAAACAATGCACTAACACGTAGTGACCCCCCCCCAGACTCGAAGGCTGGATCCACTCTTGTCTAATACCAACACATTTCCTACAACATGTAAAAACCCTGTTCGATCCCAAAGGGGGCCATCAAGGGGGTCATCATTATGAACAATATCTTGCTTGATCCCATAATAAAAATTGTTCATAATGATGAATTTAATGGCCCACTTCGAGTTGAACATGGTTTTTGTAACATGCTGTATCAGATATCAGATCAGTATACAGCTGTCTCACACAACGTACCTTCTAAAGTCCTTGAACACGAGCGCCTCCAGGTCGTGCAGCCTCTTCATCTCGTACTCGATGGTGGTGTGGCTGGCCCCCAGGGTGCGCAGGTCGTTGATGATCTTGGCCTGCTCGTTCATCTCCTTCTCGATGAGCTTGGAGCGCTTCTTGGCGTCGATGCTGGTGTCGAACACGAACGCCGGCAGGTGGTCCGTGTACTTGCGACGGAGGATTATGCTTTCCTGGTAGAAGGAGTGAAATATTTGTGTCAATACGGTACCGGACTATTTTTTTTTTATTGTGAATCTGTAAACTATTTGAAAAAAGATAATGAACACCAAAAAAACGATGAAACATCTACAAAATTGGCAAAGTTATAAGCGTTTTAAAATGATTTGCTAGACACGGACGGCACTATCATGCAGTGACGTAACACCATCTACGTCCGCTTCGCGCGACAAAGACGGAGCGATATTCCCTCCAAAAACTTTAAAAGCGTCTATGTTTTCCATTTTGTGATAAATTATTATTTATTTTTTTTACTTTTTTGTTGTTCCTATTCCTTCTTTGGAATACAATAATTTATTTGTACTTTTTTAATAGTAGTCCACTATTTCTTATGGGGAACGTACGACTACATCAGCCACCGTAGCGCCGTAGTACCGTAGCATCGTAGCAAACAATACTCCTTTGGAATGGAGTATTAGTCTATATCAAGCTACAGATTTCATAAGTTGGCCTCGCATTGTACGGAAAGCCTACACAATGTAAGGCCAGCTTATATCAGAAATTGCATGCGTACTACATATTTAATTCAAACAGCAGAATAAATATTTTGTTCAATAAAAGACTTATGATAATCCTATAAGACTTCAGTCACCACTTTTCTTTTATAAAAATATTTAAACCGAGTGGCATTTTATTAGAAAATCTTACAGTATTACAATCTTACCCAAAAAAACTTAAATTCTTTACTTTACTTCACTTCCCATAATCTTCTACGTTTGAAATTCTTACCTGAGAGTCTTTGCTGTTATCAGCCTCATCATCTAGGTCACTTTCGTAGTCCATCTTCAGAGGATCTTCTTCTTCATATCCTGATGAAAAAAAACACGTTTTTCCCTTTTAAATATAAATATGAGCTACGCCGCAGTTAACCAGAGATAATAGAAGTATGTTTTATTGCAGTATTTGATTGGATGTGTCTGATTACCTGTCAACATGGTGAGCGTGTGTCCTAAGGCGGACAGTTGTTTGCCGACGTTCACGTCCAGGTGTATGTCCACGCCTTCCATCTGCCAGGACACGTTCAGGAACCATTTCGCGTTTTCTAAGGAAAAGAAAAACGTATTTAGGATCAGTTATTTGTTGGCAAACAAGCTGATAATTTAAAAGAAAATGGTTATCGTCGCTTATGGATACATACAGGGTAAAATTTAAACCAGTGCGGATATTTTAGGGGACTTTTATTATGGTTTATGTAGTTTTCACAGTTCGATAGCTTGGGGCCCAACTTAAAATCTAAGCTTCATTTCATCTAGTTCCGGTGGGATAAACCAGAGATACAGCTTGACTTATTGGTAGTACTGGCCACCCTACACTACGGAGGTCATTTAAACTGGTCACCTCGCCTCATTGTAGTTCACGCGGACGGAGTCGCGGGCATAACTAGTATTTATTAAAACGCACCATTATGTTTAGCAGCAGTAGTCCTACTGCAGACTTCGTAGGTCCCCTCGGAGACGCAGCAGACGTTGAGGCTGGGCTCGTCGGCGCGCGGCTTCCAGTCGTCCAGCGACGCCTCGAAGTCGTCCGCGAAGCGCAGGCACAGCCCCACGAAGCGGCCCTTGGACACCAGCGCGCCGCACGAGCAGGCGCCCACGTGCGTGGACTCCAGCGTCACCACCACCGCCCCGCGCGCCTCGCCCTCGCCGCCCCACGCGCCCCACGCGCCCCGCCCCAGCCCCCAGCGAGCCTGCACGCCGAATACACACGGTGACTTCCAGTGGCGAAGGGTACATTTTTGTAAAAGGTAAGCCGAGCAAAAATTTTTATCTTTGACAAGATGGACACATGCAGTCCAGTAAATAGTTACTGGACTGCATGTGTCCATCTTGTCAAAGATAAAAATTGCTGCAATGGCAATGGCTGCAAGACTTTGAAGCCAGAAAGCCAGCCACAGCTATAGAGCTGTGGCTGGCTTTCTGGCTTCAAAGTCTTGCAGTATAAACAGTTTCATTAATTTTCTATTTCTTGTATGAACCTATACCTATTATTTGGCAATAGTAAACACTACTGAAGTACTGACTAGTGACTTCTGTTCTTCATGCATTTGTCGCCCAACTATCTCATAAACATACTGCGTAGCGAAGTTACACTGATCTTACATAAAACAAGACATAGTAAGGCACAGTATATAGAGGACCTTACAGTGGTTCATCATCGATACATTTGACAGAACCAGAGAAGTTACAAAATTCATCCCCTCTCCCTCCTCCCGCACAATTAAACTATTGTGGTTAGACTGTGGTTAAAGGAAGATATACGATTTGCATCACCATACAACCGAATTGACTCAGAAAAAAAAAACGTCAGGGCTATTCTTCATGCACAAGTATAAATGCTTGGTTCACAACTATTTCCACTCACTTTTTTTTGTAATTCACGTGTTTACATAACTGTAATTTGAGATAGAAGATAATATAAAACAAACTCACCATGGGCGGCTGATTCAGCGGCAGACATATTCCAATGTCATCTACGTTTAGTTGTAAGAACAACGTGCTTAGATGCGGCGTTGTGATTTGTGACGTCAGTTGCACCTGCAATCAATAAATTAACTTTATAATATTTCTTCCGCCTAATCTTTTCCCAAACTAGATTGGGGTCGGCTTCCAGTCTAACTAGTTGCAGCTGAATATCAATATTTTACGTAGAGCGATTGCCATCTGACCTCCACAACCCAATTATTGGGTAATACTAGTTTTCGAATGTTAGAGCAGTTGTCAGACTTTCGGGCTCCTGACTACCCTTAACTACTGTCAAAGATATTCGTATGACAGCTGGGACCGACTGTTTAACGTGCTCTCCGAGTCAGCAGTCCATCGCCCGAAACTAAACGCTGAAATTAAATGACTCGTGATTTTTTCCGTTATACAAAATCCAGTCTTATGCAAGTGTTACTAAAGTCGAGTATCAATTATTTTCGATTCATTGAATTACAAAAACCTTATCGCTGCTTTATTAAGCACCAGCATACCTTCTCAAACACCTGCTGTGTTGCCGTCAGCACCTCCTTGTTCAAATTAAGCCTCTTTTCATTCCAGTATTCATACGCGTTCTTATAGTTGAGCCACACGAGTATGGCCTTGTCCACGGCCACCGGCTGTATGTATATGAGCGGCCTCTTCAGCGTGATGAGCACCACCTCCTTGTCGTCACCACACACCATCTCGTCTTGGAAGGCGTTACGCATTGCTGCAAGTGTTAGCGCAGTTTAAATGTTATATCTGCGCAGTTTAAATGTAATATCTGCGCAGTTTAAATGTAATATCCGTTCAGTTTAAATGTAATATCTGCGCAGTTTAAATGTAATATCTGCGCAGTTTAAATGTAATATCTGCGCATATAAGTGCATCTGTTATAATTGATGAAGATATAGTTCTGCCTATGGCTGGTTTTACTTTCAAATTAGGTCAAAATACTAGATCTAAAGGTTTTTATATCTTGTCTATTTTAGTTACGTTTTTTTTAAGTCTTTGGTCTAGCTCGACGTTGATGTCTATATAGGCTAATTCCTAATCAACTCAGTACGTTGATTTATTTATTTATTGAGAAATAATAGACTTACATATTCTAGTGTTGAAGAACGCATACTGTTGGAACTCCGGCTCTGCTTCTTCGAACATCGCGTTACGGATCAGCTGTCCTAGACTGAGGTTGACATCAACCTACACAAACAAAGTAACCACATCATGTCATGCTCCTAGACCTAGATACATACAAAACTTACGCATTTCATCACGGAGGAAATAACATACAAAAACATTGCAATGAGTGATCATCAGTAGTCGAAATAGGCAGTGCTAATTTACCTAAAGGACGTCGGCAGTTTTAGGCTTGATATGGTACAGTAATAAAAGCTTAACCAAAAATAAAAATATATTTTAATTGTTCTTTGCCTAATTTATCTTAGAGATTAAGAATTGGAATCAAAAATCGAAATAAATAAGAAATAAAATGATTATGCCATTGACATTTTGAAAAAACCACTAAAACAAAAACGGGTGCATGCTGGCTGGCGCGTGCTTCCACAGAATATCATGGTGACAGCAACTAAAACCTTTGAATTGAGAACTCATTAGTCGGGCTGTACTTCACTGGATCATTCACACCATACTTAACCTCACTGTCAGAAATAAGAATATTTCTCTTTAACCCAATTACGTACAAAAACAAATAAAAAATGAATTTAAATACTCTTGAAATACTCGATCACACCAAACTAATTTCATATCTGTACCGACTTACACAATCTGAGGCCCAGCGTTCTATGGGCGTCTGCCAGTGCCCTTTCGAGGAATAGAGTCAAAAACGGGAGTCTTCCTTACAACAACATTTTTCCGGGACGAAAATTATCCCGAGTGTCGGAATATTACTTAAATACTTACATAAAAAAAAAAAATGTTATTAATAAAGTAAAAGAATTCAATTCAATTCAGGTTTTGTTGCCCAGAATTGATAAAAAAATCAGCAGACACGTTTTTAATGTATTTAAGTAATGTCCCGAAAACCGGGATAATTTTCGTCCCGGAAAAAAAATTGTCGTAAGGAAGTTTCCCGTTTTCGGCTGTGTTCCTCGAAGTTTAGGTAAATTAGCACTGCCTATTCCGACCACTGGTGATCATCTCATGTAAAAGGCTTTATTCGAGTCCGGAACTAGCCGGACAATCCCGGAACAATCCCGTAAACAATCATAGCAATGGTGTGTACCTGTGCTCTAGCGAATAGTCGCACTTCATGCGGCTCGGTGGGCTGCTGCACGTTCTGCACGCGGTTCGATATCTCGAACTCGACCGCGCCCGTCTCCAATCGAACCGCTGAGTTGCTCGGCGTCGTCGCTGTCAGCTGGATGCGCTGGAAGTACCACAGATATAGTTAATACAACCTGGGACAATAAAAGACCGTTCACTAGTGACGATCAGTAGCAAGAACTTATCTACCAAAGGTCGATTAAACGAACAAGGAGCTAGAGTAGAACAAGAGCACTTTTCTCGATCTTTTGGTGTAAACGAAAACTCGTTTTCAGCGTTTACACCAAAATATCAACGAGCAAAAATGAGAAGCAAGAACTAGAATTCTTGCACAATAGGTGTTTAGATCAGCCGAACGAATCGATAGAACACAAGAACGCTTCACGTCAAGCGAGCAAACATTTTTAGAATATTTCAATAGAATCTTTGTGAACGCAGACAAAACCACTAAAAAATGCTCTACATTTATTTAAATTATAAAAAAAATTTATAGAATGAGTATTCACTCGTCTGATGTGATACGGCCTTGAGAGCGATCGCGGAGCGCTATTGATTCGCGAACGATAGTGGATCCGTATCCACTGTCGTTCGCGAACCAATAGCGCTCGAGACGCTCGCTAGAGACGAGTAAAACTCCGTAGTTTTACACATCTAAGATTTGTTTATCAAGTAATCAATAACTAATCCTACTAATATTATAAATGTGAAAGTTTATGAGGATGGATGTATGTATGGATGTTTGTTACTCTTTCACGCCAAAACTACTGAACGGATTTTGATGTAACTTTACAGTAAGCTCATACATCAGAACAACACATAGGCTACTTTTTATCCCAAAAACGCGGGCGAAGCCGCAGGCGGAAGCTAGTGTAAAATAGTACCTTGATCCTGATGGTGAGTGAGAACAATATCCTGCTGAGCGCGGAGGTGGCCGCGTCCTCTTCGTTCCACAGCGGCACCGGCTTCTCACCGCCGTACACTTTCTGTACCACCTCGTTCACTTCCTGCCAAGTGAACACTGTGTTATGCATTTTAACAAAAGTATATGGACACGGTAAAATAGGATTTGACTTTTTATTTTTGTGGATAATTTGGTGAACCTAAAGTAAAACCAGTGGTTATAATGGGTGTTGATTCGATATAATTCAACAGTTCGAATTAGCTACATCATTCAAACATTAAGGGCCGTACCACAAAAAAGATAAACACGTGTTCAACACGAATGCTACCAAAAACAATACGCACTTGTTTTAGCACTAACTTGTCTAAAACAAGTGTGTATTATTTTTGTAGCATTCGCGTTTAACACGTGTTTATCTTTTTTGTGGTAAGGGTATTAGATTAGTTGAATCATTCATACATTAACACCCTTACCACAAAAAAGATAAACGCGTGTTAAATGCGAATGCTACCAAAAATAATACACACTTGTTTTAGACAAGTTAGTGCTAAAACAAGTGCGTATTATTTTTAGTAGCATTCGTGTTGAACACGTGTTTATCTTTTTTGTACCACAAAAAAGGCCATAATAGTTTTTTTATTTGGTAATAGGCTTACATTTACCGACCATCTCGCCTGATGTTAAGCGATGATGCGCTCTACGATGGAGCACGCTTGCCTAGAAGAAACCGATTCACTTGTGACTTGAAGACACCCAGATTGTAACTCTCGGGAAACACCCACTCGGGCAGCGGATTCCACAGTTTGGCAATTTTCACAGTGAAAGTGGATTCAAAACGTTTCGTTCGGGTTTTTAGTATATCAATCATGAACCGATGGCGCCTTTAGGTCGGCAATATGGTAAGTCTGACCTTCATGAACACCTTCTGCACGAACACGAGGTGGTTGAGCAGGTCCGTGGACAGCGTGTGCTCGAACAGGCCGATGTCTGCGCTGGCGGCCACGTAGCGGCCGGCGCGCAGTAAGGCCCCCTCCTGACGAGCAGCACCGCGCTGTTCCAGTACGCGACCCGACACGTGTACGCCCGGTAGCCACACTGCTGCTTCCGCCGGGATATTGGCTTCCGATACCTACAGATTTATTTATTTTTTCTATGAATGGTTCACAAAATAGACAATAAAAAAACAAATGAACATTAAATACTCGCCAAATCATTAATAAAAGTTGAAAACATCAAGGGTCCCATATGCGAACCCTGCGGAACTCCTGATCATATGACATTTTCGTCTGCGATTTGAAACCCTGAACAACTTATCTAACATTTGTGACCTTTTTTTTATCAAATAAGACATACACCAAAGCTGTAATGTCTCATAAATACCCGTACCTGTGACTTTATCCAGTGGGATATTATGATCTACAAGATCAAAGGCCTTACTGAAATCTGTATTCACGGCGTGTACCTTATTTCCTTTATTAAGTGCATCTGCAGTATCGCTGGCAAAACAGAAAATTTGATAAACACTTGCTGCTAAAAACAACACGATCGTTCTCGTCTTTACCCCTCTTGCCTATTGCCTTAACTATCGTCAAAAGTACAGTCTGTGATGTAATGTAATCTTGTTTGTTTGACTTTGTATTAGACTGTGACAGCGCTATCCATCTATACTAATATATACCTAATAAAGCTGAACAGTTCTTTTGTTTGTTTAAACGCGCTAATCTCTAGATTCATGAGGAATAGTGTAGGCTATTTAACATCACGATATAGCCGGATGTTTCCGGGCCCAATGTTGAAGGTCGGATAAGCCCGGACTAAGCCGGACATAAGGCTAAAAGTCCAGGCACGTCCGGACGAACTGCGAACAGAAGACTGAAACTCCGGACAGAAGGCTGAAAATTCGGACACGTCCGAACAAATCCGGAACCTACTTACAAGCCTGTGGGTAGGGTTATCATACGTCCGGATTTTGACTTTTTGTCCTCAAATTGGTATTTTGAGAGGGTAGTTATCTGACCTTGTATTTATAATATAGATGCCAAACGTGACGAGTTGATAGCTCGACCACCTGTAGCTATCAACTATAACATTGTGGCTGGTACCCTGACATGTCCGCAGTGTGCACGGACCTTTACGCATAAAATAGGGTACACCAGTCATGTACGAGCACACGCACGACGCCAGTAGAGTCGAAACGGTCGCCATTACCGAAATCGGTGTGGAGGATTATTATTATAATATAGATCACTAAACACACCGAATAGTCAAAGAATATTGTCTAGGCACGAATTATGATGCGATGTAGACTATTTGACACTTGTTGAGAAGAAACGTTTCGACCCCTAAGTGTACAAACTAGAGAAAAACTTATCGTCATACTTTGCGTTGTAGACTTTTATCGACTGAATAATTTAATTGTTATGATCGCTATACATAAATCGGTACAAATCTTTACACAATCTGTAATTTTTTCTATTCTTCCCTCGACAAAAGCCGTTTCTATAGTACTCATGCTAAGCGTGATGGAACCTTTTTGGAACACTACAAGACCTATAATTAATCGTAAACTGCAGTAATTACGGTATTTACCTGTAGCTTGGTGACGAAGCTGAGCGAGTGTTGTTGTAGGTCAACAGTGAACTGCGCCTTGTTGCCGGTGACGCCTGAACTCTGCACCTGCTCCATCTTGTACTGCGCTTGCAGAGACGGCAGCAGAGCGGCTGTTATGCTCAAACTCTGTTGATAACGTTTTATTTATAGTTTGGATCGAAGAACAAGGGATTGTGAAATTAAAGGCACTGGTATCGCAGGCTTTTCAGTCTACATATAGTTGATACGAATTGATCAGATCAGCTAATGCTATTGTAAGAAAAAACCTGTCAAATGTTGCTTTGAATAAGAGCCTCCTTAAATATGAACAGCATATTCCTGATACACATTGTAAAATCCGGCTCGAAGGACCATTGATCAGGCTCAAAATAGGTTTAATACCGCAATATAGCACTATGCAAATAGGTATAGGGAAATGCTCGTATTCCCGTATCAAACACGTTAGTGGGTTGACTGGTGGTCAGCAGCGCAGCGATGCGCATACAGCTAGGTTTGATACCCTAACCCCGTGCAGTTCCCGGTATCGTCTAGTCATACGATGCGCCGAAAAGTGACATCTTCGATCTTATTGCGCACCATGTGGGAAAGAATTGAATTCGAAATCTGAAAACAATTTTCAATCCGCGGGTGCTCAACATACCTGCAGTAGTATAGAGAAGTGCAGATGCAGCGGGTTGAGTAGCGGGTGCGCGGGCGGCGGGCGGGGGGCGCGCGGCGGGCGGGGCGCGGGGGCGGGGGAGCCCTCGGACGACGAGCCGGAGCCGCCCGCCCCCGCGCCCGCCGCGCGCGACAGGCGGGACGACGTGCGCGTCACACCCAGCTCCTGGACGTGGAGGTGGAATAGTGAGTTATTGAAATAATATGCAGTTTTAGGCCGGCAACAGAGAACCGGAATGCCCCTCCTGAATTAAGAATCTGAATGAGTAATTTTACGCCAAATTGACGATTGCGGCTGCAATCGTTCTCTTTATGAACGATATCACTCAATTTATAAACAATATCATTCAATTTGACGTAAAATCACTCATTCGGATTCTTAATTCCGTAGGGGCATTCCGGTTGGCTGTTGCCGGCCTTAAGGAAGCTGTAACATAATACATTCATCTTTAGATATAGCACCTAAAAATTGCATAGTCCCATACAACATTTTCACATAAATACGTTTTTACCATCGCAATAATCGCTGAAAATGACAAAAATTAGATTCTGTCAAATAATATTAGTATAGAAGTATAGATAGGTATGCTAGACTAAACAACTCACCTGTAATGTCGAAGACAGCTGTCTACTGGAGCGGGTCATGACTCCGTGCAGCGCTACGGGGTGCTGCGGCAGGTCTACGCGAACTCCCCCCACGCTCAGTAACGAAGTAGCTCCTTGTCTACCAGCCTCCCAGCCGTACAGGGCCTGCGACTTACCCACTGACAGGCTACAGAACTAACCTGTAAGGTTGAAGACAGCTGTCTGCTGGAGCGGGTCATGACTCCGTGCAGCGCTACGGGGTGCTGCGGCAGGTCTACGCGAACTCCCCCCACGCTCAGTAGCGCAGTAGCTCCTTGCCTACCAGCCTCCCAGCCGTACAGGGCCTGCGACTTGCCCACGCTTACGCGGACCACCGTCCTAGACAGAACACCATGGCTTGAAATGTTACATGAAAAAATTAAGCCGGGCAAGACAGTGTCGGACCACGCACAGTGTAGCTATTCAAAATTATTTTTGCAAAAAAGACAACAAGATACGTGAATTTAATCAAAAGTAGGTATTAATTATTGGGTGCTACATGGAGCGGAAGATGGGTGTTACGATTCTTTTCAGATCCCCCTAAATATATTTTTTTCGTAATTTTACTACATTCCTAGAGCTGCTCACAGAAGACATCTACCTGCGAAGTTTCAAGTGAAAGTAATGACCATTTTAATAACTAAATATTATATTTGTACGCCTTTGAGCAAAACATAGAGGATCTACCTACTTGTAACATCTCACACACTGCTGTAATTTGACCTATGTTTACAAATAAAGCATTCTGATTCTGATTCATCTATAAAGTTCCAATAGTCTCCGAGTAAAACGCAGACATTTTACTCGGACATACAGACGGACAGGACGAAATTATAAGGGTTCAGTTTTTGCAATTTGGCTACGGAGCCCCTAAAACATGGTAAACTAAAGAAACGGCTGCCGTATAACTCACTGATGGTTAGGCGCGACTCCCTCCAATAGAACGATCATGGTTCTTCCCAGGTTGCCGGTCAGCGACCACTGGCGCGACCGCGACGCGGACAGCGACGCCTGCAGTGACGTGATCTCCGCTTCCAGCTTCAGCCCCGATAGAGATGCCAGCAGTCGGGTGCGGTGGATCCTGGTGGAAAAAAGGCGGTAGTTTGAGAATCCGGTATAAAAAGGAAAATAATTTTTTTATAGACAGTAAAATATTCAAGATCTAGTCTTCAAGATATTACGTGAAATAATCGGGTCAAACGTGACCGATTGTTACTTTTATTATATTACTAGCATTTTGCCCGCAACTTTGTCCGCGTGACAGGAACTTTGCATTTCTTGAGGATAAAAAGTAGCCTATGATATTCAGTGATAATGTAGCTTTCTACTGGTTATAAAATGGTTTAAATCGATACAGTCGTTTTTGAACAAAAACACACAAAAAAACAAATCTTTTCTCTCTATAATATCGAGCTGTCGAGCTCATTAATATTTACAAAACTAGCGGGGTTAACCCGAAACAAAGACGTGAAAAAATATCTTTATACCATTCCCCCTCTAAAAAGCTTATTTTATTCACTGAAAACAGTGAATAAAAAGCACTTTTACTCACTGTTTTGATGTTTAAAAATGGAACACACCAATGTATTCGACCACAGATTTAAAGAACCTATGCTAGATGCGGCACGTTATTAGATTGTATGAAAACCGAACGTGTCATCTTTTTTATACCTACGATAACTTCACCCCAGCCATTTAGTGATGTGCTCAGAGTAAACAGAATTGTTTCAATCACTAAGCGTCACTGAGCTAACAGACTTTTTTTAGTACGAACAGTCGAACATGCAGGGCACGCTTGGTCGTGGCTTGCCGTATCCAGTGTAAGTGTAATCTGTGTATTCGACCTATATTGATGTGTTCTAAATTCAATTTGATTGGTCGACATTTTCGACAAGGAGTTTAGCATTAGAATAAAAACTGTTTTGTGTTCTTTGCTGTCCTTAGTAAATTGGCGCTATTTTGAATACTGTAAGTTGTACGAACACAAAGTTTAGTGTTACTATAATCTTTAATTTTGTGTTTGTTTAGTGTTGTTCTAATCGATTAAAAATGCATTCTAGTGATGAAGATGTGTTAACACCTGAGTTTGTGAAAGAGAGGGCGGCCGATATAGTGGAAGGGTGGAAAGCTTGCTACCCAAAAAATCACGGCTGGTTTACATCAAAGCCAATTGAACTTTACTTTTTCTTCATTATATGTATATTTTCACTTAAATCTTTCTTTTTCTCGTAGTCATGGTATAAAGTATAGTATGCAACTCTTGAATAAAACGGATTTATATCGAGGGCCATGAATCGCTCGCGTCGCTCAGGATTCGAACACTTGAATCACTCGCTACGCTCGTGATTCAATCATCATGAATCACTCCCTACGGTCGTGATTCAATCGTTAGAATCCTTCACTAGCTCATGATTCATCTATGGCCCTCGCTTTAAATCCGTCCTTTATTCACTAATTGCATAATATACTATTATTACGTTTAAAAAAACTCCACAGTAGTTTACCTGGCCACTCCCACAACCACCATGCCCATGTTAGCGGCGCTGGACGACGAGTTGCTGGCGTTCTGCTCCCGGGAGCTGGGCCGCGCGGGACGGCTGTGCCGGTAGTGTTCGGGAATGTCCGTCGTCACTGAAAACCTGTAGGAAAGAAGCATGATATTATAAATGTATATTTTTTGTGAGCTTTTATAATGACCACTTCGCAACTACTTGTCAAGACAAATCCAACGAGCCTAAACACGGCGGAGTTATGTTAAGAAGGTGAGGAGTTCCTATAGCCACCTCCCGGCTCCATCAAGAGAACATCTCCATGGTGCCATGTTATTGCATTGTCATCAAAGTGACATATGTGTTCCAAATTTCAGCTCAATCGGTTAAGAGGAGGCTTTGCTATAAACGTCAAATTTAGATTGGATATTTGAGGAGTAAGAGAGGTCCTATACTAGTAAAATTTATATATATGATAGTTCACCATCAGATCTATTTTTGCATCGGACGGAAACACGATAGCATGAAATTTACTCGATAAAAAAAAATCATGAAGTTGCGAAAAAATATCACATTTATTGGATTTTTCATGGACGTGGTGCCAATAACTACGACAAAGACTATATAAATAACATCGCAATTATTTAATCTATCTTTGCATCGGAAGTTTTTTTTTTTAATTGTTTACTTTAAGACAAAATCCAGTAAAACTGCTTTGGCGCTTATGACAATTTTATTTGACTAAGTTGATATATTGCATCTCTTTTTGATGTGATCTTTTTGCATAAATCTGTTTCATCGACCAGACGGCGTTCCGCCGTACAGGCGTGAGGTCTATGCCACTTTGACAGCCGATGACAGTTATGCCGTCGCAAACAGAAAAAAATGTAAATTAAAATTACGTAGATATTACTCAAGAAAATTAAATGTTATAAGTAAAAGTCGACACATTTAATTGTTAATCATTGAAATAATCGCCACAAGGGAGTATAAATACTGTGTAAATATACGAAACTTGACCAAAATTGTTGTTCGTTGGAAAATTACGTATAAACGTTATTATAATGCAATACAGAACCATAAACACGAGTGAAAAAATAGGAAATTAAAGACGGTGGCTAAACGGCTAAGGTATGTCTACAGTTTAATTCATTTAATCAATTTAATAAAATAATATGTTTGGTTCTATGAAATCATATCATGACGTCATTGGGGACTTTGTTGAGTGACCATGGAATATGTAAAATAATTAGAAACTTTTTCAACGACTTGAATGACGACTCTTTTCCAACACGTTTTTTTTACTCCAACCACGGGGTCTCATCAGGAACAAAGGAGTATTTGTTCAAATAACTCTTAATAGATAGCGTTAATTATATGTATCGATTTGTTATTGAAGTTTGTATAAAATCTACTTAGAACATGAAAAAATAGACAAATATAAATATTTGTTCAAATAAAAAAAAAAACATTTAGGCATGAAAAAATGTATAGTCTGTATCCGTAGTATGTATCCGGTTTTGTATGAGATGAGGCATCTGTACGCTTAGTATTGTATTATCTGTGTTCCAACTAAATTTTAATCCAGGTCGCACAGTGACGCCACTAATTGCGTGAGTCTGCTGACAAATTCGCAAGTAACAAGAGTTTTCATACAAGTGTATCATTTTGATCGGACAACGCTCTCGCACGACTATAACGTATTAATATAAGCTTTAGCTTATTATTTTTCTAATCGCTCTTTTATTATTTTTCTCAATAATCATTTCAAACGTTATAAATACGCGGCTGTAATCGTGGTAATCTGGATTAGTATATATTTACTTGGCGCTCCTTTCGATTAAGCCAACAAAGTTAAAAGCGATTAGTTAATAAATGCTATTTGGTGTGCACTAAGCCTACAAGCTGGTGATTGTGCCACCGCCTGCGATCATTTTCAATAGTGAAAAGTGTAATCGGCTGCATACTGAAAAGTGAGAGCCAGCTCTATACCAGACAACCATCAACTTCTACAGCTACTTGCTGTTATGATTTTAATTTTTGCGCGACTTTCTTGTGTTACATTTGGCTCTAAGAACAAAGCAAATTTTGTTCGGCATTTTGTGAAATATTATTTAATTCACGGAAACAGTAAGGCTAAGACCGCACAGGCAGGTGGCTTGCTTAGCGCCTAGAGCCTAGATAGTCACCTAGCGAGTAGCTTAGTAAAACAAACGTTTTAGAATGTTCGCAACCGGCCGCACTGCGCGCTTGGCGTCTAGCTAGTCGCTCCGCAGCGCGCAGTGCGGCCGGTAGGTGACTATCTAGGCTCTAGGCGCTAAGCAAGCTACCTGCCTACGCGTTTTCACGCTAACAGGGTTGTCCAAGATACTTATCTTACGCCATTATTGTTTATTCATTGTATATACATATAATTTACATTTTTAAATATTTCATTATAAAAGATATACAAAACAAAACATTTAAAATATAAAAAATAGTGCTCCACCGGCATCGGGAACAGGGTCCAAGCCACCGGCGGTCAGGGCCCCAGAGAGAGGAACCTCCTAACAATACGAGCCGTGTCCAGGAGTACCACTTTCTGAATCAAGCCCTTGATCCAGCCGCCTAACGAGAGCCTCCTCAGGTGTAGGTCGAGGCTCTTGGCTATTAAGCCATTGGCCGTGACGACTATCGGCACAATGATTGCCGAGTCCCCATCCCACATGCTGACAACCTCGTGCGCTAAATCAAGATATTTAAGTACTTTATCTTTCTCAGCCTTCACGAGATTCTCATTATGCGGTACGGTGATATCAACAATCAATGCGCGGCGCTCTGATCGATCTATCACCACTATATCAGGCTTATTAACCATGATAGTCCTGTCAGTGATGATAGATCGGTCCCAGTACAATGTTACATGACCATTTTCGAGAACTGGGTCGGGCACATACCTGTAGTATGGTACTTCCAATTCCACAAGATTGTACTTCAGAGCAAGTTGCTGATGGATAATCTTGGCCACCAGGTTGTGTCTGTGCAAGTATTCACCGTTAGCGAGACGAGAACAACCGGAAATAATATGACGGATAGATTCCCCTGGACGGTGGCATGCCCGACAGATGTCAACCGTGCCGTCCTTCACAATATATTTCCGATAGTTATTCGCCATGATAACCTCGTCCATAATTGCACATACAAAACCTTCGGTTTCCCCGAAGAGGTCCCCGAAACGTAGCCAAGACACGGACGCCAAGAAGTCTGTATCGGGTCCATGAAGGGCCCGATAAACGCGTCCGTGTAGCTCCTTGCTCTGCCATACCTCCCTGCGATTGTTAATATCCAGAACCACAGGTTTGCGCCAGTTCTCTTTAGCTAAGGAGAGCGGGGTTAGTCCCTTGTCCACTGTGACAACATCTCGGTGCATCCCCACGTCAGCTTTCAGGAAATATTCCCTGAGGCTGCAAATCTCGCGGTTGTGGAGGGTCTTAGCATTTAAAAAGCCTCGACCGCCACATTTCCGCGGGATATACAGCCTCATCACTGAGGACCGTGGGTGATGCATCCGATAGGCCGTCAGCAGTGTACGGACCCGACGATCAAGGGCGTCAAGTTCCGTCTGAGTCCATTTGAGTATACCAAAAGAGTACATCAAGACCCAACCGTTGAATGCGCGCACCTTGTGTCCGCCTGACAAAAGACTGTTAAATACTTTCTTCAGGTTACGCCATTATTATTATTATCATCGCGTATATATTATATTATTATCGCGTGCATCCATATGACGTTATAAGAAGTGTATCACTTTGGGAGTATAACATGATGTTCAATAATAAGCTTTGTAATAAAACAAGTTTAAACGGATTAAACCGCGTCAAGAATATGCGCTCCACAAAGTCTGCAGTGTATGAACATGCCCTAGGTCAGGGATGGCGAACCAATGGCATGCGTGCCAAGAGTGGCACGCGACAGAAAAATCTGGGCACGGGAACAACATAAGTTGCATTAACATTTTCAGTATCTTTACAATAAAACAGATCTACAGTGCTTATAACATTATTGATTTGTGTTATAACTGTCTTTAATTAGGTAAGGATTTTTATTTTCCTTACTTTTTTATGATATAGCACGGCGTAGCCATAATTTTTTTCTTTTTCTACTTAGTGCACGCAGTTATAAAAAGGTTCGCCATCCCTGCCCTAGGTAAACTCTACCATTTTCTACGCTTTGATCAACTTCAAATTCTCGCAAAGGATAACCGATATGTGTCTAGAATGCTTCGCGAGGCTATTGAAAAAAAAAAAAAAAAAACAAATTTTAATAGAGAAGATGGTTGGCAAGTACCACCTGTTTGGAACCCTGTTCTTAAAATAATCAGGTCCCAAACTTCACATCTCACTGCGAAACATCAAGACACCGTGAGCGATTATGTGCATCGAAACGAATATGAATCGAATAATATCGATTATAATTAAAAAATCTTGTGCGGTTAGATTTAAAATCATTTTTGTATAAATAATAGCAGTCATAGTGATGACGCCTACCAGCTCAGTCGTCCTGCGACCTTAACGTCAGTAAAATCAATAATACACGTGATTAAATCCGTTTAAACTTGTTTTATTATAATGTGTAGTAATCGCGAAAACCTATGATATTATTAATAAGATTTGTTTTACTCTTCAATTATGTCACGCTTTGATATTAGAGTAGACACGAGAGTTCATGAGACTATTAGTTTAACAATTTATCTACAGTTAGAAAGGTATATTACCCACGTATGTACTTACCACTATACTATAAAACTATTTTCTACATATACTATGTTTACGGAAATCGTCACGTACCTCAAAATCAGGTAACTACCAAATTTCAAATATTTTGGTGTCACGTGATTGCGTATAAAATCTACTATTTCTACTTATCAAACAAAGCTGAATCTGTCTATTTTCTGTTTTTTCTGAATATTGGTTATAGTAGAAGAAATCTGTTCAATTGATTTTCTCTTGCATATAAATACATCATCTATCAGTGACCTACTTTTGTGCCGAATAGTCGGCAGTCTGGTCAGAGACGTTGACTGAGGTGTTGTTGCTGTTTCTCCAGTTCTCCAGTCGTGTCGCTGTTCCTAAGGCCCGACAGCCGCCCAACCCAAAATCGACATTTAGGTATTGTGTAATGTGTTATAACAAACTTTGTATTAGTACTCAGTAGTTGATGTATAATTTGAGATTTTATTGTAACTTCACTGGCTTACAGTTCTATTCTTCGTTTGGTCTGTTCGTAAGCTGAATTTAAATAAAATGTACTTTTTATACGGGTTTACACTTAGCTGTAAATAATTTAATATGAAACTTATAAAAGATAAAAACATTTTTTTATTCTTATAATCAGTTAGTTGGTTCAGAATTTTTCGGTTCGATATTGGTTTCGTTTTTTGTATAATGCAGATTAATTATATTAATATCTTGAAACTACAAAAAATGCATTTACCTGATTTTGAAGTTATGCAACGGTAATAATTGTATTAATGTGTCACGTGTCACTTGGTTGCGTCGGAACATAGAGGGGAAGGTGCGGAAGTGGGGGTGAAATTCGAATCGTGACGATTCTATTGCGCCCTCTTAAGAGGAACTGATCTAAAATCCAGTTGCAAGATTTCGCCCGGTACACACACGGCAAGTTAAATAAAAGCTTGTAATTATCACCTATGTGTGATAGTCTCCGCATCAGGCATATTAGCATAAAGGTCGAGCAGTAGATACACAGTCCTCCAGCATCGCGGCGCCAGCTTGCCATCGGCTGCATCAGCTGATGGCGAGCTCAACGAGGCATGCGGCCCAGGCCCGGGGCTGTGCGGCCCAGGTCCGAGGCTGTGCGGGCCGGGCCCGGGGCTGTGCGGGCCGGGCCCGGGGCTGGCGGGCCCGGCCGCGTACATCGGCGTGTGCGCGCCCTCGCCCAGCGAGCTGTAGCCTGCCGGCAGGGAGATACTCGACATCACACCCGGTTTACTGGCGTTCGTGGCGCGACCCTTATTTATATCTGTAAGTGTAAGTGTTATACGTTAGGGTATGGTCCAAGAAATAGTGAAAACCGGACTATTATATGTCCAGAAAATGGCCGGTAATAAGATAATTCAGCGGCCTTGTGGACCGCTGGTTATCTCCTCACCTGAGAGTAACTGCTTTAAATAGTGCGAACAGAAGTAAATAAATACAACGGCGATACTAATAACATGTTGTAGATACTCATTTAATACTAAGATATAATTACAAACAGGACCTATCTTAGACATCTGGGCAGATTAAAGGCTATAATAAATTAACAAAAAGTCAAAATTAAACCCTGAGTTAAACAAACATTTTTTCTTTAATTTTAAATTCTTAAAATTTCATAAAAAAACTACAATAAACAAAATCACTTACCCAGCTTCCCTTTGACGCTCTTCCCGGTAGACCTGAGTTTCTGCGCGAAGGACTGCGGGCGGGGCCGGGCGGGCTCGCTGGGCGCGCGCGGGCCGCCCGCCAGCCCAGGGGTCAGGCTCGGGGCCATAAGGTCCCATTTAGGCTCTAGGGTCGCGTATTGAACCTCTTTTTCCAGAGATGTCACGCTTACTAGGTTTTCTCTGAAGTCTGATACTAAAAAGAAGATATGTAGCGTTAGGATGTTTGTTATGATTCAATTAAATTTAAGAACGTGATGGATTTGGATGCATTTTTCATCACAATTTAGAAAAAAAATTGGTGAAGGTTAATACATTCGCTGCATTATTAAATTGAACCCGTACGAAGCCCTAGGCCAGTCCCTGTATTCACAACGCTTCGATTCCGATTCGGAAAGTCGTATGTCTATCTCGCTCGCTTTCGTAATGCCAAAACAAGATAGACGTACGACTTGTCGAATCGGAAAGAAATCGAAGCTTTGTGAATACGGGGGCAGGGATGGCGAACCTATGGCACGCGTGCCAAACGTGGCACGCGGCAGAAAAAACTGGGCACGGCAACAACAAAAGTCACATAAAATTTTCAATATCTTTTTAATAAAATAGATCTAGTGTAGGTATTATAAGTATAACTTAAATCGATTTGCGATAAAACGAATTACAGATTTTAATGTGAGTGACTCTTTGCTAGATTCCATTCTCATTTTTTTTTTTAACTAACTAAAAGGTTAGGTAACTTAAAGGTAAGGTCTAAACTCAAAAGATATAATTAATTATGTATAAGCCGACTGACCAGAGGACGAGGTGTGTTTGTTCTGGCGGTGCGATATCTTGGTCTGCGAGCGCAGCTCCACCTGCGTGTCCTTCACGTTCTGGTACATGTTGCTGATCTGATGCAGAAGCCTGAGGAGAGGCATGTTCACCTGCACACACGGACAGGAAGTTACAATGACTTATCACCATAGATCGGATATTTGGGCGCTTATTTACCTAAACCTTACTTTTATTCCAATGAAAAAAAAAAAAAGGGCATGACTTTCTGAATACCTACATTTAAATTTTCTTCTTAATTTGCTAGAAAGAGACGACAAGGTCACGCACCTTTGCGACTTCTATTGATTTATTATTTAGATTCCTGCCATCCTGCAAGGCGTTAAATCCTGAAGCTTACCTTCCTCAGCTATAGACCTAGGGTCACTAACCTGCTGCGAGATGAACCGTATGCTGATGTTGAAGTTGAGCATAGTGCTGATGTGCTTCTTGAGCTGCCCGCGCGAGATGTACAGCACGTTCTGCCGCTGGATGAGGTCGTCCACCGCCATGTCCGCCACCTTCTTCAGGTCCACATCGATGGAGACCTTCTCGCACAGGAAGGCGGGGGTCTCTGATGGGATTGCCGCGTGGGACTGGGCGCCTGCTTGTTTAATGCGTATTAAGTTACATGTTTGACAGATATTTAGTAGGAAACTAAACTGTATTTGTGGTACATATATGAGTTTCCACCAAACAACATTAAACATGTAATGTATCGAAACTTGTCATTATGAGACAAATCTCACAACTTGTTTTGTTGGTCTTTACGTTCGCACTGCAGAAATCTGCATAAATTCTTCGACAGATGTCAAGATTTGTTGCACGTACAGAATGCGTAGGTATCGGCTTAGTGATGTCTCTTTACAACCTATATTAAAAACTATTTTCATTGCCGCTTAAGTATAGCTCACCCTTCCCTTTGGCACCATGCCGGCGGTCTCTAGCGGCGAGGTCGCTGACGACGATGTCGATGCGGAACATGTCCATCCAGGCGACGAGCGACAGCTTGGAGCCCAGCGAGTCCAGCGCGGGCGGCCCGCTGTTCACGCCCTCGCCCGAACCGCCCTTGTTTTTGGACTCCCCTGGAATAATAGGGACGTGTACCTTTGGGAATGTGATCTCTGGTTTTTGGAAGCCTTATTAAATCTCTGAACATTACATTTAATATGCTATGTTAACTGCTATAAACTTTATAAGATTTTTCTAGTCCAGGCAGGTTAGTAAAGTGGACATTGTTCTTTGGCAAAAAGGTAGCCTGGGACCTGGAGAAACAGATACGCTACTTTTCATCCATTTTCACGCAGACGAAGTCGCGGACAACGGAACATGAGGTGCGCGTCCAGCAGCATGAGCGAGCCTTGCAGCGGGTACAGGGGTTCTTAACAACACATGACATACCCTGCGTCACCTGGTGCGGCGACACGCCCAGCGCGGCCAGGAAGGGCTGGAACACGAGGTGCGCGTCCAGCAGCATGAGCGAGCCCTGCAGCGGGTACAGGCTGCAGGCGGGCAGAGCGGCCGCCACGGCGCGGGGGTTCATCTTCGAACGAGGGATTATTGGCTTCTTGTTCTTTGACTCCTGGGTTAGTAGAATTACGCGACCGCATTTTATCATGGATATAATTATAACCCGCGAAAATAAAGAACCGCATCTATAATGGCAACACTAATCATTCCCTCTTACCCGAGGGCCACGAAATGCGACGCTCCAAGCGTATTCGCCTTGTGCTGCAAGCGTCAGCGTCGAGCGTCAAAAATAAATGTATGTCTAAATAACTACAAGGCCACAAAGTAGCGCTGCAAGCAGCAGCGAAGTTCTCTACATTTTTTTGACGCTTGCAGCGCAAGGCGAATTTGCTTGAAGCGTCGTATTTCGTGGCCCTCGGGTTACTCGCACGTTATTGCTGTAAAGACAGCAATAACGTGCAAGTGAATGATTAGTGCCGCCATTTTAGATTCGCTTCTTTATTGGCGCGGGCTATAACTTGTATGACACGTCAATCGGTTAGTTTTAACCCCCCTTGTGATAATGATATGTGTTGCATGCGTGTATGATATCGAACTACAAGTACCCGGCAAATATTACACATCGAGTTACAGAAAGAGATAATCGGCTAGCTTCGGCTTTGTAGAGCGTCGTATCCGTCACTCACAGCTGTGTGACGTTTTGTCGCTGACTTGTTTACTAGATACCGGGCTGTAAGTGTTGGTGCGACAGAGATGACGCTGTATAAAGCTGAAACTAACCGATTATCTCTTTCTAAAGCTCGTTCGTAATATTTACTGCCGCGTACTATACATGCAATGGTTCATCGAAGTTATGTAGAGCAACGGCTATTGAAACAACAGTATTCTTCATTTTAGGAAATATCGGGTGGCAGGTTAGACAGTGAAAATATTTTAAGGGGTCATTGTCCTCATCATTATTAACAACTTTTACTATGGGATCAACCCAGAAATCGCGAAAAAAGAAATCTGCTGTTCCATACATTTATGTTCACATAACTCAACAAAATGTATGGAACAACTGATTTTTTTTTCACGATTTCAGGTTTGGTCCCATAGTTAAAGTTGTTCATAATTATGAGTACAATGACCCCTTAAAATATTTCCACTGTTTAACCTGCCACCCTGTATACAGGGTGTACAGTTAAACAAGGGACACATTGAAGAATGGTAGTCACTATTCGATACTAATTCGATTAGCTACGAGACCAACATTGAAAACACGAAAAAATAATCTGCTGTTCCATACTTTTTGTCGAGTGATATGGAATTTTTTGTATGGAAAGAAGAAAGAAAGAAAAAAAGTTTATTCGGCACGAAAAACCTAAAGGATGGAACAGTTGATATTTTTTTTGCGTGATTTCAACGTTGGTCCCGTAGTTAATGGAACTAGTATCGAATGCTGAATACCCTTCTTCAATTTTTTCCTCGTTTGATGTGTCGCCCAGTATACGTAGCTTTTTTAGTGCGTGTGTACGCTCTTTGGGGCTGCTCGGCGACCATACCCTCCACCACAACCCACAAAAACAGAACCTATTATTGTATTCGTAAGACAATATATGAATATACCCACAAATACAGTAAAGTATGTTCTATAGTTCCATTTTATAAGCGCACTTAACCGCATGATTGTATACAGTGACGTCATGTCACGTTTTTTGGCGCACACTTTTGAAAATCAAACTACATATTATTTGCAATAATTGTTTTAATTAAGCATAGGTATTTTATCGTTTTTGTTTCTAGTATATTTATTTAAGACATCATCTTTACAATAAGGGGGCGTCCATTCATTACGCGAGGCGATTTTGGCGATTTTTCGACCCTCTCTCCCCCCTTAGTGAGATATCGTGAGATTTGGCTCAATTCCCGCACCCCAAATCTCACCTGAGATTTTTCAAAATGCGTATTTATAGTGTAAATACGTTAATCTGTGCTTGATAGCGTTGGATTTATTTAAAAAAGCATAATTTGCTTCATTATTTTTATTTAAGACAGAATGTAGTCTAGCATCACAGAAAGAAAATATTATTGTAGTAGGATTAAATCATTTTAGTGGAGAAACATGTTTTACTCAATCCATCGTCAATTTTCTTGCAATTTTAGTTAAAAAAATTATTACGTGATACTTGCCGAGACCCCTTGCCCCCCCCACGTGAGACTGGGTGAGACTCGGCTCGACCCCCTCCCACCCTAAACGCCTCACGTAATAAATGGACGCCCCTTTAAGAAAAAAATCAAGCAAGTTCCTTATTGTTTAAATTTAAACCTTATTTAAATACCTATAAGTCACAATCCACTTTCGTAACTTTCCACCTTAAAAAAGAAACATTCCACAATCCAGAAGGTACACTCACCACTTTGATGGGCTCCTGTTTGGCCATCCACTGGTACAGGTCCTCTCTGGCGCGATCGTTCTTGATGTTCTCGTCGCTGCCGTGTGGGGAGTACAACGACGGGTTGGACCCCACAGTCGGCAGGTCCTCTTTCAGAGTACCGTAGTCAACTGGGTGGAAGAGGTAAGTCAGCTTCGTTGCGGGATATTGAGTAACAGATACTATATAGGGTGGCAGGTTAGACAGTGGAAATATTTTAAGGGGCCATTGTACTCATCATTATGAACAACTTTCACTATGGGACCAACCCTGAAATCGCGTAAAAAAAATCAGCTGTTCCATACATTTATGTTCACTTAACGCAACAAAATGTATGGAACAGCAATATTTTTTTTTTTGCGATTTCAGGGTTGGTCCCATAATAAAAGTTGTTCATAATGATGAGTACTATGACCGCTTAAAATATTTCCACTGTCTAACCTGCCACCCTGTATAAGGCCGAGATAAATAGACGTTACTTAGCACGTAGTTTGGCTAAGCAGTATCGTTGTCACTGTCGCGCAACTTGCAAGCAAGACAGAGACGGGAACATAGCTTAGCCAAAGCACGTGCTAAGTAACGTTTATCATTTCGGCCTAAGTCTTAAAGAAAAGGAATTATTCTTCTCCCGTATTAGTATGAGCTAATAATAGATTGTAGTAGAGGAAGTTCATTTTATTTTATACTGTTTGCTCAGGGTGAGCCGGACCCACATTCAAGTATCGCCACTCGTGAAGGCTGTTTTAATACATTAAAGGTGTTTTGCTAGTGGAAAAGCACCTTCAATCACAACTCAGTAGCCCCTATTTCTGAAATGCTTTAGCAGCTAGTCTACACCTCATAGAATTACGGTTCTCAATTCAATCATTTTTACTGAACAGGTACTCAACTTATTATTAACTAGCAAACTATCTACTCATCAATAGAAATTACCTCTCTGTTACCTTGTGTCCTTCCATCCTTTGACGGTTTAAATTGCCGGTCTTCTTGAACATATGATTGGAATCAACAAACAAAACTGGCAATGTATCTACTCACTAGCGATGGCGTCGTCGTGGAAGACCGGCTTCCTCGTGGAGAATGGCAGCGAGGGGAACACCAGGCTCGCGCGGCTGCTTTGTGCGCCCCGCACTGTGTGGACACGGGATTAGCACATCACTACGTCACTAGTGTGGGGAGAGAGTAGTTAGGGGGCGTCTATTAATTATGTGAGGTGATCTTGGCGATTTTTAGACCCCCTTCGCCCCCTTGGTGAGATATGTCTAGACCCCCTCACCCCAAATCTCACGTAAGATTTTTCAAAATGCGTAATTTTAGTGTGTACTGTATAAATACGTTAATCTGTGTTTGATTGCGTTGGATTTGTTTAAAAAAGCATAATTTGCTTCATTATTTTTATTTAAGATAGAATGTAGTCTAGAATCACAGTGAGAAAATATTATTGTGTAAGATTTAGCCGTATTTTAGTGAAGAAACATGTTTTGCTTAATTATACCCAACTTTTTAGCCATTTTAGTTTCTTGCGAGACCCCTTTCACTCCCACGATAGATTGGCTCATTCCACTTTTCCCCGTTGGTGGGGATCATCCAACGGGGAAAAGTGGAATGAGCCGATAGATTGGGAGAGATTCGGTTTGACTCCCTCTCCCCGTAAACGCCTCACGTAATTAATGGACGCCCCCTTACAGCTGGTGAAAGTATGAGCTGCATTATGGAAAGTGCTAGTGATGGTATGTATGCGTTGGGAGAATCGGGCTGTCTCATATAAAAATGCTAGTTAAAGAAGAGGAGGTTCGTAATAAGAAAAATCTCAGGTAAAATGTATCAGTCTATGTAGTTGAATAATTCCTTTGTAAGATGAATGTTTTGTTTTATGAAAACTGACACTTTTGGGTTCAGTTTTACATGGTACAGGTAGAACGTCGAATCGAAAGGCCTAAAGTTCACTTTATTTGATACAAAACAATCCAAGACAAAGTAATTGGGTATTCATTTTGGCTATCAAACAGTTATGCCAAGTGTTTTTTGCTGTCCCTACGAAATTTTCATAACCTTTTAGAGCATCTGAGAAAATATTCTATGTTTCTATTTTAAACATGCGTGAATTTTACAGTTTATGTTTGATTACTATGTTTAATTTTTGTTCTATTCTAAGAATATTGAAATATAACTTAAATGAGTCCTGATGAGTGGTATACTAAGTTGAAGCTGAGAGAAATATATTGCAATCAATGTAGGTATCCAAGAAGAGGTGCACCAATTAATTATCGTTAGCACATAAACAATTAGTTTAGCATTAAAACCAGATCTTAGTATTATTTATATTCTGTATATGAATGAGCATACAATTCTATGTATAGTGCGTATTTTTAACGAATAACGCTAGTGCTATAATCAGATATTTATTATAGCAATGAATAACTAATAATCAAAAGCGGTTAGCACAGAAACTAAGCGACGTTCAATACTATTCATAAATAATATAATAAGTACCGAAATATGATGTAAATAGATAATTATAAATTAAATGTATAACACATACACATGAAAAGCAAACAAGACAGGGATAACACCAAAACTTTGTTAGAAAAACAAAATGAGTCAGAAATTGTGGTAGATTTTGTTACCAGAATAGAGTGGAAAATTAACAGTAGGCTAGATACCGCATGTTAGCAAAATACTATAAAAAATACCGGACAAGTGCGAGTATCCCTCGCGCCTTAAGGGTTCCGACATATGATCATAGATGGCGCTACCGCATACTTCTAATTGGGGCCATCTATGAGCAGATGGCTCCACTTATGGTCCGGTGACTGACGGCGGACAACAAAGTGATCCTATAAGGGTTCCGTTTTTCCTTTTGAGGTACGGAACCCTAAAAACGAGCGTGGCATTTCTCCTTACCTACGATGACGTCACGTAAGTCATTTAAAGGACTTGGACAACCCTTGAATAGTTTTTACAGTTAATAACAGCACAATTTGGCATTTGATGTCTTCACACATTCAAGACACTTTCATGTTTCACCGACGCTTTCGAAAGCAAACTCAAGTACGAGCAGAATAAGGAGCATTATCACCAACTATTCAGGCACGCTAGGATGGATGGCTTGCGGTATCAAGCCTACTCTATATCTATGGGGAAATTCTAAGGATAGGCAAACCAAACATTATAAAGGACAACATTATTTGAATGGGAGGGAAATGGTCACACGTATGGTCACTCCATGCTGTCGTCAACAACAGTCAAGACAAACACCAACATGACATAAAAGGCATAACACACACTGTGAGATCGTTTGAAACGACAAGACGATAATTTCAGATAAATAATACTATCTGAAATCGTTGGTCATTAAAAACTATAATTGAAACGATTTAAAGCTATTGTTGTCAGTAAATGTGTGTCACATCATGTCAAACGACCTCTAAATAAGGACTTGTGAACCTATAGTATTCTTCTAGGTATAAAAATGTTCAAATTATTACGACTATGATCATCAAATGAACTTTAAATTCAGAAGCCACATTCAATGTTTGAACATTAACCCCCTTACGTATAGACGCCTCTTAACTTTAACCACTGATTAAATATACAACTATCCTTGCCATTTGTATGACAGTGAATTAAATTAAAAACAATTGACTTAAAAGCTGTTTAATTTAATCATCGTCTAATTTAAGGGGGTAGGAGTGCAGAGATTTGAATAAAACTTTAGTTTGTAATCTCTGCAGCACTCCGATTCACAACTTTTCGATTTGAAATCATTGCCATAATGGCAATAATTTCAACTTTGCACGATATGATGACTGTGTATGTCCGCAAAGTTTTGTCTATGTCCGCTAATCGAAAAAAAAATCGTATAAAAACATATAGAACGTTAAAAGACATTTTACTTGTCATTCAAATTTGGACTCTATTCCAATACAAATAAGGTTCACAAGTCCCAATGAGCTCAACACAAAGTGTTTGGTGTACGAACCGGAGGGCGGCGTGGATGGGAACGAGTGCGGACGCGGAATAGCCGCCGCGCCGGACGCTTCACCCACAAACGACAACGAGTTAATAATGTATCATAGTTATAAATGCGAAATAATATTGTATTATAATAATATATTGGAGTGAAACTAGTTTCACGGATTATATTATAGCATTAGACTTTTGCTCGCGCCTTCATTCGTGGGGACTACAATAAAATGACCATTTTAGATGACCTCCTTAGTGTAGGGTGGCTAGTACTACGAAGAGGTCAAGCTGTATTTCTGGTACATCCTACCGGAATTAGGTGAAATGTGGCTTAGATATTAAGTTGGACCACAAGCTACCAAACTGTAAAAACCACATTAAAATTCGTTCAAAACTTTTTGTTTACGTAATGTTTTTTTGGTATTTTTCACCTTACTTATGCGCATGCAGCAATCACTTTATTATATAAGATCTTTTATTTTCATTTTTTATTTTTATTATTTGCTTTGTGTCTACCTGTGCCAAATAAATGTTTTTTCTTTCTTTCTTTCTTTCTTTCTTCTTCATGCCGAAATTATGTATAATGTAGTAGTCCAGTAAGTGCCAAGCAAGATTTTCTCTAGCTAATATTTTCAAAGTTATGACATAAAACTGGCGCAGATAAAGAATGGGATTGAAAATAGCGTCGCCTCTATTTACCTTTCGCTCGCACTCGGGTTTGAATATATAGAGCGATAGTTTTCGAACGAGAGGTGAACAGAGGCGACGCTATTTTCAATCCAATTCTTTATCTACGCAAGTTTTAACTTCACTTAATCCGTTAACGATTGCGTGTATTTTTTAACTGACGTCTTATAATCCGTAAAACTAGTCTCACATATTTAAATAATATTTCAATTTAAAGCCAATTGCGAAATACTGTGAATTTAGCTGTATTGATATATGATTGGCTTTACTGTGGAAAGATAAAAATATATTACAATTTAATAATAATTTTGATAAAAAGCACCACTTTTACTTAATTTTACGTAGATCTAACTTCAAAGACCAGTAACTAGCTAAATGAACAAGCCGTTAAAATGACTAGGATTTCAGTCATTACAAATTTTTCATGCAAATATTTGTAAATGTAAGATAGTAAATCTCACAACCGCAGTTCTTTGAAATTAGACCTAATCATCTTCACAATAAAGTACATTTTACTCTGTGTTCTATCTCAAGTTGCAAAATTATTTGAATACTCACCAGGCAAGTTGACTTTATCGACATCCATGTTCAGCAGAAGACAGTTCTCATCCAGTGCCTCTGTCTCCAAAGGATATTCTTGCCAACCTTCCACAGAATCCTGAACAGGCGACTTAATTTTTAGATATGGGCAACAGCAACCACACCGATGGCAACACTAAAGCCGCGTCTCCTGCGCCCTGTTTTCGTGTTCGACGAACATCGAACAGTGAACGAGAAAGGGGCGTGGTCTACGTGTTTCGACGAATAAAAACACTCAAAACACGTAGACCACGCCCCTTTATCGTTCACTGTTCACTGTTCGATGTTCGTCGAACACGAAAACACGTCGCAAGAGACGCGGCTTAAGGCTCATCACAGACGTCCGGCCGGTCATCCGGAATTAAGAGAACGAATGAATAATATCGTTCACAAATTGAACGATATCGTTCATAAATTGAATTGATTCCAGCAGCAAACGTTGAATTTGACGTAAAATACCTCATTCACCTTCTTAATTTTTCCGGACGTCTGTGATGACCCTAATTCTACAGATGGTGGTTAGACATTAACACCCTTACCACAATAAAGATAAACACGTGTTAAACGCGAATGCTACCAAAAATAATACACACTTTATTTAGACAAGTTAGTGCTAAAACAAGTGCCTATTATTTTTGGTAGCATTCGTGTTGAACGCGTGTTTATCTTTTTTGTGGTACGGCCCTAAGAGTGCGCATGCCGCTCAGACAAACTGGCCGGTAGTCGGCGCCAAAACACTTGCTATTTCACCAAGCGTCGCCGTGTTAGAGAGGGACAAAAGCCCTTAATTTTGGACGTGTAACATCAAATAGTGAAGTTGCTAACTTTCTACGTTTTTACGGAAATATAAGCGGCTTGCGCAGCCTTAATGCTTGACTGCTGATACCCTTAACTCAATAACGGCCATTCGGATTAAAAGGGCGTAAAGGATACGGTAAGGTTTGTCATTTACGCCCTTTATAATCCGAAGTTACGATATCATTATAGAAAATGTACAGAACAAGTACGCTGGACGAAGAATAATAGAAATTCTCACCTCCAATAATTCTGGCAAAGCGAAGGTGACGTTAAGTGGCTTCATCACTTTGCTCTTGTAGTTATGCTCCAGCAGGAGTGGAGTGTACAGAATGTTCTTCCACTGACGACTCAGGACTATCACACCCTGGAACCAAATAGTTGAAATAAGACATAGTCCTAATCAATATGGGATGGGATGGATTCTGGAGCAATCGGGTAAAAATCAAGATTATGCTTTTAGTTTGCATTAAGCTAGTATCGACTCTATTAAACCAGCCGGCCTAGCATAACCACGATAGAAACGGGTTTTGTCTACAGAAGAATAGACAAAGTGACAGATTGTAGAAAGATTTCTACCGTTTTATGCATACAATGAAGAGAAGTGTTTGTATTCTTCAGTTGACAAAATTCTGATAAACCAAGCACGGGTCGCGGGCAGTAGAGATAACGAGGTGGATAGAAAGAACTTTGTCTATTCTTTGGTAGAATAGAGATAGAATTGGTCATGCTAAGCCGGCCGATTTATTCCCTATCCCATTTTCCCAGGTTCTTTTATTCGGGAGTTGCATTAACCTGTCTCAGCGTAGACAAAGACGGCAGATGTCGTTCAGCAAGATCGGCCTGCACGGCCGCAGCGTCCGCTTGCAGCGCGTACCGCAGTAACACTGCACATAGCTGGAGCGATGGTTCCTCACGTAACTGCTTCGCCATCGGTGTGTGACGGCCGTAGCGACTCTGTGATAAGTGTAGAACAAGATATTATTAAGATCAGAGATAAGGTCCATTATCTCCGAAGTATTAAAGAGTAACTATCCGGCTCGAAGGACCATATAAAGTGGGATTAAGGTTCACTATTGAATGGCTGTCTTGAAAAATGAAATACGTATGGTGAAATTGCAAGTGCCTTAGCGACTAACTTTATTTAAAAATACATTAATGGTTTAAAGCTATGACATGCATGACCTATAAAGGCATAACTCAGTTCCTATATGGAGATGATTTTAGCATCGTTCTTGAACCACAGTATTCCAAATAAAAAGATGTGCGTTAAACAGATGTATGTTGAAGAATACATCAAAGAACCCATGCTTAACCAAGTGGCGTCATTGGAGTTAACAAATTCTTACAAAAGTAATCTGTAACGTATATAAACTGACCTTGGGCTGTGTGTGATGGGGAGCCAGGTCCAGCGCCGCAGCCATGAGGCTGGCGGCGGTGGCGGTGAGGCGGCGGGCGTACGCGCGGTACAGCGCCACCACGCGGATGCCGAGCCGGTTGCAAGGGTTCATCCACGCGTTGATGGCGGGAGACGCCGTGCTTAGCAGGTTCCAGTCCAGTCTGACATGACAAAATACTGGCTAGTAGATATAAGAACCTAAGAAGATTGGTTTAATGCCCGGCTCACATTATTCTAATAGCATTCCAGGCGCTGGAATGCCTCTGGAATAATGTGAACCGATACTGGACTGCCATGGAATGTACCCATTCCAGTGAACTGGGATTCTAGTGCATTCCAGTCCACCGGCGCTGGAATGCCTCTGGAATAATGTGAACCGGCACTGGAATGGTTAATTCTAGTGAACTAGCGTTCCATGGCCACTGGACTGTAATGTTACTGGGATAATGTGAACAGGGCATAATGGAAGTCGACCAGGGACATCGTCGTTCGAGGTACTGTCTTGAACTTATACTTTTATCAAGTTTTGACCTTATGCTATTGGACTTAAAACCATGGTAATTGTACCATTAAAATAATTTAGGATCAAAGCTCAAGATTCGTGTCGGGTATTGACCCGACACGAATCTCGAATCACGACTCACGTGCACAGAAACCCCCACTACTCTGGCGAGAGCTCAAGATAAGTGCCGACAACCGTAACAAACTTGCTTAAGCAGATCTCAAGTTACATTAGGATTACAAACTTTTCAAAAGTTAATATGAACAACTACTTTACCTCGTATAGTCAATTTTCTTCGTGATCGGTGTCCTTGGAGGTGCGGCGAAGTTAAACCACACCACTTTCAAGTCTATTGCGCAAGACGACGTGTTCCCATTGTCCTTGAGAGGCACCACGGTGGTAGTGCTGTCGTTATTCGAGGGTTCGTCAGGCCCAGGGGTGGAAGGTTCAGGGGGTGGAGGAACAGGAGGTGGCTGAGCACTCCCTAAGTTCGGAGTACTAGGTTTGGAACTCGAATCTCTTTTCCGAAACAGATCTTCAAGTCCCGAAGTCCTGCTTTTGGTACTCCTGTCTTTATCAGGCTTCGTTTCCTCAGCAGACTTGACAGACTCTCTACAGCTCTCGTTGTCAGGTCTCAAGGGTTTCTTCTCTTCGGTCTGTGTCTGTGGTTTGTGGGATTGTGAATGTTTGGACACTTTTATTGATATGCCTTCAAGACCGCATTCAAACATTATGAAGCCAATGGGATTATCCTTCTGAGCTTCTTGTGCTGCTCCGTTTTGGCAGCACTATAAAAACAATACATACATATTAATACCTGCTACTAAAAAAACGACTGTAACGCTTCATACACACGGTTCAAATTACAGTGACTTATCATTACTTACCATGGACTCGCAACCCTTAGCACAAGAATCAACTCGTATGAACTTGAATGATACTTTGGAATGTTGGCATGGGATGCCAGTGATCGTCACATCTTTTAATTGGGATGACTCGTTGCGTATGCGCCGCAGTTGACCGTGGACTTTGCCTGAAAACACGACATAGTTATACAAAGTTAATACCATAATGGTTCCAAGAAAATATTGTCCATCAAATCCAAGAAATACCTTTTGATGTTTAAAATTGTTTCTGCCGCAATAATTAAGTACAAACGGATATACAACATTTTAAAAAACCAATGGCGTAATGTCAAGTAATTATGTGAAAATTTGTAGATTAGTACAATGTGTTCCATTAGAAACATTAACTTGAATGCGAGTCATGCAAAATCACGCAATAATTCAACAATTAGATCAACTGTCAAAAGGGATTTCTTAGATTTGGTGGTATAGGTTATAATAGGGCGTTCTGCTACTCACCGACATTCAACGTTATCGTGGTATCTTCACACTGTTGCTGTGACGCCTCTATATAAACCGGCTCCCCTCTCTCCGGTCCCCGTCTTTTCCCAGAAGTCTGCGCAGAAATCAACGCGCGAGGACCCTTCATTATACCAAACGACTTCTTACTGCCCAAGGCCCTTAGTGTAGGTCTGTAGTACAGCTGAACAGATTCCAGATTCTTCCTCGTGCTGACGTATTTCGCTATTATATTCTCTACTGATACCCCGAATAAGGATACGCAAGTCAAGTCCTGGATATTGTCTAAAGCTGAGAAAGATATCATGTCCTCTACTACTGAGGACTGTATGAAGATCATGTTGACTTTTGGGATGGTGACCGTCGCTTGCAAAGACTCACAAATGCTCTCTTCGTACACGTTTGAATGAGGTATGGTCGCAAGTTTACATTTGTCGTCCTTGTCTGTTACTATGTTGGACTGGCTCCGATCTTGCATCTGCGGCATCCAGTTCTGTACGTATTGCTTTTGCTTGAGAACGTTTGCACTGGACACAGAAGAAATACAAAGCAGACGCAAGTGATTTATCACTGTTATTGGATGTATATTCGCTAATACTGGGGTTAGGGACTCTACGAATTTTTGAGTACTTTCTAGTACAAGGGGAGTCAACATTATATCGATCTCGCCTCGAAGTTTGACGAATAGCCCGCTTTTGGAGTCACTTGTGGTCGTGACAGTTGATGCAGTACTCTTCTCTGTGGTGTTCTCTTGACTGTCTTGTACAGTTTGCTGGACATCCCACCATCCTTGCGGATAAGGATGAGCTTTGACTTGAGAGTTGAAATGCGGAGGCAAATTAGAATACGGTCCATGCTGGTTCTGATTATTATGATCTTTCTTTGATACCAATCTGAGTATGTTAATTTTTCCGAGTGGCTCGAAGCTTGGCAAATACTTTTGTCCGACATAAACCAAAGTTCCATCATCAGCCCTTTTGAAGAGTGGTAACGTAAAGACGTCACTCCCGCTAGGCAGAGAGCAGGAGGACCAGTTAGGGCATTTGTATTGGGGTAAGTTATGCATGTAGCTGGCCATTAAGAGAGGCGAATCTACTATGGGTTTGTTGGTCTGCATGTGGAGATTCACCAGCGTCATGTCCTCTTGCGAAGAGATCGCAGAGATGAAGGAGGTTGATGACACAGAACCACTTTCCGAATCCGGTTGGACCCCTGTGCTTAAATTACTTATCGTGTCCGGAATGTCTACCGCCTCAGACTTAGGCGCAGAACCAGTCCATTTCTCGTTGGTAATGTCGTTGATACCAAACGAACTTTTGTCTCTGGGGTTACTATGGCGACTGCCAAATGAATGCTTCAAGCTTGAAGAGCGGCTTGGGAACATGTCTTCATCAGCCGAGAAGAAAGCTTCAGAATGATTCTCGCTCGTTATAGACATCGTTCTTTGCACTTCTTGAGAGAGAGTGTCTTCCGGTGGCACTTGAGAGTTTAACGAATAATGCGATTCTGATACAGCAACGCTCCTCACAGGCACTTTTGGTACCACAAATGATTCAGTTTCTGTTGGAGGTGGTTTCTTCCCTGTTACATTCGCATTGTCTTTGGCTCCACAACTCAGAGCTAACTTGGAATCAGAAACACTGCTTTCCATCTGAGGAACGTTCAATATACTCTTGTTGAGTTTAGAATCGCTGTCAATTTTAGTGTTTCCCAAAGGCACGGACGAATCTACTAAGCGAGCGTACGGAACATCGCTTTTAGTACTGGATACCAAGAGGTTGTTACTTCCTTTGCTCATACTTGTGTATGAGAATCTTCTGGTGAGGCTCCGACGCTCTGCGCTTTGTGGGGACTTGTTCAAGTTCTGGGGTAAAGGCGATGGTATTAAAGTGGCCACATTAGTTGGCTGGAGACAGACATTCAAACTGTTGTATGGCGGCGTATGGAACACGAGTTGTCCTGAATGCAATAAACTCTGTCCGTATCCATACTCTCCTGGAGTCGTCTCTATGATATTAAACATGGCCACATTGATCCCCTCGATCAGGTCGTTAGGGTTTGGCTTCAAGAAATTAGGTCCGTTTCTATTGGAACCGAAGAACGCGCAACCACCGGTACAACCGCACTGCGAACTCTTCCCCTCAACTGGCCACAAGAACCAAAGTCTTTTCGTCTTATCATCGTGAAGTTTTAAGAACTTCTGTTGAACTAAATGAAGGTTTTTCGGTGTTTGGGGCAGTGATGAGGCAGCTTCGATCAGCAACGGCCCTAACGCAACCGATCCGACACCAACCCAATTATCACTTTCGGGCGGTTTGTTTGAACTACTGTTACTTCCATTTGAATGATGATGAGTGTTCGTTTGCATGTTTGTTTGTGTATAGAGAGCTAATTTTATATTTGGCAGCAAACCAGTAACGCCAGTTCCGAAACCCGAGCCGTGTAAATTACAAAAGCTAAGTCTGACTGGAGAGATCCACGTTTGAAGCGTCGTATTTGAATCTGCGATGTAAACATCGATAAGATCGATCGCAACTCGAATCATCCTGTATTTGATTTCATTCGCTGTTGGACACCTGTATTTTAAAGCGAGATCTGTTTCTGCACACATTACATTGTTCATTCCATGATGACATTGTCTAGCTGGATTAGGCGGCACTAATTCGTTTTCGCTATCGCAAATGAGTAGCAAGAACGTTTCTAAAGACGATATGATTTGATACATTTGGGGCAAAGTTAATCGCCCAGTTAGTTGACCTAACTGGAGTTCCATCATCCACGCGTACTCTACAGTGTCTTCTTCGACAGTTCGGTTCGTATCGCTGAAGAAACCATTCCCTCGTAGCTGGAATGAGGAGAGCATCAGGTGACCTTGATACAAGGCCCCGGAGTTAGTGTTGTTAGATCGCGACAAGTTATTAGCAGACACCAATATCGAAGGACTCAATAGAAGTTGCAATTTGGTCTCTCTAAAGCTCTTGTCCATTTCAAAGCCAAATCGTTCGATCAGCACGACGGGGCAAGGCGGTTCACTTTCACTACAATTCTTTACTAAATGCGCCTGTATATCGTGGATTATAATGGATAGTGTTACGTCCAAGGGCCTGTAGTGTCGGGGGTCAAAAGGCCCCTTGCTTGAGTCCGTAGAGTCGTCTATTGATATTTCAGTATGTTGATTAACACTGCTTTTATCATTCAGTTTTGTATTTTCACTGGACCAGTAAAAGGTTTCCACATTTGGAGTTTTTTGCATGTCAGTAAATGTTTGGTCTTCGCCAAAAATATTTTCTAATAAATTCATAAAGCTTGTAATAATAGTTCCGTAGGCCAGTAGGATGGAAGGCCCCACTTCAAGTTCTACGCTCACTTTATCGGGTGGTAGCGTTGTTCTGTCGAATTTGTTTCCGTCCAAAGTCCAGTTAAGTTGAGGCTGTTTCCTCATCCTTGGTATTCTCATTGGTGATAACAGAATTTCTTCTTTTTCTGGTGTAGTTATGTCTGCTTGAGGCTCAGGGCCCAAAGGTGGAATGGGATGATAATCATACCTTACGCTCAGGGCTACAATAGGAACAGACCAACAGTCCACCCAACCCTGCGACTTGACGCATTTTCTTCTCCATTTCGAAGCTTTTAGTCTGCAGGGGACCAGCTTCATATTCTTATCGAGTGATAGAAGAAGTAACTTGGAGGTATTAACATCGGGCAAGTAGAGGCTCATGTCGACAGCTTCGCCTTGTACCCAGATCTTAAGAGGAATGAAATCTGGCAAGAAATCGACGAATGGCAAATCAAAGGATACGTCGAGAAGATCTCCGCAGAAGGCGACGTGGTTATTTTCCTGATTGGTGGAACTGCAGTCTATCCAGTTGTACTGATTGCTGACCGTCACCACTTCACATTCTTTGAGTAACAGTGATATTTTCCAAGTATAAGGTACAAAGTGTAAAATATCGGGACGCGCTTTTGTCGACCAATCGTTTATGAGATCTTGGAAGAAATCTATGTGTGTGTAGACCAGATGTATTGTGGCTTTACAACCCGTTAAACTTAACTGCCAACATTGGTGGTGGTTCCATACGAGAGGATAGTGGCATTTGATTGTGTACTCCAATGTTTCACTTTCGGCCAAGCTTCGGTACTGAAGACTTGTCGTGGCTTCTAAATGTAGTAGCTGCCCTGTAATTTTAGTTGTATACCCGTCTTGTAACACGATCCACGGGAGTGTTACTTCTAGGTATGAACCTGCACCAATGTTTATATGGACCGCATTGGTTTCTTTATTTTTCGTAAACAGAATATCAATAGTGGCTTCATTTAAAGTTGACAGTCTTATATCAAAAGACTGCGTTTGTCTTATATCACCGGGTTTCGGCTGCGGTGTTACTTCTAAGTTTTTATAATTCGGTGGGAAGAAAAATCTGAATAGATGGTCTCTCTGTCTATCCGCCCAGGGTCCATAGCTGAAGTCTGTTCCTTTTCCGCACTTGATGTCAACACCCCAGATCGGAGGCGCTGACTCCACAATATCTCCATTGGCTAACTGCAGAAGGACAGGTTGTTCTGGCACTAACCCAGGCTCATCCATATAGAAGTATACTTCGATATAGTTGGAGCTCATGACTACGAACCCCTCCCCCATGTACCTAGGCGGCTCATCGACCATCGATGTGTAGTTAGGACTGGGAGCGAGCATTACTTTGCAATTCTCTGCTTTGGCTTTGACAAAGTGCATAAGGTGGTCGAGACTGGAGGCGGGGGGTTTCGTACTGTAGACTAAGTGGGACTCCTCAACGCTTATCGAGAGCGTTGTTGGGACTAATCTATTGCCAAACACTACTCTACCGGAGCAGATATCGATCTTTATGACAGGGATGAGGTCCCGCCACGTGCGTGCCATGGCTGCCTCCGACCTCACGGTCTCTTGAGCCCGGCGCCGCTTCTCATTAGCATCGTTCATAGCTTTGTCGCGGTCTGTATAATCATCGTCGTTCTGTTGCTTGATAACAGGTTCGAGGCCGAATATTTTCTCAAGTTCGTTGTATAAGTCGCAGCGATTAAAGAAATGGAGCTCGAAGCCATTTAGCATGATTGACAGCCTAGTGTCCGAGTGTGATAAGTCTGCGAAATAATAATTCATGTCACAGATCATTAATACCTACTGATTGCACATTGCTGATCATTTTCCTGTAGAACAAGGATAGCTAATAAACATTGAAAACAATCTATTTTTGTACATCTGAGGCACATTAAATAATATTTATATGTTAATCCTATTAAGTTGCTTATGTTGCTAATTAGATGAAACCTTCTAATCTATTAGCTAATGTTCAGACAATTAAAGCTCGATCACATTTTGTTTCCAAAAGTAAAACTTTTAATACTCATTCATTATATTAAAAGGCTATGTACCTTTAAGAACATCTTTTGTACTCATTGTACACAAACATTTTCGATACAGAGAATTACATAAACGTAGTTTTATGAAATAGCAGTCTAATTAAATGGCCATATTTTAAACAAGGGAATTTGATGGGCTATTTTAATTTTGTATTTAAAATCTGAAGACATGAAGTTCACCAAAACAAACTTATATGCAAACTAATTGCATCATCCCAATATGACGTACCTTCAGAGACATCTTTGGGCACGTAAGACCGCCACCACCTGAATATCAAGTAGCCGTCCTGTATCCGCAGGGTGTAGTCATAGTTGATGTACACAATGTCCCGGAACATTATCTTACCTGACAGGGCATTGAGCGTGAAGGAACCTGCAAATAAAGATAATATGTGACAACAAACTTTATTAAACGAATGATTGTTAAGAGGAATATTATTACGACTGTATTCCCTTATTTAGGCAGAGGTGTATAGTCTATAGTAGATATTTCACGAATATTCGGTATTTGGCCAGTTTTTGTAATATTCGGTATTCGGCCGAATATTGCGAACTATTCGGCCAAATACCGAATACGAAATCATGAATAAAAATAATAATGTCGTAAGTTTTCGCGATTATTACACATTATAATAAAACAAGTTTAAACGGATTAAATCGCGTATATAACAGATTTTTGCAGGAAAACTCTGTAAAAATCTGTAATATACGCGATTTAATCCGTTTAAACTTGTTTAATTATAATCATGAATAAAAAGTCACACATATTAAGTATTTAAAAAATGAATAGGTTTTACCAACAAAACATGACAATATTAATACTTACAATTTATCAGAGGTAAGTTGTGATGAATGAAAAATTTTTTTTCAGCATTTGTTCATAGCGTTTTGTTTTGGATGAACAAATAGTGATTTTTTAGCAATATATGTATACATTCACAGGTTATTAGAAACATAATATAATCTGACGTAACGACAAACAAACAACGCCTGTCGTGAGTTCGTGACACGATAAACTCGCAAATAAAACAAATTCGCCCCAACTGCTCGCCCTGCCACCGCACCGCACGTACTATAATGAGACAGGTCGCAACCTGTGACGCCGAATATTCGGCGTTTCGGCCAAAAGCGTGGCTGTATATTCGGTATTCGGCAAAATCACAATTCGTGGCATCTCTGGGGGGTGATTCTCGCGGGTTCGATATTAATATCTCATTCGATACATATTGCAACAACTGTCAAAATCCCTACCATTTTGACAGTTGTTGCAATATATATCGAATGCGATATTAATATCGAACCCGCGAGAATCACCACCCTGGTCTATAGTACAGCCACATTTCGTTATGTCTAGTCTCATGTAATAAGTAGCCCAAATTAAGAACAACTTCTGTATAAAAATATGTCTTATTTAAACATGTTACCCCTCAGCAAGGTTAATAGTTATGCAATGCCAACTGTCCAGAATGCACAAGACATAATTAAGTATTGCCAGTCAAGGAGGCTCTTTAAATGCATGACATGCATGATGATACAATCCTGATTAATTAACCTTTGATAATATTTCTCAGATGGAATAATGTATTGATAACATGATTCAAGTTCTGCCATAAAAAACACTCTAATCTGACAGATGGACCGACAGGCTGACTCATTTTGCATTTATAATATTAGTGAAGATAACAATACAGTTATCTATGTATAGCTATCTGTCTGAACAATGCCATTCGGAAATAGGTAATCTGGGTTCTGTCCCAGACATGCACTGGGCAGCTTAAATTGTTTTAAATTAACTGTTTAAAAAAAGTAGGTATTTTAGTAAAATTTAAAGGGCCGTACCACAAAAAAGATAAACACGTGTTCAACACGAATGCTACCAAAAATAATAAGCATTTGTTTTAGCACTAACTTGTCTAAAACAAGTGTGTATTATTTTTGGTAGAGTTCGCATTCAACACGTGTTTAACTTTTTTGTGGTAAAGGTGATAACCTTTATTTTCTATTGAGTTGCCATATAAGGAGACCTAAGGGCATAATAAGCCCTGCAATGGTTGTGCTCTATGCTGTAATAGTTGTACCATCACAATAACTGCAAAATTTTAATGTGGGTGACTATAATAATTACACAGTTACTGTGTAGTATTTAGTATTTTTTGTAAATAGACACCAACATGATATTACTGATATTTTTCTTCTCCATTACTCATATCACATACTTACTAATTGCCTCGTTATTTTTATTCCTTGTTATTTTTATTATCTATCTGATAATCTTGTATGATCAATCTATGTCATATTAGGTTCAAATAATAGATTGGACTTTATAATTCGATTGATGTTATATTTTTCTCTTGGAAGCATTATTGTATTTTGTTGTATAATGCCACCACCAGTCAGTAAATATTGTACCTAGTTGTTATTGTGTTCTCACGTAAGTGAATGTAATTCCTTACACAAATGAAGTTTCTAACACTTTGTTTAAATGTTTTTAACGATTCAATGCCAATAGTATAAAAACCCAACATAAAAAAGACATCTCTAAGAACTTTTTGAATAATATTAACCTACAAAACATGGCTTTTATAAATAACTAGACTTTTGCCCGTGACTCCGTCCGCGTGGACTACCTACAATGACCTGACCTGGGCCCCAATTCTGCTATTTGAATAGTGTAAGAATGGTGTCATAACGACACCATTACTATCAAAACCTAAGCGGTCATTGGCTTAGAGTAAGACTAACTCTTTCGTCATTGGTCAAAACGATGCCATTGAGACACTATTCTGACACGATTATAACAATTGCATTAGCACACTTGGGGCCCAGTTTAAATGACCTTCGTAGTGTAGGTTGGCTAGTACTACCAAGAGGTCAAGCTGTATCTCTGGTTTTTTTCAGCGGAATCAGATAAAACGTAGCTTAGATTTTAAGTTGGACCATAAGCTATCGAACTGTGAAAACTACATCAAAATCCGTTCAGTAGTTTTCGCGTGATGCGCGCACAAACAGACAAACAGAAAAAAAATTAAAAAAAAATATTTTCGGGTATAGTTACGTCCCAGTACCCTATTCCAACTGTTTTTTCTGGAATATCTTCAATGTACAGACACTGCTGCTACAATTTTATAATAGTATAAATTTAAGTAAGGAACAGCAAATGTGGGAATGATATTCATTAAAAAAATTGTAAAGTATGGCTAGAAAAGTATAAAAATAAGTAAAAGACTCTATGGAACTCCTGACCTAGAAATCAAATATAGTTTGATCATGAACATGAACTAATAAATATAAACATAAATAAATGGGTCACTCACCTATTTTGAAATTGTCATCTTGGAAATAGAACTTGTTGATGAGCCTGGTCAGGATGTAGCCCAGCACGCGGCTGTTGTAGTACGTTATATAAACGATCCACAGTATCGCAGATATCAGCGACACCAGCAGGAGGGCAAAGTTTCTGTCCATTGTTATTTCCGCGAAGTCTATTGACGACGAATTCCATCTTTGCGCCACCGGATCATCCATAGACCCGGTAGAATTCTCCCTAAACACAATCATAACACGTAAAAACACTCAAACAATAATAGAACCTTCCTAAATAACTCTAAATACGAAAATAAACATCACTCAATTACAAGGCTACGCAAATCGCCATAACTTACATGATGGTGGTTTAATTACTACACTGACACTTTTCACATTTTATACACATAAATTGCCCTAGAAAATCATACACTATACACATTTCTAATACTATTTTTCTGTCTTTTTTCACAAAATCATAAATCACTGCCCATCCGTGGTTCAGAACTTTGACAGGTGCGATTACGTTCCGTTCCGTTTCATCAAAATCGAAACTACAATCATCAAGTTGATAATACTTAATTTATTAGAAGATTTTTTATTGTATTATGTAATTTGTTTTATTAAAAATATTTTTTTATTTAACTATTCATTGCCACATAAATAATGTGGAGAGTAAATATTATATTATTATGATATATTTATTTATAATTTCCCATGTCCATAACTAATAACGTGACCATTTCAAAGATCAATATTTTCAATAGAAAAAGTTTAGACCATGGATTATTATACCATGGAAGTAGGTATCTATAAAGGCTGTGATACACATGCCTGTAGGTAGCATACTTGGTAACTAGGAACTGGCATGCTGACTACTGGCTTTCCCCGCTTTCTAAATCAAAACGCTACGCATGTAGCTCAGTTACTAAAAATGCTTCGTAAAGTACCTTCCTAAAGTTGAAGCCTCTTCCTCGCATGGGGAAAACATTATATCGAAAACAGCTGTTTAATGTAACTTTTTCTATAGAAAAATACTTATATGTTAAACGGCCGTTTTCAATTTAACGGACTGTTATCCTGTCGGTGAACTCGGCCCTAAACAACTTAGTCAGCGATCTCACATGCTAAATACTAGCATACGAGCTACTCGCAAACTAGAGTTACAAGTAGGTATCTGGCATGCTTGTGCGAGTTACAGCCTGGCATGTGTTATAGGTCATTATAGGTGTATCCGGTGTATCACGGGCTTAAAGGTGGTTAAAATTGTTGCTAGGAAACAACATAATGTTATTCTATTAGCTGTCTAAACAAAGAGTAGAATAATATATAAATGTGTCTAAAATAACATGAATAGATTTCACAGCTTTGCATCTTGCATTTAAAATTATCTCTAGCAAAATAGGTACCTTTTATTATTCAACGAAATGGCGGAGGAAACTAAGGAAGACCAGGAACAATATGAACCTAAAGTTAGGTATGTGTGTAATTTAAACGGATAGAACAAGACTAATCTCTAGTCAAGTTTGGCAACTAGAGCTTTAAAAAAATATGAATTGCCTGTTGCACGATGCAATATTATAGGTCCCTACCTTCTTCTATGATCTGAGGTCCCTACCTACATTTCTGCTTACCTACCGTAACCACCTATGGCTATAGCAGGAAAACAAATATAGGTAAGTAGACATTTAAATATACGATGCATGCCTTGAATCTCCCTTTGAGACCTACCTATCAACTCAACCTCATCAATAGGTATAAAGAGGAAAGATTTTTTGTTTGTTTGTTTGTTTGTACCGAATAGGCTCTGAAACTACCGGGCCGATTTTAAAAAATCTTTCACTATTAGAAAGCTACATTATCACTGAGTAGGAAAAAATGAAAAAATGCACAGTTCCTGTGGGACAAGCGGACGAAGTCGCGGGCGAAGTGCTAGTTTTCAATAAATTGGAAGGAGGTATCGTTATAAAATATTTAGGTGGGTATAAAATAAGAAACCAGCTTATTGCATTTTTGCTAGATGGCGCAGCGTAATTAGGCGGAGTAGGACTCCCTCCATACCTACTGCTTCCATTAGGTAGCTACTCAGAGATTTATCTTGTAATGGAACGTACAGCCTACAGGGCGACTCTATGATTAATAAAGCCCTGCGTGAATCATACTTTTAGGACGAGTAAAAAAAATGCATGCTTATTGCTTACATTATATATGTATAGGTACGCATAACATGGCTTGAACCATGTTTAAAATTCGCAAAAATATACATTAAAAAAAAATGCAATTATAATCAATGGATATGCAGGCGGGACATGGTAGCTCAGAGGTTACAGCGCGCTGACGCGCGACGCCACGGTTCGGCAGAGGTCGCGGGTTCAAATCCCGCCCGTGTCAGTTGTTTTGCATGACATGGATTTGATATGTTTAAAGCTCACAAAAATATTCATTTTTATTTAGAAGCTATTATATATATAAATTTATAACTCATTACCCAAACAGCTAAAAGATACTAAGTCACTATTTTTATACAAAAGATTATTGAAACAACACATCTTCAAAGGCGCCACTAAAATTAAAATTTAATACGTAGCTGTTTACTTAAAATATAAATATTACAGACTTCATGTAAACTGTCCCTTATATTTTGCTCAAATGCATGGCCCGTAATCGCAGCAAGACTATAATTGTTGAGTTACCTACATACGAAAAAGAAATATTTTTAGAATACCGTCAACGCATATCTTTTTATTATATTAATTTAATTTTGTTTCTCCTCGTAAGTGATTTGTAATCTTTGAGAAATAAAGAATTTTAAACCATAGCTATTTATTAGGTACAAATAGTGACCTATACGCCTGCTCGTGAATCTCCGTGGCGTGACTCCAGTGACAGAAGTGTGGCATTCTTGCATCGATTGTACATTAGACTAACTTATAACCTCAGATCATAGAAACAAGGAGATGTGCCAAGGCGCTATCGAGCTTGATGCCTGATCTTGAGCAAATTGCTCTTATTAAAAACGTACGCGCTGGCGACGAACCGAACACGATCGATGGTATAAATACAGTGTTTTAGTTTAGTGCTAGTGTTGAGTGACGATTAACAGTGTTAGATTGAGGGTGTGTGGAATGTTCAATGCGTGGGAGATCTTTTTATACACAAGGAGCGCTTAATTATGCGCGTAATTGTGTAGAAAAATGTACTAAAACTGGCATCAGTTGTTCCCGTACTAATTTGCTATGATGGCATATCTCCTTGTTTCTATGATCTGAGCTTATAACTTATTAGAGCTTCTTTGTTTTGAACCTGTTGCTATAGGTACTTATTCTCGAACATCTATAGCATAGCATGACTTATCCAACTCAAAACTAGAGCTCTATAAAAACTCGCATTTATCACAGGACCTACTTACGAGTTTACGACAATGATAATAAAAAAATTCTTCTTAGTCAGTAGGTACCTGACGATTTCTACTCAGTCATTCTTCTCAGTTATTCCAGTCAACTTCTACCGTAAGCCGCGTTATGAAACTTCGTTCAAAAAATACAGATAATTGGGTACCTAAGTACCTACATCCTTTCTTTTTTAAGTCTGTAAAAACAGACAGATGAAGTCGCACCATAAGGGTTCCCTTTTTACCTTTTTGTTATGGAACCAAAAAAATCAATATCTACATTATTTTCTGCATTTCCAGATGGGCCAACCCCCACCGCCTGGACTTAATGACGTTCGTGGGCAAGGATGTGTTCGTGGTGGCCAGCGACATCTACATCATATTCTTTAACTACAGGACCAACACCGAAATGGTTTATGTAGCCAACAATCAGCTCAAAGGAGACGGGGTGGATGCTTTAGCTGGTAAATAACAATAATATCAGAGCTAGCTATTTTTTTGGAACTTAGTCTCGAGAATCGATCCCTGAATCCCACGCTCTCCAGTCGCGCTTGCGACGAGTAAGAAACTAAGTTAGGTATTTATTTAGTAGACGAAAGAGTTGGGGATGATACATATCTAGATACTCAGTACTGAGGCCTATATTTTAGAAAAATGTCCTAGATTTGACGTGCTTAGCCTGTGCTAAAAGCAGCAGCTTTCAAGGAGATAAAAAATGTGATCCTCTTAAAAGCCCAGGGGCTCCTCTACGTATTCGGCACGCTGCAGCCACCGGAACGGTTTGGCGAATTGGCGTGGATCCGATGAAAAGTGAAACGCTTCCTTCCCCTTCTCTGACTTCAACCAGCCGGCCTAGCATGACCACGATAGAAACAGGTTTTGTCTACATAGAAATAGACAAAGTGACAGATTGTAGAAACATTTCTACGTTTTATGAATGAAATCTGTCACTTTGTCTATTTCTATGTAGACAAAACCCGTTTCTATCGTGGTCATGCTAGGCCGGCAGCAGTTAAAAGAAAGAGTGGTCGTCAACAATTAATGCTAGAACCTAAGTTTTTTTTTTATTATATATACTAGCACTTCGCCCGCGACTTCGTCCGCGTGTCCCACAGGAACTGTGCATTTTATCGGGATAAAAAGTAGCCTATGTTACTCAGTGAAAAATGATAATGTAGCTTTCTATTAGTGAAAGAATATTTAAAATCGGTCCAGTAGTTTCGGAGCCTATTCGGTACAAACAAACAAACAAAAAAATCTTTCCTCTTTATAATATTAGTATAGACAAAGTGTTTCATTCCAGGTCATCGTTCTTATATATTTGCCTTCGCTGAGAAGATAAAAAATCCCAGGATATTTATTATGACGTATCCGTCATTTTTAATACTGGCGGAACTTAAAGGTATCTAAGTTTTCATATATTACAATGATAGGTACTTACTTGCTGTAAGTCTATACCTAGTGTAATTTCTGCCAAGCAGCTACACATCTACGTGAAGAGAAAACTTTGAAGGTGGCTCTGCACGCACGGAGGAGTTTATAAAGATTTGGCATACTTATCTTATATATACACACATCAAAAGTGTCTAGGGATCAAGCATTTTTATGCGGATTTCTTGAGATTGAGATGTGGCTTTGTAATAAATTTATGATTTTATAAATTTATATGGATCCTTTTTGGTGCATTTCATAATTTGAATCAGGAACTCTCAATCAAATTCGAGTAAAAGATGAAAATAAGCTGTCAATATTTTCCCTATAAAAACATACAACGCATTGAAGACATTATTAGTGCTACTGTTTCCCTACTACTGATTAAAACCAACGTTATTATGGAGCGGCGACGTCATTTAAGCAGGGAAGAAATGCTCAGAGCCGTGGGAATGATAGAAGCTGGTTCCCGGCAACGTACTGTAGCTTTAGCTCTGAATACAAGTCAGAGTGTTATCAGTCGACTTTGGACACGTTACCGAAGCACTGGTACCGTGGCTGAGCGCCATGGAGGACGGTATCGCTGCACCACACGGAGACAAGACCGATACATTCAAATCTTAACTCGAAGATATATGTTGGTCCCTAGATACTTTTGATGTGTGTAGTTTACTATGGAGAAAGAGCGAGAAACGCTCTAACAAACACTATTGGTCCAATTTCGACCATAGGCGAAAATTAATTAATAATTATATTATGTATAGGTCTGTACGGCCATTATAAAGATCGTGAGATCTGAGGCGCGAAAGACGCACTAACTCATTCATTAGTGGTCAGTTATCCTGCTCCAGCTACCTGCTGGCATTCCTGTGCCTGTTATTTTTTAGACATGGACGTAAAAAGATACAAGGCTGTTTGCATGATGGAAAGCGATCTGGTGGCGGCGTTCAGCGGTTTCCCCAACTTCGCGGTGAGCGTGTGGTGCTGGCGGACCAACCAGCGGCTCCTCAGTGTGGAGACCGGCGTACTTCGGCGCGAGCAGCTCTGCATGTGAGTCACTCATCGCAGACTGCCAAATTAGGTTGTGGATAACTTAGTAGTACAGAGTAGATAATGAAAAGGCTTAAAGGTCATAGCTCATTAGAGCCACCCGGCAACCGACCGAGACATGCGCCGCGCACGCCTCGCAAGTCTCGCAACGCACGCTTTAATTACATTATTCGATGCCTCGCCCCAAATATGAACACATTGCGAATCATACGGTGAGCGCCGAACCTTAGGAAGTTTGTCAATTTGACGCGTATCTACGATTTTACTTTTAGATTTTTACTAACAACTAACAATAATATGACGGCGCGGCGGCGGCGTCGTCTTCACGAGCCCTAACAATAACAATCACCCTCACCTAGGGCCAGCCGCACGCACATGCTGCTCTGCCAGTGCTGGGGCGAAGGCCTGAACGTGTGGGAGGTGGCGCGCTGCTACAAGAAGTGCTTCGTGCTGAAGAGGTCGAATGAGGAGGTGGCCGGCTGGGACGTAGCAGAGCCCCCGCTGGTGGGCGTCTGCTGGACCCTCGAGGGACAGCTGTACGCTGTAGACCCTAGGGCCAACTTATACAGTGTAAGGGAAACTTCATGATTGTATTTTAATACACAGGATCTTTATCTTTAATATTATTATTTATTTGGCGTCCCAGTCCTGGCCTAAAAAGTTTCTAAGAATGTGACTATTTTTTGTAAGTTAATACCTATGCGCTTCTCGTGTCTCCCACATTTCTTTTTTATATTATAGGACGACTTCAAACGCAACCAAAACAGTGGCGTGCAGGATAAAAATTAGGACAAGCCCGACAGTTTTTTAGGTTTTAAAAAAACGCCGCCTTTGTTAGGTGCGTTTACAAACACAAATAACACGCACACAGAACCAAAACAGCTTTGTTTCCGTAAGTAGATACTCGAAGTTCGTACTTTTGACCTGCAGATGTCATCAGATGGCACAGCGATGATCAGAGTACTGGAATGGTCAGAAAAATTGGAAGGCGAACGAAAAACCAGCATGTGTTCCTTCCTCAACGGCATACTCATCTACGGACCCGATGCCAACTTGAGGGTGAGTTAGGGTGCGTTTGCACCAGAGATGTGTGCGAGGAATGAGTTTCTCTCTCTCTCTTCCCTCGCACACATCTCTGGTGGAAACGCAGCCATAATTTTGATTTTTACCCGACTGCTCTAGAAGAAGGGTAATATTTTCGAGTGTTTTTCGAGCCTATTTTTTGGCAGGCCCTGTAGCATAAACGGCATACATTTCAACATTATGAGGTGTCGTTAGATTCGTCTTCATTGTGAAAAAAAGCTTCTGCAACCGAGCGTAGGGTGTACCTAATCTTTACTAATATAAGTAATAAAGTTGAAGAGTTTGTGTTTGTTTGAACGCGCTAATCTCTGGAACCAGTCGGGTTCGAAAAATTATTTTTGTATGATAGCTAGATTTATGAGGCATAGCATACCTATTAAAGGCTAGGAGCATACTAAAGGCATTTAGGAGCGGAGTAACGGGGGTGAAAACGTAGGGCATAGCTAGTATTTAAAAATTACGATAGTTTTTTGGATTTTTCTAATAATTTTGTTTATTACTTTTAATTATTGTTGTTACGTATGCTAGAAAATTATAAATACCTAGCTTATTTACAATGTGTTGATTCACTTCATATTGTGCAATTATCCAGTTCCTACGGAAACAAAAGGACGGGAAGACGTGGAACGTGGACTGGTCGTTCGTCCCAGACGACGATGTGGTCCGCCTGGTCAGCAACTCGTTCTGCGACATGGCCACCATGTGGACCAACCACGGCTTCGTGTACAAGATCACCGCGGACACCGAGGAAAAGATTGAGGTTAACCTCTTCACGGTCAAACAGAGGTGAGGAGACTAGCTGGAAATTGCGAAAATGTTGAAGAGATTTAGAGAAAGAGGCCGCACACGTCAGGTAACCTGATTCGGCTACCAGATCCGGTTACCGTATCAGGGCGTCAATTTCATACTACAGAGCAGTGCACCGCACATGCCCGGACAGCTAAAAAACTTGAAGACCGGTCAAAGTGCACGGGCGATGCGTCGACCGGGTGTGTGCGGGGCTTATCCGGTCCGGTAACCGGATCAGGGAACCGGACCGGGGTACCTGACGTTTGCGATCTCCCTTCTACCTACCAGTGGCGGCGGTAGGTCTGCGTTAGTGGCGTCGGCGACCGCCGATAACCTTGTGAGCCTTGCAAAAAATGTTTACATAACAATTAGAACCGTATCACAGATCCTGTCAGTATAGCTTCCGCAGAGAGGAGCTTCTCAAAGTTTAAATTGACCAAGACCTAGGTACTTGAGAAGCACAGTACGCCAAGAGAGACTAACCAAGAAAACCTGCTACTTATACATACTCATACTCATATATTTATAAATTGCTAACGCATTATTTCTATGTTGTATTTACATTTTAGAAACATTACGAAGACCCAGCTGATTGCGCCCGATTACCAGCACATGGCCATGATGAACGATACCGGCATTCTAAGCATTTACGAGGTGTATAATGAGAAACTCGTGAGTATTTCATCAAAATTGAGCACGCCGTTAAAAAGCAACTTTGCTCTCTTGTTACATTATCAAATAACTATTTCTTGGTAGAATAGAAATGGTCATGCTACGCGTGCAACTGCTCTTTATACCTCTCAGGAATATCATACCAACTTCACATACATTTCAGGTCCTAATGAATACCGTGAAGGGTATCGACGTGTCGTTTCAAGCGAGCCCCGTGGACAGACTGCTGGCGATCTTCGGCGACTTGAACGGCAACTACGGCATCGTGCTGCAGACCTTTGACCCTGAGCAGGGGTTGAGGATGGAGTGCCGCATGAGCCTCACGCACCAGATTGTGTCTCTGGTGGCGTTCGCGCCTGACGGCAGATTCCTGGTCGCCGCCGCTATGTCTGCCGGCCATATTTTTATTTTTAAGGTTTGTAAAACAGCAGTAAGTATACCTATTTCGCCAAGCCAGGGACACGAAATTCAATCCAAGTTTCTTTCGTACTGAAAACTTTGGTCAAACTCAAGCCTAATTATAATCAAATAAAAATAAAAAATGTCATTATGATCTCGTTAATCACATTAATATTACCTATATACCTAATTTGAGAGAAGAGTAAGAGCAAGAGTTTGTGTTTGTATGTTACTCCTTCACGCTGAAATGGCTGGGCGGATTTGGATGAAATTAGACAAAGAGGTGACCTGGGACCTGGGACCTTTTCATCCATTTTCACGCGGGCTTGTAACTTTTATGCAAGAAATTGCTGCAAAATAAGACTATCAGTCGCTAGAATTTTGGCGGAACTAAGTAGCACTGCTTACCCGGTTTTATCATTGGCAGTAGATTTCATTACGACATTTTCACCTTTCACACATTCCACGATACCATTTGGTCCAGGTGAGCGAGGACTTCAAGCTGAGCCTGGTGCGCTACGCGGAGCTGGGGCGCGGCCTGGCCGACTGCTTCCTCATGAGGGTCGGCGCCGACATGCGCTGCTTCAGCCTCGTGCTCTTCTCCGACAAGTACAGCATTGGTAACACTATGAACTTGATTATTCTACTAAACATTCTTTGGCTTCTATGTCTTCTGCTGAACAACAACTAATGAATTTTATACGGTTGCCATTGCCACCTACAAGGTGAGCACTCCCGTGCCAACAATATTTTTTAAAGGTATCTGTGATTCTGGGCAGGTACGCTTATTACCTCGGCATCGGTTTCGGCCACAAATATTTGTCAAGACCATTTTTACAAACATTCTAATAATAATCTTACCTAACGTGCCTACGAACGACCCAATTTGACGCCCGATCTGTAGAGCCACTCCGGTCCTGTCTCGACAGACGCCCGATCCAATGTAGAACCAATCCGGGCTAGTCCCGACAGATTGTCAAGTTACCATTTAGCTCAACTTACGTTGAGTGGAGACTCGCCCACATTGATCGGGCGTTAAATTAGGTTTTTTGTAGACCTAACACTTGATTTAACCTAAACTTGGATCAACAGGCGAGCGCATAATCTGCGTGAACGCAGTGACGGGCAAAGACAACAAGTTCGCGGGCAAGATGCAGGGGCCGTACGCGCGCCTGCTGCCGCTCAGCTCCGCGGACACCGTGCTGGCCATCCCGCACCTCAGCAGGCACATGCACGTACTCAAGCTGGGGGGAGATGTAAAGAACCTTTATTGTAGTCATCATTCCAGCCCGGAATCACCCACTACAGGCGTTAAATACAGGGTGGGGGCAATGGGTGCAATCCCTTGGCTCACGACTGAAGCATTTTATTTTGAAGGCATCCCCACTCTATCTAATTCTTTTAGTGTAAACAGACGTAGAGTATTCTGTCGTTGTTCTGACTGCGTTCACAAAGATTGTATAGATTATTCTAAAAATCCTTCATGATATCCTCAAACTCCTGGAAAGGATTTTCTTATGCCATTCTTTTGTACAGTAGGTACCTACCGAAGATATATTTTATTGTACTCAGAAAGGGACGACGGTGTCGGTGAAGATGGGCCCCAACATCGACTCCGGGCACGACGTCAAGCAGTTCGATGGGTTCCGAAGCGCGAACGCGCTGATGACCTTCGGTTTCGACGGCACTGTCATACTGAGGACGCCTGACGCCTCTGAAGCATACCGTAAGTTGAAGCATATGCTTAAAATACACTACTCGCGAAGTTCCTGGTCGAAATGTTTGGCGAAACTGACCGAAGTTCATTAGAGTACGTCACTATACACACTCATACAATACAACTTCGGGAGGTGTTTTCGGTTTGTTTGACTCGGGCGCAAAAACCGACACCGACTGAAAGTTTCACGAGGCGAGCTGAAGCTAGCCGAAATAACACGAAGTGAACCTCTACACTCTCGTCCTCGGTGAACATCGGCTAACTTCGTGAGCAGTAGTGGACGCGAAATGCAGGAAGTTTTTGCGTCGCGAGTCGACGTTATCGTCCCGTCGTAGTCGTATGTCGGCTGTAATAAATGAGCAATCCACCGGGTGTTTTTAGTAAACACTCGATATCTGGGTGTTTACCAAAACTACCCGGTGTATTGCCCATCTATAGCTGTAATAGCCCCGTCCGCCTGCAGAGCTGAAGCTGATCGCGTCGCACCGCTACTCGCACGGCATCCGCAGCGCGGTGCTGGACGCGCGCGGCACGCTGGTCGTGCACCGGGCCGCCGCGGGCACGCTGGCCTGCACGCTGCTGCGCCGCGACCAGCCACGTGGCGACCTCGTGCACCATGCGCCTTCCCAACACATCTATAAGTTCGACGACACCAACACTATTGACATCATATTCAGTTCGGATAGTGAGTCTCTTCCGTTGCTAAGTCTTAATAAGCTCAAAACCCTGCACGCTGCTGCGCCGCGACCAACCACGGGGTGATCTCGTGCACCACGAGCCTTCCCAAGATATCTACAAGTTCGACGACACAAATACCATCGACATCATATTCAGTTCGGATAGTGAGTGCTTTTCTTTCTTGCGTTAAGTCATAAGCTCGTTTTAAAGGTTTATCAATTAGAGTCCCGCCCGTGTCGTTGTTTTTAAATCTCAAATATCAATAATTTTATTGGTTGAAATAAACATTCATATCTTCGCCAATATCAAAGCGTAACTTTAATAGTCTTTTATCCTTTAGAAAAGTAGACTGATATTTGTGAGGTTGAAAATATTCCTTAGAGACCATGCCCAAGTATTTGCCTTAGGGTGCGTTTCTACTGACGCGGATCTGGGCGGAGTGGAGAGAAGCGGAACGTGAATTGGCCAATCACACTGTTTCCACTGACGCCGAGTGGAGATTTAGAGTACTGTGGTTGGCCAATTTACGGTCCGTTCCTTTACACTCCACCCAGATCCGCGTCAGTACAAACGCACCCTAAGGCAAATACTTGGGCATGTGGAAACTCCGCGTCAGTGGAAACGCACACTTAGGCACCACCGGTATTAAATTAGACGAAAATATTCATATTTTTCGCTCAAGACTCATTCAGCCATGTATCAGCCATAATCAATCCTCTCCAGAGAACTACCTAGATATACAAGAAGATAAGAAAGTTCACGAGGAATCTATGGACTACAAGCGTCAGCGTGAAGATGTCCTCAAGGTGTTCGAGTCACTGAAGTCAAAGCTAGTCGGACTGCTGGAGGAGAACATCAACGAGCGGCCGCTGCATCAGCTGTCTCTCTCGGAGTTCAACCTGCATCAGGAAGCCAAGAAGGAGAGAATCAAAGCGGTAAGATCCGCTGTTCGAAGCAGAAAATTTCAGAGTTTTGATGTCAAACATTATACTTACTATATTATACTTATACTTACTATATTATAGGAAACTTATATTCTTAACCCACCAGGCCGAGAAGGAGCGTGAGGAGATTCGCCTGCAGACGGAGGCCCGCATCCGCGCGCAGGACAAGGTGACGGCGTGGATCAAGAAGACCTGCTGGGACACCATGCTCGCACCCAGGATCAAGCTCTTCTCCATATTTAGTCATTATCATGTAATCATCTACTATATTAATATGATATAAAGGTATTTGTATGTATGGGCCTAGGTAATCTCCAGAGCCTAAGTAGATCTGATTCTGAAAATTCTTTCACTAATAGGAAGCTACTGTAACCGCCTCAGCTTCAACAAACTAACTAAATGAAATGCTTACAATGCAGCGCACTAAAGCAGCGCACAAATGATCAGCTGTTGCCTTGTAAATGTGTCAAGGTCACGCGTTGTATTGCACTAACTAGCACAGCCGATAAATAAAAGCAGTTATAAGCTAGCAAATATTGCACACGTAGATGATAGACGTAAGAAAAGACGATGATGAGAATGAAATTAGCTATTAACCAACTTAATAGGGCAATGAATCGGTACCTAACCATAAAAAATAACGTTATAAAAACGAAAAACTGAAAATAGGGAATAGGAAATAGACAGATAAATGGAGTAATTGGAACGATCTCACGAATATCCGAATCCTTATCCACAAAATCCAGTTGCGACTTCAAATCTTCAACCGTAGGCGACGATGACACTGCTTATTTTAACGATGCGACGCGGGGTCAATGTCCACCAACGTCTCGGTCTTCTGTTCACGTAAAACGCCAAATCTTCCCGCTGTGTAGTTTTTTCTTGCGAAGGACCAATGTAACCGCCTCAGCTTCGTGTTTGGTGTCTTGCTTCAGGCAGGAACAATAAATGAAATGCGAAGACTGTATAAAATCTGGTGTAATACTCAAAGTGAAAACATGTACTACAATAATAAAACACGGTATCTTCGTCGTTGGTAAAAAATGAAGTGAGGCTCGGAGACAGCGCGAGCGGCGCCCGCGCCGCCTCCGCGCCCCTCTCAGCCGCCGCGGAGACCCGCCACCAGCCCTCGTCCCGCGCCTGCCTCCTCAGCCGCCGCCGACGCCTGCTGCTGATGCCCGCGCCCGCGCGCGCCGCCTCAGCCGCCGCACGCCTCCAGTCCGTGGTTGGCATGCCGTGCATCAACAGCTACATTATCCTTGAGTTCTATAGGTTACTTTGTATCCTGAAAAAATGCACAGTTCAAAGATGAGGGCAAAGTGCTATTTTTAGGGTTCCGTACCTCAAAAGGAAAAAGGGAACCCTTATAGGATTATTGTTTTCTTTTACCTGCCTGCCGTATCCAATCGGGCTCTGAACAAGTCTCTTTGCTACGCCCTTGTTAACCTACGTTCTTCCTAAGGTGGAGAGCTTCGCAATCCTGCCAACGCAGCGCGACACGTGGCCAGAGCTGAAGCAGATCGAAGCGCTGCGCACCATTGAGATGGAAAACGACCACGATCTGTTCCGACCCTGGGTGGAGCACTCGCTCGACGATATCAAACCCGACGCTGGCGAGCCGCGGTATTTTAATATTATTTACAGGCTTTACAGCTGAGTGAAGTCACTTCTAGGTATCATGTTGTTATAGCTAACGCTGACAACTGACACTCAGACATTTTGCGCGTAGCATCTCGCCTGAACGTATTAATATAAAAAATGTCAACTACCTATAGCCGAACTGTATTATAGCAACTAGCAACCCGATTCAATTTATTATTTATTTTATAAACCTTTTGTATGGCTGTGAATGGGATTAGGTAAATATAGATAAGGGATAAGGCAACGCGTCTCGTTACTATTTTATTCAGCTTCCTCAGGCCAGCAGCCTCTCGTCCTCTACTTGAGGCAGACTGAGGCAGTTCACCTTGAGGCAGAGGGTCGAGGCACGTTGTGGAGCAAAGTGAGGAGACATGATCCACTAAGCTCACGGCTCAGACTGAGGCTCCCTTGAGCGCGCCAAAAAACCGACGAAATATCCAAAATATGGCTCGGCCCGCGGCGACGAATTTGGCTCATGGCGCTTGCTTAGGTTGACGCATCCCGTCTCAAGTTGCGCTGCTACGGGTCGAGGCAGTCGTTCGAGCCGAGACTGCCTCTAGTGGATACTTAGCCGTTGTCTGTCAGTGTTAATGATTTTATTAAGTAGAGTTTTTTGGTTAGGAGAAGCAAGAGAAATAATAGTTTTTGCCGTCAGGAAGTTAATTGATAAGTGTGGTATTGGCCCAGCGTCGCTAGCTCAGCGGCGGGGTCGGCTGGGTCGTTCCGCTCGGCGCGGCGCAGTGTGGACAGCGCCGCGGACGCGGCCACGGATGCGGCACTGGAGCCCTACGTTCTAGCGGGCTCCAGCGCACACCGCTACGTGGCCGTTCCGCCCTACATGATCCCGCAGACCGAGGCCTACAGCTTCCTGCAGATGAACTGGCTCTACCATATCGTCAGGGTTAGTTCAACATACGCTTCTAACATCTTTAAGGTTATGTACCTAGTATACAAGAAGCACAACATTTTGTAATACTATGCCGATATGACGATAACATGAGAAGTTGAGAACGTCACACCCATCTATTGCTTAACGATAATTTTAATTTTTTTTGTTGACTCTAGAGTGGAAACTTAAAAGAAAATTATTAGTAAAAGTAACAGAAAACCTCATGAGGCGTATTCATGGAGATTTAAAATTTCAACTGATGCGAGCAGGATACGGTAGCTCATTTGATTAGAGCAACGCCACGGTACGGCAGAGGTCACGAGTTTAAATCCTGCCCGTGTCATTGTTTTTAAATCTTTTAAATAATTAATAACAATAGTAACAGAAACAAAACTGTTATTTTTTAACACTTGCTGGCTGTTTCCTCTCAGTTACAAAAAAAATTAATCTGACCTTTATACTTATACGTATCAATTTTAGCCACGACACCTGTGCCTGCCCGATTGTCTTTTTATCGGTCTCTCTTCTCCTGACACATGCTCGTATTTTACTATAAAATAATGTAAATATAAATAAATGATTTGCTCTAATACCCCGTTTCTAACTGGACATCGTATTGCAGCTGAACGTCCAGAACATGCGGCTGTGGTTCAACAAGCAGTTCGATGAGCTGGTGGTGTTGAAGAAGAGGGAGGTGGGCCTGGTCGCCGAGAGGAACTCCAGGCTCCGCTTCATCATTGAAGGTTATTTTAACTTATTTACCAGTAGCCAGCAAGCGTCTACAAATGGCTTTCAAACAGTTACAATTGACAGACACAATGGTATAGCGGGCTTTCCGCAACTCCACGACTAAGCGCGTATCTTGCGGACAGACACAATTGATTTCGACCGGAATCAGGTTGATAAACTGATGAACTAATAAAAACTACTTCAGACATCGCAACACTGAGTAACAGGTTAACGAGGGTCATATTCAAGGATGGGACAAAGGCGGATCCGGCGTTTGAGTCAGGGGGAGGGACCACCACATCACGTGTATTTTACTACAAAAGTATTTTTTTTTAGATTAGAAATATTATCAGTGGTCGACCTAGGCCCAGCCCAGGACCGTGACTGATGTGATAGTATCTAATACTGCGCCGCTGTACTGGTTAACGCAACTAACAAGGAATATAGTCGTGATCACCGCATATCCCTAGCAAATAAGAAGTTTCCATTACCAATCCTCCTTGTACATCGTTACGAAGTAGAAAAAGAGAATCTATAGATATGATGGCAATAGGTGATTCCATAATTAATTGTGTATTTTCAGAACTGAACAAGTTGTCTGACTTGCGAGGCAGCTTCCACCACTTGAAGATAGAGATCATCGATCCGGAGTGGAGGCAAGAGGAACTTGTGCACAAGCTTATCAAAGTGGAGCCGGAGGAGGTAGGGAGAAACTTGGGAGATAATATTTTTTAATAATTAAAAAGAACAAAAAATTATTAAAATATCATCACCCAGGATGATAATTCTGTAGTAGCTATAGAGTAGGCTAATTTTTTTGACGTAGAACCTGAGATCTTTTACGACATCGAGAGGTAAGCTTATAGTGATTGATAACCACGAGAAAATAATTACGAGATAAATCATAATATTTAATGGTTATTGATAGGTTCACATTATTTCAGTAGCATTCCAGTCCAGCCGCGCTGGAATGCCACTATAATAAAAATAAATATACAGTATAGGCGCGCATCAATCGACGCAGAATTGACAAGTGGTTCTTGTTCTGTTCAAAGACAAAAACTAGGTATAGGTAGGGGCGTGAGATATGATCACAAACGTCACCTGCGCATTAGCTGGTTTTTCGGTCTCTTTGGCGGAATGAAGAAGACGGGGGGCGCCGAGGCTGCACGCGATTGATTTGTCAGTCGATGCTCGTCATCTATTGGACTATTCTCTATTACGTATTGTCTATTGGGCCAAAAATATATAGGTATGCGTGATCTGTGATCAAGATCCCTGCCGATACTTATAGGTATAAGTATGTGTGGTAGGTATAAGTAAGGTGTGCATTTGCTTCAAGAAATATGTTGGAAATGATATTTTCTTGAACGCCAAGCTAAAGAGAGCATCAGCTTTTATCAGTAGCATCGCAAAGTAACGAGTGAATGTTCCATGCGCAGTGTTCGGTGGCGGAGTATGTGAGCCCGAGCCAGATCGTGGTGGTGCCGCCGGAGCCGGGGCCCAAGGACGACTTCCGGGAGCGCGCGCTCATGCACATGATGGACGGCGTGCTGGAGAAGCTGTGGCACGAGGAGATCAAGAAGCCCATCCCCATGCCGCAGTGCATGGTCGTATACTCTACACTTATCTTCATATAGGTTGACCTTATCCTCTTGGTTTATTTAAAAATCTAGGGGATAATGTAAGCCTAATCAAAACTCTCCCCGAGTTTCCGAAAGCCTGTTCAATTTAATCTGTCACTGGCCAATGTTATTTCGGTAAATCAATCGCATGAAATTTAACAGCAGATTTACTAATCATTGCTTGACCAGGCTTTAAGAGACTGGGGGTCTGACTTTTAAAAATTAGCTTTAGTAATTAGCCCCCCTGTGAAATCCAAAATACAAGATTTTCTGATATTATTTTATTTGAAAACATCTTCTAAAAGTTTTTGAATTCCATTGCACTTGACAAAGAAAGATCATTTGATGCTAATCAAACTTAGCTCCTTTCGAATACGAAGATTTAGGCAGTTATTCAGGGTGTTTTGTGGAGTAGAATCGTTAAAAGTCAACAACGAGTCTTTTAATCACGAAAATTTTATATCACCAAATACCCTTTAAAAATAGAATCCTTACCATACCCTGCGATATACAGTTGGACAAAGACCCAGAAAACTTCAACGAAGACGATCTGCGGCTGGTGTTCGACTACGAAGCGAAGGTCGCGTTCCGCAACGAGGAGAGGGACAAGTACCGCAAGATGCTGCACGCGGAGTACGCCAAGCTGTCGCAGGTGCTCAACGAGGGCATCGTCAAGTTCAACCAGAAGGTAGGACTGGACAGGATACCCGCCGGTTTCTGAGGGTTTTAAGGCCTATTGAGATATAAGCGGTATTCGCTACCGCTGTGGGTAGCGAAAAATGTCAAGTAAGTAGTATTCCACCAGGTATTTAAACTTCCGCAGCTAGCATGAAAATTGTATTTTTTCGCTTGCTTTGCGAGAGATTTCGCTGGTTTGAACAAGTAAGCTACTCATCATATATGCTGACATGAGATTTGACAACACGCACCATCGGTGCAACAACGTCACTATTAGCCAAAACTGCAAAATCAAATGTTTATCTTGCTCTTAATATAGATATGGTTCAGAATCGATGTTGCAGTTTTGGCTAATAGTGACGCTGCGTTTCAGAAAGAAAATGGAGAGACTATCGTTCGACAGTTTAGTTGCATAGCTGATTCAGATTAATTGTATCTTACAGAAAGTGAATCTGTCTGTTACTGGACAAAGGAACTTAACACCCGGAAATACCCATTATTACATTACCTACTAAAGAATATTGTGGTGGTGTAAAAGTCATCAGCTCCATCAGATTTTGTTGTTTTTATAGGTGAGGGATACCTGGCTTACAAAGCTTAAGGTGGACTCTGTCATTGGCCAAGAAAATCTCAACCTTATGCGCCTGCGCAGAACTAACCTGGACCGACTTGAAATGGCTGAGAAATTGGAAGACATGAGGTTATACATAATATTTTATATGTACCTATACTATTTTTACCTAATTTCGAAATCGATGATTTTTAAGGTAACAGATTTTTTTTGTTACCCGACATTTTCGATGGTTGAAAATTGTTGACATAGGGGTTAAAATGGGTCATTTAGTTGCAAATGATCTCTCCTACACCCCCTTATGGGATTGCCGTCATATTACCAGTAACCCTGTATGAAACCTTTCTTATGTCCCCAGAGAGGACATAGCTCTCTACGAACGCCAGGTGGAGGAGCTGAACGCGGAGCTCCAAGAGATCCAGGAGCAGAGCGTGGAGTGCCAGGCCGCGTACGAGGCGCTCACGGCCAAGGACAGGCAGATGGACAAGACCTTTAAGAACCACTTCGCTGATCTCTCGCCGATAATTGTCGAGCAGGCCTATAAGTTCTTCAAGTAAGTTTGAATAAAAGTGTCAATAAGATATAAGATCTCAATTTTATTAACTTTTTATATAGAAATTGTAATAGTTTGTGACTGTTACAAATTCTGAAGTAAGTTGGCAAATAGAAACAAACAAAGCCCTTACAGCCCCCTACACTAAGCAATGATTTATCTTTTTCGTATATCGCGCACAATTATTTTTATCGATAAATTTGTTATCGCTGAAATCATAACGAAATTGAGCACCGAACTCCTCAAATACTGCTTTGAAGTTGTATGACACCAATTGACAAGGTGTTTTATGAAAGTTTTGTGATTGTAACCACTTTTATAGTATTGGGTATACCTACCTACTCCACAATTCTTAGATGGGCTTACAGGGTGCGGGGTGAAAGCTCCCCCGCCTTTGGGCGTTTGTGCACTTATCCGTTTCCAACACGTTTTTTTACGGACCGTTTTTTTTTTCATACATTTTGATACCTACTTACCAGTTTTTAAAATGTATAAAAAAAACGGTCCGTAAAAAACGTGTTGGAAACGGATAAGTGCACAAACGCCCTTTCCCCTGCGCCCCGCATCTCCATCTCAAAAGCGTTCGTAAAATATTGACTGTGTGGCGTGTCTGATGTGCACTGCAGGAAGCGTCCGAAGTGGCACCAGCGCGCCACCATGATCCCCGTGGTGCTGCACGAGCTGGCGCACGCGGTGGCCACGGGCAGCCGCCCCGCGCTGCTGCACCCCGACTGCGCCGACTACCTCAAGGGGTGAGCACCTGCCGCCTGCCTGGCTATTCTGTACCGACTGTACGAGCTGGCGCACGCGGTGGCCACGGGCAGCCGCCCCGCGCTGCTGCACCCCGACTGCGCCGACTACCTCAAGGGGTGAGCACCTGCCGCCTGCCTGGCTATTCTGTACCGACTGTACGAGCTGGCGCACGCGGTGGCCACGGGCAGCCGCCCCGCGCTGCTGCACCCCGACTGCGCCGACTACCTCAAGGGGTGAGCACCTGCCGCCTGCCTGGCTATTCTGTACCGACTGTACGAGCTGGCGCACGCGGTGGCCACGGGCAGCCGCCCCGCGCTGCTGCACCCCGACTGCGCCGACTACCTCAAGGGGTGAGCACCTGCCGCCTGCCTGGCTATTCTGTACCGACTGTACGAGCTGGCGCACGCGGTGGCCACGGGCAGCCGCCCCGCGCTGCTGCACCCCGACTGCGCCGACTACCTCAAGGGGTGAGCACCTGCCGCCTGCCTGGCTATTCTGTACCGACTGTACGAGCTGGCGCACGCGGTGGCCACGGGCAGCCGCCCCGCGCTGCTGCACCCCGACTGCGCCGACTACCTCAAGGGGTGAGCACCTGCCGCCTGCCTGGCTATTCTGTACCGACTGTACGAGCTGGCGCACGCGGTGGCCACGGGCAGCCGCCCCGCGCTGCTGCACCCCGACTGCGCCGACTACCTCAAGGGGTGAGCACCTGCCGCCTGCCTGGCTATTCTGTACCGACTGTACGAGCTGGCGCACGCGGTGGCCACGGGCAGCCGCCCCGCGCTGCTGCACCCCGACTGCGCCGACTACCTCAAGGGGTGAGCACCTGCCGCCTGCCTGGCTATTCTGTACCGACTGTACGAGCTGGCGCACGCGGTGGCCACGGGCAGCCGCCCCGCGCTGCTGCACCCCGACTGCGCCGACTACCTCAAGGGGTGAGCACCTGCCGCCTGCCTGGCTATTCTGTACCGACTGTACGAGCTGGCGCACGCGGTGGCCACGGGCAGCCGCCCCGCGCTGCTGCACCCCGACTGCGCCGACTACCTCAAGGGGTGAGCACCTGCCGCCTGCCTGGCTATTCTGTACCGACACGCCGCAACTGCCAATTTGTTTGCGAACGTTCGGGGGAGAATGTCACGGTAAGATTCTCCCTCGTTGGCCGTTCTCGCGGTGATATCGCGCAGCGTGTTGCTACAGAAGAATAGACAGGCTGGCGGCCACGTAACTACGGTGCGGCGCCGTGCCGCTTTACGGCGCAGTGTTTTGTCTAATACCGGTGCGATGCCCTGTAAAGTGGCAGTTTTTTTCTAAATAAGTATGGACTTCTCTTTCTTCATGCGTCTTCTCAATAGCAAGAGAAGAATACATCTTGAGGGGTCCATATTTAAGCCATGGTGATATTATGTGGCCAAGTGCTATGATCAATGCTCGACATTTATCAGTATGAAAGCTTGCTAGCAGTGGCGGTCGGAGGGGGGGTCTTAGAGGTCATGACCCTCCCTTCAAAATCTTGTGAAAACGTAGATAATTCACAGCATAGCATGTCGGCATTAATCGCTATGACCTCCTCAAAGACTTCGGCTGCTGTATGACCTTTCCCGAAGTCTTCGGCTGCGATCGCGCCTGCTTGCTAGTAAGCAAGAATAGTATACCTAACTACTTCAGAAGTTCAGACTAATTCATCTAGGTTTCCTCAAGATTATTTTGGCTTTGCGAGAAACCACAAGAAAAAGAAAATCTGACGAAAACCTAGCCAATGCTACCACTACATAATGTAATTTGCATTGATATACTTAGGATGGAACAGATAGACCTCATCAGCAATATGCCAACTGTGATGGACGAGCATATGTGGACCACCATGTGCAAGCTGAGGAGAGCTAAAACCGAGAACGAGATCAGGGTAAGCAGTTATAAGTACACACAATAATTCCAGGTACCATACTTCCGCTGTTTAACTAAAATGATGACAAGTTCAGTCTTTAATTTTGACTAAGTTTACGAACACGTCGCTACAGCCAATTGCTCAGCCCCTGCGACAACCATGTCGCCTTTTCTAATGTAAAATTTATGTATTTGTATCCGTGAGGGGTACCTGCTCATTGCAGGCGTCTGTACATACCTTTCTTTACAGAAGTTTCAGTGATATACGTTTAAGTTGTCACTGCTTCAAATTGACAACCCATTAATTCAGTTCATAAGATAACTGAAGATATATTTTACCTCAAATGAAGACCTCAAGTTTCCCGTAGATGAAAGCAGTGGTCCAGGAGATGACATACGTGGACAGCGCTAACAACGTGTGGAGCAAGGCCGTGCAGGCGCGCCGCAGCTACCTTGTCACCTGCCAGACTAAGATCGCGCAGCACCGGGAGGTAGTGGAGCTGGAAGCCAGGAACAAAACTATTCAGGTATTGGATTATATCAAGGTGGAAGGACCGAGATAAAAGTTGATGTCAATGAAAGTTATCAAGGTCGAAGGACAAGTAGGTACGTAGATGTTAGTGATCTTACGACACGCGAGACTAAGGCTCCGCGCAAATGGGCTACCGACCACAGCCACCGGTGGCCAGCGACAGCGACTGTTACAAATGTGGCGGTAGCTTTGGCGGTAGCGCGCGACAGCCATCGGTGGCCGTGTTCGGTGGCCCGTTTGCGCAAAGCCTTAAAGCCATTTGCCCTCCAACGCAGTACCGTAACTAGCCTATTATGCCGTATACGCTCAGTGCGAGCCTCCATAACAGCGCTCTTGTAAAATATTTTAATCTGATAGTAGGGCGCGTCTACACTACAACCGTATAACGTGATAAAATGTGTTGCAGATAATTGTATGCTAGTAAGTACCATGCATGACCCACAACTTAGTCCTGGCGTGGTCATTTCTGCACCCTGTACCTGGGCACCGTTGGCACTGCTCCAACGCAGCGTTGCGTTACATGACTACAGCAGAACACCTATATGATTCAATGTTCACAACCAGCTGGTGCTGCCGGCGGGGCAGGTGGAGATCGTGACGACCGGCCACATGGAAGACTTCGAAGACGCCACGCTCATTCCCAGGGAGGACATCGAGAAGATTAATAATCTCATACTGGTAACATACACTCTTCTTTACGAAGACCGTTTCAGCTCCGGTTCCTAATTTTTAGAATTTAGACTCTTGATTTCTTCATTACAAAATGTACCTACAGCTACACCCGATCTTATGGTTTAGTTATTATGATATTCTAGTTGCTTGCAGTTTTTCCCTGCATTTCTTTTTACGAGACGGTTGTGCGGGTTATACTTTTAGGCATTCTGCTTTTGGCGTTTGGTGGACTACTAACATCTAGGTACTTTGAAAGAGCTCTTACAACGACGAAAAGTGACGCTTGATAGTTAGCATAGTTACTCTTCATCTTACTTACAATTACGATATTGCTTGTCTCTCAAGTTGCCCTTACGATACACGCTAAGAATTCCACGATGTTTCAGTACCATCCTCATAGAGTACTCTTGAAATATTGACAGAAAGTGGGCGCCATGAAGCTGCGCATGATGCGCAAACAGATGGACTTCCGCAAGGGCATCCTGTCCAAGGAGTGGGAGCATGCGCAGATGAAGATGAAGCTGCGGCACATGCAGCAGGAGCTGCACTCCTACCAGAGGCTTAAGGTGACTGCCACAAGGCTAAGACTTTTAGATATCAAGGACATTAAAAAACTTCGCCTTTTATTATTTAAAATGAAAATGTATAGGTACACTTTTATCTCCACAAATTACTTTTATCAATCATACAGACCTATTAAAAACTATATTATCGATACCTTTAGGCTCACCACTACAAGGGCGTAACCAGTGGCGTGCCTACAGGGCAAGCCCGAGGGTATTTCGCGTAATTTTTCAGGATTTTAAGTCTTTTTTATTGTACGCTACTCACATTCATGAAAAATTTAGAGATATACACTCGGGCTTGCCCTGTAGGCACGCCACTGGGCATAACCACCATTATGACAAAAATGAAATTTGCGCATAAAGGTCTATCAATTTAGGCTCAAATCTCATTTTTGTCAAAATGGTGGTTACGCCTTTTGAGCCTAAATGTATCGTTATATTATAAACTAGCGGACCCGACAGATGTTGTCCTGACCGATGTTAGCGTGCCTGCTATTAGCGGGTTCAGCAAACATAGGACCCAATCGCAGTGCCAACTACCGGATCCAATTGTGAATCTAAACCATCCAGGGATCCACTCAAACACACTAAAAAAATCCTTAAAATCGGTCCAGCCATTTAGGAGGAGTTCAGTGACATATACACGTACAGAAGAATTACATTTAAAAGGATAATCCAACAGCATAAAGTTTTTGCCAGGTCTCTCGTCCCTCAAAGAACTATACGCCCCAATTCCCTCATAAACATGTACTACTTTAATAAATCCTCAATTTCACCAGATCCCCAAAGAGTTGCAGCAGTACCTGAAGAACAAGGAGCTGGGCTACACGGACGAGCAGGACTACGTGCGCATGGAGAAGGAGAACGAGGCCTCCAAGGTGGCCGTCAACAAGACGCTCAACGACCAAATACACAGGGCCGGGGAACTGGAGGTAATGTGGCCGAAACTCCGAACAATTCCTTTATGACATGTATTTTTCCATCCGGAGTCTAATGGCCGTTTTCAATCATGTATAACTAGCAGCATTAGTTAGGATCACAAACGTCACCTGCGCATTAGCAGATTTTTCGGTCTTTTTGGCGGAATGAAAAAGACGGGGGGCGCCAAGGCTGCACGGGATTGATTCGTCAGTCGATGCTCTTCCTCAAATTGGACCATTCTCTATTACGTATTGTCAACTGTCTATTGTCTATTGGACCGAAAATGTACATGCGCGATCTGTGATCATAATTCCTGCCGGTACCTATACCTATCAGCCATTCTAGGTATATAGCTTATGTCAAAACCGATGCATAAGTTATTGAATAGATAGTACATTATTGAAAACGGCCATAACATGGTTGTGAACTTGTAAAGGTCATCATTTTATGGCAGTAGCTTCAAATAAATAGGATCTAGGTATTTGCATTTGGTCGCTGATCATAGTTGGACAAAGGCCATTTTTGATGGTAGACGATAATATAAAATCAACCACTATCTAATTTCTAGTATACGGATAAGGAACTCTTTCTTTCAGTTGAAACTGCTAGCAATAGAAGCAGCTGGCACCAAGCTAGAGAAGCTGATAACGAAGCTCAATGTGAAGGTTTCTGAGAAGAGACTCAACGAAGATGCCCTCGAGCCCATCAGGATCCGACGTGTGTTCAAAAAGAGGTAATAGAATAACCAAAGAACGAAAGACTCCTTATGGGCTCCTTATAAATGTTTTGTGCGAGCGAGACAGGTGACAAAATGTAGCCTTAATAGCCTTCTAAACATCACCATTTCAAAGTAGATTTACTGATCAGAGTTCAGGCTTACAAAAACAGAGTGCTTATCCTGGCCAGTCCAACCTACTGTACTGTATTCCGTTTCCGATCTCGTCCAAACCGTATCATATATCGTGTATCCTATATGTATAGTCCATCTCCTCGCAGGATGGAGACGCTGGTAATGCGCAGCCGGCTGATCCGCGAGGTGCAGGCCAACCACTCCACCATCGTGATGCTGCAGACCGAGCTGGAGCTGCTGAGGCTCAAGACCTACCCCACTCTTGCCAGCTTCCGCACTTACTAGTTGATCTGCTTCTTTTATTTAACACTAGCTTCCGCCCGCGGCTTCGCCTGTGTTTTTCGGGATAAAAAGCCTATGTGCTATTCCAAACTATAATCTACCTCTGTGCTAAATTTCATCCAGATCCGTTCAGCCGTTCTGGCGAAAGAAGAAGTCTGAATGTTAGCTGTGATTACTCAAGAAGGGAAACCAGAGTTAATAATATATTTTTTTGTTTATTTTATTCCAGGTTTACAATTATGTAGGTATGTCATAATTACTATGTAGTTCACTCACTATAGACTTACAAATTGTACGTAGACACTAGGTTTTGACCACTGACACCCAAGCTAAGATTAAACTTGTGTTATGGGTGCCAGGGCTCTCTCTCAGGGTTTGACTACGGTACGACATTAGACTTGGAGTTACATAGTGCTTCCTATGATAGCAAGAAGAAAAAAAACAAACAAATATAGAGAGAAGAAAAAAAACAAAATGGAAGCCGTTCGGTGTATGTGTCGTAAGTATTGTGTCTTTGTTATAGGTGTGTGTGTGTAAGTGTTTGAGGGTGAGTGTTTATGTATATATGCAATGGGAGGGGTGTGTCTGTATTTCTGTGTTTATGTTTGGAATTCAGAGAAACGGTTGGTTGTCTGATGTGTTTATTTAAATAGGTTTATGGACTGAAAATTAGGTTGATGAAGTGAAGTTTAGGTTTAGGTTAAGAAAAGACAGTGGGCAACTATGTATGGGAGTTGGTCCAAGAGCCGCCTCGATTAAGACATATGCCAAATTAAAGGGTATAATGTAGTCTTCAAGTATGCAGATGGGCATCAGAATCTGTCCGAGTGATTCTGAGTAATGCTACGTTTTTATGGTTCATAGTTTATATTGGTTTTCACGACTTAGTATTCGGATTTTAACAAATGAGGTATCATAACATTTGTCTTTATAGGTACCGCGAGTGACATTGGCTATGTGGATTAAAAAAAAACCAACACAGTGGATTAACCGTTCGTGTGCAACAATTTTAGACACAGTAAAAATGTACCTAATTTTGTCTCGCGTGGATTCACGTTCCGGATATTAATATGATGGGTTAAGGATATTTTTTTTAATGAATTCGTCATTGATGCCAGTGGTGATCGATGACGGAGGCAGTCTTTTACTATCCTTTGTTGAGTTGTGACGTGAGATTCCTATTTTTTTTGTCTACTGACTTAGTGTAGGTAGGTACTGTCTGATTTTCGAATGACTGGCTTTTGATTTTGGACACCGAGACACAAGACACCGTCACTTTCTAGAAAGTGCGATAAACCCCAAACTGCTTTGGGTATCATGCTTACCAAGTTGACCACTGACGATGATGTACTACAGCACCTTGGCTGGGATGGGGCTAATGTTTTCCAGTGCGCTATTTAATTTTAGTAATCCTGATAACAATAATACGATAGTGAATTGCGGTGGTGGAATCTACGTACAGTCCACACGAGTTTTTAAATCTTTGCCGTATACTTGTCCATATAATGAATCAGTAGAAAAAAAAGAGAAAAGCACAACTCAACAAAGGATAGTGAAAGACTGCCTCAGTAATCAGTCATCAATTACCATTTCACTAAAAAATGTAATATTATTTTCATTGGCTAAAATCCACCATGTTTTTTTTTTATCTACATAATTATAGCTAATGTCACTCGTGGTACCAAGACAAATGTAATGATACCTTAATTGTTAAAATCCGAATATTAAATCATGAAAATCAATAATAAACTATGAACCTTAAAAAACTTAATATAACTCAGAATTACCGGGACAGATTCTGATGCCAGTTTGCTTATTTGAAGACTACGTTATGCCCTTTCATTTGGCATATGTCTTATCTTTGGCCGCTCTTGGACCGGATTCGCTCACTATCCTTTAGATTAGGTTTTCTACTTCCTCGTAGTTAAGAGTCGTAATCCATTTAGTTATTGTCTTTTTGCATTCATGTGAATTTAGCCTGTATATGTTAAGTTTTTTGTTGACAACATTATATATGCGACTTCCGAGAACTCTAAAGTGTCGTTCAGCCAGTTTGGTTTTATGGGGCTCAACAGGACACACTTGGGTTGATCTGCGCGTTGTCAGATGATCAGGATTATACCTAAGGGATTTATGTTTTCTCAAGATAGAGCTTAACAGAAAGAGTTGCCTGACAGTCATGACTTTGCAATCTTTGTATAATTGTATGGTACTATACCGAAAGTGTTTATGAGTCATGACTTTGAGCACCCCTCTCTGCGCTCTCTCTAATGGCAAAAGGACCGTCTTTGGAGCTCCTCCCCAGACCGTGATCCCGAGTTAGAGATCCTTACATATTACTTTATATGAGAAATATAGACTGAAATGGGATTTGCTGTCCAAACAATGTTCTGAAACACATAGTGCGTTTTGGACGTTTTGGTCCTCATTAGGGCAAAAGATAGGAGTTCCGCACGAAACGATGCGTAAGTATAACGCAGTGCATTTGCGACCAAACAACTTAGATTTCAAGAGTTCGACTTCTGGGTTTGTAAGTTGCGTTGCGTTCATAAGCGTCAAAAAACTCCTACCCTTAAAGCCCTCAAAACAGTGAGTTATTCAACCTAACATTAATACCTACCTAATAATCTACTACTAGTGGAATAAATTAGAACAACATTTTTTACGCACTTTAATATGGCACCTATTAATGTTGAGGGGTAAAAGTTGAAAATGTTGCCTTTTGGTTGAATTCCTAAGTTTTTTGCACTTAGATTATACTTACGTAGTGTGGTGTTAGTTTTACACTAGTCTACCCGCCCAGACGTAGGTACCTACTTAAGTAGTGTTATTATATGAATAAATAAATTATATAGAAACAAACATCTGATTTTTATTTCGGTCGTTATGGGTCGAAGTCACAAGAAAAAAGAAAAACGCTGGTTACAAAACTTTTATTTTCCATATAAACAAATCTACAGTTATCGATAAAATACATTCAATTGTTAATAGTTCGATATAGCTCAACCTTTAAAGAAATTCGCCTAGTTTTTCGTGATCCTTATAAACTTCCATTTCTATGATAAAATGGCGGGAGATTTTTATCTCAAATATTTTTTGTAAGTTCGGAGGCAACAAAGCCTTTTTATATGCGCATACGCAATAACAACATTTAGTACAGTCATAAACAAACTCTATCTTATCCTATAGAGTTATCTGCTTAATCTAACTTTTAGCTGTCTTGATTTGACACAGTAGGTAAGGTAAAAATCTACTGGGATATTTGTATCCCAGTAGATTTTTACCGCCACTAGCCGTTACCATTATCAATGTAGGAAATATGAATTAATTTCTAAGCGTTTGTCAACGACTGTACCTACTTTATGAAGTTTTCATAAAAAAGTTTGAATTAGGCCACAATTTCGTTTTCAAATATTATCACACGATTTACCATCACAATTTCGCCAATATTTATTTCAAAACTAAAATTGTTTATTTTAATTTTTTTTATATTATTATTTTTACAACAATTCGTACAAAACTTTTAGCTAATATTTTACCTAATGTGAGAATTGTATCAAACTGCGAATAGTGGAAAATACACTTGAAATGTTCCAAGAAAAATCTACAACTTAGGGTCAAGTTCACCGACAAGATAACAGTCGGATAAATTGAAAACGGCCGTTTAAACATGACTGTTCATGTACTCGGTATAAATGGAAGGCCCGTTTTCAATTTATAAGTAGGTTCAATTTATTGGTTGGAGGCTTGAAAGCATTATCTACTTTTCTTGCAACATTTCATGAAAGCATTTTCGTTTACAACTACAGCTGTGCGCATTATAAATACCTAATGACGTATGGGTACAAATTACATTATAATACTGCTATTTTACTAAACATGTAGATATGTAAGGTCGGAGGAGGGGATGGGGGAGTGGACGTTACTATAAGTGTAAGAGTATCTATAGTACAAAAGGTTATCTACTCGGATACATTCCATTTAAAAGTCCGTTGTTTCAGAGCCATTGTGACTTGTCACAGAAGACAGTAACGCCAGCCGGCCTAGCATGACCACGATAGAAACGGGTTTTGTCTACATAGAAATAGACAAAGTGACAGATTTCATTCATAAAACGTAGAAATGTTTCTACAATCTGTCACTTTGTCTATTTCTATGTAGACAAAACCCGTTTCTATCGTGGTCATGCTAGGCAGGCTGTCGTCCTCTTAGGGCGTTCATTTATTCGTATTTTTGCAAATCAGTTTTTTTTTTATACATCATAAAAACGGATAGGTATCGGATGTATGTAAAATGGTACGTAAAAATACGAATACGAATTGAAAACGGAAAAGTGCACAAACGCGCTTACGCGTCGGTCACGAACGGTAACCGCGCGTCAGCGTGAATGATACGCGCCGTGGACGGCAGCTTAGTGCTTCATCATGTACTGTATTGGTACACGCGATCGACATTGGATTAGCGGCTCGGCCGATCTTAGAACCGTTTCAATAAAAAATAACGAACTGGTGAATGGAAGGCATCGAGCAGACTTGTCTTATCCGGGTGTTTTAATTTCAATAGCATATCTTAAGCATAATGTGACTTCAGTTTTTAACTTCAGGCATTGCTGACGGCTATTAGACGCTTTTGAGCGATCCAAAAGAAATGCAAGATAGAAAACTACGTCCGATTAGGTATATCCTGTGTGCGTAGTCTCGATTTAGTTAAAAATCAAGATAAAAACCTTTAGCAAACATTTCTTAGCTGACATTTCTTCGCCTAATTTGTGCGATAGGTATGCATGTCCGGGCATTGTTTTTTACCAATAGTAAAAGACACAATTCAATTAACTATCTCGTTTTCTGGCTTAATAATCATTCCCTCAATATTCATCAATGTTCATTCCCTCTCACTCGCGCGTTATTGTTGTCTTTACTCACACCCGACGTGTGTGAGTAAAGGCAGCAATAACGTGCGAGTGAGAGGGAATGATTAGTGCCGCCATTTTAGATTCGCTTCTTCATTGGCACGGGTTATACAAAAGTATGGTTTAGTCTAAGAATGACTGATTCGCGAAATGACTACATGGTCTATAATTGACCAATTCTTGAAATGTACAATTCTTTAAATGACTGATTCTACAAATGACTGATTCTATAAAAGACCGATTCTTTTAAAGACCGATTCTATAAATGACCGATTCTTCAAATGACTGATTTTTCAATTCTATGAATGTGTGGACTTACAAGGGGGAGGGAGGTGGTCGACGGAGCCCCGCTACGCGGGGCTCCTATTTCCGTCTGCAGGGTTAAAAGTAACCTAACACGAAGGGGTTGACGGGGGCTTCGTTCGCTCGCTTTGCTCGCTCACTGAAGCCCCCGTCAACCCCTTCGAACCTAAATTGTCCGTGTCGGGTGTCCAAGTTCCCGAGCTCGCTTCGCTCGCTCTTGGACCCTAGTTAGGTATGTTTTTAGACGGCACGAAATAGTTAGTAATATATTCTTTGCCACCCTACTAACATTATTAGTCGCCAAGTCATTATTTATAGCTCCTCGCCTAATATTTTATTTGACTGGTATAGTTTATTTGCTACCTAAACGCAGCTGCTAGTTTTTAGTTTTTATAACACCTTTAATTTTGAACCTTACATAATATAATAGTCGCGAAAATATTTAATCGCTGGCAAGTTATTTTATTTGTTGCAAACATTTAGTCGACTTTTTAGTTATTAGTCACTCGGAAAATAATAAGCTAAAAAAAAGTACTGTTCTAGAGGGAAAAAATTCATAGAATTGAAAAATCAGTCATTTGAAGAATCGGTCATTTATAGAATCGGTCTTTAAAAGAATCGGTCTTTTATAGAATCAGTCATTTGTAGAATCAGTCATTTAAAGAATTGTACATTTCAAGAATTGGTCAATTATAGACCATGTAGTCATTTCGCGAATCAGTCATTCTTAGACTAAACCAAAAGTATTACGTTGAACGTTTACCTAGTTATAGAACCTCTGTTTGTTCTAGTTAGCCTTCTCATTATTGTACGATTTCTTTAAGTCTCATTATAGGGAATTTCCAATTCTGACAGCGAAATAAATACTTTTTCTTTGCGTATTTTCAGTGAAAATACAACTTTAGGCCGTATGTCCAAAGCGTTAAGGTTTAACGGATGGTAAAGTTATCTTTGCATTTGGACCAGTGTAAATCATTGCGCTATGAAATTGTCCTAGTAATTTTGTATATTTGTCTATAACAAGTAATATACTTTAATTTTGTTTTATATGCAGTAAAGAATTGGCTGCAATCAAATAATTGTAACATTTTGTAACTATTAGGTACAGTCCGTCGATAACTTTTCTCTTTCTCATTTCAGTAAGTATAGATGCAGGCGCGGTTACAGGACTTCGCTCAGGGCAGCAATTTTTGTGATGTCGGGTAGTGATGGCCCAAGACGATTTCAAAATTTTGAAATACGCAATTGCATTGCATCCATTGCCTCAACATCTCTACTCGTATCTGCGCCTGATATGGATATTTGAAATGCGCTTTTAATAAACAGTAAGCTCGACATTTTAAACCGAATTATGATTGGTCAATACATTTATCCGACAGACTATACCCACCAGCTGTTTGTTCTAATGCTGTTGAACCTAGAGTGCCGTCCTCTGGTCATAGACTATGACGGCGTCTGCGTCAAAGAACTGGCTGTGTGACTTACTGAGCGCGATGATGGCCGCGTGCTCGTTGCGCATGCGATTCTTGTACTTCTTGCTTAAATTCACCTGGGGATAATGATCTTAATTAACAAAGCCTTTGAACAGAGAAAGACGATCTCGAAAATATACCCCCGTATTCATGACATGACTATGAGGATAGTGGACAGAAACCTCACTCGAATATGAACTTTGTAAGTATAAAAATAAGATTCATATTCATATAAGCGAATATAAACAAGCGCTTCATACGAATATGAACCTTAACGTAATACATACAATAGTCATATTTGAATGAGTTTTTGTACTTTGCTATGAGTCCTCATAGTGATGTTCGTGGATACGGGGATTAGAATTCACTATAGCATAAGCATAGCAAAGCATAATCAGCCTATAATATTCCCACTGCTGGGACGCAGACTTTCTCTCTGTGAGAGAGAGTGGGCCATAGTGCCCATAGTCCACCACGCGGGCCCAGTGCGGGCTGGTGGACGTTACATGTTTTCGAGTTTTTGGTTTTAGGACATGGCGGTTTCCTCACGATGTTTTCCTTCATCATTTTTAGAGTAGTGGTGATGAAACAAATTGCATAAAGTGGAGTTGGAACCCACGACCTACGACTTGTAAGTCGTGGCCACTACCACTGGGCAATACTGCTCTAATTCGGACTTTAACGTCATAGAATATTGCAATCTGTATGACATAAGTGATGAACAGTGCAATAGTACAAGCTTGAAATATCTATGAACAGGTAAATCTATTACCTTAGCATAAAGTTGTTGTAGGTCATCTTCAGTGGACAGCGGTCGTGGTTTCGGTCTGAGGAACGCGGGTAGTGACCTCGTCTTCAGTGCGTCGATGTTCGCCGCATTGTCTATTTCGTCTAACACTAGAACCAAGGCAGATTCTATCAGTGACGTAAAAAAATCCGATGATCTCTCTTCTGTGCTAATTAATATGACGGCATAGTCAACGTATGTAAAAACTAAGTATTCTTTAGAAATTTTAATCAAAGTTCATGAATTTAATTAGAAGCAACATTGGTCCTAAAATATACCCCTGGGGTACACCATATTATACTCTTGCTTTTGTATTACTAACGGCGTGATTGACCGAGACTTAATTAAGAACCGTTAATTGGTTCAAGAACTTAATAGATAGATAAATATAAGGATGCATCTATCTTTAAAGTTTTATCCTACTATTGGGATAGCCACAGTGTCAAATGATTGAGACGATTCAACAAATATTCGAGAAACTAATTACCTAACCTAGTGTTTTTTTTTTATATTATAGGAGGCAAACGAGAAGACGGATCACGTGATGGTAAGTGATTACCGCCGCCCATGGACACTCGCAACACCAGATGAGTAACAAGTGCGTTGCCGGCCTTTAAAAAACTGCTCTTGACTTGGGAATTGATGAGCGTAGTTTTGCCCCCCCCACAACAATGGATTTATCAACTGCGCCATCGCCATCATGAGGGGGGGGGGGCTCCGGTACCCTCACTCACTCGGCGGTTTCACGCCGGCTTTCTGTGAGGCCGTAGTATTACTCCGGTCGAGCCGGCCTATTCGTGCCGAAGCATGGCTCTCCCACGGTAAAAATTATGTTGTTTTGTCGCCATATCTTTACTAATTCCTAATACCCTATAATACCAGGACCTATGTATGTTTTTCATTTTTAGTACCTACGGAAGCAACTTGGTAACTGACAAGCAGGATCTTTTTTATTTCGAGCCGACAAGTTACACAGCTGTTAATTTATGAAACGATATTAACTCACTGCTGCTCGAGGCGTACTGCACGCACTGTTCCCTTGCATCCGGCAACCGGTTGACGTAGCACTGCGGTGGTTGACGAGCCTCCCGCGCAGCCCGGTACTCCGCATCGCCGGCGTAGCTGACTGGCCGAGCGTGACGCTGGATCTGAACCTAATAATACATAAACTTACCGCAGCCATTGGGCGAGGCGCGGTCCGAAGGGGGGGGGAGGTTGTGGGGGTCATGACCCCTCCAAAATCTTATAAAAATGTGCGAAACACGGTAAGTTACAGACTAAGGTACACAAGACAAAGTTATAAAATTAAATACAGAAACTATGGAGTTATTTGGTCACTATTCATGTTTTTCTTTTCACCCAACTGTGGTGGAACCTAATAGGAGAAGGTTAATGTCTTTGTCTTCTGCTGTGCTCAATAAAGTAACATTATTAATTATAATAAATAGGCACTTAGGTACATCTTAATTATTTAAACCCATTAACCACCGCAGTTGTATATAAGCAACTTATCATTTTTGAGCCCCTGGCACCACAGTTGTAAATTCGCAACTTAACGCTTGAAAATCACTTCGTAGACTTTCGAAGTGATTTTCAAGCGTTATAATTTTACCTTTAAAATCTTGTTTGCTGTAGGGATTGGTCCACATCACGATCACTATAGTTGACCGGAAAATACGTGATTGGCGCTAGGGGCACATTTTTTTGCATGATTGTCTAGCGGTTAAAAGGTTATATAAATAGATAGGTATATGAGCTACTTACCTCAGCATGTTTCATTCTATAATTTTCCTGACTAGAATATGCATGGTTTTCTTTGATAGCATAATTTTCTTTAAGGTATTGTTCATCTGGAAAGTAATAGCAAAAAAAATCGATATCTTGCAGTTTTCCAATGATAAAATGAAAAAAGATTATATCTTACCAAACGATTTCTGATGACGCGGCATTAGGCGGCAGTAACAAATAATAACTAACAAAATAACAACTCCGCAAATACCTCCTATAAGCCAAGATAACCAAACAATTATAACACGACCCTGCAAATAAAAATATTGTTAAAACTCTTCAAAATTATTTATTGATATAATTGTGCACTCAACATACCTGCAGAAACATTTCAGTTATTAACACGAAAGCGATAGACGCTTGTTTTTGTTCCCTTACTGTAACGTTTTCCTAACATTTTAAATACTTATCTAATACAAATTCTACTTAAACATAATAAAAATAAGGTATGGAGAGATAATAAATATTAATGCAGTGGAAATGTCCATTCCATTTTTGAAATATTCGCGCTTGCGCGCTGTAGTCTATTTTGTTTAGAAACAGAAATTAGAAATAAAGTGAAAAGAAAGAATTTTTTTTTTTTTTTGTTTCCTAAAACAAACATTAATTAATCAAAATTTCAATTCATTTAAAATCCTTTATAACGTCATGGTATTGCTATTACCAATTTAAATGTATTTAATAAAATATAAAAATAGACTTCTTCGTAATTTAAAAAACAATCACTTCAGACTTCAGAACGAATTCCGAATTTGTCTGATGTTTACGTTCCGTAGTTTTATTTTACAACTGCAAGACTGCAAGGCAGAGTTTATGTTCCTTGCTGAAAGGCGATCAGTATTTTTATTAACCGACTTCAAAAAAGGAGGTTCTGTATTCGTCCCGTATGTATGTAAGTATGTATGTATGTATGTATGTATGTATGTTTGTATGTGCGCGATTTTTTCATAATGAGAATGAGAAATAAACATGGAGTTGATGAATCAGAATTTAATATAGACCAGATAATAATTGAAAAAATTTAATGACTTCATACAAAATATCAAATATTACACAAGTCACAGTAAATCTGTGTTAGGAAACGGAACGTCCCGCTTACAGACCTTCAGCTTCGGCCTGCCTGACAGTGTTGCAAGCTTTAGGGTTTTCTCCCTAAAAGAAGCTAGAATTTTTTCGGGGTATTTGTATGAGCTTAATAAATTAAAAAGAATTTAAACAACACAAATAAATCTCGAACAACAGCAGGAATTTCCCTTCCTGCTGTTTTTCGAATTATTTCGACAGCAGCACCCTAATTACGTAACTCTGTTGCTATCACTATGGTATTAATTTTGACATCCATTACGCCGTATGTTTTTTAATTCTCAACAACACAGTGGAAGTTGTTGAACTGTCATAATGAAAGCTATGGTGATAGAAATTGAGTTACGCAATTAGAGTGCAGGATAAAGATAAAGATCTTATAGATCATCAATCATTTTTTGTACTATTGAAAGAGACGTCACGTTAAACACTGTTTTAAACTTTCACGGTTTTTTACTTCACTAAACAATTTACTTACGGGATAACTGCCGTGATTTTTAAACAAAAATCACGGAAGTTATCCCGTAAGTAAATTGTTTAGTGAAGACGTCACGTTATCACGTACCCACATCATCATAAAAAAAACTCTATACCTGTTATCGGTTTAATTTTCGAACACGGCTTTTAAGGCCCTATGTAGACGTTTTAGTTTATGAGTTGCGAATGATTTGTATCATATATCAATAAGTATTATTTTTAAACCTATTTAAGGGTTTATGAGAATTTTAAAATGTCCATGGGGGTAAAATTTGGTAGGAGTTGGCAACACTGCATCTGACTGTCATTCTGTCTGTCAATCAATTTGTCCAATTTGTCATATTGTTATTATTATATTATTTCTGAATATCTGTTTCTGTGTGCTGTGTTTTAATTTCTCATCGCAAATCGTAACAATGTTGTTGACATAAACGCTGACCAGCTGACTGTTTACGCGGTTTTTCAACTGTTGTTATCAGTCGTACGTTTTCCCCCGCCAATTTCAAGTTAATATCGTGCGATCCTGCTACGTCATTGTACACTTCGAACTTTACTGTACTGCGGCAATAGTTAAAAACATCGGCAGTGGTCGGACGTATCGCATATTACGTAAAAGCATTTATATAAACTGTTTACGCTACACAATTATATTTAGGGATCCAGTGTTTATATGGAAATGACGAGTATAAAATTAAGTTTTCTTATATTGTTTACTTACGGACTTTTGGCACGAAATTCTCTGGGGCTGTCGCCTGTAATCCTCAGTAAGTATTCTTTCTAGAATATTCGTGTAAGTAAGTTAGGCATAAACTTCTAGATTTTCTGAGTAGCACATAATAAGCCAATAAAATAATTGTTTACCTAACAAACATGCTGCTATTTTTTCAACATTATTTAGAGACAGGAAATTGGCCAATGTCATATCGTATTTACAAACAAATAATTGAATTAAAATATTATAATATTCTGTCATAGGCGTAGGAAGTATTCTAATTAATGTTGAATAGTAAACAAATAGACATGTGCATGCCTAACTTTTAAATGACGTATGTTAACTGAACATAATAATTGTTGTACATAAGATATCATGACTTGCAAATAATTAGTACCTACCTAAGGTTATACATGATTAATCATACCTACATGGATTATGTATCACAAATACGTTTATGCTTTACTTTGCCGTTTACTTTGTGTGTATGTACTTTCACTCCATCATTCACATGTACTTAGAAAGAAAGAAAATCAATTTATTTCGCTCTCGCCATTTTTGAGCACAATATTAACTTAAAACTAACTTAATATTAAGCTTTGCACATGCAAATACAAAATGTTAAAATAAAAGGATAACAAGGTAAGAGTCAAGCATGTACAAAAAAATAAAATCACATAGAGAAAAGGCGAGAAACAAAAATGGTCTTAGCTCAGCATTGTGCCACTTCAAAGTGCAACTTTTGAGTTAATTAATTATTCTTAAAAAAAATGCTATATGTATGTAGGTACTTACTACTGTTATGAAAAATAATATTAAAAATTATTTTCATACATGGACCTACGTAAATTAAAAAAAAATGCTTACCTGTAACATACTTAATGTCATCAATCCATGATTCAAATATTAATAGGCAGTTTAACAATAATTAAAAATATTTTGCCATGTCCCAATATCCAGGTTCTGATTATAGTTGAAAATTAAGTAAATTATATTATATTAAATAACAAAAACAATACTCTCTCTCTAAAATGTTTGTTTTTTTTATATTGTCTCACTGGCAGAGGCCTCCCCCTATCCTTTCATATAAATCATTTGTAACATAAAAATATTTTACTTATTCATCAGTCCCTGGAGACGGAGGAAGCCAGCTCGAGGCAAGACTAAACAAAACAAATGTGGTACACTACATCTGTGCCAAGACTTCACCTGATTACTTCAACATCTGGCTCAACCTCGAGCTCCTTGTGCCCTTCGTCATTGACTGCTGGGTGGACAACTTGAAGCTAGTGTATGACAATGTCACGCGGACAACAAAAGGCCCTGCTGGCGTTGACATCAGGATACCGGGCTGGGGTGCCCCAGAGCCTGTGGAATGGTTGGACCCTTCGCACCAGAGTTCTGGAGCGTACTTCAACACAATAGCTGATTCACTGGTCAAGATTGGATACAAGAGAAATGTGTCCATTTTCGGTGCTCCGTATGACTTTAGAAAGGCCCCAAGTAAGTGTTATTTTATTTTTAACCGACTTCCAAAAAGGAGGAGGTTCTGTATTCGGTTGTTTTTTTTTTTTTTGTAATCTCGCTTATATTTTTTCAGGGAGTGTACAAAAATATTATAGTATTATTTTAATGCTATTGTATGTTTACGGTTGTATTCATGTGTTCCTTTCGGGGCTGCCCTACGAGTTTCGGACTCGGAATAGAGCTTGTATTTAAAAAGTATGCGGTCGTGCGACCCCCGTCAAGAACGAATGTCTTCACGCCTTGTATATAGTAGAAAGAGACAGAGAGAGGGAAAGTTGCATGGGGGGGGCATAACGCTTTTTACGTGACGATTACTACCGTGTTATTGAATTTCGTTCAAAACACCCGGCGATGTCGCGAATCGTCACAGCCACAACCATTAAACCGTAATCATGAATGTGTCTTACAAATTTGAAAAGATTAATTGAATATCGATAAAATCTATATCTTTTTAAAATTGTATTTAAATTGCATTAAAAATTATTTAATAGATCAGATTATTATCATCGCCCGCATGATTTGTAGATAGGCTTATGTTTTACTACCCACAATTTGCAATGTTCATCTATTTTATAAATTTTCCTACTGTGATAGAGATAAGTCAGTGATCATAGAGTATAGTAATAGATTGGGAATAGAGAACCCACTTCGGTTTTTTTCTGCAACCTTCAAACGATATTTGAAGCGCCATCTGGTATCGTCCGCCTAAACCTATCGTCTGCATGTGTAGGTATAAGGTACCTCACACACACATATACACCATATACTGTCTATAGGATATTCTATTTAAACCTAGGGGATTCGTTCATGCCTACGAAGTACATTACAAAATGTACACTTGTTATTCATCTGTAGCAATTAACAATTATTTATTGAAATATGGAAATACAACACAGATTTCTACAACAGAAAAGAACAATATTATGTAGGTACATATCGAAAGTACTTAGTAGTCAACCTGGAATGAAATAAAAATCATATTTATGTTTATGTTTATTGAAATATATTTGTGCTGAAAGTTTAACAGCGTCTATTTCGTTTAAGTTTAACAGCGTCTATTTCGCAAATATCACAAAAATAAAGCGTCTTTATCGCAAATAATACTAAATAATAGCGTCTTTTCGCAAGATAGGTGAACACATGAAACAGAAGAGCAGAGCTCAACTCACTCATTAATTCACTGAAAACACTTCACAGGGGATGAGTAAGAACTCAAATCAATGCAAATAAACAGCAGAAAACACTCGAAACACACGAAAACTAGTTACTTCAAAATTCGGTATTTGTAGGTACTCGCCATTGTAATAATTTTATTCAAATTTCTTTGAGTTGGCTCAGTGGCTGGCAGCGTTATTGCCAGACAAAAAAATAATTATAAAATCTTTGATCAATAAATTATATATATTTTCTTATTATTAAAATGTTGATATTTGATACTCATCACTATACATAGAAATAATTTATAAATTTCCATTATTCTAATGATATTTGTTCAAAATTTATTTTTTTATGAAAGAACCATCTATTGTCAATTAAATGTACTAAATATTTTGCGCAGATGATAGCAGATGGCGCTTTTCTAAAAGTTTTTACCGAAATCTGGTCAAGTATGGCAGTGACCAGCCCCTGTCAGTGATGCATAATTAATTAATAAGAACAGTAGAGTGAAAGTTTTCAAATTGTCTGATATGCATATAACAATAATGTTTTAATTATTGCTAGATAACAATAATACCTACTCAGATTCTTATTTGCTTACAAATAATTCATAACATAATAAATAACCACATAAAATAATGTCATAATATTACTGATTGAGCTGAGTTTATGGCCATTTACTTGCAGTTTGTCACAGATTCCAGACAATTTATACTATACTACTAAAATTATAAAGCTGAAGAGGTAGTTTGTTTGTCTGAACGCGCTTATCTCTGGAACTACCAGTCAGATTTGAATAATTCTTTTTGTAAATGATAACCATATTCATGAGGAATAGTATAGGCTATTTAACATCACGCTACGACCCTTAGGAGCCGAGCAACCGAGTGAAACCGCGGGGAACAGCTAGTGATCGAAATTTACATAGGTAGTCTAATGAATAGTTAGGTTTTGAATAACATGGATACCTACTAACCCACTTGTATTCATGACCTAAATGATTCAATAGCTTTTTCTAAGACACGGCGCTCATTGACACGGCACGGCGAAGAATTTTGAAGCTCAAATATTTTGAATCTTATTTCAATACTTTTAGTGCTCGTATTTCAACGTGCCGCGACATGCTCAAATCTCGTGACGATGTCAACGAAATGTAAACGTTAAATCTATTAGAATTGGATTCAAAATAATTTCAGCGTGTAAAATTCGGTAGCGTTAGCTGTTAGTGGTGTTTACTGTCTTCAAATAGTTGAATTCCATCTGAACCAATATGGATAAGTATTTGTTCTAAGTTTGGGTGTCGTCGCGACTTGTTTGTCTGTCATTGTTAAATAATTACGGCTTCTATAATTTATACTGTGGCTTTAAATTAAGTAAGCATTGTCTTTGTCGAGTCGCCAATAATCGCAGTTTCCATGTGTGAGCTCGAGCCCAATGGCCTTATGCATAATCATTCGTAGCTTTTGTTAACCCACTGCAACGTGGAAGAAAGAAAGGAATTTCCAAAAATACAGAAGGCATATATCGTAGGGTATAATTATGCCTCCTCTATTTTTGTAAATTCCTTTCTTTCTTCCACATTGCAGTGGGTTAACAAAAGCTACGAATGATTATGCATAAGGCCATTGGGCTCGAGCTCACACATGGAAACTGCGATTATATATGCCTCCATATTGGGAAATTCCTCCCTGTTTTCTTGCCCAGGGTCTTACCAAAGAACATAACCATGTCATTGACCTAATACCTATCTAACGTCTTTCTACGCTTCTTAAGCAGTTTCACTATCACCTTTGATCATCCGTCCGTCTTTTTCTACAAATACGCCAAATACCCACTTCAGGTTCATAATGATACCACGTTACCCGCAGACGAGAACGAGCAATTCTTCACGAACCTGAAGACGTTGGTGGAGAGCACGTACGCCGCCAACAACAAGTCTTCGGTGACGCTGCTGGTGCACAGCATGGGCGGGCTGATGGCCATGCACTTCCTGCGCCTGCAGCCCCAGAAGTGGAAGGACCAGTACATCCGCCGCCTCATCTCGCTGTCCACGCCCTGGGGAGGCTCCATGAAGGCTGTCAAGGTGTTCGCTATAGGTATGATTTTTGCAAGCTTTTATTTAACTTGTCCTGTTTGGCAAAATCTTGCATCTTGCAAGAATTTTAGACCAGTTCCACCCAACCGATTGAGCTGAGATTTGGAACACGTATGTAACCTCCGCGACAATGCAATAATATGGTATCATGTAGGTGGTCTCATGATGAGGCCGGGAAGTGGCCATGGGAACTCCTCAATTTCTCAACATAACTCCGTCGTGTTTATGCTCGTTGGATTTGTCTTGACAAGTACTGTAGACCTAGATGATGTTCAGGGTCTCATGATGGATCTGGGAAGTGGTCATGATAAAAGCTTATTTTGAAAAAAATATTTTCAACATAAAACATATTTTTTTAATTATTATATTTAGGTATTTAAGTCAGCGATTCATTTTCGTGGTAAACTACAGCATGTAACAAAAATCCTGTTCGATCCCAAAAGGGGCCATTATGCTCATCATTTTTACTATGGGATCAACTCTAAAATAACGAAAAAATAATTGCTGTTCCATACGTGTGTTCACATAAATCGATAAAATGTATGGAATAGCAGTTATTTTTGCGATTTCGGGGTTGTGTCATACAAAATATTGTTTATAATGATGAATATAATGGCCGCCTTTGGGATCGAACAGGGTTTTTGTTACATGCTGTATAAAATTATATCTCGTACCAAGCCTACGAAAATAGTTTCGATAGAAGCCAGATAGCTTAAGAAACCATAAACTTACTACCGTAGTCTGTAAATTTGATTTGAGTAAGGGAATCTACAGGGTTAAATTAATGACAGACAACCAACTAATAGGCAGAAATAATAATATAAGTAGTTTATTATACAGGGTAAAATTAAAACCAGTGCGGATATTTTAGGAGGTGAAAGTACTCATGAATATGATCAACTTTTATTATGGGACCGACACTGAAATATGAAAAAAATAATCAGCTGTTCCCTACAAAAATGCACTACAACACGATCAAAATGTATGGAACAGCTGATTTTTTTTTCGTATTTCGGTGTAGGTCCCATAATAAAAGTTGATCATATTCATGAGTACTTTCACCTCCTAAAATATCCGCACTGGTTTTAATTTTACCCTGTATAGTCAACTCAACGCGAAGTGCATTTAAACGACATAGTTTCGAAGTCTTGTGCAATTTTATTTGCCTTCCACAGTCGGTTTCTCTTACATTTACATATACCATATACTTAAAGACACCTCTTAACTTTAACCACTGATTAAATATACAACTACATATGCTTGTCGAGTAGACAATTGACATAAGAGCTGTTTAATTTAATCATCGTCTATAAGTAAGAGGTTAACGCTTTGAAGTGCGCTAAAATACCATCAACGAACGGCAAAGTGCAATGCAATTTTTTATGCGTGTTTTTATATTTAATTTGAAGATATGTTTGGCGCCGATTTGATATGCAAAGTTAATATTAATATTGTAAATGTGAGTACTATGTGGGTTATTATGTTACTGTTATAGATCTCAAGTTCAGTCTGACAGTTTGAGTACTTTAGGGGGCCTACCCAAATGTCCTTTCTGATGGTAATGTTCGTCGGGTCGTTGAGCTCCCTAAGTCTGGGTTGAGCTACCACGATACCCGGCACATGCGTGCACAGTCAGGTCAGGTCCACTCAAATCTGTATGGCTCTTTCCTCTAAAGGCCATTTCAGACTAACCTGCATGGTTCTTACACAATTTATCTTAATTGTCTGGACTTTCAACCTTTGAGTTTGTTTCGGTGTTTCTTCTCAAAGTCATATAGGAAACACCGAACTCATCTAGCTTAAAAAAATGTTTTGACGTGTAAAAGTGTTATTTTTAACCTATTTACAAAATAAATATCATTTATCATTTATCAATACTTCAGTACCGACTATCGAAGCAACGTTTGAGCTGTGTCCGAGCGCGATACTAAAAGGTCACAGCGCAAGATAGGCTTCGAAGGTCTCCAGGGTCTTTGAACCAGTAGGTATTGGATTGGATCGAATTGGACTTTTATTAATAAAATGTTTCCTTTGAGTAAAATCTGATTCAATATTTAGGGCGCTTGCCTTCCAGGGCCATTCCGATGTTTCCGCCCTGTAGGTATAGGTAGGTACTTATTATATTTTTCTTATCATGTTTTATTATAATCAGAAGGTCAAATCTCGTAATTAATTTAACACTATGACTGACAGTTGACTGAACTGAGATAACATTTTGAATTGACTAAAAATAGTATTCTGGTAATCAGTTTAATTTGTGGCATATATTTTTTACCCGACTGCCAAGCAAGGGTTATGTTTTTTTGTTATTTATGTGCCAGTTCAGAATGTTAACAGAATACCGCTTTGGGATCAACTAATTGGTCAGTTCTCGATTTTATTGCGATATAAGTTCATTATACAGAATTTGTGACATTTTAATAAACTGAGACCAGATCAAAACTAGGTATATTTAGAACTTTTTGAATAAGAGAATTGCCCTTCAGTTTTACAAATTGTTTTGTTAGAAAAATATATTTAAAAGATATACAAAAATTATGCGTAGTATTTTGATATGCTAAAGTCAAGCCTCCAATATCGATATTATTAAATAATAACAACGATAAACATGCGGCTTGACCTCCTTTCTGTGACGTCATCGTCGTGAACTGCAAATACGCGGAAATAACATTGAAACTTGTGTTTATATTACATTTTGCTGAAGTTTTAGTTGTAATCGTGTAATACTTACAGTACGTGGCAGTAAATAATGCACATCGAGCTTCAGAAAGAGATATTTGCTAGCTTCGACTTTATAGAGCGTCATCTCTGTCGCACGAAGCACTAACAGTGCACTAACACAGTGGTATCTAATAAACAAGTCGGCGACAAAACGTCACATAGGTATGAGTGACGGATACGACGCTCTACAAAGCCGAAGCTAGCCGATTATCTCTTTCTCAAACTCGATGTGCAATATTTATTGCCGGGTACTGTACGACTTTTGACACGAGTAGCTGAGCTAGCATAATAAGTGACGACGGAGAGCACCAATTTTTTTTTATTGAAGGCGTGTTCGTTTTAATTATTTCTACATCTTTTTTAATATTAAGAATTTGTTGTTCTGGTGGGACTATCCCCTCTCGTTCTGATAGGAGGCCTGTGCCCAGCATTGGGACAGTTTATAAAACAGAATTGACAATAACAATAATAATTGTTCTAAAAGGGTTCCGCTTCCTGCTCGATGCACGAGCAAAAAGCGTGTATAAAATCAGTCATAGTCCGTTATTTCATATAACTTTCAAAGCACTGTACAGATACAAAACTGGGAAGGTCCTTGGTGTAGGTACTGGAACGTAACAAGAAATGTCCAAAAGTCTATTTGTCCCCTTAAAGTTTATCTCTAAAAAACTAAAGTTCCTATAAAAAATGTAATAGTTATTTTAAAAAGTTGTTGACTTTCAAATAAACCTATGGTCCATTTCAATAGAACTTGTAAACTATGTAAACAAACTTTCTATACAAATTCATCAAATTTTGACTGTTGGCCATACTAACATTGTTTACAAAGTTAACAAATTCAATTGAAATTGACCCTACACAAGATTTTGTTTTGTGACATTCAGTCTTTTGCCCCTGTACTCTTCTACAATGCAACGAGTTGCAACGCATTTTGTTTGTAAAACAACAAGCATCAAACAATTATGAGTCAACGGAAGTCCCGATCAGCAACATGCGTTGTCAGGCGGTCACAATGTACCCACGACTCAAGCCACGACCCCAGCGGAACACTGATTCATCAGTAACAATGTAAATAATGGTATTGTGTAATTGACCGATTAATAGCTGCGATTGAATAAAATATGATCAAGATAGGATTGTCTCGATATTGATTTTGAAGTACCCTTTAGATACATACTTAACAGTTCGCCTGTAATCAGACTTCAGGCAGACTCCAAGCGCCCATAATTAGCCTGCATTTCGCCTGCTGTCATACTGCAGGTGAACTGATAGTCTCTGGCGCCCTTAACGGTTATCGGTTCTACGACTGATATGGACGACCCATTGCCACTTCAGCTTGCTTATACTGTAATCACCAAAAATCCTCAATTACGTCCTGGGATTGTAACTTTCCATATGTAATTCCCAGGCGACGACCTAGGCAGCCTGATGCTGCGCGAGAGCATAATGCGCACGCAGCAGATAACGTGTCCGTCGCTGGCGTGGCTGCTGCCCTCGCCGCTGTTCTGGAAGCCCGCCGAGGTGCTGGTGCAGACCGACAAGTTCAACTACACCGTCAACGACTTCCACAAGCTGTTCACGTTAGTATACAGGGTGGCACGTTAGTATACAGGGTAGCATAATGCGCACGCAGCAGATAACGTGTCCGTCGCTGGCGTGGCTGCTGCCCTCGCCGCTGTTCTGGAAGCCCGCCGAGGTGCTGGTGCAGACCGACAAGTTCAACTACACCGTCAACGACTTCCACAAGCTGTTCACGTTAGTATACAGGGTTGCACGTTAGTATACAGGGTAGCATAATGCGCACGCAGCAGATAACGTGTCCGTCGCTGGCGTGGCTGCTGCCCTCGCCGCTGTTCTGGAAGCCCGCCGAGGTGCTGGTGCAGATCGACAAGTTCAACTACACCGTCAACGACTTCCAGAAGCTGTTCACGTCAGTATACTTACAGGATAAGTTTTAATTCACTACGCATATTTTAGGAGGTGAAAGTACTCATGAATATGATCAACTTTTATTATGGGACCAACACTGAAATATGAAAAAAAAAATCAGCTGTTCCCTACTAAAATGCACTACAACACAATCAAAATGTATAGAACAGCAGATTTTTTTTTTCATATTTCAGTGTCGGTGTGCATAACTCAACAAAATGTATGGAACAGCTGATTTTTTTTCGCTATTTCAGGGTTGGTCCCATAGTAAAAGTTGTTCATAATGATGAGTACAATGACCCCTTTAAATATTTCCACTGTCTAACCTGCCACCCAGTATATTCTTATTGATTTTTTTAGTAAATATTTGTGTTTGCAGTGATATGGAGCTCCCGGACGCGTGGGAGATGCGCAAAGACACGGAGAAGTACATGAAGGACTTCAGCGCGCCCGGCGTCGAGGTGCACTGCATATACGGGTACAATATGACCACCGTCGAAAGGTACCGTAAGGTTTTTTATTTACTAGGTAATTTGTTATCGTTCAAAACAAATAATGTAGGTATTTCTTTGGCTTAATCCAAATGTTGACTACTTTTTTTTATTGTGAATCTGTAAACTATTTGAAAAAAGACAATTAACACCACAAAAACCGATGAAACATCTACAAAATTGGCAAAGTTATAAGCGTTTTAAAATGATTTGCTAGACACGGACGGCACTACGTACTAGTGACGTAACACCACCTACGTCCGCTTCGCGCGACAATGACGGAGCGATACTCCCTCCAAAAACTTTAAAGGCGTCTATGTTTTCCATTTTGTGATAAATTATAATTTTTGCTTTTACTTTTTTGTTGTTAATAGTGGGCACTACCGTATAGGGGGGATTATTTTGTTATTTAATTAAGCAACAAATAACAAATAAACTGGAGGTACCATTCGTTAGCTATTGGCCATCGCCCTGCGGATTGCTCATCCTTCATAATGCGAATATTTTAAATACTTACCACTACACACCTACGGTATCATAAAACAACTTGTGAGAACATGATTATACTCTCTCTCTCTCTCTCACACAACTATACTCCATTTATTTTATATGTATCGTCTATTAGGCTTTGTTATTTCACCATAAATACAAAGCTTTGTAATCTATTCATCATTTCCATAAATATTGAAACACAAAATGCCGTTATTTCAAAAATATAACACAATAACTGTCTTTATTTCGCCGTTATTAGGGTTCCGTACCAAAATGGTAAAAAAGGAACCCTTATGGTGCGACTTCGTTTGTCTGTCTGTCTGTCTGTCACACCTGGTTATTTCAGCAACTACTAATGCGATCGACTTAAAATTTGGAACAGTTATAAAGAATGCTTGTCCAACTGAAAAAATTGAAAAAATATTTTTATTTTCATTGCAAAAGGGGCCGGAGTGGGGGACCAAAATTTCAAAGTGAGGTTACTAGGTCAAGTGACATATCATATGAAAGGGCTGGATTTGCACATTTCAAAATATATTTTCATTTAATTTTATGCCTCACAGTTTTCGACATACGATGAAAAATGTCTGAAAAAATACCATCCCCCCCCCCTTATCTCCGAAGTTTGCGGAGCGAAAAATCTGAAATAATTAGAGCTGATAGGAATTGACCTAAATATTGCACCAAAAATAAAACGATGTTCCTAACTATTACAGTTTTTTCAAAATCATCAAAATTCCTTGACAAACAAACTTAGTTATGCGGTCTGGTTTTTTCACTTTATACGTCCAAACTGATACGGAACCCTCAATGCGCGAGTACGACTCGCACTTGGCCGGTTTTTTTTTATAATGCTTTAAAAAATGAAGTATAATTTGATTGCTTACACCATTTCAATAAAATGACAGATTGGTGTACAAGCCGGGCACGTGGCTGGACGGGTACCCAACCCTGTGGCCGGGCGACGGCGACGGCACCGTGAACCTGCGCTCGCTGGGCGCGTGCGAGCACTGGCGCAAGCGCAGCCGGCGCGGCGGCCACACCGTCAAGTCGCTCGCCCTGCCCGGCGCAGAGCATCTCAAGATACTTCATGATAAACGGGTCCTGGACTATGTGGAGCTCGTCATGAAGAACTGAGCGTAAGTATTGTGATTGTGTTGGACCGCAGGGCCCCAAGTCTGCTAATGCAACTGTCATAATCGTGTCAGAATGGTCTCTCAATGACATCGTTTTGACCAATGACAAAAGAGATAGTCGTACTCTAAGCCAATGACCGCTTAGGTTTTACAATTGCAATAGCAGAATTAGAGCCCAGATCATAGAAACAAGGGAAATGTGCCAAGGCGCTATTGAGCTTGACGCTTTAATGTGGGCACATTGATCATAATTAAAACGTACACGCTGGCGACGGACCGAACGCGTTCGATGATATAAATACAGTGTTTTAGTTTAGTGTAAGTGTTGAGTGACGAATAACAGTGTTAGATTGAGAGTGTTTGGAATTTGTAATGTGTGGGAGATCTTTATATTCACAAGGAGCGCTTGTTATTGTGTCGCAAACTGTTCTTAAAGTGGCGACAGTGGTTCCCGTACTAATTTGCTATGATGGCATATCTCCTTTTTTCTATGATCTGAGTGTTGGACTTTGTAGTTTGAGCGGAGCTTCCAAAACCTAAATATATGTTTGAATAAGTAGGGGCTTGTGTTGTTCTGAAGAGTTCAGTTTAAAATTGTGAGAAGTCCAAAATCATTTCAAGATTTAGTTTTAATAAGCTAAACTGAATACAACTCAATTTAAGGTTTAATTGGTAGGTTGAACGTTGCGGGTAATCTAAGTTATGGAGAAATGAATCAATATCTGATTTCGATGTTGAAAATGTAAAAAATAAATAAAAAAAGTCATATAATTTATCGAATATCTGGCGCAATCGCATTTGTGCAATACTCTGAAAAAACAAAAGTCTATATAGATACAAGCACGATTGTCAGTAGGTAACTAGGTAAATGATGAATTAAAACAGTAGGTTCTATAGATATCATTGAAATAAAATACTTGTTTCTTGCCAGTTACCTGTAATGCTTTAAACAGAGCTATTTACTTAATTACATTCTGCATATAATATACACTATGTATATACATAATATATCGACATAATGTTACTCTCCACATAAAATTTATTAAAAATAATTTAGATCTAAGCTCTCTTTAAGTAGTAAATTGAACCTTATCACTTTAGTTATAAGGTTTATAATATAAATAAAGGATTATTTTAATATACTCCTATAGTTCTATCTATCATGCCTCAATAATTAAGTGACAAAGCCAAGCTTTTACGGCTGTGATACTCTTTAACATACCCCCTTCCTTTGATCTAAAGTTATGTCGTTCGAAGGAACATGATTTTCAACAACCAATTATAATTTATTATTTAAATTTAATTATGGTTGATTTTTCAAAATCATGTTTTTTCGAATCGTGTCACATTGGTAAAATTATTGAAAAAACTGGATTTTCAACAATCAAGTCTATTCCTTTCAGATTAGAGTTGTTTGTTGAAAATAATGTTTTTTCGAATCGTGTTACTTTGGTTTAAAGGATGTGGTATTGTATTCAATATGAAATTATTTCATGTTCTTGAATATTTGTTATATTCCATGACGAAAAAGTGCTTTTATATTTTTTCTTACCTGTTTTGTGTACAGTACTTTTTATATTTTTTTTACCATTTGGTTGCTGTGTCAGTGTCAATTTTAAACGTATATTTTTGTAGTAGGTACAATATAAAAATGAATTAATAAAATATTCTTTTCCGAATGAATTTTTTGTAGTAAGTATAATAATAATTGTTGGATGCAGATCTGCATATTCAAGTGGACTTTGATATTCGAAATTGACAAGCAATAAAATTCCTAGTCATCACTTGCAATATTTTACTCTAACTTCCAGTTAAGTCTCTGGGCTTGTACTATTTACCAGATAAAATACAAAAATGGAACAACCAAATAAGATAAACGGAATTTATCCAGAAGTAGTGATAAGATACTGCCCCCTGCTCATAACATAAAATACGATAAACTCGTATAAGTCGCCTTAAATGAAGTATAATTATTGTGGTTTTTTTTGTGTGTCATGTCGACGCAAATAAATGCATTTTCTTTCGTTCTTTCTTCTTTTATGTATAGTATGGTATTGTGCTCAGATAATTTACAGGGTGACAAGTTAGACAGTGGAAATATTTTAAAGGGTCATTGTACTCATCATTATGAACAACTTTTACAATGGGACCAACCCCGAAATCGCGAAAAAGATATCAGCTGTTCCATACATTTTGTTAAGTTATGTGAACATAAATGTATGGAATAGCTGATTTTTTTTTCGCGATATCAGGGTTGGTCTCATAGTAAAAGTTGTTCATAATGATGAGGGACCCCTTAAAATATTTCCACTGTCTAACCTGCCACCCTGTATAATAATTTATTTTTATTATGATTCAGATATCTTATAGTTGTTATGACGAACAAGAAATTCGAACTCTATAGGTATTTAAATTAAACATTCGTAATTATTACATAAGGATTGTTTGATAAATGTCATGTTATTATTGTTTTGTATATATGTCCAATGTATAATTACTTTTATTTCGATGAAATGATTTTATTTTTGTAAGGATATACATATACTATTTAAAAAAACCGAATATGATTAATATTATACCGAATACAAAGGGTGGTGAAATGTGGACTTAGCGAAGGAATTCTCTTTCGATTTAGTGCAGAACCAACCTTGAAATCACTAAAAAGAAATCAACTGTTCCATACAAAATACCCATGTCAGTCGGAAAAATGTATGTATCATTTTTTTCGCTATTTCAGGATTGGTCCGTAAATCGAATGAGATTCGAATATTCTTTTAATAAATTATATCTACCAGTCACCCTGTATAAGGATCAAGGAATGACATCCTGTTTTACTTAAAAGTTAAAAACTGGAAATAAAATTAAAAGATAATGACTTGGTTATTATATCTCATATTCATAAGTATTGGATGATAATAAAACACTGAAGTGTAATAATATTTTTTTTTTCGAATCAATTCACTTAAGATCTAAAATGAATGTTTTATAATACATTACATATAGGTACCAATAAAATATGTTAGATTATATTTAAGTAGGAAAAAATTACACATTCATCTTCATATCGCAATAACTCGAATTTGTTCTCGCAGTCTAATCAGTGCCTAATCATTTTAGTTTCAAATCGATTAACAATCGAACTATCAATCGAATAGTTTGATCAAAAGATAGCTGTTTACCTAATCCAAAGCTAATTAGCGAATCCATTTTACTAGATTGCAAATATTCCCTAAAAATAAACACGTAGGTACCATACAATAAGAATTTTACGTAATATTATTTATTAAATACTAACTCCTTACTTATAAACGATGATTAAATTAAATTGCTCTTAAGTCAAATTCTCTATTCATTGGCATAGAAATGACAAGGATACACTAGTTGTATATTTAATCAGTGGTTAAATTAAGAGGCGTTTATAAATAAGGGGGTAACTGTGTTGTTTAAAACGATTTAAATTAAATTTATTTACAATGCATTGTCTTAGACACATATGAGATTGTTAAAAGAAATAAAAATAAACCCAAATTAATATTTATTTTATTTTGTACCTCATTCCCGTACTTATAACGAACAGTCATAACTCCAAGCCATTTTCCCGCCTTCTGGAATTTCGAAAAAAAGTATCAATAGGTATGTACACTAGAAATGTTTTGAATTTAAATAATTGTTAATATGTGCATGAACTAGTTAGTACCTTTGTGCAAAATAGATGACTGACGACGAAAATGTAGTATCTTAAGAAATTTTCCTAGGCGTAGGAAAATCAATACAGTGACTGACTTAGGGTGCGTTTCCATCAGAGATGTGTGCGAGGGATGTGTTTGAAAGAACCAATAGAATCGCTTCATTTACCTACGTTATCATTTGTCTCAGGTAAGTGAAGTGATTCTATTGGTTCTTAACAAACATCTCTCGCACACATCTCTGGTGGAAACGCACCCAAAGTCAGGAATATAGAAATAACTCTACGAGTAATTATTTTTAGGGTACATCTAATCTATAAAAAAAAACGCAACAATCTGTAATAAACATGTATTTAACTTTGCATTTCATCAATCAGCCGTATTGACTATTACTTTCGTTAACCATGCTAAGGATGGGTTCACACTTATGCAAACACAATTTACCGATAATGTCACACAAAAATGTATGCTGTTACATGAATTTTAAATTGATGTTTGCATAAGTGTGGGCCCACCGTAACCTACAGCGGTTTACATATAAAAAGGACGCACTAGATAAATACACCTTACATAGCCTTGATGTAAAGCTTAATACATAATACTAGGGTAAAGCGGCCGACTAGGTTCGGTGTTACAAAATCGACGTTCCCTACGTCACGGGGTCTCATCAGGAACAAAGTAACATTTGTTGAAATAACTCATAATAGATGGCGTTATATGTATCGATTTATTATTGATGTTTGTGTAAAATTGAGAACATGAAAAAATACATCATGAAAAATATTTGTTAAAATTTTGAAAAATGCGTTAAGCACAGAAAATTGTATAGCCCGAAGATAGCCCGCGCTAAATCGGTTACATTTCTTTGTATGAGATGAGGCATCTGTACATATAGTATTATATTATCTGTGCCTACGTATAATCCCCTAACTACAAATGACAAATTTTACAGGAGAGCGCTTCAGATTTAAACGCGCGTATATAATGTTCTAAAAGAGAAATTTAGTGTGTGGTTTTAATGTTCAATAATTAGGCCAACTTAAAAAAATAGACTTGGAAAAAATGGAGCTCATCAAACTGCAAGAAGATAATCGGTTACAATCACAAAAGGCAAAAGTAAATTTTAGGAAAAGTCCAAAGGAAAGGATTACTAACATTTTTATATAAAACCGAATTCAAACCATCACCAACAAATGGAAAGATTTTTCAAATAATCATTGTGAAATAATTAAACAAGGGGAATAGAAAATTCTAATTATTTTATAAAGGATTATGCATAACGAAGTTGAAGAATTCTTTCTAGATGTTAAATCGGAATTGGAAGAAATTTTGGAAGCCAACAGTCGATACGTCGTTTAAAGAGCACAAGGTTTCAAAGGCATCACCACCTGTCAAGTTACCTAAGATAACTATACCAACATTCTCAGGTCAGTACACAGAATGGATAAGATTCAGAGATTTGTTTATATCACTAATACACAACAATAAGGATATTGATAACGTGCAGAAGTTACGATACATTATTTAAAGGGACACTTGACTATTTTTATTAAACTGAACGATAGTTTAGGGTGGCCACGAAAACAAAAAACACAAACCACGTATTTACCACTAAGGGGATTGTACGTAGGGACCGTCGAAATGAGATACATTTCATTACAGATTTCCAAAGAACTACACAAACAAGACGGTAACTCAATAAATATCAATCAAAACTAGTTGATTGCAACCGAAGGTCAATTCTCGTAATCATTAGCACTATCACTGGAAGTTGAATGAACTGACTTTGATTAACTAAAGGTGAGTAGGTAGGTATTCACTTTTTCAGTTTACGAAAATACCAATGTTTATACTATGCGATCAAAATAAGAACAGGACTGACCTTGCGCCATATTGTGACGTTTTGTATTGAAAAATATATTACAATATATTTGGTAAGTAAATTAAAGTTAGATAAATAATGCGAAAAAAAAAATGATTCGAAAATTGTTTTTCCTTGTAAGACTTACTTTCCAAGTGATAGTTCACCATTCGAGATCATTGACGTTCCTATTCTTATCGCTACCCCTTTTCGGCTTTTGCATAAACAAAAACTAACGTTGTATAACGCAAGGCCGTGAGTGTGTGTGAGTCGTGCGTCTCGGCACCTATAACATAGGATTTAAATATAATTGGCGAAAGGTAACGGCAAAAAATCCATACACTGAAAACCCAGAATCGACAGCAATGAAATGTTTACGAACGGGTTAGCTTTAATAGACTTTAGATAGTACCAAAGTGCAAAATCCGTGGGGTATGGAAGTTACAGCCTGACCTCTTGGTAGTTCTAGCCACCCTATACTACGAAGGTCATTTAAACTGGTCATTTTATTGTAGTCCACGTGGGTGGAGTCGCGGGCAAAAGTTAAGTCTGTATTTAAGCTTATATGTTGATTCTGACATAATTATGAAACAATTGCTCTCACATTGAAAATATCATAGCATTATTAGTAAGGGTTTGTAGACATGATTTTAATATGAAAAAAAAAATCCCAGTTTTTCGAATAAATGAAAACATTTTTTTAATGTACAAAATAAGCCTACTCAGACCGCACATAAGAAGTTTGTGTCGACTCTGGGTATTTTTGTAGCCATCACCTTTTGGTGCACTAATACACCTCTGCCTACCCTACGGGGAATAGAGGCGTGAAATTATAACATAAGATGAACAAGTCGGCCGCTATTTTCTAAAATGCGAACACAACGATTACTCCTCATATCCGCCTTTAGAAGCACTTAAACGGGAACAATAACTTTTATCTTTCAAATACCTACGTTTACATTCAGATTCAATCAATCTCACTGTTTTCGCATTACTATAAACTAAACGTTAACAGCACTACAAACAATATAAACAACAAAGAGACAATAATTAAATTAGGATGTTATACAGGGTGGCAGGTTAGACAGTGGAATTATTTTAAGGGGTCATTATACTCATCATTATGACCAACTTTTACTATGGGACCAACCCTGAAATCGCGAAAAAAAATCAGCTGTTCCATACATTTATGTTAACAAAACTCAACAAATTGTATGGAACAGCAGATTTTTTTTTCGCGATTTCCGGGTTGGTCCCATAGTAAAAGTTGTTCATAATGATGAGTACAATGACCCCTTAAAATATTTCCACTGTTTAACCTGCCACCCTGTATACATAATCATATTTACATGCGGAGACTTTTAGGAGAAATCACCAAAAAAATAAAACTAAACTTAATTATTAAAGTACAGTCAGCACAAAACATTTATCACACTGCTACTATTTTATCTAACTTTTTTTGCAACATGATAAAAATTTTGCAATCAACAATTAAAATATTTAAGGGCTATATCATTTTTTTTTGTGTTTACTATCAGTATAATTTTTTCTCATCCCATCATTACATAACAAACATTAAGGGCCGTACCACAAAAAAGATAAACACGTGTTCAACACGAATGCTACCAAAAATAATAGGCACTTGTTAGAATAGAATAGAATAGAATAGAATAATCTTTATTTGCAGTAAAATGTGGTAGGTACATAAGTTGTTCGAAGTAATCGTAGAGATCAGCACATCTTTGTCATATTACTGACATACAAATATTGTCACAGAATTAACAAGTCATGCTAAATAAAGTATACAGTTATGGCTTCATCAATTAACAATAATTCATTCATTATTATTATTTATACCTACATTAAATTAACAAGTCATATTCATGGTTAAAATTATATATGAATGTCATAAACTATTATATTTATTATATTATTAACTCTTCATCACATTGTAGTAGATATTATTATGTCATAATAGAAATTTAATTAATTAATTGCCGCAGTAAGTACGTGATATTATTCATTTATTGCATTTAATCAATTCTTCTACAGTATAATAACATTTCGTTAGAAGCAATTCTTTTAGTTTTTTTAGAAATAAAGAGGTTCGGAGTTGCTTCAAGTTATTTGGAATAGCATTATAAATACGACCACACATCACAAAGCAGTTTTTTTGGTAAAGAGTTGTTTTAGGAACTCGCGGTAACACGATTCTATCCGGATTTCTAGTATTTCTCGGGTACATTTCTTTTGCTCTCGTAAAGAAGTCGGGGTGTTGTCTCACAAATTTTGCGACTTCATAGATGTACATGCAGGGCAGCGGTAGTAAGTTAAACTTTTTAAAAATAGGCTTACACGAATGCCATGGTGCAGCACCACATATGGCCCTGACAGACTTTTTTTGGGCAATAAACGCCCTATTTATGTTAGTGGAGTTTCCCCAAAGTATTAGACCGTAGTTTAGGACTGATGCGATATGGCCGTGATATGCCATGAGAACAGTTTTAGGGTCCGAAATCTTTCTAAGTTTTGCCAGAACGTAAACAAATTTATTTATTTTATTACAAACCTTTTCTACATGTGCCTTCCAATTTAAGTTTTTGTCAATGACTATACCCAAAAATGAAGTTTCGTTTACGTCTTTTATATTTTCACTCGCGTATTTAATGTTTAAGTTTTGTAGCTTCTTACCATAAGTACTAAATTGAATGTATTGAGTTTTGGTCAAATTAACTTGCAAATTATTGTTATGGAGCCATTTAATTATAAAATTAATCGTATTATTTATGTCATTTATATAATTTATATTGGAATAGTTGGATGTCATAATAAGAGAGATGTCATCGGCGAATAAAATACAAGGGTTAGGGGTTACACTTGGTAGGTCATTGATATAAATCAAAAACAATAGGGGTCCGAGAATACTGCCTTGGGGTACCCCAGAGTTATTGACCCTAGGTTTAGATCTGTGTGCCTTTAATTCCCTTTTATTATTTACACTCATAATTTCAACACATTGTTCCCTATCGTTTAAGTATGTGTCAAACCATTTGTGGGCCGGGCCCCGAATACCATATTTTTCTAATTTATGTAATAGTAATTTATGCGAAACAAGATCAAAAGCACTTTTCATATCGAAGAATATACCAGTTGTTTGTTTATTACAATCTAGGTTTTCAGAGATTTTTTTAATGAGATTAAAGCAAGCTAGAGTTGTGGACTTGCCCTTCTGAAACCCGTATTGCTCATTTCGCAATAAGTTGTGTTTCATAACAAAGTTATTTAAACGTTTATACATGGCTACCTCGAACACTTTTGAAATTATAGGGACAAGAGTTATCGGTCTGTAGTTACCTAGTAGAGATTTATCGCCTTTTTTGTATAATGGTTTTACTATAGATTTTTTTAGTAGGCTAGGGAAATTTCCTTCGCTGAATGAGAGATTAATTAAATAGGTTAAAATGGGTGTAAGTTCAATCGAACAGTCCTTTAATATTCTTGTACTGAATTCATCGTAACCTACTGAGTTCGTATTATTAAGTGATAGGATTATTCTCAGAACTTCAGGACAGTCGCATGGTTTAAGATAAATACTATTACATGTACTAGGTATGTTCACATAGTTTAAATTTCGATTGTCTGTGTTGTTTTGTTTTGTATGGATATCTATTAAATGGTCATTAAAGGCTTGTGCTATTTCTATCGGATCCGTAATAAGACAGCCGTCCTTATTTATCTCATTTATAGAATCTTTTATTTCTATACCTTCAGATTCCGTTTTAATTAACTGCCACGATGCTCTACAAATATTTTTGCAGGTGCTCAGTTTGTTATAGTTGTAGTTTTTCATAGAATTAAAAATACATTTTCGTAGTAATTTGGAGTACGCCTTAATTGTTTTAGCACTAACTTGTATAAAACAAGTGTGTATTATTTTTGGTAGCATTCGCGTTCTACAGACTGATGTTTATCTTTTTTGTGGTAAGGCTGTTAAGCCCGTCACAGACGTAGCTATAATATATATTAATATGAATCATAGCAAGGCATATTACGATATATTTTCTATATACATTTTCGAGTGACCACACACGCAGCTTTATATTTCTATGACGTCACCAATACATTATACCGATATATTAATATACAGGGTGTAAAAAGACACATCACCAAGCCGACACCTACGCATTCTATACGTGTAACTAAGTAACTTTGAGCAAAAATAATTGCTGAGAAACGACTTTTATTTTTAGGTATAAAAAACAGCAGATTTTTGTAATTACGCGCTACCGACTGTGCCTATGGGTGTTTTGATTTGTACGGGACGGGGGAAGTGGAGTATAGGTCTGCTCTGGCCCTTGAACCCCGCCACTGCCGCCCCAGTGCCGTTTTCGTGAAAAATTAAAAAAAATATTGAAACTTTAACCTTCAATATCTCCATAACTAGTCGGTTCCCAGGTATGGTCCAATACAAAAAAATCATCGTATTGATGGGTAGAATATGTGGTTTCAGTTTTCGTTAAGGTCTTTTTACACCCGATATATTATAGCTTCGTTTGTGACGGGCTTTAGTGTTTCAGTTCTAGAGTGCATACAACAACAATACATAGTAAATGCTTATATTCCTCCTTAAAATTCACGATTCAGCACCATTGAGACTGGTCGTGAGGATATACCAACTAACGAGGAATGAACAATGTTAACCTAATTATATTAAAATTAAGGGTATATCACATTTTTAACCAAAACCATGATTTACACACAAATGTTATAATTTACATTCAATTTTAAATCTTTTCAATCCGATATACAAAAAAAAAAACAATTTGACTTTTTATAAATACCTCATCTTATGCTAGAATTGTTAACTTATGCCAGAATAATTAAAACAAAACAACAATTCATAAAAAAACTCCATTACCAAAAAATAGACAAACATTCGTGAATTATCTATAACAATATCTTTATAAGGATAATATAATAGCGTAGACAATTTATGATGAGGCATTTATACAGGGTGGCAGGTTAGACAGTAGAAATATTTAAAGGGGTCATTGTACTCATCATTATGAACAACTTTTACTATGGGACAAACCCGGAAATCCCGAAAAAAAATTTGCTGTTCCATACATTTTGTTGAGTTATGTGAACATAAATGTATGGAACAGATGATGTTTTTTTCGCGATTTCAGGGTTGGTCCCATAGTAAAAGTTGTTCATAATGATGAGTACAATGACCTCTTTAAATATTTCCACTGTCTAACCTGCCACCCTGTATTTTTTCTTTAAATTTATTTATCCCGAATTATGTGTTAAACCGAAACTTTAAAGCACACATTTCACATTCACCGCCATCAACGCCTTAAGTAATTAGTTTTACTTTGTATTATTTGTTCGATTCCTACAATAACATCATTTCGTAGTTTCCTTACTGGAGGTCTCATGCGAGACCTCGTAGGGAACCCCCTCTCACTTCACTGTGCACTTTCTAACTACACTGCGTTTAAAGCGTATGTTTTTATTGTTTACCATACATGTTTTTCATACATGTTTTTATTATACCTTAGAAAACGTTTGTATGAATAGCTTGGGAATTAAAACTTTGTAAAATATTATAAAATTGCGCCTCTAATTTTACAGCAATACAAAAAGTGTTCAGAAAAAGTATCCTTGTACAATCAGCATCAAAAGAAAATTGTAATGAGTTTCAAAACTGTTTTAAAGTAACATAGTAAGTATAGTATTTTACAGTTTTTTTTTCTTGTGTCTTTGTTGTTTTCTATTATTATTTCTTGTTTTTTTTTTAAAGATAAACATTATTGTTTATTACAGGTACATACCTTCTGTTTTTCCTGATTCTTTATAGAAAATCGAAATGCTTTTTTAAAATGAAGATATTTAAAATTTTAGGCTATTCATTGACTTATGACGCTGAGTGTACAAGTAAACACATTCATAGAGGCACTATTAAAAATATTTTAAATTATACTGTCACGTTAAAATTTCGAAGCACACCCAGACGAATTACACCATACTTTAGGTGTGCTTCGTCTGGGTGTGCTTCGTCTGGGTGTGCTTCGTTTGGGTGTGCTTCGTGGAATACCTCAAAATTTCATACATATTCCAATATTTTATGTATCTACAAAAGTTAATCTAAAGTGTTTGACTGCATTGGTTACATATTACACTTACACACATGTAAGGCATTGTTTTAATAATTTAAGTCTTATGCTACTATCCTAACCTTTCTACACCTGCCGGCCTAGCATGACCACGATAGAAACGGGTTTTGTCTACATAGAAATAGACAAAGTGACAGATTGTAGAAACATTTCTACCGTATCATTCATAAAACGTAGAAATGTTTCTACAATCTGTCACTTTGTCTATTTCTATGTAGACAAAACCCGTTTCTATCGTGGTCATGCTAGGCCGGCAGCACGTTTGGTGAAATGTTTATACGAATGTTACAGAATTTTAATTCTATACTTTGCAGACCGCACGCGGTTATTTATGCTTCATAGAACTTACAGTTGCGGTCGTTTAGACATAGTTATTTTTAGGGTTCCGAACCAAAATGGTAAAAAAGGAACCCTTATGGTGCGACTTCGTCTGTCTGTCTGTCTGTCACACCTGCTTATTTCAGCAACTACTTATGCTATCGACTTGAAATTTGGAACAGTTATAAAGAATGCTTGTTCAACTTTATTTTATATTAATTTAAATAGACCTTCATTTATCATCCTTGTAGACGGCACAAAAGATATTCAGCATTTTTGTAAAACGTAAGTCTGACAAATGAGACCATTTTGTATTCTTTAACGATAACCGACCCGCACTGGGTCCGCGTGGTGGACTGGGGCCCACTCCCTCTCACAGAGAGGAGGCTGCGTCCCAGCAGTGGGAACATTGTAGGTTGATTATGCTATGCAATGTTTAAAGCTGATCTAATACAACGCACTTGCTCTATCCCACGGATAAATTTAACAGGTAGCTTTTTACCCGACGACGGCAAAGCCAAAAGGAAGGGTTATGATTTTTCAAAGAAACTACACAATGAGGACGATAAAAAGGAGGCGACAATTTCCCGGCTACTTTGCACACAGATACAAACATTTAGCCAAACGGGCTATCACTACAATACAAATATAGAATGTATAGGAACAGAGACACATCTTAAGATCATAAAATTAAAGACGATGGAAAAATTTTAATTATAAATAATCAGTTTGATAATGCAAGGGAAGCATAAAAAAATAGAACATAATAAAGAGAAAGAGAAACTTTAGTAAGAGGTGTTCTCTGTCCCCAAACATTTTAATAAAGTCTGTTTAAAAATTTGCTTTACACTTTCTGTCACAAACATTTGACACAAAAAGTCAAGTAAACGATTTTAGATATTGTTTTTCTGCCATGTTGATAGGTAAATATAATTTTTAAACAGACTGTACCCACACAATTTCTACCACACATTAAACATTAGCAAGCCTCGCCCAATGGTTACACGATACTGTTCCTTATGCCGTACACGTTAGAGCGCATATTGCTCTAACATCAGTTTGTCCGCCGTCTTTAAGCCAATAAGCGATGACACCCACACTGCCCAAGCACCATATTTCATGAAAAAACACACTATCGAGTAAAGTCTATTTTTCTTCTTTTCTTCTTTTATCTGTCAGGGATTATCTAATCCCTGACAGATTTTCATGAGTTAGGATTTGAATAAAATACCAAAATTTTTCTTCCAAAATCGAAATATCAATTTGGCTGGCAATTATTGTTGGATCTTTTTTATCAAGTTATTTGTAAATAAATTCAATAGTGCGTTTACAGTTTAAAGCATAATAACAAAATATAAATATATTATGTATTTGAGTACAAAATTGAATACACTATATTCCATTTTCCACTTATATGCATTGAATTTTCGTTGGTTTTTTTGCCGAAAAGGGCAATTATTCTCATAATTCTGAACAATTACTATGGGACCAACCCTAAAATCGTGAAAAAAAACAGGCGTTTCTTAAAAAAACCGGACAAGTGCGAGTATGCCTCGCGCCCTAAGGGTTCCGAAATATGATCATAGATGGCGCTACTGCATACTTCCAATGGCGCCATCTATGAGCAGATGGCTTCACTTATGGTCCGGTGACTGACGGCGGACAACAAAGTGATCCTATAAGGATTCCGTTTTTCCTTTAGAGGTACGGAACCCTAAAAAACCTCAAGGGTTCTCGACAAAATGTAGGGCGTGTCTGTTTTTTTTCGCGTTTTCAGGATAGTATAAATTGTTTATAATGATGAGTGGCCTCCAAACCCAACGAAAATTTACCGTGGTTGATTAGTAGCCAAACTATGAACGGAATAAATTGCATTTTATACCGTGTGTATGACAGCGTGTGTAGCTTTAAAATCTGCCGAGAATTTCAACATGTTTTTTTTTTGTTGAACTCAAGCAATATTTACTACAAAAGCTTGTATTATTACCTTTCAACAGAGATTCAGTTGAAATTCTCCGCATGGCGCATTGAACCAATGATAGTAACCATAGCCAGGATACTCTATGACCAACTGGGAATAAGCGCAATAATATTAAGGTGCAAACACACTTGATCGATTTCGTCGAAATAGTGAACATTATCGGCCGATGTATCGAGCAAGTCTGTGAGCAACATGATTTATCAAGCAGATTTATGAAGTCAAGTCATGGTTCTGGGTACCAGTGTGGGATGTCAACAGTATGCTGGTGGAATTGTTGGAAATAGACCGAGATTGAGATCAATGAACACAGGAACTTATGATACGAACGTAATTGACATTTGGTAGAATTAGGACTACACAAATATGGCGATTCAACGAATAAGTAATACAAGGGATCGATGTTAAAATAATTGATAAAAAAGGCTAACGCAACCTCAGATCATAGAAACAAGGAGATATGATATCATAGCAAATTAGTACGGGGACAACTGTCGCCACTTTTAGTACATTTTTCAACACAATTACAAGCGCCCCTCGTGAATATAAAGATCTCCCACACATTAACAATTCTGCACACCCTCAATCTAACACTGTTAATCGTCACTCAACACTAGCACTAAACTAAAACACTGTATTTATATCATCGATCGTGTTAATTCGTCGCCAGCGTGTACTTTTGTACTACGCCCAATTTGCTCAAATTAAAGTATCAAGCTCAATTGGCACATCTCCCTTGTTTCTATGATCTGAGAACGCAACATTTAGATAAATAGTTGAAAGTGCATTTAAAAAATCGAAACAAATAAATAAAGAAATCGTAACTTTATCAAACTTCAGTTGCGATTCAAATTAATTTCACTGAATTTGAAATCAATAAATCCAACATTATATTGAACAGATAACAAAATCTATTTCACATTTCGTTAAGACATAGACAATTACAATAATACATTAACTCTTTCAGGAACCCAAGAGATACACGGACAAATAGTTAACACCTATATTTATATTTCACCATAGAAAATTGCAGTATTAAAATCAACTATAAGGCTGGCACTATAACCATTAAAATATATGCAAAACAATTTTTCCATACATTTTATTGATTGCGGTCTACGAGACCGCCGGCGGTTTCCCAAGTAACACTAGCGCGTCCGCGTCCAACAATTCCCCCACTGGGTCCATTAGAGACGGAAGAAGACAAACTGATAGGCGTGGCGCTACCTGTTGAACAGCAGGTCGGGGCGGTAGTACACGTAGATGCCGAGCAGCACCGTGGCCGTGGCGAAGACGGCGCGGCGCGACAGCGGCAGGCGGCGGAGCGCCGCCGGGATGCAGCGCCGCAGCCGCACCGCGAAGCCGCCGCGCGGCGCGTTGCGAGCGATCTGGCGACGCTTCATGCGCTCCTCGTCTAGGCGACGCTGTTCTTCTCTGTAGGAAATAGGCATATTTTGTAGGTGTTCATTTTAGAGTCGAAGCACAAAAATACTTAAGGCGCGGCAGCTCACTTGGTTAGAGCGATGTCACCTTGCGGCAGAGGTCGGTTCATGTCCCGCCCGCGTCAGTCGTATTGGAAATCTCTTATACAGGGTGGCAGGTTAGACAGTGGAAATATTTTAAGGGGTCATTGTACTCATCATTATCAACAACTTTTACTATGGGACAAACCCTGAAATCGCGAAAAAAGGATCAGCTGTTCCATACATTTTGTTGAGTTATGTGAACATAAATGTATGGAACAGCAAATATTTTTTTCGCGATTTCAGGGTTGGTCCCTTAGTAAAAGTTGTTCATAATGATGAGTACAATGGCCCCTTAAAATATTTCCACTGTCTAACCTGCCACCCTGTATATTTAACTAGCTGTTCCCCGCGGTTTTACCCCCGTTGCTCGGTTCTTAAGGGTCATAGCGTGATGTTAAATAGCCTATACTATTCTTCATGCATCTGGCTATCTTTTAAAAAAAGATTTTTCGAATCCGACTGCTAGTTCCCGAGATTAGCGCGTTCAAACAAACTCTTCAGCTATATAATATCAGTATAGATAACAAAAATACTTTTGTTATCTATACTAATAATTGCTATTAAACAGCATGAGACCGTCGCGTCGATCGATTACATTAAAAGCACATAATGACTCCAACTTAGCTTCTACGGTCGTGTACCGAACTTGCACTGGTATATCTAGTCAACATATAATAAGTTATACAAGTGTATTATAAGCAGCGTTTACTATCAGGGCCCCAATTCTGCTATTTGAATAGTGTAAGAATAGTGTCATAACGACACCATTACTATCAAAACCTAAGCGGTCATTGGCTTAGAGTAAGACTAACTCTTTCGTCATTGGTCAAAACGATGCCATTGAGACACTATTCTGACACGATTATAACAATTGCATTAGCAGACTTGGGGCCCAGATGGGCCGTAATGTGCACATTTACTAACATAATAAGGCCTAAGTTCACCGACAAGATAACAGATAAATTGAAAACGGCCGTTTAACATGAATTTTTGTATAGAAAAAGATATGATAAACAGCCGTTTTCAATTTGACGGAGTGTTATCTTGTCGGCGAACTTGGCCCTAAATCTTGGAGAAACAGCACCTTAACCATCACACTTCACACTAATATTATAAAAGTGAAAGTTTGTGTGTATGTTTGTTACTTCTTCACGCTGAAACGGCTGGACGGACTTGGATGAAATTTGGCAAAGAGGTAGCCTGGGACCTGGAGAAACACATAGGCTTTTCATTCATTTTCCGCAGACGAAGTCGCGGGCAACAGCTAGTAGGACATGAAAATCTCTAAGGTGTATCAAAACATAAACAACATAGTGTGAACTTACTCTCTCCTCTCCAGCGCGGCGACTTCGGCCTCGAGATCAGTGGGGTCGTTGTCTTCGTACAGCTGCTTGGCCGTCACCAGGATGTCTTCGAATGGCAAGTCATCCGGTAACTGGATAACGGAAACTGTTTTAATGCTATGTAGGATAGCGATTGGCCACTATACCAGGGGGAAAAAGGTTGGACAAGATCCATATAGTGGCGAAAGGCGTGGGCCAAAATGGGCCACTGTCTACGGTCTAGCGCCCCAGCCCTTATACTGCGAATGGGTCAAGACTCTAGAGAGGTTTTGGAATACAACTACTTTCAGAACTAGCTTACTTCTTATCTCTGTACTCCTCGGCCACTGACTGTCTTTAGGTAAAATCCATATGACATTGTCATCCAAGTCACATTTATACCAAATTTCAGCTTAGTCCAGCAAGTGCTTGAAAAATGAATTTCAAAATTTGTACCGAACAGACAGACAAGATAGCTAGTTTATAGAAATGTGGTAATTAACCTAAATCAAAGAACATTAAAAAAATATTTAACCACGTTTTTATTAACTCGCTTTTTTAGGGTTCCGTAGTAAAACTAGCAACCCTTATAGTTTCGTCATGTCCGTCTGTCTGTCTGTCTGTCCGTCTGTCTGTCTGTCCGTCTGTCTGTCCGTCTGTCACACCCTCGTCAAATCTACAGTTCATAACCAATTTGTATGAAACTCTGCAAGTAGATGTCTTGTATGTGCCGCCAAAAAGACCTGTAGTGAAATCACAAAAAATAAAATAATTAGGGGTGGCCCCCATACATGAAACTGAGGGATGAAAAAAAAAATTACGCGCTCCCCTTGGTGTGGGGTATCGTTGGATAGGTCTTTGAAAATAACATAAAGGTTTCTAAATGACTTTTTTGTTTAAGCGCATATTTAGTGAACTAAAAGCTCCGAAACTCGTTAAAAAAGTGTCCCCCCCCTGTAATTTTCCAACCACGTTATCTAAAAATGTAAAAAAAATCAAGCTTATAGCATCTAATAAATACACTCGATTAAAATTGGTTTGAACAAGATACGTCAATAACTTTTTGAAATATTCACTATTTTCAGTTTTGAGTTTGAGGACCGCAAAAATAACAAAATAAAAATGTTATGAAGTACAAATATACATATATTTGCGGTCGGAAGACTGAAATACTTCTTGCTACGGAACCCTAGACTGAGCGTGGTCCGACACGCTCTTGCCCGGTTCTTTTTTTGAGAACGTTGCTCCACGCTAGGATTTCTCCTGTGTCGTGAGTGCGTTCACAAATTTCACATACACAAACAGCCAGACCTATGTGCAATGCGGGAATCGAACCCGCGACACGTCGCGCAGCAGCTAATCTCTCAGCCACTGCGACAACCGTGCGGTCGCTTTCGTGTCTGTCTGTCTGTCTGTTCGGTACAAATTTTGCAATTATGTTTTCAAGCACTTCCTGTCATCGTACTAAGCTGTAATTTGGTATACCTCTGTAATCTGGATGACAATGCAATATTATGGACTAAAAAGTAAAAAACCGGACAAGTGCGAGTATGCCTCGCGCCCTAAGGGTTCCGAAATATGATCATAGATGGCGCTACTGTATACTTCCAATGGCGCCATTTACGAGCGGATGGCTCCACTTATGGTCCGGTGACTGACAGCGGACAACAAAGTGATCCTATAAGGGTTCCGTTTTTCCTTTTGAGGTACGGAACCCTAAAAAATAATAATTTGAAAAAAAAAAAAATTTAAAAACGTGGTTTTTTAATTATTTTTTTTAAAAACCACGTTTTATATACACATTGTATATACATTTCTTTTTTTTAATTATTATTTTTTATACAAATGTTATTCTGATCAAACTCACCCTAGACAACAAGCAATGCAGCATAGCCATATCACACTCGCAGTTATGCACCTCGTCGGCCCGGTACAGCACGATGGCGGCCGTGACGTACACGGGGAACAGCGGGGGGGCGCACAGGAAGTAGTCGTACAGCCGCACCACGTCCGCGTACTTGTTGAGGCTGTGCCCGAACCACGTCAGGTACCACGGCAGGGCGAACATCGTGCCCACTTGCGCTCTGCAATAAAAAAGATGTGGCCGTCGTCGAAACGCACATACAAGGGAGCAGTGGCGTGCCTACAGGGCAAGCCCGAGGGTATATCCCTAAATTTTTCATGAATGTGAGTAGCGTACAATAAAAAACACTTACAATCACGAAAAATTACGCGAAATACCCTCGGGCTTGCCCTGTAGGCACGCCACTGCAAGGGAGTAGAGAGCGGCGGCGGAGAATGGGAACATTCCCACCACCTACCCGTGGCCAAACCGACAACTTAGTCATATAGGCCGAATCATGAGACGGCTGCGGGCATAGCAACCTTGGCAATCTTATTTTAGTTGCCCGCAGGCGCTTCTTGATCTCTACAAGTTAGGTATGTTTCTTTGCGTAGGGATGTGCCATTCGCAACTTTTCCCCTTCTGCTGCCGGCCTAGCATGACCACGATAGAAACGGGTTTTGTCTACATAGAAATAGACAAAGTGACAGATTCTAGAAACATTTCTACGTTTTATGAATGAAACGGTAGAAATGTTTCTACAATCTGTCACTTTGTCTATTTCTATGTAGACAAAACCCGTTTCTATCGTGGTCATGCTAGGCCGGCTGGGGCATTGACGTCACAGCCACAGTTAACTTCGTGATCGCGCCGGGATTTTCTTCTGGTATTACGTTTCGTTGAAGCGACGACGGAGAGAGGGCATGACGACATAAGCGAGCGTCATGCCGCTTGCCGTCACGTCAAACTCAGGTCAGTACCTAGGTATCCTAGTAGGTGAGTATGGTACCTATAAATAATGTACCTCCTGATGGATTAAGATAATTATGACGAACTTCGAACCCTGGTTTTCAGATTCCATCCTACCAAGACTCACTTGTCTTAGCACTCGGCGAGCTTCCTATCAGCCCTGTTGACGACGGGCTGCAGGTAGTTGAGCAGGTGCTGCGTGGGCTGCATGGTACCTGCTAATGTACCAGGGTCCCTAACAGGTGGAAATAATTATCAGGAACTTGGAACCCTGGTTTCCAGATTCCATCCTACTAAAACTCACTTGTCTAAGCACTCAGCGAGCTTCCTATCGGCCCTGTTGATGACGGGCAGCAGGTAGTTGAGCAGGTGCTGCGTGGGCTGCATGGTGGTGTGCATGAAGGGCGCCAGCGGAGCGCCCGGCCCGTGCGACAGCCGGCACAGCAGCGGGAACGAAGCCCGGTCCCCGCACACCAGTAGTAGCGTAATCGCGACGTCGTGGTAGCCCTGGGGGCAAGGTAAATATTGGAAGAAGAAAGAAAGAATGTTTAATACGGTAGTGGACTACTATTAAAAAAGTACAAATAAATTATTTTATTCCAAAGACGGAATATGTTAGTTAGTTAGTTATACCACCTGTTTTCCGCACTTAGCCTCTTGATTGGGCCATTGTGCGTGTGTGACCGCAGGAACGAGATCGTGGTCACAAGACGGAATATGAATAACAAAAAAGTAAAAAAATAAAAAATAGTTTATCACAAAATGGAAAACATAGACGATTTTAAAGTTTTTGGAGGGAGTATCGCTCCGTCTTTGTCGCGCGAAGCGGACATAGGTGGTGTTACGTTACATATCATGAATGCCGTCCATGTCTAGCAAATCATTTTAAAACGCTTATAACTTTGCCAATTTTGTAGATGTTTCATCGGTTTTTTTGGTGTTAATTATCTTTTTAGGCTTCCGTACCAAAAAAATCAGCTGTTCCATACATTTTGATCGTGTTGTAGTGCATTTAAGTATGGAACAGCTGATTTTTTTTTTCATATTTCAGTGTCGGTCCCATAATAAAAGTTGATCATATTCATGAGTACTTTCACCTCCTAAAATATCCGCACTGGTTTTAATTTTACCCTGTATAGTGCACTGGAATGAAATCTAAATGAATGTCCATCAATTAATGGCAATAGGCACATCTCCTATTACGTAACTTATCTGTCGAAATGTAAGTGTGCTATGCACTTGTGTCTACTCCTTCAACGCTGCACAAACGATGGACAATTTGTCCGCGACGGTAGAACCTATGGAAATCTTTTTGTCCATCATGTCACATGTGCGTTATTGCATAGATTTTCATAGGAGTCCATTACACGGTAGGTTTTGCTGTCAGTTTAACCACAGTCAAGGTGTGACTGACGGATAACCTACCGTGTAGTAAAAGCTGTATGTTACCACTTTTGTATATTTTAATACTAGCTTCCGCCCGCGGCTTCGCCCGCGTTTTTGGGATAAAAAGTAGCCTATGTGTTATTCTGATGTATAAGCTATATTACTGTAAAGTTTCATCAAAATCCGTTCAGTAGTTTTTGCGTGAAAGAGTAACGAACATCCATACATCCATCCTCACAAACTTTCACATTTATAATATTACTAGCTTCCGCCCGCGGCTTCGCCCGCGTTTTTGGGATAAAAAGTAGCCTATGTGTTATTCTGATGTATAAGCTATATTACTGTAAAGTCAGGCGCGATCCCAGGGGGGGGGGGGGTCACGGGGGACATGACCCCCCCCAAAATCGTACAAAAATACGCCAAACACGGTAATTCACGGTATAGCACGTCGGCATTAATTGGTATGACCCCCCCTAAAGCCTTCAGCTGTGGTATGACCCCCCCCCAAAATCGTCGGCTGCGACCGCTCCTGTGTAAAGTTTCATCAAAATCCGTTCAGTAGTTTTTGCGTGAAAGAGTAACAAACATCCATACATCTATCCATACATCCTCACAAACTTTCACGTTTATAATATTAGTAGGATAGGATTGATTTTTATTTGGATTAGTAATATTAAAATAGCTAAACCTCGTAAACTATATCGGCCTTCACTGATTTATTTTTATGTGCGCACGTTTCATGATTGCTCATACCAATAACCCACTTTATGACTACAAAATCAATCCATTAAAACTTTGTAATTTGCGGAACTACGTTCACCTAATAGTGAATTAACCTATTGTTAGCAGTGATAGCCTAGTGGTTTAACCGTGCCTCCCACGGCGAATGGTTCGAGTTCGATCCCGAGGCACGCACCGCTGACTTTTCGTAGTCATGTGCGTATTAGAAATTAATTATCACTTGCTTTAACGGTGAAGGAAAACATCGTGAGGAAACAGGCATGTCCTAGAACCAAAAATTCGAAGACATGTGACGTCCACCAACCCGCACTGGGCCCGCGTGGTGGACTACGGCCCACTCCCTCTCACAGACAGAGGAGGCCTGTGTCCCAGCAGTGGGAACATTATAGGCCGATTATGCTTATGCTATTGTTAGAAGTGTTATATTTTTATTTGTGTGTGTATAGTATTCAATTTTTATTTTTATTATCATTGTTATGTAGGTAGGTAGTTAAAAAGAAATAGCTGTATTTACATTTTCTATACATAGCTCAGATCACTGACCGAGATAATAATAAAAGCGTAACGTTATGGTATGCGCAGTGCATAGACAAGCCTTACATAAATAAAACCGTTCGTTCATATATTTTTTTCTTTAAAAAAAATAATTTTAGTTGCAAAAGTGCCTAAAATATGTGAATTCGACATAGTAGTAAAAAATCGAGAGACATCCAATTTTGACCAAAAATGCTGATCTAAGGTTAAAGAAGGATGTAGCTGTAATCAGTCAGTAATCAGTAGTGTTGCCTTTCGATAGTATTGATTAGTATCAATGTACTATCAATTGTTTTGGACTGTCGATAGTATCGGTAGTTTATAAAGCAATACTATTGATAGTATCGATACTATCAATTGTCCTATCGATAGTATGGCCTTTTTTAACCGACTTCAAAAAAGGAGGTTCTGTATTCGTCCCGTATGTATGTATGTATGTATGTATGTAAGTATGTATGTATGTATGTATGTATGTATGTATGTATGTATGTATGTTTGTATGTGCGCGATTTTCTCAAAAACTACTGATTCGATTTGGATGGGGTTTTTACTACCGTAATCTACATACTTTGAGGAAGGTTTTAGTATATAATACATTAGGTAATCATTCCTATGTACAAAGTTATATGCATAAATGTACTCACTACGTAGAAGATTTACTGTTGAACGAAGTCGTCAAAGTAATCTAACGCGAGATAAAGAACTAAAAAGGGAAAAATAAAAACTTTTTTAACAAAAAATAACCGACTTCAAAAAGCCACTACAAAGAAAATAATAATTTTGGTTTCGGAAGTCGGTGGCAAAAAAAGCAAACAAAAACCAAAGCCACCGACTTCCGAAACCAAAATTATTATTTTCTTTGTAGTGGCTTTTTGAAGTCGGTTATTTTTTGTTAATTAGATGAAAACTTTCGATAGTGGAACTATCGATCGGCAACACTAGTAATCAGTCAATCATGTAACTGTAATAAGAATATAGGCGGCCGGATGTGTGGTTAGTAGGCCACCTGTTTATGCAGATAACTGGCTACATAACATACCTACAAATTACAATGCTATTGGAAATTCATGTCATAACAAAATCGGGTTTCTATCAACGCGCATATTATGTATAAATAACAATGGGTATGCGTAATACAAGCATTGCAAATTACAACTAAATAAAATTACAAGTCCCCCAATGTGATTTTATTTCGTTATACCAATTTCAGCTGTATTTGAAAGAAGGTAAAGTCGAGTTTCAATTGTTGATGCCTATTTCGCCCCTCTTGATTTCCGCTGAACTAACCACAAGTTTTATTAGATAGCATAAACATTATGTAATACTATTTCGAACATTTATCGCGAAAAGCGTCATAAAAAACGGTTAAACCAAATTAAATAATGACAATATTGTCCTAACTACCTACAGAACAATAAAATTCTTTTAGCTAATTGGATTAGTGAAATTGAGATTCAGGTCACGTCTGAACGCCTAGATACTATCGTATCGTACCTATATGGTATCTATATCTATTATGTGACGGAAACGAACCGAAAATACGTTACACCTATAATAAGTATGTATACATAATTTAATAAGGTCCAATAACCAAAACCGACGCTAGGCGTGGCTAACAGAACCACAAGAGTGCTTACTGGGGGTTTTTCTATCATATTCCATTGCGTGAACGTTAACGAAGGTTGTAGCCAACGACCAATCGAACATCGGTTCGTGCTCGAATGTGAAGACGCTAACGAAGGTGATTGATTGATCCATTCACTTCGCAAGCCATTTCGATTGACGCGATGGTTTGCAACTCGCACTCAGCACTCTGATGTGGACAACTTGAACGCTTTGGCAAAATCGATGTCTTGGTAGGTCGAAAGTTATCAACGTTCTAACAGTGCATAAGCTACCTAGGTAGTTCTTTCGAAGATCTCGAAAATGTATTCAACGCAAAATGCATATTACGATAGGTATATTCCTAGACCAAAAACCACGACCACAGCACGTTGTGGCAAAGTTAATCAGGTCAGATTGTAGTTTCTTGATATACGCCACACACAAACAAACAAATATTATTCTAACACATTTAAGTAATTATTACCGTGGTACAGTACTAAGCAACTAAATAATACGCCTCGCCAAGCATTGTTTATAATACTAGTTGCCGAACACCATCATGCATTTTCTGATTTTCTTGCAATCATTGCCTTTTCTTTATTTAGTTCTCGTAAATACAAATCCAGGCTGACTGAGAATTTCCTAGTAGTAAAACCCAATAACGGTTAGCCTGACTAGATATCGAATCCACGCTCAGCGATTGCGCTTGCGACTATATGTATATTAATCTATACTAAATTATAATAAAGTTGTTTGAACGCGGTAATCTCTGAAACTACCAGCCGGATTCGAAAAAATATTTTTGTATATGATAGCCAGATTCATGAAGAAGTATAGGCTATTTAACATCACGCTACGACCCTTAGGGGCCAAGCAAAAAGAAAAAAACCGGCTAAGTGCGAGTCGTACTCGCGCACCGAGGGTTCCGTATCAGTTTTGGACGTATAAAGTGAAAAAACCGGACCGCAAAACTAAGTTTGTTTGTGAAAGAATTTTGATGATTTTGAAAAAACTGTACTAGTTAGGAACATCGTTTTATTTTTGGTGCCATATTTGGGTCAATTCCTATCAACTCTAATTATTTCAGATTTTTCACTCCGCAAACATCAGAGATAAGGGGGGGGGGGAATGGTATTTTTTCAGACATTTTTCATCATATATGTCGAAAACTGTGAGACATAAAATTAAATAAAAATATATTTTGAAATGTGCAGATCAAGCCCTTTCATATGATATATCATTTGACCTAGTAACCCCACTTTGAAATTTCGGACCCCCACTCCGGCCCCTTTTGCAATGAAAATAAAAATATTTATTTAATTTTTTCATTTGCAATGAAGTTGGACAAGCATTTTTTATAACTGTTCCAAATTTCAAATCGATAGCATTAGTAGTTGCTGAAATAAGCAGCCGGCCTAGCATGACCACGATAGAAACGGGTTTTGTCTACATAGAAATAGACAAAGTGACAGATTGTAGAAACATTTCTACGTTTTATGAATGAAATCTGTCACTTTGTCTATTTCTATGTAGACAAAACCTGTTTCTATCGTGGTCATGCTAGGCCGGCAGGTGTGACAGACAGACGAAGTCGCACCATAAGGGTTCCTTTTTTACCATTTTGGTACGGAACCCTAAGAAGTCAGAAACGCTAAGCGAAAACAAAATAAAAGCGGCAGGCGGGAAAAGAGTTTAATTTATTTTTTATTAAACTGCGGGGCACAGCTAGTTACCCTAATAATCATGGACTACTGACCTGGTAGTACTTCAAATGCGGGTACTTCATGATGACCCGTAGTATGAGTACCGTGAGCTGGTCCTGTAGCGCCACGCGCTGTTCATACGGAATGCCTGGGGGGAACCGCTTCAGTGACCGGTTCACATCTAACACCACCTGGTTATAAAAAAGTTAACCATTTAACCAACATGTGGGATGTGGATTCAGCAATGGTTGTGCCGATAGTCGTCACAGCCTTGGCCTGATAGCCAAGAGCCGCGACCTACACCTGAGGAGGCCCTCGTTAGGCAGTTGGATCTGGGGGTCTACTCTCTAAGCACGAAATCCGTTTCGACCTTAGTTACGGGCGTTTCTTACTCCGTATCACCTACGGACTTAGATTAGTTCGGGGCCCGAACTAAGAATGAATGAAAGCACGATTTGACAGTTGTCCCTACTCCCGATGTGTTTTTATCCGTCCGAAAAATTGAATTTGACACTTGTTTTGACGGAATCTTATGTCTATTGTACTTTCGGACAGGCCCGTATCTTCGTTTACGGACTTACAGAGTTGACCCCCAGTCTTGATACAGAAAGCGGTACTCCTGGACACGCCCCGTATTGTTAGGAGGTTCCTCTTTCTGGGGCCCTGACGGCTGACAGCTTGGACTCTGTTCCCGATGCCGGTGGAGTGCTTTATTAATATTTCATGTTTTTTTTTATAGAAATATTTCAAAGTGTAATTATGTGTAAGTATGTATATGTATGTATAGTTAATAAATGAAATTAATAGTAGTAATTAATAAATGAAATAACAAATAATCTTTAAAGACTTATTCAAGTGTCCAAAGTATCCTATAACTTAGATGAACTTGTGTAGGTATCAGAATTCCTGAATATAATTAATTGCATATTATGGACACCAAGGTGATTAATTAATCATTTATTTTCTTAAATGATCAAATCAACTGGTTTACCTGACTGTATTCACTGTGAGTTGAGAGTTCATCGAGGGACGGAGGCTCTGTCAACTCCTCCTGTGTCACCCCAACTAGTAACGGCCATATTTTTCTTCTGTAGTCATCTGTTACAACAAAATAATAGGTTGTAAAATGGAAAAAGTCCACATTTTCATATTGGAAATTATGATAATCTGATAAAATTATCATTATTGGAATAATATGAATAAGATTAAGGGCATTAAATCATTATAATTTAATCAAAAATCAAACAGCTGATTACCACAGGATGAAATCTCAGTTGCTCTTTTAAAATGTTACATATTTTAGCTGCATATAATTAGAAAAAGGTGAGTAAGTGTTTCAATCAGGGTTGAGATGAAAAAAATGCAAGTGATTTAAATCAATTGTCTTTTCCAGCCAATAATGTCATGGGACTTCCCCGGACATTAATGCTTAATGTTTACCTACAGAGTTCCGGGAATCCCCCAAAATTCAAATAATATAACACTTTCGCATTTACAATATTTAACTTATCAACAAGGGTACAATGAGTCAGTGAGGTCTATAACATTTAATGACTAATTACATAATATTGAAACCTGATTATTTGTAGGATATCACTGCTACAGATAGTTTAAATAAAAAGTTTAGCAATTTTATAATTTTATGCAAATCTATCTGCACTGACATTTAGTCATCAAAAATAGCTAAATAAATGTGATGCTCCAACAATCTTTGAAAGTATTGTAAAAAAGTGTTTACAAAATGTAACATTTTGCCGGGTTCTGCTTTATCTCTAGACAAATATTGCAGTGCATGACGACAGAGTGGCATTGTTCACAGCTTTACGACGCGACGTAAACAAATTGTACATGTACACACTTACCACTGATCAAACCCGCTTTGCCTTTTGCAAAATTCTGCCATTGTTCCAAGTTCACACAGTCCGGATTCTCTAAGCATTTCTCGATATCTTTCTTCTTTTCCTTCACTTCAGGGTCTTCGTAGTCGGGTTCTAAATAAAATTATCAATGACATTATTATTATGCACCTGATACTTTCACTCACGTTTATTATTCAAATACTAAGGAATTTTACACAAAAATAGTACTGACATCACAGACTATTAAATCAAGATTATTTACAGATAGGAAGTAATCAAATTGTCCTATTAATTGTTTACAATACCTTCATCAAATTTTAACTCAGAAGGCGTAGAGATGTCATCAATATTTTGACCGTTGTTCAAGTCGAAAGATTGTTTTTTCGGCGTCGGTGAACAGTCGCCGTTTGAATTACACTTATCACCGATATCGGCGTTGGTATTGTTCGATTCCATGGTAGAAAGTTAAAAATTAATCGAGCGAAAACATTACACCATTCTTCCCCATAGGGCGATGTGATGACATTTGAGAAAAATGTCATGTTCGAAAACTCATTCTGCAAAAAAAAACTGACTTTTATTTCCTTGAGTATTTTTAAAATGTAATAAACAGCATATTAGCATCGATAAAATGCACATCTCAAATTACTTTAAAAATCTATCATATTATCGTATTGGAGGTTTAATAAACTTTCTTTATTTCAGATTAATAGCCTTGTTCAAATAATAGTTTATGAACGCAGCTGTAATGTCATATTTACGCTTCTTTTTAAGCAGAAACGTGAAGATAAATATCTCCAACAAAAAAGGCAACACAAGACAAAATTAACTATCCGTTGAATGTGAAGTTGAATGATGTAGGTCCTTTAAGTATTTATTTTTATAAGTCAAAAAATATTAATAAGTTATTGTCAAAAAGTAGACCATCCTGATTGGATCAATAACATTAATAAAAAATTGTAAAATAATAAATGGCTAAAAATATTTTTTAACAATGGATCTCAATGTTCATTCTCCAAATGAATGTATTAGAAAAATTGAAGACATCATTGATATACAAAAAGCAAATGGAAATTTTAATGTCCGGCAAGTGGCCTTCAACCTCCCTTCAGAGTCTGGGAGCACGGTTTCAGCTAATTTGGCTAAGAGTTTAGAATCTGGCATATGTAAACCTAAACCCGACAGTGAGACTAAGAAGAAGTTCAAAAAATTGCGACCAAAACGGCACAAGAGTCCTTTACCGGACGTTATATCATGGCCCAGCGATTCGGACATAACCGTGCTCAGAATGAAATTATGCATAACTAGCAGTGACCTAAAAGAAAAAGTGGGTAATCTGATTCCTGGCGACGGTCTTCATCAACCCGACAGCTCATCCATGATCAATTTGGCGACCTTGATTCGACAATCCCAACCGCCATCTAAACACAGCTTAAATATTGAAGAATACCTTTTGCCACTTACGTCCTGGGAACGAGAGCTGGATCAAGACCCAGACCCTGAAAAAGAAGAACCGATAGTTAAAGAGGAACAAGCCAATGATTTTTCGGCAAAGTTCAAACGTGAATTTAATGTTTACGAAGCTAGGTGCAGTTATGAACACAATCAGAACTTAAGTTCTAAAGACAGCCAGTCTGGGTATTCGAAGATCACGAGAAAGTCCAAATTGGCCAGGTTCCTACGTCTTTACTTCTGTCCTTGTTGCACCTGCCTGTATAGGCTAGAGAAAATGCGAGATGAGCCTTCAGTTTATTTTACGAAACGCAAAGATATGTGATGCGTCTATATAAAGAAATTGTATTTTTTTTTGCATTGCAAATGAATGTTCCGCGCCCAAGTCAACAAGTTTGTTTTATTCAGTTTGTTTTAAACGCAGTATTTTCAAATTCGTGTACCTAAGTAGGTACCTACCTATCTACATTCTTTCAAACTTCGTGATCTACAACTGATATAAAAAAAATATGCATGAGATTATTTGAGTTGAGATTCAACTGAAATAATTATAATTACCATCAAATCAAGCTGAAACTGAATTGATCGTCGCAGCAGTAATACAGCTCTACTTTTTTTTTATTCATCGAAATATTACTTTAAGGTACATATTTGCTAACGGGTTTATTTCAGGCGTAACGAAATAATTTACCACGCGGCTGGATTTAGGTAAGTAGATATTAGCTAAAAGGCTAGCGGCTAATGGATGAAACGTTAGCTATCCGCAGACTTTGATGAAAACATTTCGGAAGTTAGCGCCTGAACCTTGACGTCTTTGTCCAGCCGATAGTCGTGGTCAAAAATAGGCTGAGTTGATTGAATCAGCCCCAATCAATCAAATATCCCTTCATTCTGCCCTACCTCCGTCAATGCTTCTTGATGACTGGCCTCCTCCAGCTGGAGCAGGACCCATGGTATAACTAGCGGCACCAGTCTTGATCACAAACGTCACCTGCGCATTAGTGATTTTTCCGGTCTCTTTGGCGGAATGAAGAAGACGGGGGGCGCCGAAGGCTGCACGCGATTGGTTCGTCAGTCGATGCTCGTCGTCTATGGACTATTCTCTATTACGTAACTATTGTCAACTGTCTATTGTCTATTAGGCTAAAAATGTACATGTGCGATTTGTGTTCATGATTCCTGCCGGTAGATAGATACTTATACAGATACAGCGCTAAGATTATGTTATGGTATTTTGCGGAATGTTTTTTCCTTTCACGGAAGTTTGGTAAGTATAGGAGTTTTAGAATCTAGAGAGTAACTTCTTATTCAAGTAATCTGTGGTTCTGGGTTTTGGTTAAGCATAAACCTAAACGGTGGTTGTCGTACCTACCTGGCAAATGGGTTTCGAAACATAAAAAAAACCTTACTCAGTGTGTATCACGATGAAAACATTATCTGGATAGATTCAAATCTTACAACACCTCGTTGCGATCTATAGGTCGCAAGCACGACTGCTAAACGCAAGGCCTACCTAAGTTTGTTTAGGGTGCAGCAAAGTGGTAAAGTTCTCTGGATTAGTGTCCAGTCAATCGCAAAAAACTTGCCCCATGTTACATGGAGTGATTTCACAGTCGCACTGATGGTAAGCATCGCGGGCCACGGCCTTTATGACGTGTCGTTTCATACTGAGACGCGTAGGTACCTTACACACGCCTGGTCGCCTAGATATTATAAAGAGAGCTAATTCAAAAATTAAAATTTTTGAATTCACTCTCTTTAGGTCTAGGTACTAAAGAGCAAATCATTTTTTCTCTTATAGGTGTGCGAATTACGATTGTATGGCTTACGAGCCGCGCTGGCCGCCCGCGCTAATAACAGTCAGGTAATAGGTAACAGTGTAGGTAATATCAACACCTGTGCCAAGCCTTCGGAGAAAAGATTTTAAGAAAATCTACACTATTGCCGTTCGATAGTACCTACAAGCTCCGTATAAACGCCATAAACCATTTCTCTGTAAGTCCCGAATAAAAACCAAACAAAGACCTCATTATCACATCAGAATGAATGCATAATGACTGTACGGCATGATTGCAGCCCGTCTTGCCCACCCACGCAAAAATATAACAATGACTGAACTTTTTAATCATTTCTTTGGGCAAGGTCCTTTCCATTCACTTAAAATGGTCATGATCAGATACCTACTCAGTCTCCGAAATAGATGGATGCTGGGATTACGAAAGTTATAGGAATGTAGGCGTTTTCCCAGCGTTGGGACAAATGACAATACAAATTAGGGACCGATAAGCTTTGCTTGATACCAACAATAGAATTAGGTTAAATATCTCAAGGTTATAACTAGAAATCTAGACTAAAATTCATCGGTTGTGAAACTTGTGAATAGTAAAATGCACACGAATTATAAGATTACCTAGCTGTTGCCCAAGAGCGGATCCAGGGGGTGGTTATGGGCTGGTCCTAGATCGACCACTGATTACCTATATTTCTAATCTAAAAAAATACTTTGTAGGCCAGAAAAGTTTGTTGATTTTATTATTCATCATAATTTTTTATTGCTATAATATAGGTATATACAGTTCTATTTACAATAAAAAAACCTTATAATAATTATAAATACATCTACAACTAAAGAGCATCAAAAAATTCTTCCGCATCGCCGTCAACTGGTAGCGTGCCCAAAAGACTGGCGGCATTGCCACGTTGAATGGCAATGCTTAAACTTTGGCCAAAGTAATAGCCAGCCCTTCCCCCCAGGTCACGGGAAGTGTCAACTAATCGTTTTGCGATCTCTTTAAATATGAGATGAGCACTCGGACCCCACGGCCCTAGGGTTTCAACCCCAAACGGCTCGAAAATATAATTACTGATAAGTTTATTATATTTCCGCCGCTTGAGGCTTTCCGCAGCCGCAGCGGCAGTGCCCGCACAGCGCGCCGAGCTAGGAAGATGGGAAGGCGCAAGAGTATCGACACATGTTGCGTCCCACACTAAGTAAAATAAGTAAAATAAAGTAAGTAAGTAGTAAGTAAAATACATTCTTATATTAGGGACCGGCCCACCTGCCACAAATGCTAGATCCGCCCTTGTGCTGCCCGCAACTTCGTCTGTGTAAAAATGTATGAAAAGTAGCTTAAGTGCTTCTACAGGTCCTATAAAGGCTACTTCTTTGTCAAATTTCATCCAAATCCGTCTAGCCGTTTCAGGGTAAAGGAGTAACAAACATACACACACAAACTTTCGCATTTATAATATTAACTAGCGGTTCTCCGCGACTTCGTCTGTGTGAAAATGGATGAAAAGTAGCCTATGGACTTCTCCAGCTCTTAGGCTAGGTACCTCTTTTTTAAATTTCATCCAAATCCGTAAAGCCGTTTCAGGGTAAAAGAGTAACAAACATACACACACAAACTTTCGCATTTATAATATCTATCTATATTAATAAAATGATGCTTTGTCCTGACAGCCTAAACCGCTGGTCGTAAAAACGTGAAATTTGGAGGACGTATTTCTCATATGATGTAGGCATCCGATAAGAAAGGATTTTTGAAAATTCCACCCCCAAGAGGGTGAAATCCAGCGCGAGCGAAGCCGCGGGCAAAAGCAAGTCTACTTATAAATATTGTAGTGCTGAGCCAGTTATGGAACCCAGCCACCTACATAAATTGTCGTCTTACTGCTAAACAATAACGTGGGTCATTCATTATGAATCATGTTCTGATTCTAACGCAATTTAATTAAAGTTGACCCGCGCAGGAACGACCTCGTCATAATGTGGAAAAGCGTGAAGCCATTAGAAAATTCTGCTTGATGCACAGCAAGATTACGTTCGTAAGTACTTAATAATATTATGTATTGATATAATGCCACTTTGTGCCTGTTTTTATCAACTCCACAGTTTCACACTGGAATTATGAGACATATTTCCATGCATACATATATTTTATATATACTAGGATAACTTTCATTAAGTACCTATTCTAAGTATTACTACTTTGTTAAAGTGTTTGATTTTTACCCTGTGTAGAGCTGGAGGCGAATCTAAACTATGATTGTAACACTAGTGATACTAGGGACCCCACGATACAGGCATGCCTAGTGTGGGGACCACAGTGAATTCGCGTAGGTATTAGTTCATACTGATCTCTTAGAATGTGTAATGCTTATGTTAATTGCTATAAATTGATCTCTAAGAATGTGTAATGTTTATGTTAATTGCTTATATTGAAATAAAACTTTTTTCATTTTTTTTTTCATTGTCCGCGGCTTCGCTAGCGTTTTTCAGGATAAGAGTTAGTCTATGTGACTATGTGTTATTCTGATACTTATAAATATAAGCTATTATTACTGTACTTTCATCAAAATCGGTTAAATTATATTTTTGCACAAAAGCACAGACTATCCCGTTTAATTTGTAGGACCATGGACTATTAGGTTGGGTGGGCCGTCCACGGGTATAGATTGAACGTCTTTGGATGGGACTGTAGGCTATAGACTAGGTAGGTAGGTACCTACTTTTAAAGACATTACTACTGCTTAACCTACACAATAGGCACGATAGATGAATTTCAATATAAGATTGTGGCTATAGGTACCCAACTCCGATCAGTAACTGTCACAGAAAAATTTCACTTTTGTTAAAAAGAAATTGATTTTTTCGGTAACTTTACTAGATATTACTCATCGATTAGAAAGCATTGTAGAATATTTGTTTAGTAAAATTGGATTGGGAAGAGAGAGCGGGTGCAACAGAATAACAGAACAGTACCCCTATCATGAGTTTTTTTGACGTAGTCTTTTTTTTTTTTGGTTCTTTTCGTCCCTCTTTGGGACAGGCAAAGGGAGCTGAGCCCATACAGCCAAGTCTGATTTAGTTTTCTTTTTCTTCCAATTCTTCTTTTCTTTCTTGTCTTTCTATGATATAACCAAGGCCGAAACCATGTCTACGTATAGTCTATTACGTCTATTTCTTTATTGCGAGTAGGTCCAATGTTTCCAATTCCACTATTGCAACTGTTATTGATTATTTTTTCCCCTTCTTCTGAGAAATGCATTGTCATAGCCTTGCTTACTGAGCCACAAGTAGCTATACTTAACAGATACAAGTTAATTTGAAAGCTTATTAAGTTAAAAGATTTTTGTGGTTTCAAATCACATTTAGCGTACCTTTAGGCTTGGCTTCAGGGCAGTTTTACAATCGAAAGAATAGATTTCATTATTTCCACAACCCATTTTCAGTGCCTAGATCTATGAACGTCACACTTTTCATTCATGCGGTAGAATTTTCTATTTTAATTGTTTTATTTAATAATAGGCCTGCGTTTGATCGTCATCTCGGCAATGATGCGGTCTACGATGGAGCACGCTTGCCTCGATGAAATCAATTCACTTGCAACTTGAAGACTATCGGGACTATTGGATTGTAACTATCGGGGAACACCCACTCCGGCAGCAATTGACAAACACCTACATTTTTACCACTTAGATATTTACAACATTAGTTCTGGATTATCTAACAGAAGCAATAAACTTACAGTTTCATTCGCGAAGTCATCGTGTGAATACAAAAATAAGCGACAATGTTGACTCTGATACAAACCACTTGTGCTTTCACAACAGGTGTAAATATGAACATAATATGTATGTGTACGTAGGATTGTATAACGTAGGTATAATAAATGGTGTTGGCTCTTGTGAATGTCTTTGAGATTCAAATACAAGAAACCACGTGTAACTAAAGTAAATGATATTATGAATAATTGAATATAAATGTTGATGAATGGAGGGCAAAGAAAAGAATTTCAGTCGAAGAAGAAGAAGAAATCCAGCCAAGATTTTGGGATCCCGATGAAACAAATGAAAAGGGAGTGAATGATAGAACTGCAGGGAGAATACTGAAGTATGACTTATGAGAGAGAAAAACATTGCGCCGACCCCAAGTAGCATGGGAACAGGCAGAATTACCTACGCCAGCAAGTAATGGATCAGTTAGAATATCTTGATTTGTTTATATCATTATTGGCTATTAATATCAATAAGGCAATTTATACAAATTATTTGATGATCGAGTTAACTACCTGTGCATGTTTCACAGTTAAATTTTGTACGCCTTTATATAAAAAATAAACCTACTTTACATTTCCCAAAAATCATTCATGACGGTCCAAGTATAGGTCCTTGGTGAAAACCAAGAAAGATCGCAAATGGTGGAGTTTCTGGCTATCCATCATGGGAAAAGTAGTGAGATTATGTATCTACTTAATGACTGTCATTGCAAGTTGATCATTAAAATTTTTTGCACGCCCCATAACTCGAACAATCAATTTCTTTTACCGTTTCATCAGTACACTTATTAGAATGAATCAGATACCCATTATGTAGATAGTTTATTAAACTTTAAACTGACCTTAGTTTTAAGTGGATTTATAGATCTTTTTTTAAAATAAGTATGTAAGTATTTTAAGTAACTACCTAGTCCAAGATACCCGCTAAACAAGTTGTAGGAAACACTGTAAACATAAACACGATAACTTTTGAAAAACACTAATTTTAACACGATCCTTTTTTGTACCTACCTTTATTATTTAAATAGGAAGAACCATATTGAAATTCACAGTCTAACAGCTAAATGAGCGTTCTTTTGGATTTTCCTAAAATATATTTTTAAACCTTAAAAAATATTTTAAAATAAAAAAATATTTTAAAATTATTTTTGGCAAAATTTGCCTCAAGATTTTGCCCCGCAAGATTTTGCCAAAAATTAAAGCTTTGCTTAGTGACTTCAACTTATTGTTGTTTATTGTCGGACCGGCAGATTTTATGGTTTTACATGCATATAATCCGGCCATTGGCATCGACAATAAAATGATTCGTAAAATCAAAAGTATCTGAAACCGGTCACCGGCTACATCTGAACTCAAAGGAACCCGAGTGATTTATGCCATGCACGGCGAAATCTCACTTTTGGAGCCATTATGTGATAATATGTCTGACGTAATACTTATAAGTAAAATTGTGCCACAAATTACGTTAATTCCTTTCTTTGTAGATAGCGAGGGTTTAAAACGGCCTCTGGTAATAAACACGTGCGGGCTTCAAGTTTGTTGAATAATAACCTGCTGTATAAGTGGCCAATTTGACAACTGTGGGGCCATTAGTACGGTATTGTATGGTTCTAGGATGGCTTGTTAGGTCTGTTCCGTCATAAACGGCCCGTATCCGATTCCTGGTGATAGATCTTCTACAACTTTCAACAGTAGGAATGCTATCAGCCCCGGATCTTGAATAATTTCGAGGCGGGGCAAAAACTGAAAAATGCCGCCCCTGCCCGACAATATTTTTACCTTTATCATCCTCATTTCAGCCATAACACGCCAACCGATGCTGATGGCCATAGGCCTCCCTGAAAGAACGCCACAACGACCGGTCTAACGCTGCTTTTTGCGATTACTACGCTTGGTAGACTAGTGTATTCGTCTACCAAGCTTGAATTTGCCGCCCTATGAATCTGCCGCCCGGGGCACGGGCCCGGCTAGCCCCCCCCTAGATCCGGGGCTGATATGCTATAGCCCTTTGCCTCTATCGCTAATGAGACACAATTGATTTTCTATTGTTTCCGACCTGAATCAGGTTAATCGACAGCTAAACTACCTACTAAGTTATGTTAGGATCTTTTGATTTAAGGCCCCGGTATACGCCAACGGCCTTGAGTGATTTGGGCGGTATAGCTTGAGTGTTCTGCGCTGAGCTCAAGCAACGCGACCTACATCCACCGAGCAATACGACTCGCCTATCAAGGAGCGCGCTGTGCAGAATTAGACGTATTATTACTTTTTAGTATCTAAAATATAAAATAAAAAAAAAGTAACAGGCAATATTATAGGTAGTAACATAGTCTTTTCACACAAAACAAATCATGAAAATATCTTAAGCGATTTGAAAGTAATTACGTTTTTATGTTTTGGGTAGACACGAATTCATGAATTTATTTCATTAAGTATTTTACTACAATAGTTAAATATTCACAGGTACGATTGATGTATATATGTTCTAGTTTAACATAAAAAAATTGCACAACTAACCTGCATTATTTGACGGCGAAATAAGAGATTTAAAACTGGCCGTTACCATTTACCTTCGCCTTAAAAAGGCAACTCCGATTTACTTTGGAACCAGCCAAATCTGTGTGCTAGTTTAAATTCCCAGTTGTTCCCTTGGTGTAAATCTGTATAGCCATGTAGCCATGTCCAGTTAGTCAAGAATTCGACCCCAACATTCTTGAGATTCTAATAACAAAAAATAACCGACTTAAAAAATCCACTACAAAGAAAATAGTAATTTTGGTTTCGGAAGTCGGTGGCTTTGGTTTTTGTTTGCTTTTTTTTGCCACCGACAGCCGAAACCAAAATTATTATTTTCTTTGTAGTGGATTTTTGAAGTCGGTTATTTTTTGTTAAAAAAGTTTTTTATTTTTCCTTTTTTAGTTCTTTATCCCTTTGTTAGATTACTTTCACGAATTCGTTCATCAGTAAATCTTCTACGGAGTGTGTACATTTATGCCTATAACTTTGTACATAGGAATGATTACATAATGTATTATATACTAAAACCTTCCTGAAAGTATGTAGATTACGTTAGTGAAAACCCCATCCAAATCGAATCAGTAGTTTTTGCGAAAATCGCGCACATACAAACATACATACATACATACATACAAACATACTTACATACATACATACATACGGGACGAATACAGAACCTTCTTTTTTGAAGTCGGTTAATAAAAAAAAGACTGCTACTTTATCCTAGGAGTTAATGCCGAAAAGCTTGCCAATTCCATACGATCGTTGCACTACTTGCATTGGACACAGATAAAGAAGTTGTATAGTAACTAGTAATGATGCTCCTCTGTATGCAATTATGCATACGCATATACGCCATCCAATATGCACATTTCGTTGTTTCTTGATCTTGAAATTCAATCGAATTTGAATTGATTCATAACTTATGAATGAACCACGATTCACGAAAGCTAAACGCACAATATTCTTTGTTTATAAAAGGGTGGTAAAATAAATCAATCGATTAGCGTGGTCGTACCGTCACGTCATAAACAACGCTTCCGAAACAAATCGCAATAATAACCGAACTATTTCTAGGCGAAATAAATTCGTATTTTACAGAATTCGTTGGTTCAGCGTACAAATTGCCAAACAGTTTCATTTCTTCGGCCCCCCGTGCAGCCAGGCCGCTGCAAGTTATAAAGCGCGGAGAAAGCACAGCGGCCGAACAGTCTCGCGAGCCCCGTCCCGCCATTGTTGCGTATCGTCCGTTTCGCGCCCCTTTTTGACGTGCAGTCATTTAGTGTTGCAAATTTTTGCGGATTTAACTTTTATTTGTGATTAACCATGGAAATGAGGTAAATATTATTTTTTATAATTTTTTAGGGTTTAGAAACTATCAAATAAAGAGTGAGAGTAGGCTTTGTGTCTTGACAAGATTATTTAATTTTTATAATGGAGACATATAAAGTACATAGTAATAATTATATAAGAACTTTGACTTTTCAATGAATTTGGTCATTATTTAACGATTTTCTATTACAAACACACATTGAATCGACATGTCAGTCACTTAATTTCTATGTAATCATGAGAAATCGCTCGCTTTCTAGTCTCATAGGCAGTAAGTGCAGAGTTAAATGTTTTGTAGCTTACCGAGTAGTAGGCATGTAGGTACCTACATGGTTAGCGTAATTTCTATAAACCATTATAGGTACTTACAATCTCGTGATACAACACAGTGACTTGTAATTATTGCGTACGCGCAGTCATACCAACGAGTTTCTGAAATGGCAAGAAAATATTGAATGGACAGCATTGTCAGTTACAATTTAAAATTATTAAATGCATTACAAATTACATGTACCTACACAATTATAATTAATATCTACTGGTTTGTATGAACATAAATTATGAACAAATATGTAGTTTTTTTTTTTTATAAAAAAATATTTTTTTTATAAAAACCCGACCGCGGTTTGCCCTACGTCTTATCTGGTGTTATAGAACCACCAAAAAGAAAAGGAAAACAAGACATTGCAGTCGGGACCCAGTGTTTCCAGGTAATAGTCATATAATGGGTCCCGACTGCAATGTCTTCGTTTTTATAAAATTTTTAATTTTCTATTTTTCTTTTTCTTTTTTTAGTTTTTTATGTCTTTGACATATATTACATATTTTCGTAATCGTCTTTTTAAGCCCTTCATTTTGATACCCCACATGATGATGTAACAAGTAAATAAAAATCATTCTGTTTTTTTTTTATAAATGTCTTTTTTAGATAAATACTTTTTTAATGCATAAGATATATAATATATGATTTCGTAATCGTCTCATTGAGCCCTTTATTTTGATACCCCACATGACCACGTCAGATTTTTTTATTTTTTACGACTTCACTTAATGGCGATTCAAATCCGCCATGTTTTTTTTTTTCAAAATCCATATATAGCCTATATTACTCGCGACGTCGAAACAAATCGAATGGTATGTCATATGTTAAAATCCGTCCGCTCGTTTAGTCTCTAGGAGGGAAACACAGAAACGGAAATACATACCCACATATTACATACATAGATACTAACATACAGGTGAAACACTATACCCTTCCTTTGGGCTTCGCCGCAGTCGGGTAAAAAACGAGATCCAATTATTTGTGTGTGATATTTAGTTAAATAGTAAGCAATAACTTCGATCAATAAATTGTAGTCTATCGCGAACGTTACATAATATTATTCATATAAGTTGCATGTTTATTTTGTACCTAAGTACCTATGCCTACAAAAAGTACCTATTCAATGAAAAATATCTCAATCCCTTCCTACCTACATATTATTCCTATCAGGAACAGTTACCACTTAGATTAAGTAAGTAAAGTACCTACTTATAGTAAGTACCTATATGTATCACTAATCTCATCAACCTTTCGGAGTCCAGTGGTCCCATGGTCGCTACAAGCCTCTTGCGCCACAACGCTGATACTTTTATAATGCACTTTCTAATAAATTATTTCCATGATTATCTTTAGGTCGAATGAACGTTTAAAATCGACTGCCTACTAATAGGTAGGTAAGTAGAAAGGTATGCCCGACAGTACAATCGGCTGATCTACACGTAGGTAACCCCAGTAAAACGATTGATCATAATAGTCGGATAATCTCTACGTAGCCCGTAGGTAACCGGCTACCCACGGAATAATAAAAGTGCGGCTACCGGTGGCCGGATCCATTTTTTTTTCGCATTTGCGTACAAACAAAAAACGTATAATTGGAAACAAAAGTGCTAGGTATTTCATATACCTACTCAAAAAATCAACGGAATTAATTTATTCAGCCAACAACACAATACCTATAAATAAACAAAATAAAAAGGAAATTAAAATATCATGTTTTGAAAAAATGCAAGGTAACGTACCTACTGTATACCTAATTTAATTTAAAATATTCAATTCGATACGAGCAATAAACTACCGAAATAAAATAATTTACACGAACATACATATCGAATGCATTTAGCTTTGTAGCATTTATAAATCAATGACCCTTGTCGAGTTTCTAAAAAAAGAATCAGGTCTTGTTCATTGTCCGCGTACAAAAAAGGCAGACCCTTTTTGGATAAAAAAACTACCCGCAAAAATGCAAATTGGGATTCGTGAAAAAAGGACTGGAGGAAAAATTTTTGTTAAAATGTCTCTGACCCGAAGAATATTTTTCGACGACGAAAGGCCGAAGCTTTAAGGATATTTTGGAATCGCATTTTAAATATTTGAAATGCATTTGACCCAAGAACCGTGATATTTATCTCACGATATTTATTATGCAACAGCGGTCACGAATCTTCGTGGCTTTGTTTATGGTCGTCCACCTCAGCCTCCGAAGACTTTTTCAAGGATTCTTTACACAATCTTAACTTTAGATGACATTTAATATTCCTTGAGGTTTATACAAGTATCTACAGCAAGTACCTACCTGCTCCACAAGCAGGCTTTTGATTTCCAATAATGTATTATGCGGTCGTAAGTAATCTACTTGAGGATATTTTTTTATACAGAGCGTCCGTTAAATACCTAAGAAAATAATATTGAATTGAAGTAATTAGACGTATTTCTTTATGTTGTAGACTTGTAGGTGGCGTTACCATAGTCAACGGTAACCGTTACTAATAATCCAATTACCTTTTAAATACGCTTTGTAGGTCAACCATTGAGCGCAAGATCAAGTTCTCCAAAAGATCTATTGTAGTATTATTAAATATTTTAAAGATATTGTAACACTATAGCTATTGCATTATTAATTTAATTTTTTGTTCTCGCAATGTATTTAGCATAACAAATTAGCGGGAAAATGTTGCGAAATGTCATCGACTCTGTGACATTACTAGTGTTGTTCTAGACGGAGTTGATCAAAGAGTTTACACTAAATAACTGATCATTTAAATGTCGATGCTTTCAGTTTTAATCGATTATTTTAGCGAAATCTTGATTGTATTAACCTTGATTAATTAGATCAGACAAGCATAGATTTTTAGCTAAATAGCCCTTTATTCATAAATCTACCATGGAAGTAGATAGGCAAGTCTTTATTGGCTTCGATGTGAATTGGAGTACTAGAGGAACTTTTCAACTTTTCAGCTTATTCATTATGACGCCTTTAGTTAGTCGTGGGTGACTTACTACCTACCTAATAGCGTTTTCCAATGAATTTAGCGCCAAATAGCGTAATTAATTACTACTAGCATCAATAGTTAGGTACCTAATTAGAAATACCAAATAAAGTTTAATGTTTTTGTACCTACATGATTATTTTCCCTAGGTAGGTACCTTTTTCTTTCCTAAAATAAATAAATACCTAGGTAAGTAAGTAGGCACCTCAGATCATAGAAACAAGGAGATATGCCATCATAGCAAATTAGTACGGGAACAACTGATGCCACTTTTAGTACATTTTTCGACACGATTACGCGCATAATTAAGCGCTCCTTGTGAATAAAAAGGGAGATCTTTTTATACGCATTGAACATTCCGCACACCCTTAATCTAACACTGTTAATCGTCACTCAACACTAGCACTAAACTAAAACACTGTATTTATACCATCGATCGTGTTCGGTTCGTCGCCAGCGCGTACGTTTTTAATATGAGCAATTTGCTCAAGATCGGGCATCAAGCTCGATAGCGCCTTGGCACATCTCCTTGTTTCTATGATCTGAGGTAGGCACCAAAAGTTTTGGCAATTAGCTACCCTCATCCTTCATCACCATATTCCATTTGTAACACTTACCTACTGGCAAATGTAATTGCCCGAATCTGACGAGTACCTACTTAGAACAAAAACAGCGCAGAATGGCTGCGACCGCAATGTATAGGTATTTACAAGTCAAAAGCCTGTCTGTAATGTTTTTAATGAAGAAAGCGTTTGCGCAAAACCTCATAACAGCTAACAAGTTCAGCTGTGCATGTGTTTCGTATGCTAAACCTACGCTGCATGAAGGAGTCTTCACACTGTTCGTACTATGCGTTTGAGCTAAGTCGGAGAACTCCTCAGATCATAGAAAAAAGGAGATATGCCATCATAGCAAATTAGTACGGGAACCACTGTTGCCACTTTTAGAACAGTTTGCGACACAATTTATTACCTACAAGCTCTCCTTGTGATTATAAAAATTTCCCACACATTAAAAATACCGCACATCCTCAATCTAACACTGTTATTCGTCACTCAGCACTAGCACTAAACTAAAACACTGTATTTATCATCGACCGCGTTGGGTCCATCGCCAGCGTGTATGTTTGAATTATGGCTAATGCGACCATACTAAAGCGTCAAGCTCAGCTCAGCTCGATTTGGCTCTGGGCAAGTACAAAAATGAATAATTTTGTGGTGAGAGGTCTATTCTACGAGTCATTTGCGTTATAAAGGTTGTCAAAGTTGCACTGCACGGTTGGATTGGGTTTCATACGGTTGTCACTGACAACTCTTTAGCCTGACAACTTGTCAGGCTAAAGAGCGTGAATCTTTGGAAGTACATCGTCGCCGTCGAAATGATTATTACTAAGCAGTTCAAACTAATCAACTGTTCAAGAGTGAAGTCCTCTGGAATGTTAACCAATTCAGGTCGCTGGACTAGTTGTATTTGGACCGTTGGAGAATGTTGTAATACTTTTGAGTCTATCGAAAATTTTTACATAACTATTCTTGCTATAGGTACACTCATTTTGTTTTCATGTCACGTAAGTAACCCTGTCTTTTGGGTACCCTTACGGTGACTGTGTGACATGCTTACAAAAATGCAGTCGTTTCAACCGGAGGACTAATTTGTTTTGAGCTAGTTAGTTTTAACAGATTGACTAGGTCACCTGTGTCACGAGTCAGGATTTGGATAGTACTTTCTAATTATTCCAGTTCAATATCGCAAATGAATTTTGCAAATTCATGACCAGCAGTATCGACGGCAGTTTATTTTATTTATTAACCGGCTCTCGATGAATCGGGTTTGGAAAGAGACTGTCTAGATCGCTTAGACATGCCTTCTTCACGGTTACTTTATTGACCAATTCCATGGTATTTTGTACCTTAACGTTTTGATTTACTCTGCTTACTTAACAAGGTCGTAAAGATATTGTGTCTTATACTTACGAATTCATATCGTGTGCACGGCCCTTAACACCTGCAGTATGTGGGCCACGTCCAACCATTGTCTGCATGTTGTTTGCATACTTGTTGTTATAATGGGTCGTCGGAATAAAACAATTTGTAACCACCTTGTTGTAACCACTTGTAAATTAGTTGAAGTAGTTTTGAAAGAGAGTTCTGAACTTCTGATTGTATTTTTCCTCCTTTTTATTACCTCATCAACTCAGCATAAAAAATCTTTTAGAAAGAGACAAACATATATTCTAAACCTAACATCTAAGAATGATTCCGAATGATTTTTAAAATCAACATCAAGCAATCAGGTTTACAAATAAGCTGTCTAGATCGCTTAGACACGCCTTCTTCATGGTTACTTTATTGGCCAATTCCATGGACTATTTGTAGCCTAATGTTCGATCTACAAAGAGATGTCGTGAGGATATTGTGCGTAGTTCCTCTAAAGATAAACGATTAAATGATGTTACACAAGTTACACAACCACTAAAATCGAGATGCTGCTCTTATCGATAAGTGTTGAAATCGATCCGTTGCGGACCATTTGTGGCTAATTGAATGCATTTGCAAAGGCAAATAAGTATTAGGTTTAACAAGGCAGCTGAAATTTATCTCTCGAGTAGGTATTGGATTTTAAGCGCAGTAATAAATGATTAAGACTAAGATCACGACTATCCAATAAAGGTCAATGTAAAGAGTTTAGGTTTTCGTCAGAGCTTCAAGATTTCATGTAGGGTTTTGGTCATCATTAATCTGCTTTTTGATCTTTACTAATATTTCTCACGGAGCCGTTTAAAGAAACCTGTCACATCAATAGCCTATTTTGCTTCTCTTCAAATTCTACAACAATAATTTCACCCAAAACTTCAAACTCGTCTAAAATCATCCAAAAATCAAAACTTCCATCAGTTAATTCTCTACAATATCATATTTCTTTTACTGAATTATTTATGTATCTATATAGCCAAGCTTGCGGAGCGAGTTAATTTTTATCTGCACCATCTAGACTGGCGGACTGGTCGAGCTACTCTCAGTGTTGTAAATCCCGACAGTTTTCATTTTCACACAGACTGCTCGTTGCATAACGTTTGTATCACCGGTAACTGTGACGCAGCTACTGTTTATACGGCCTATGAACATTGTAGTATGTTGGTTATACGCAGAAAATGTATAATTATTACCGATGTTATAATATACGTAATACTATTAAGGCTTGTTGCCAGTTACGGTGGGTAATTAGAAAGAGTTTGTGTGTCAGCGTGTGTTTTTATACAATGTTTGCTGCTAAATTAAGTAATTTTCATATTTTTGCTTGCTTAAGTTTATTGGGTATAAAATACTTATGATAATGTTCTTAGCAGTAACGTAAAGATTAGATTTTAAGTGGTCCCAAGATGGTACCCCGGGGCATGATTGCAATCATCCATTTATTTATGTGTTGAACATCATTAGGATAAGTTTTGCTTCGATAATGAATAATAGTAAAGTGAATTAGAAAAGCTGTTTAAATAATTTTGAAAATTATCGTGATTTCTAATTATACATTTAGAACAAACCATCGCAATTAGAAACTTACTCACAGTATCAAATGCTTAGTCCTTGCTGTCCCTAGTAAATTTTATATAATTTACACCTTGGTATAGGCATGCATCACTTTCATTTTCATAATAATTTGCGTATAAACCGATAGTGTCGTAATAATTTGTAATTATCTTAACTTCCTGGCGTGAGTGCGCTTGCGTGGAACCTGTAATCGTTTAAAACGTAATAATAAATCCAATGTCCGCATTACAACTAATTGTTATTACAGTCATAATAAACCAAGTAGGTACAAGATTTTGTTAGAATTTAAGTTCATGAAACCATGGACCAGAATCCAGATGACTCAGAGGTTGAGCAAATGAGCATTCTCAAGGAGAGGCACAGCATTAGAAACATTTAACGATATGTTTAAGTCTACAAAAGATTTGGAGACTTTAAAAAACATCACAAAAACAGTGGCTGTATTCTCCTGTCTCTACTAGCTAAATATGTTGTGTTTTTTAATATGCTATTGTAAACTTCAAATTCATGACGAGCAATTTCCAGAGTTTATTAAACATCCTGTTTTCTATTGATTCCTTGATCGGATATGCACGTCACATCTTGTTATTTAAGAACTATATCCGATTTCTAATCAAAATTAACCTTCAATTAAAAGATAATGAGAAGGAAATCTTCACACATAATACAAATAGGAAATAGGATGAGAAACTTCAAACTGAATAGGCAGGAAAACGATCGGAATTTGTTCCGAAAATAATAAAACCTCGAGAGTTGAGGAAACGGATGCCGGGAGCGGCGACACGCGAGCCAATGTAATCATAATGAGAAAACATAAACAAGCACCCTTGAAGTTTCTCATTAATCTATTAGATGCAGGATTTACGTAGGAACTTAGGAGGTATGTGTAGCATTCTTACTGCCTGAACGACAATCTAATAACTCTCTGATGCCGTTTAAACTTTTACTGATCTAATATTAATATGTAATGTGTCAAATTTTCTCGGTAACTTATTAGCATATTCTAAGGCTAGACGAGGTTGTTCAATCTGATCCAATCACATACATACAATACAGGACACTCGTTAAGATGGAGTAATTTAGGTTTTGGTACCACACAGCAACAGAGCCAAGAGACAATGAATCAACGATATTTGATAGACTAAAATCTTACAAAGGTAAAGCGTGTTTGAGCTGTAAATCAAATGATCAAGTCACGGCCGATGGCACAATGCGCACGTGCCGTTCAAAACTAGCGCAGCATTTGTTAATTGCAATTTTAGGGATGACCTGAATATCAGTTCTAGTTTTTATTAAATAGATTTTCTGGATAACATCCTACCCATCATCATTTATTATGGAGGGAGTATCTAGGGACATACATGCCACTGGTTCTGGCTTTAAAATTGAATCCTTAAGTACCTAAAAGGTCAATTTTATCTAGGGCTACTGTTCATGCATCTCATACTCTTTCGGCTACAACACTTACAAGCAGAAATAGTTCAGGTGACTCAGAATAGGCAGCTATTTATAGAACTAAATTAATATTTGTCTTATCTTTATCTTTTACATAAGGTTTTACAGCTTGTTAGGCACCAGAATTTTCATGGCTATCTCCTTTTAAAGTTTAGGATAAATACTTTATGTATACTGTAGGTATATTAGTAGTGCGTGTGTTAACCCTGGCACTGGACCTGTGTAGTGTCGTGACGACACTGACACACATGTCTCACATGTCACTGAACAGGTCCAACTAGATCTTCATCTGTGTCGTCTGTCGTAACACTAAAGATACGATTGTGGGCATTCAGTTAATGTCAATTAATTGAACATGATGCAAGGGTTTGTTGCGTCATGTGGTAAGGGAAGAAATTATCACTGTCAGAAGCCAATACCTTCATGTACGTTTACTGGGTTACTTCTCAAAATTTAAGAAATAATGCAGCCTGTTATAGTGTTGTACCTATTTACTTTGAAGTTTTGGATACAGCTCTCAAAAATGTGATAATGGGAAGAACAATTATCTTGTAAATACTGTACTTTGACCCAAAACTACCTTTTATTTGCCGATGGACGACTATAGTTTGTTTATTGTTATTTGTTAAGTTTTCGCTGATTCAAGACTTATGAAATACCTGTTTGTATTGGAAAAGAGAGATCAACATTTTAATGACCCTGACGCAACTCGATAACCAATTAGGCTTTGTGAAACCATCTTGTAACGAAGTTCCTTAACACGGCTTGCGATAGGAGTTGACTGGTAGAAATCGTCACGTAAGGAATGCGACTCTTTCTCTGTCTCTTTCTTTTCCTTAGGTAGGTCCATTTGCATCATGCCATTTTTACCTTGCAGTATCTTTTGCAAACGCATTAAACGCTTGGTTATTAAAACGCACGCATGTTACAGATGGATGTTGAGTAATTCTATAAATCGTATCCGAGCTATCGGGGGCAGGCGATGAAATGCTAATATGATGTCTGCGAGTTTTCCTGAGCCAACCCAGTGTTACGTAAGCTGAGGCCACTGCAGATCAATGCAGATCTATAAGGTAGGGTCCATTTCAATTGAATTTGTTAACTTTGTAAACAATGTTAGTATGGCCAACTGTCAAAATTGGATGAATTTGTATAGAAAGTTTGTTTACATAGTTTACAAGTTCTATTGAAGTGGACCATAGCATTCCTGCTTCTATATCTATCTATAGTTCTATACTATAAAATCATAAAGCTCAAGAGTTTGTTTGTTTGAACGCGCCAATCTCTGGAACTACCAGTCGGATTCTAAAAACTCTTTTTGTATATGATAGTCAAATTCATGAGGAATAGTAGGTACCTATAGGCTATTTAACATCATGTTACGACCCTTAGGATCCGAACGACGGGTGTGAACCCTGTTTTTTTAGATGATAACGCGTGCGAGATTTTAAACAAATAAAATGATAGGTAATTCTAGGGTGAATACTGATCTTACAGTTAGTTTAATTGCAAATGTTTTAATTTTGGATGGATGTTAATCAAGATAGATATAAAAGATAAGTAGTTACCTACATTCAGAATAGCCTCTTTCTGATGCCTTTTAGTAGAGCTATTAAAAACAAATTGCGACTCTACCTAAGAATCAGTCTAGACATAAAAGTCAGTCTAAATTGTAGCAGTGTTCGCAAAACACGCACAAAATTATTAGCCACTTCAATATTATTAAGTTTGAGACACGTGCAATAAGCGGTAGGTAATTTATGCTAGCTACATCACTACATCAACATCTTAAATGTTAGCTTAACTTAGGGTTGTGCAACCATGCATATATGCAATGTCGACTTCAGGAATAAATTCTGAAAGTCGGTACCTAGGTAGGTAGGACTAAGTGGATAAAATTGTTAGTTTTCACTGTATTCAGAATGTGTCAACTTAGAAAACTAATACTTACACGCTTTAAGGCCATGTTGTTTCAACTTACAGTTACGTATCTGTAACCGTCAAATATGGCGGCTTGTACGACAATTTCATACTGACTTAACGATTACGTACTGACTTACGGATACAGATGGTTTGAAGCAACCCGCCCTAAGTCTACAATCTCAATGCATCTTTTACTGATAGCTTTAGGGCCATAAACCATGGAAGAGAGATAATCTCCCGTCTACGATTGTTTTCTAATACAAAAACCCAAAGAAACAATCGAAGACGGGAGATTAAACTCTCTTCTGTGGTTTAAACTACGATTGATCTTACGGCTTAGTCAGTTAAGGGTGGGTACCAACGATCACCGTTGACGAGTCATGTTTGTGGGTGATTTCTGGGTGAGTGATATTACCATCACTTAATTTTAACAGTTTAACAAAAATTAAACACACCAGTTACCGGTAAAACCACTAACATTACATAATTACGAAAACCCAGGCAACCTTAATACCCCACACGTGCAATGACCACAGTTCACACTCATGGGTGCGCCCGCGCATTCAACGCGTGGTAAATAGATCATTACGTGTCATGATCTTGCACACCGCATGCTGCGTACGCGACTACGAATAGGTTAGTGTTTGCATGTGACTGTCGCAGTTTGATGTCGAGATAAATGTGACTTTGGTGATTAGATTTAATCTACGTTTATTGCATAATTTGAACTGAATTTGGAATGCCGTCGTAACTAATTGGTTCCCAGGTTCACACCTTTACAGCTACATACCTAGTCTGATTCTTTATTTCAATATCATATTTAGAATTATGGGCAAGCGATAAGGAGGGATTAAATTAAACGTACCTGTGACCCTGTCCCTGTGTGACTGATCCGGTCAGGACGGAGGATACCCAATATCACCCTATCATCATGAAATTAATAAAAACGGAGTGAATGATAAGGTGAAGAATGGAAGACGAAAACGTAATGCGCCGATTCCAAAAAAACATACCTATTACCTACTTAATCCGATTTAAAATTAGACAACACTACAATTAATTTGATTTTTAAGGTTGGTGTAGTTTAATAATATTTGCCATTACGAGACTTTATTTTTTAAATGCATAACCAAGTATTGTACCTATAGTTTAGTAGATATTAATTAGACAGTGCAGACTGCACTCAAAATGGGTTAATTAAACTTTTCGAATAACTAGAGGCTTTAAGGTTGTATTTAAGTATTTTTACAAACATTCTTTAAGATGTAACGTAGGTACTTAGTATTTTAACAAGCCGAATATTCAGCACAAGCACAAATGGATGAACATTAAGATGCGTTTCTACATAACAGTTCTAGTTCCGAATGTATAAAATTATCTAATTTTGCATTCATAACCTATTAACGCAAATGATTAAATTAGATAACACATTTTTGTTTTTGCAACCGGAACACATTAAAAGTAGGCGTAATGACAATTAATTTAACATACAATAATAAACTTACACGGTTTTATTACCTACATGAAATTGTGTTAAGATGAGGTCACACTGGTGTTTATGACGAACGGCGAAATCGATGCTATAATTTATTATTCGCGATTGTAATTTTGTTACATAAATTATAATAAAGTTTTAAAAGGAGTGGCAATAAAAAATATCATTTACAATTAGCTGACAGTAAATCGACCGACTGATAATTTGTTAATGGTTGCTATCATAATATAAATAATATGACATAACACTTATGCAAAACCAGTCTTCACTGATTTTGGTTTGCAAATCTAATATTTTGCTTGATGATTTATTTATTTACTTGAATGCGTAAAGGTGTGTATGTTAGGAATTATTGTTGTCACACTGCTTTCGTTCACTATTAAAACGGAATATTATTTCTAATATATAAGTAATATTCTAACAGAGATTACAATATATTAGTTAGGTACTTACTAGTTTTTGTTTTCGATTCGGTTCGATTAGTATATTGATAATTTATTTATTTAAGTTCATGTAACATGTTTAAATAGTAAAACTACAAAATCATCGGACCACAATCTGTTTAGAAACCTTTACAGTCAGAGTTAACAGAAACATAAGAACACTCAAATCGTAGTTAGACCACTATGCTTATTTCCTTCATTCTATTATACTCTTGTCTCTACAATTGCGTAATCAAAAAAACATATTCTAATGTGATTTATTATCTTCCCTTGGGCTTGTACTACTCTCATTTCGATCACGCACTGTGTCTTCAGACTTATTTCCGCGTGTAGCTGCCAGCATTTCTTCTAGCTGACAATAAATAAGTGTTAACCAAGGAGGTGATTACACAAGCGAAAGTGAAATTCGTACAAAATGTCATATCAACACGCAATGCGAACACGACGCGCTTCTGTTTAATCAACGTAATCATGAGGAGTGACTGAGCTTATTTTTTGAGGAATTAATACAGAAATATGGCAACTTATGGCGTGCGGCTTCCCGCTTCGGATTAGGCTAGAACAGTTGTAACACAAGTGACAAGACATAATGATTGTATCACTTGCTTCCGCCTGCGGCTTCGCCTGCGTTTTTGCGATAAGAAGTAGCCTACCTAGATATATGTTATTCTGAAGTAGGTATAAAGTATATTACTATAAAGTTTCATCAAGATCCGTTCAGTAGTTTTTGCGTGAAAGAGTAACAAACATCCAACCATACATCCTCACAAACTTTCGCGTTTATAATATTAGTAGGATGGGTTTTGTTATGTTCCTCAAACAAAAGACTGATGCCACAGCTACGCCATGATTAAGAAGCCATGTATTATAATGATGTCTGAGAGTGAGATGCTCGGTGATCTTATTACCTATGTAGGTAGTAGGTACTACGTCAGTATGTACGTCACGTTTCTACAAACTCTTTAGTCAAGATTAGGTACTAAATTGAGCATGTCATGGTCATTTTCAATAGGACCTTTAATTGAACAATCTAAATATTCTAAAATCACTCCTGCAAAGTTAATGTACCGTAGATAGGTGGGTAGGTACTTAGATACAATTTGCACATGTAGGCGATACTAAATAAATAAAGCAACACGATATATTAAGCTTAAAGTAGTACGTCCGTAACTTACACAGTTGCAAGCAATTTATTTATATGCGAGCTTATAAGTTTTACTCGCCCGTTAAGTTTGCTTATCTAAAGTTCATCGAACTTATTTAAATGAATTCAAAAAGCTATAAGTATTAATTTGATATAAACGTAGTTTTTTATAGCATTAATAATTCCAGAGTTCTAATTACTACGTATTTTTTTGTCGATAACATTATCGATTACACATCACACATCGCATTCGCATCACGTTGACGAGTTTAACAAGTTTCGTTCATTGCACAAGTGTGTACACGCCTTAAAACAGGAAAAAAGTCGCAACTTCTTTGTGTTGCAACTTTGTAACACTTATTTCCGCAAGATATTATAAGCTGCCAATTTTCGTTACGAAACGACAAATTCCATTATTTTTAATTTTTCACTCGATATTATTCGTCGATTAAATTTTCCGCACAGCTTTTGTAACGTTAGATTAATATTTCCGGGTTTTCGGTTATTGAACTTATGACCTCTCTGTATACATATAAGCGTAGGTATCTTATATCTAAAGGTTTCGGGTCTCAAAGATACGGTCTTAGTACCGGAAATGAGAATATCGTGATTTACGACTGATATGATTTCGTTTAAGATGAATTTCACCAACAACGGAAGGTTTGCATGTACTTACCCAGACAGATTACTATCTACTTAACTCTGTAGTAGCTAGGTACAGGTACCTACTTATTACAAAAATATTCCAAGAGGGAAAATACTCGTAATTTCACAGTACCTATGATCAGCTACAATCATTGACAAAATAACTGAAATGACTCAATCGTGATCAATCCATTTAAAATTGCTCCAAATATCTTAATTGCTTATTTGCATAACGGTCAAAATATTTGTAAAAATTACAGAATTCAATCAAAGTGTTTGTCGTCACGAAACATAATTAAAAGTGACGAAACGGATCCGTGGTGCGTTGCGTTATACTTGACAATGAAACTGACGCGGCACGATATGCGCCCGCGCAGGCTTCGGCACAGGGTTGGCACTTTGGCAGCAGCGCATTTGTAAAAAAGTAATGAATATTATTAATCATGTTTTAGATCTATAAAATACTCATTAGCAACGACTCCCTTGTAGAGACTAAGCTCCAAGTCTTGAACTTCGGCGCAAAGTTGCTAGTCTATCGGTTTTTTATCGAATACATTTCGGAGAGTGTGCTTCAGATCTCCATGATCTAATTCCCTCCTGCCTTTTTTTTATTACCGGTCGGCCAAAAGCACGAAAAAGCGCCATCGGTTCATGGTTGATGTACCAAAAACCCGAACGAAGCGCTTTGATTCCACTTTCACTGTGAAAACCGCAAAACAATGGAATTCGCTGCCGGAGTGGGTGTTCCCCAACAGTTCAATCTATCTCGACTTGAAGATACACTCTTCAAGTCGAGAGTGAATCGGTTTCTTCTAGGCAAGCGTGCTCCATCGTAGACCGCATCATCGCTTAACATCAGGCGAGATAGCGGTCAAACGCAAGCCTATTATTTAATAAAAATAAAAAAAAACTGAAGACCACTGTATAGATGGAAACTCAATTTGGCTTGAAAACAATCTTTAACAAAATACCAAATGCATATGCATCTATATGCTTTGGTAAGAAAATGGTACATTCAAGAAAGCGTAACGCAGTCATGCTATAGGTATGACAAGGCAATTTAATCAAATCAAAAGACCCAAACAAGTACAAAGCAAAGTTTAAGAAAAAATAATTTATTTGCATTATGCAGCAAATGCCAAATGATTTTTGACTCAGCATAATACATTGTCAATGACACTGAGACGTTGATGACGTAACATTACCGACTGATTGGCAGCCCTAAGCATATTTGAAGACAATGCAAATCGAGCGTGCGCCAGCGCATTAGAAAAGCTTAGCAAAGCTCTGCTGACCTTCGATGGACGGATTCGAGTGATAGTTTATTAGAATTACTACACGAGTGGGCTTGTATAGTGGGTTAACAGTAGGTAGTCCGTGAAGAGTGACAACATTTGTGAACCGTGGAGGATTAGGTCGGCAAAACGAAGGAAGGAAGAACGAATTGAACAAATGAACACTGCAATGTTGTATAAACATTCACAAATCCTGATGATTATTTCTTATTTTGATCTATCAAAAAGCGGTTTTAGTGGATACAATTCAAATTCAAACGCTTGCAGTCTTGTGTCCTCGGTCCTCGCACTGTTCAACGATTGAATTCGTTAAGCAGCGTGAGGACGCTGGTCCTTAAGTAGCAAGACCAACTTGTATATTCTGTACCGACACGCCGCGTGTTACCACCGCGACAACTGCCATTTGTTTGCGAACGTTCGAGGGAGAATCTCACCGTGACATTCTCCAGAATAGAGAGGCAGACAACTCACGTAGAATTTACAGTAGAACCAGATAATCTCGAAAAAACATGTATCACCTAATAGGGTGTATTTTTAACCATCTTTTTACATAATTTCATCTAACACCAGTTCGATAGCAAATATTCTCCAGACGAAGTCATCTAATCAGATTTCACTGCATTCCAAGTCGTCAAAACAAGTGCATTAGCCAAATCTCGTCACGGACCAAATCGCAGGTATTACTATTGTTCGGCTAACACCTATTGCAACCGCTGCCGCTGCGGTCTAAACCAGAGCAACCAATACGCAAGCTTCCATTTCACGACTCGATGATTTTGATGGAGAAAGCAGTTCGCATTTCTGTTTTAACCCGTTTTATAATAAAAGATGTTTTTCTGGTCACTGGTTGTGTAAGTTTTTAGGTATTTAACGGTCTACTGGGTTGATGAATTTGATGACAGGTTTGGATTTGATTTATAATCCTAAATACGAGTTACGTCTTCGTTTTTAATTCGCGTATCAACTTCTCATAACTTCTTGATTGGTTTCGTCATCACCAGACTGTACCAGTCCATTGCTGGGCATAGGCCAGCCCCTCCAATTGCCCGCCAAGTGATTGGTGTCCTGGGAAATCATAATTAAAGATATTCTTCCTTACTTATAGACGCCTATTACCTTTAACTACTGATTAAATATATAACTATCTATCCTTGTCATTTGTATGACAATGAATATAGATGATCGTCGATTAATCATCGTCTATAAGTAAGGGGGGTTATTTCCCAGGAAGTCATCTTGCGTAGATATACCTCGAATGCTCGAATAGACATGACTCTAAATATTCATAAGTGAGTCCAAGCCTTGCATGACATTTAAATATTACAAAACTTGGACACACAATCCCTTGACATACAGCCATTAAATTGATAGTAATTAAAATATATTGATGATTTCCTAATGAAGTTGCAGTTGTAACTTGTAACACGCTAGGCAATTTTTCAAACAGTCGCGTATTTTCTTGAACAACAAGCATTTGGCAAGATTATAAAATTTCATCAAATGGTCAGCTACGCAATTTGAACACTAATTGGTAAAAAAATATTGCAATTCACTTACATAGTAATAGCAAAATTAAAAACCTGGTTTTGGTCATTATTACATAACGTTATATTCCTATTTTCAACTGAAATAGTTTGAAAGACTCGACCCAACTTGAATGCCACTATCGTTCAATGTTTATATCAGAGGCTCGTAAATGTAGACCGGATTTTATGCTGTGCTGACCACAGTCAACAGCTACACATAGGCGTTTTGCCAAGTTCCCTCTAAAAGATAAACCCAAAAGTCCGCGACAGCTAAGTCACGATAATTTTGTTGCAAAACACCGGATCTAGGTTCATAACATTTTATGATAAACTTAACTTTATAGTTATTTTTAAACACGGAAATGATACGATCTCAAAAAACCACAGTCTGGCCACAAAACAAACCATATTTGAGCAAAATAAGACAAAACATTTGTTACACGTTTTTATCGTAAATTGAAAGGTCAAGTTCTTGATGTTAAATACGAAAGTTCATTTTAACTGTTAGTTTGTATTTAACTGCTTCCTCGTGGTCGGCATTTATTAAAATAGGTATACCTACTAAATATTATCTATTTGGCATTTTTATGAAATGACCGCTAATTGACCGCTAAAGTTAGTATGATTGTTTGTTGTAAAGTAATTCCAAAGTGTGTTAATAGGTTTATGTTCATTCCTAGACGATGATGCTCAGTTGCTCGTTGCTCACAATTATTACTCTTATGATAAATTGTTCCACGTAAAATTAAAGACGCTAGATTGTCTTGTAAAATAGCTGAAGTATTCCCCTTTGAGTACATATTATAAGTACATAAGTAGCCTGTTTTTGGGAATATCTTTGGTGCTTTGTTACCCAAAAACTTCAAAATAGCAAAGCTACAACCACCATATACAAACATGCTGGCTATTTCATAACGAATACTGATACTGACATATTGAAATATGCATTTTCCGATACGGATCATTGATTTATTCAATCCATATGTAGAAGCTTTTACATATGATTACGGTTAACTACCGGCAGAACGTGAATAACTTAGAACATTGAGCCCAGCGTGCAACATGCTGAAGTCGATTAACGATTTCCGTTATTGATAGGTGTCTTATGATGCTTTAAGTGTAGACTGTAAAAGAGCTTTTACATAGATGTTTGGTGCGCGAGGCAGAGGACAATGGCAAGATCACGATGAAAGCCTAAATCTTGCGTGGTTGGAAAACAATCTGTGGAAGAAGTGGTTTTTGAATGACAGTTTTGGACCTTCCATGCGGGTTAGGGCCAAAGCAGACCAGTTTAGTAGTAGCGTTGATTTTGCGACTGCATCTTTCTGCCTCTGGTTGCTGTATCGAAGCCTCGCTAAATTGCTAGCATTCGAATTTGTGTGGAGTGCTTCCTCTCTCCTAAGTTGCTGTGCCCGACAGGATCCTTATTGATCAATTTTGTGTGGACCAAGCTTCCAAAAAGCGACTATATCTAAAAGTAGCAAATGCTGCTTTGGCCCTTATATTAAACTTCACTATACACATAGTAGTGTGCAAATATATCGATTTGCAGATACTTCGTACTGAAAAATTCTCGCAATTCCTGTGATTCATGCTGTGACAAAATATACGATTAATTATGCAACTTTATCATACCGAAAAGTATAAATTTTAGCACTGAACAGCTTTCTTTCGTCACATTAATTACACGAGTAAATGTCCAAGGACCACACCCAAAAGTTACGCCAATGTAATGCAACATTTAACTTTATATGTAAGACATATCTGACGACCTACTAAGGGTACGGACTTCGGTTCCTTGTATGGCAACAACGATTCTTTTTCCGGTTATAGCCTAATAATCTCTTGTTTTGGAAGCTTACGTAATGAAGAATAATGATCGGTTTACTTGGACTGGACGAGATTTTGTTTTGGATTTTTAAAATGTGGGACTAAATATGCCCGTGAGAAACATATGGCAATCATAGAGGCAATTTATATGCCTAGTTTCTGTGTTAGGTCGAAGAACTAGATGGACATAAAACTCTGTAGTTCATGCATGTGTGTTGTTTTAGATAGTTTCTTCATCCGATTTTTTCTCCTAACCGCAGGAAATGTCACACATGCTACAAATGCTTGATATTGCCGAAGCCAAGTTCACACATAAATTACTTAATCACAAGTTAAAGTTTGTTAGACCTTAGCTGGAATTTCTTAGAAATGCGAACCATTTAGGACCACATTCTGACAGTGCCATAATTGCGTTCGTATTGGACTATTATCTTGTCAACTGTGCCACTAAAATCTTCCGTAAATTGGAGCGTATACGCAACCGAGGTCTGTGATCTCACAACTCACACCTGCTTTATCATTTAACGTGTGCGAACCAGTTCCGCTGTCATCGAATTAAATCGGCGCAGAATTACACAACTGCCCTGCGCCTGCGCAGTGCAACGTCCATTTTGGAGAAATTGCCACCATTACGTAATGCCGATCTTACCGTACATGCTTTACACTTGATATTAACAGAGATTTATAAAGTTAATGTTAACGAAAGTGAAATTTAATTCAATTCTCTTCCGACAGACTGCTATCTGTAACTAATTGTGAGATGGATACAGGAAGTAACGATTTACAAACAGTAATTGAATCACAAGCACTCGATTAAACTTGCAAATAAAAGAAACTAGCATACATTGTATTTGTAGGCAATCAAATCTTACATTTGCAAGATGCATCGGCAGCATATCTTGCTTATCTTGAATTAGATCTTCGTATTATCTCCCTTCGAATATTTTCATAGAAATGGAGGGTAGTGTAGAAGTATCTGTTTTAGAAGTCCATTGTTTCAACAAGCGGTTCTTCTTGATTCCAGGTGGAGATATTTGCTGACGCTACTTCTACTCGGCGTGGCGTTTGCAGCCGAAGATGATGACAGCATACCTGATGCTGGAGTGGACGACGATGATGAACTAGCTCTGGATTTAGAGGTAAGACCAGGTTTCAAACAACTATGTACTAAAAATACAAATGTGGTCATGCTACTGCCGGCTGGTGTTTTTCTTTCTCTATGATTTTATTTAGCATCATACGAATCTTCTCAATTGGTTCCGGATATAGAGTGAATGTCTCTGATCTCTCGCAAAAACAAAAACAAATTGTTAGATATCAATCGCCACGCTAACAGACATCGTATAATTAACAGCTGATGGAAGCTATCTATTGATCAATAGGTTCACAGCTCACTTGCGGATTTCTGAGTCACGATTTAGCCTTGCCACTGTCATTTTCTTTATCTAGATCAAAATAAGATCAAAATGATTTAATGACTCACGAGTGATGCATTGACTAGGCACTTATAGGTACTATGAATGTATTATGATATCCAGTATTTTTTTCATTTTTTTGCGAAACGATTTCAATTACTTTCATATGGCTACGACATTAGCCATTAGAATGATGGATGACGGTAATGACCATAGGTGCATTATGTGGTTGCAATATTACCTATATTCGATGCGGTTCATTGCACTATTCAATTTGAGCACTAAATCTTTTTTTATGTAGGTGTTCATGGTCTTGCACGTTTTACTTTCAAAAGTTTGTATCGCTGACTTGTATCTATTGAAAGCAAGTCTTAGTAGGTACCGTAGATCAAAATAAAGATAAATAAGTACAATTTTTTTTTGTTAATACAAGTATAAAATTGTAATTGGATAATATTAAAAAAGGATATAAAGATTGATCTTTAAAACGAGAGTAATGAAAGAGGAAGTGTTGTATAACACTTCGGAATAATGAAAATTTCATCTTGATACCTAAAACTGGTCAGAATATCGATTAATTAAAGTTAACATTTTTTTGCCATTACAGGTAATATGTCAGTTAATATCAGGTAATATGCACGTTCAATTAAAATTGATCTCAATAAAAATCCCATAAAAGCAATAAAAATAAACAACTACAGATAAAAACTCGACAAAATTAGTTTTCCCTGCTGGCAAATCAACTAGAGTCGTGACCGAAATCGAATGTTACAAGACCGCGTTACACGATGCAATTTTTCAAACGCCATTTAGTGTCAATGTCCGTCTAGCCAACTAGCAAGGCCACGGAATAAAGATTTTACTGTTCTGTGAGCAAGGCCATCGAGAGAGAAAGTTGAAAGCTACTCTTTACTATATTTTCTTTATTTTTACACATTTTCCAAATGACGTATGCCGCAATGTTACCGTTATCGGCGGGAAAGTTTTTTTAACTGTTTTGTACATTTTTTTTATAATACCGAATAAACTGTTGATTGTGTGGGCGTTTTCTAAATTCATTAGATCTTCTTTTCTCATTGTCCGGAAGTAAATATTTGCCTAATGATCTATTTTATAAATGATAATATACATTTCCACGTTCACTAAGTTTGCGTAATCGCGTGAGAAAAATGCAAACATCCCATTATAATGTATTCGTCTGAATTCATTTAGAAACACGCGCCAGATTAGGTACATGCTCTGAATCTGAAATACATAGGAGGCTTGTCGTTAAAATTACTAATTTGAATTACTTATTTCAAATAATTTATTTAAGCATGCTTGTAAAAAAAATATTAAATCATCGGTTAGGTACCTACGTTTATTAAAATATTACTTACCTACATAGAATATTGACCAATTATTATTTTGCTAATTAATACATAATGTGAATCGAAAAAAAGAAAAAAAAAGTAATTATTATCCGCTGATCGGCGTACGTACCCTAGGACCACAATGCAATGTATACCAAACTCACTTTCTAAACAAAAAAATAACTAGAACCCTGCAGTTAATAATATAACTAATAACGTATGTCCCCCTGGGCTATGAACGGCTACAGAACAAGTGACCCCACTTCCAATGAAATTAATAACACAAACTCATTAAGAAGTAAAAGTCCTCTCTCCCGGATCTGTTAACATGTAATGTAACAATGATATAATACCCGATAACAACACATCGCTGTCGTCCCGCACGATTGCACGCTCGCACCTCGCTTTTTTTCCACCAATATTATTGTTGCAATGAAATTCTGCACGCGTCGTCAACAATTGAAACTGTTTATAATACAAATTATCCACCGGTAATTGCGTAAATTATGTAATTTTGCTGTAACTGTAACTATACTTCCACTTTTTTAGTTGGTTGATTAGTAAAAAAACTGATTATGTGCAAGTTTAATTGGCCGGAAAAATTTGCTACTAATGCGGGTACACGTGTGAATTTAACGGCACTTAACTGCTTTTGTTTCCACTTTTATTGAGTAAGAGAGTGTCGCCGTGTCGTCATTATAATATCTAGGTAGGAAATAATAAAGGGCTGAGAACTGAGCCTTGGGGCATTCCTGTTTTTTGATAAACGCTAAAGAAATTATACCATTCCAAATGAGGCTACTACTCTTTACTGTACTTTGAATGAATACAAGTTCAAGACAATAGTACCTACGTGCACGTAAGTAGGTACTCTTGTACGCAGGTGATAGCAACTTTTATCCACAAATAGGCAACCAATGCTGTCAAAAGCCTTACAAAGATCTTAAAATTTTCATTTTTTTTTAATGTGAGTGACAGCTCGTCGTCAAGATAGACCGAGAAGTAGCCAATCATCGTCGCCAATTTGCTCGCCATTGAGTAGTTCTAACTCACGGCCGTCACAGCCTTGAGCGCTAGTCCTTGACGGATGGCGCTAGTGCAGCTATTCGCAGCTTAGTGAATCCCAAACTGTAGTTTCACCGCTGCAGCAGCGCCGCACACAAGGCTGTATCCTAAGAGAATAGCACTGCAGTATCGGAGAAACCATTATCGCTTTTTGCAGTAGTCATAACAAACCGTTATGTTCTAATTTCCAGGAGTCCCGTAACCTTAGGCCGCGAGCGTACACACCTACAGCCTACAACGCATTGCCTAGCGGGTTCCGGCCGACGCCCTCACTGGCGGAGCTGGCAGGCTACCAGAGACAACAGGAGCAGCAAGAGGAGCAACAATATGTCTTGCAACCCAGACCTACGCAGCAGTACATTGACGAGCCTAGACAGCCTCAACGAGCTCCTCATAGGAAGGTGAGCGATGAAACACTACAAACAGTAACTTTTTCGTAAACTGACCATAACAGATTCATCTTTGAGCTTTTATACAGAAGATATCGTTCAAAACACAAGCAAACTTTATTAACATACATAAATATAGCATTTCCTATTCAAACTAAACTGTGAGCTCTAATAATGTGTGCAAGGACGTAGCTAGGATTTTGTTCAGAGGGGGGCAGGCAAGGAAAACAATAATAAATAGGGGAAAGGTCCTCTTATGGGAGAAGGGCTCGTAGTTTAAACGACACCGCAAAAGTAACAATTTATGAATGCTTTTTCTTTCTAAAATTAGTTACTCTTCGGCTCTAGAGCACTGCGACGGAGCGGCAAGCACTTACTCAATCCTTAGTGTGCCTGTACCTGGCCATGCCCATTAATGTTTGTATTTAAAATTCGTCACAGTTAAAAATCTGACAAAAATACTTTCTGTAGCAGGAACAACGCGAACAACGCCTCGGAAAACTTCAGCAAAGACCAATCCAAGAAATAGACGAGGAATTAGAAGAAGAAGAGAAGGAGGAGCCCGACCGTCTATCTCAGCTACTGCAGCAGTCCAAGTTCAACTGTGTGAACAAGCAGTCCGGCTACTACGCGGACGAGGAGCTCAACTGCGAGGTGTTCCACTACTGCCAGGATAATGTGAAGCACTCCTGGGTCTGCCCCGATGGATTCTCTTTCCACCAGGTATGTGTAGTTTGTTGCAGTTAAGCAAGCATGTCTATCCCAGTATCACCCCCAGAATATTCTTCTTCGGAGATGTCTGATGCGGCGCTCCAGAACATGAAACATGAGTTGGAAATTGGAAGTGCATAGTCGCACAAGTAATTTCGATTATGATTCAGTTTTATAACGAACGTCGCAAAGATCCATTATCCCAATAGCAATACCTAAAGACCATTTTCGACTTTACTACATAAATGTATGACATTTTATCTAACTAATTAATTTCATATCCCCAGGTTCACTTGATCTGCATGCCGCCCACGCATGAGAACATCTGCCAGAAGTCGTCGAAGTATCATTTCGTGAACGAGTACCTGTACCGACCAGTCAACGAAGAGGAGGTACAGAGGAAGCCCAACGTATCCCTCAAGTACTCCGACAGGTACTACCCCGCTGAGGTGTACACGGACGACAGATTCGACCAAGATGACGAGGAAGAGGTAAGATATTGCAGAAAGGACTTGATTTTTACAAGTTTTCATAAGTGAAGAGACAATCCGCGTGTAAATGCTATTGGAACTGGAAGGCAAGGTTATATGAACGAAGTAATTGCAGAAGTGAACACAACACAACTCTCAGAATTCGTTTCTGAAAAAAAAAATGAGAAACGTTATTGATAGATATGATTTGTTTAAAGCAAGAGTTTAGTATCCCCGCTGTAGCTTGCGCTTATTAATAGATTCACAAACGGTGTTAGATAGGTAACTTTATGTCAAATAAACCATAAAAATCAGATCAATTTCCAAAGACAACATGCGGAACTCAAACCTCTGATCGTCCAGTACGATTTAATTAAATTATCTACCAATTCCTGTTTGTTCCTAAAAGTTATTTACCTGATCAGGAGCAGCAGCGCCCCCGCCGGCCGCCCACGGCCGCGCAGCTGCAGACGCGGCCGGTGCAGCGCGCGCCCGCGCCGCAGCCGCAGCAGCTGCAGCAGCAACTGCAACTGCAACAGCAGCCGCAGGTGTTCCGCTCCGCCGAGGAAGTCAACATCCCCCTGCCTCAGAGGCGCCCTCAACGCCCATACGACTTCGACTTCTAAGCCGCCTCTCTCTTTAGAAGCCAATGCACGTTGGCTGTAAGCTCCTGCTCTAATTTGCCAATTTTCTGTAATCTATTGGATTAGCCATTTCTATTCAGTGGTTCTTGACTTTTCAATCGGATATATTATAGAAAAGATTTGTGCAGGATTTTTGTCATCCAAAAGATCTGTAGATTTTTTTGTTTGATGACTTCAATTGCAAGTATTTAATGGGCAATAAATTGTAGTTATATTCTTGTTAAGAGCCACTGAAATGTAAGTTTATGAACAAACTGATGTAGACACTCGTGAGGTGCTATAACTTAGTTCAACTGACTTTCTTCAATCGACCCTCGATTGATTTGTACCATCACATTTGTATAATTTAAGGTTAAGTTTTAATTAAAACTTATTTATGTTTCTGTACAGTAAGTCACAAATTAGTTGTAAGCTAGTCTTTGCGTAAACTAGATAAGTGAAATAAAAAATGAAAATTAAATTACTTTAGTTTTATTTAAGTATAAATTCTTCCAAAAATGTGTAAGCTAAGTAGTGGTATTTTTAAATTATCTGGTGTTGCTAAGCGATAAGTAATTAATACAATAAATACCTCCATTAATAATAATATCTGTAATTGTGAGGATCTTTTCGGTTAGATTTAGATTCTGAAACAAAAAAAAGAGTTCAGTATTAGTTATCTTGGGCAGTTACATTTAAATACTTACCATGTAACTCGCTCAAAATAATAAATTACCTTTGCGAGCCGACTGAATATTCGCAATACAAGTCAGACAGCTGCAACCTGAATCACATATTGTTTCTTTGTCGAGCAGCTGTTTTGGTACCAGCCGTCCAAATTGTTCATCTAGGAAGGCTTCATACTCAGCATCCACCATGCGGTGTTCGCGGTACATCAGCACCTCCGCGATAGAAGTACACTTCGAGCAACCTCCCGGACAAGCTAGAGTCGGAGTCTGTGCTTCTTGCTCGAAAGTAGGTTCTTTTGGCACATTGCAATGGCCTGGGCAACCTTTTTTACAAGCGCCAGAACCAGTAGGATCTGCCATATTCTCGAGAGACTCCTTTGAATGTTTACATTCCTCGGGCCGTGTGCAATATTTGTGGTCCTTAGGTTCCATAGTTAGACTCAAACCTTGTTTAGGGCTGCCACTACCTGGGCTACCCCTACCTGGACTACCTACGGAACCTGGGGAACTATGTCCATCATTAGGATCTTTCGAACATGGTGCGTTACATTGTGTGCTGCTATGATATCCCATAATTTCGCGCCCGAGCAGACTTGCAGAAGAGTGTTTTACAGATTCGTGGTCCTGATCCTGAGGCTCTTCAACCGATTGAGGAGTAGAATCTTTACATGGTTCAGTACATGAAGGTAGCTTGGGAGGTTTTGAGGATAGTTGAGATAAGCAACAAGATTTATGGTGGGACCTGGAAGTATAAGAAGGCTGTACGCCTTGTGAAGTGTGTATACAGCATGGTGTACAGCAAGATTTATGCTCGTGCGTGCCCTCTTCTTCAGATCTACAAGGCGGCACTGGCGGTGTATTTTGTTCAGGACAAATCTTAGTGTCAGGACTGACAGGTTTAGGGCAACTGACTTTCTGACATGACTTTTTTTCTGGGCAATCTAGTGATGATTCAGTGCAACAACATCTTGACTTATCGGAAGGGTATTTTAAAATTCCCGGAGTCACACAAACGGGCGCTCTACTGGAAGGATGTGTGCAACAGGATAGTGCGCCCTGTTGCAGACAAGTTTTTTGTTCACAACTCTTTTTAATATAACTCCACGCTTGTTCCAACATGTTTTGCAAAAACGATGTTTCTTTTGAAGAACATGTTGGCTGTTGTGCGCATCGTGGACAACCACTCTTGTGTTCAGATGTTATTTTCTTGAGATAAGCCTTCGCCAGTTCAAAAAGAGACTCCTTGCAACAACTAGAGTCTTTAGAAGTCTTGCGGTTTACACATGGGGAAGACTTTGGAGATGGTGGTTTGTAGTTCGGGCAGGTTGGTTTAGGGTTTGGGCAACCCTGTGGTTTAGGGTTTGGACAAGGTGGGCGCGTTTGATTACAGCGTGGACAACCACTTCTGTGGGTAAAAATGATTGATTGTATGTATTCCCACGCCTGTTCTAAAAGAGATTGCTGGCAAGGAGCATTGGCGCTTGTCTTCTGTGCCTGTTTTTTCGAACAAATGCAAGCGCGAGTCCCTGCTTTATGTGAAGACACTTCATAAACTCCAACTTGTATATGTTTCGTATTATTAACAGATTCTGCCTTTTGCGTGCAAGGGTCACAAATACTCTTTTGGTCGGTAGATACTTCGTCAAAATTATAATTGCTGATGATACGCTCGTATGAAGCTCTTTTCGAACACCTTTTTTCTGAACTTGCTTGATTCATGTGTTGGTGTCCTATGAAATGTTCAAACAAAATTAAGTAGGTACTAATTACTTATAGTAAACACTGGTTTCTCAAGTTGGTGCGGTTTGTCAACAAAACTTTTTGATAAACCAATGGACTGCTTACAATTGCTGCTTACTTTTACTGTCCATCTTGGTAGGTGATGTTTTACTACTTATACCTACGCGAGAAGAGAAGGTAGTACAATCCAAAAACAAGTATTTACCAGAGTGTATCGGCTTATGCGCATTGCATATTTGGACAGAAGAGTTTGGTTTAGACTTAGATGCTGCGACGGCTTCCAAGCCGGCAGGACCGGTTGAACTTGCGTTCTTCATCCGGAAAGGTAAATAAGACAGCAAGTGTCTCCAATCGAATTTTGAATTATTCTTTGGTCTATTATTGCATGACATACAACATTGTTGGGTCTGGCCTTTAAGGTCTAATTGTTCGTATTTCGGCGGTACGGACTGTAAAGCACTTGGCACAGTCGAGTAAGATTCGGTCTTGGTGACATATTCCTCTTCGTATTGACTTAAATGCGTTTCATCATTGTTCATGTTTGACTTCTCAATACTTTGTAGGTTTAATTTGTTGTACAGACCTTACAAGTTGATTTTCGTATCAATGTTATACAATTTATACTTTCTAGTAAATTGACTAATTGAAAGTTTACCATCGTTGAAACGTTACGTTACTTGATTTCAAGAGAACTTTTTTATCATCAGACGAAATTACTGCAACGAAAGTTGATAATGGGTGACTGAAGACACTTAAGTATCCTTAGTAGACACGTCTTAGTAAAAAAATGTTATAGGTAGGTAAGTACTAAGTACCTACCTACCTCTTGAGTACCTATTGTGGTAGATAGGTTAAACCATTAAAACCATTTATTTAGCCACACACATAACACAATACAAACTAAATAAGATAACACATTACACAATATACACAACATATAATATGTGGCAAGGGATCTAGCTCAGTATTTGCTGTGGGGAGGCACAGCACTGATTTTCAGCTAGTCCCTGCAAGTTAAGGGAGGGCACAGCGGGTTATCGTGCTCGAATCTAGAGCAGCCCGACTGGGAAAGGTACCTATCTCCACCTTACTAGGTCACCACCTAGCCAGGTCTACTACCGTCGAGTTATTTGGCTGAGGTAGGTACTGTGTTCCTGTGTTGAGTAAGGTCGCCAGAATTCCTGACTATGCGCGGTCGCCAGAATTCCTGACTATGCGCTGTGTTGATAGAGGGGGGCCTGCTTGTCCCCTACTAAGCTGTCCGCACAGCGAAAGGTCGGCAACGCGCATGTGATGCACTCGGTGCTGCAAGTGTGTCGCTTATCTACCATAGGGCGAGCCATACGCCAGTTTACCGACTTCGTCGCACAAAAAAAAGTACCTACTTAGTTATACAGGGTAAAATTAAAACCAGTGCGGATATTTTAGGAGGTGAAAGTACTCATGAATATGATCAACTTTTATTATGGGACCGACACTGAAATATGAAAAAAAAAAATCTGCTGTTCCCTACAAAAATGCACTACAACACGATCAAAATGTATGGAACAGCTGATTTTTTTTTTATATTTCAGTGTCGGTCCCATAATAAAAGTTGATCATATTCATGAGTACTTTCACCTCCTAAAATATCCGCACTAGTTTTAATTTTACCCTGTATCTATTAGGTACCTACCTACAAACTACTAGCAATTCAAAAACTTACGAAACTTTGTGATCCATATAACGATTCGAGAAATTATTGTTAAAAATGATGCTTTTATTTTATCTAGGAAATACAACAGGCAGTTTACTGTGAGAAGTGTAGCGCGTGGTCTGAAGTCCTTTAATGTAGATTCTATTCAATTATAGCATTATATGCGAATGCCCGAACATGTTACCGCCATTACCAATAATAAAATTGTACACTCTACCTACCTTTGAATATTTAGAGCAATGAAGGAAATTCGTTTTATTGTCAGAGAACACTAAAAGCACCATTAGATAAAGGAACTGTAGTAAATTGTATTACTGATTGCACGTGGAGATTCCCAACTGAGTAAAATTTACTACAAGGAAATGCGCTATTGAATGCTGAAAAACTAACGACAGCGTGTAGAGATAGGCAATTAAAACTCCACCGAATATCAGTAATGATGCTTGATACACTAAATTCCTACATGTTTTACAAAGGAAACTCGAGGTTTCTCGATAAGTATCTTAAGTATTTCCGAGCATAGTGAAACTTTTTGCACAGTGGTCGCATGAACCTTAAGTATATTGCTTATGTTAAATGTTTCGGAAACATCTTGATATTTTAATAAGTTTTTTCTGGTATTGGTAGCCCATCGTATTATTCATGTGATAGACATTTTGCTGTCAGCTTGTCAGAATTTGATGTGAACTTGTGAGGAATTTTAAGCAAATTATGTAGAGAAATGTTTTTAAAACAAGTGTGTAACCTTTTTACTTCGGAACTTTGTTTTCAGCGGTTGGCGCCAACGCCAAGAATGTTATTAAACTTCTTGGTTGGCGTAGGTACCTAATGGCAGAGAGATTGAATGATACCGTGCGAAGGCTGCGCGTCGTGTCGCGGGTTCAATTCTCGCATGAGAGCAATATTTTGTTTCGGGTCTGGCTGTTTGTGCATGTGATATTTATGTGTAGGTATGTTTGTAAACGCACCCACCCACGCGGAGAAACTAGACTATCTGCATTGTGGGGCAAGAAACCTACATTAGGTATTTAGGGGGTAGGTAGGTAGGTATACCTACAAGTAATTAGGTATTCTATTATTTTATGCGTACCTGTACTGTACCTATACATGGGTCATGCTTTTTTAGGTATCATCATCTATCATCCATGTCGTCTATCCATCTTCCATTTCTTACAACATCATCATAAATAAAATAAATAAATCATTATCATCTATTAGATAAGTGGTATCCGTATATTTAGCTTGCAACACAGCAAGCAGATTATACGTTTAGCAACCTATAGCAACGGTCATGTCTCATGTAGCGTTTCTGCTTACCCTGTTACCCATGGTATGACTTACAAGTTACGACTGGAGGTATCATGTATTTATACTGGGTTATTTCCCTGTATGTAATGCGCATGTATGAATGTTATTTGTACCACTCTCTCTATGAAAATTACTAATTCCATACATTATAATTTAATGGGCAAAATAATAGTACTTGTACGAGCACCGAACAGCGCCACAGTGGCCGCAGTGCTGCAGTGATGTGATGAGTAAACTGACAAGTCATAATGGTGTTGTCATGTCAAAATAACAGCAGTCAAACAAATGACAAATTAACAAACGTCAGCTGAATCTGACAGTGACATAGCATTGTTTTGGCTTTGAGGTTAGAATGCAAGCAAACACATAAATATTGCAATTTATTAAAATACGTTGAGTTGTGAAGTGTTAGAGAGAGCGGATACTAAACGACACATTTCAAGAACGAGGTCGTGTAACAATGGTGCAACTTTAACTGATATACTTCCGTCTGATTATTTTTATGAAGAGAACGCTCATCAGCATAGAACCATAAAACTACGATGAACGCGACGGAATACAAGAAATACCATGAATCCTTCATGCAGAACAATCATGGTTCTACAGCCGGTCACACATTCGCATGTATATTGTTCACCGTGCAGTGTACTACTTACATAGCAATTAAATCTAGGTTCCCACTGTGCTGCCAATATGTTTATGAATACATGGTCATCGTGCTACCTATGATCATCGCTCACACCGTACTAGCGGACTATATTTACGTATTAAACTATATAATCTTCACCCTTGTGTTAATCAATCTTATTTTCTATTATCAAAATGCAGTTAAAAAGTTTAAGCAAAAAAATGTCTTTCATAGTAATAGAATACCTATAATATCGTGTCTGAGAGGACTGACGTATCTCATCACTGCATTGTGTATCTTAGCTGTTGATTTCCAAGACTTTCCTAGACAATTAGCGAAAACAGAAAGGTATGGTTACAGTTTAATGGATACTGGAGTTGGTTTATTTGTTATAGCTAGCGGATTAGTCCATAAAGACTTGCATAAACAAAGCTTCAGGGAAATTATATATGGGAATATAAAAATTATATTTATATTAGTAATTCTTGGTGTGGGCAGATTTGTATCTGTTAAACAATTAGATTATCAGGAACATGTAACAGAATATGGCGTGCATTGGAACTTTTTCTTCACTATAGCTGTTTGTAAAGTCATTTCAACCATTGTATTATATTTTTCAGATCGCACTCTATTATTATGTTCTCTTTGTTTAGTTTTTCATGAATTCATCCTATACATTGGCCTACAAGACTGGGTGTTTGGTGATAGTCCAAGAGACTCTTTAATATCAGCTAATCGTGAAGGAATTTCATCTTGCTTAGGATATGTGTCCATCTACTTATTCAGTGTTCAAATAAAAAATATATTACTAAATAGAAATGTCTCAAAATATAAAACACAAATAAAACTTATTTTTGGAACAGTATTATTGTGGACTTTGACATATTTTGTAGACATAATCCGACCAGCATCTAGGACGTCAGCAAATGCTGGTTATTGCCTTTATATAGACACACTTCTAATTACAATGACTACTATACTATACTTTGTAACTGTATTAGTTGAAGAGAAAGAAAATCATTTCTGTGTTCCGATAATTCTGTCTCATATAAATACGAATGGATTGTCATATTTCCTTACAGCTAACTTGTTAACAGGTGCCATCAATTTATCAATCAGAACCTTACTAATGCCTAGCATAGTTACTTTTATTATTTTAAATATTTATATGGTGGCTGCAATAGCAGCCATAGTTTATCTAAAAATATTAGGTTTTAAAATATAATTATAAATTACCTACCTGTAAACAACTAGTCTTGGTATCATGTACAGACCTACTGATTGTTTGTAACAGTGAGAAGTAAAATACAATTATTATAACAGAAAAATTTTAATAAACCATCACAATATTATTGCAATTCATCATGCATTAATAAATTGATACATTTTTACATCAACATTTAACAAGGTACAGAAAAATCAATCAAGATTCAAGTGGTATTACTGTACTGTGCAGAATCCGAAAATTATGTACGTACTTACTGATCAATATAAATATATATTTCTATTAATTAATTATCATCATAATGCCGAAAGAAGGCCCCTACTGGACTTAGGCCTACCTCAAGCAGCGACAATATTAAAATTTAATCTATACTTCTATACCATACTAATATTATAAAAAAGAGGTAAAGTTTGTATGTATGTAGGAGGTAATCTCCGGAACTACTGATTCAATTCTGAAAATTCTTTCAATAATAGCAAGCTACATTATTCCTGAGTGTTATAGGAGTATATATGCTATCTTTGTCTATTTTTTTTTTAATATCTGTTCCTGTGGGCAACGCGTACGAAGTCGGGAAAAAATATAGTTATTATTAATAAATGTAAATAAGTCAATGCATTCTTAGTTCTTAGGTTCTCTCTTCATAAATATTGCATTGCATTAGTTTTGTTCAATTCCAGATTTAGTGAATAAGAAGTTCATAATGTCATTAGTCATTATTAGTAATAAATTATATTCATAAGTTATTTATACTAAAGTTATTATAGTCTAGGTGCTAATAAATCATTAATTTTGATGATCTCAAACATCAAATTTTAATATTGTAAATAAAGTATATAAAATAATGGAGCAATTAAATAATATAGAGAGAATTATTTATAGCCATAATGGCCAGTTCTACATTCTCCGGATTGGCACTATCCACTAGATAAATTCAAAAATGTGACAGAATTTGTCAAGAAAGTTAAATGGAACGTGGAACTGGCCTTAATGTTATCTTGTTGATAAATGCTGGGACCTATTTTATTTCATAAGAATTTGTAAATGCCTTATAATAATATTGTAAAATAATCTACTCACATTCCAAACTATTGTTCACCATTCTTATTTTCTACATAAAATGTGGAAGTTTTACAAAATATATTTAATGTTGCTACGACAGTCTTTGATTTGAAAAGCCAACACCACTACCTGATAGTACTAATGGAACTTATTGTCATAGCATAGTTAGGGAACCTTAAAAAAATATTTTAAAATAATTAGCTTGTAATATAAACACATATTTTGCGATGTTATTACATCCAGAAACATCTAAGGTATAAATTATTTGTACTTCTTGCAAATATTCAAATGAGGGAATCGAACCAGCAACCCCAAAATGGAATTGCAATTTGTGTAACATCTGGGCTAGACTATTTTAAAGATAAATGTTTAACAGGAAGTGGTGAGTGAGGATTTTTGTCTTTTCATCCAAAACTGTTATTTAAATCTAATATCAACAGTAATTACTAAAATAATACTGTAGACTGGAATTACGACGTTACATTAAAAATATCTGACCCACATTAAGATTAATTAAATACACGTAAATAGTGAGCACATATGAGCACATGTTACTGTACATTGTCATGTCAAAATTCCTGTTATTACTGTAAAATGATTGCATTGAATGGACCACTGCATATTGCAGATTTTTTAAAATTGTCACTTCCTGTGACGACCAGGACTATCTTTACCATAAGGGCACACGGGGCCGGGGCCCAGGGCCCTCATTCCCACGGGGGCGCCGAAAATATATTTATTTGGACACGACGATAAATACGGGACGAATACAGAACCACCTTTTTTGAAGTCGGTTAATAATATATATATACAATATGCAGACAGCCTTGTTATTGTAAAAACTAAATTATTATCTACCTTATCCCTTATTGTACTCTCTTATTAAATTAAAGCTTTAAAATTAGGGCTTCTGGTAAAGTTTTATGTTTATCTGTAAACCACAATTTAGTACCAACACAATGGGTACTTTAGAACATTTAAGACATAATATTGTTCAATTCAATTCCTTAATTAATTTATAAGTTAATTAAATACATTTTACGCAAACATCGACGCTGTTTTAGAGCAAAAAGCACAGCCAATTACAAATTGGGGTTTTTTAAGTAAACTATTGAATTCAATGGATGAATTTTAAATGGGGCAATCAGCAGACGTATCACTTCAAGTCTATGTTCGATCCAGTCAACTACTAAATTATTCAATTTCCAAAAAAAAAAAATGTCTTCATTCTTAATAACTGTTCTCATAAATAAGCTATAGAGAAATAAAGGAAGGATTTCCTATTGAGAATGGTCATTAATCAATAAAAATCTGGATTCAACTGTTTCATTAAATTCCCTTGATTTAAATACTAAATAATCTATTCAAGTCATTGATTAACTCTAAATTGCTATATCATAATAAATATTGATAAATATATTTAATCAAATTGAAGCATCAAACTCGATCTCAAAAAGTGGGGGGAATGCTAAATTCTTTCCAGAAGGGGGGACATATCTGCACTCTTAGCGGAAGGTTTAGAATTCCTATGAAATAGTCTAGCCACACAGAACACTAGGCAGTACAGGAGTAAGACGACCAGTATAGCTAGGTACAGGAATAAATATGGAAACCTTGTCGGCGACCAGAATACGGTGTATCTCATGTTTTGCTGGTTGTTTTCTGAAAGGAGAAAATTATGATCAAATGACACAATATTGCAACATTATTTTCAGGGCCGGATTTAAGTGGAGGCTCAGGGGCAAACAAGTTGAAGCCTCGAAAAAAAAAAAAGTATTTATCGCGCTATTAATATGTAATTACGTACTAATCAAAGTGATATGGATTGTACATATTACGATAAGAATGTAATATTTTTTTATACAGGACTAGCTCATGTGTTACAGGAGTAGCCTATGTCTTATTGTATAATCCTACTAATATTATAAACGTGAAAATTTGTGAGGATATAGGTATAGATGTATGGATGGATGTTTGTTACTCTTTCACGCAAAAACTACTGAACGGATTTTGATGAAACTACAGTAATACAGCTTATATATCAAAATAACACATAGGGTACTTTTTATCCTAAAAACGCGGGCGAAGCCGCGGGCGTAAGCTAGTAAGCTATATTACTGTTAAGTTTCATCAAAATCAGTTCAGTGGTTTTTGCATGAAAGAGTAAAAAACATCCATCCATACATCCTCACCTTCAGCATGTTTTGCGTATTCCCATAATTTTCTTATTTCGCTCCAAAAAGTCCCCAAGGTCATCTAAGGTGTAGGTATATGGGCACGTAAGATACTCCAGCAAGTCAGCCATTGTCAGAACTCAAGAGTTCAAACTAAAAAGATTAAAAGCTGATTCTCTTACCTAATACTGCAGCTCCATAGCCAATATAGCTAGTTCCCATCCTATAGGAGCAGGTTGGCACGTAGATCTCATACAGCGTGTCATCTTCAAACGATATGCTGAGTGTAGTCTTAGGTATGTTGAACCAGGTGGTCACCTTGTGGGTCAGGTCCTTGTTCTGTTTAACGAACTTGGATTCATGGTCGTGAGCGCAGAAGAATATTTTAGGATCGATCGCGTTCATTATCTGAAACAAGATAACAAAATTATTAAAAATCAAAAAACTCAACTGTGTAATATGTAAAAATATCCTTGTCTATCCGCGACTTCGTTTGCGTGAAAATGGCTGAAAAGTAGCCTATGTGCTTTTTTCCAAGCCCCAGGCTACTTAGTTAAATTTCATCCAAATCCATCCAGCTGATTCAGCGTGAAGGAGTAACAAACACAAACTCACTCGCACACAAACTTTCGCATTGATAATATTATTAGGATTAATATAAAAAAGTGTAAACAAATAAATATTATACCTTTTTACTAAACATAACCCTCATAGTGACAGGATAGTGAGAAACAACAATCTTGAAATTCTTCTCTGTTCCTGGTATTTCTTCAGTCTTCTGCGGGAAGGTGTATGTTATAGCATTCGCTTTGTATATGGACACATTGGAGAATGTTACTATGGATGGTTGTGTGAACACTTTCTCGAACTCGTCTATCTTGTTGTGACGTATTGGTTCGTTCTCACCACCGATGTCATTGTCACCTGGTATCCAGACTTGCTGAAAAATAATGGTTAATAATAAAGTGTTTGTTCTGTAAACAGTTATTATTTATTTAGAATTTGACATTCTGGACCTTACTGAACAATTATGTTTTTACCTTTGCCTGCATTTTTGGGATAAAAAGTAGCCTATGCGTTATTCTGATGCATAAGCTATATTACTGTAAAGTTTCATCAAAATCCATTCAGTAGTTTTGGCGTGAAAGAGTAACAAACATCCATACATACATCCTCACAAACTTTAACATTTATAATATTAGTAGGAAGTAGGATGAAAATGAATAAATATAAAAATAACAAATACTGCTTACCACTGCAGGATAGTCCCAATCAAATATGGCAGCCAATCTCTTGACATAGCCATGGAACTGCGGTATGGTGGCTATGGAGCCTTCGTCCATGAGATCACCCAAGTACACCAGGATGTCAGGTTTGAAGTAGTCCACCACTACCTTGAATGTTGACCTTAGGTAACTGGAAATATATCGTCACCTTGCAGTGAAAACCTCGTAAAGCACAAATTCATTTTTCTTCTTATTTATTTGTTGCGTAGATCAAGATCCCTTAATGCTCATAAAAAACACATATATTAATAATTCATTAAATATATTGAAATAATAATGTCTTAGGTTTTCGCGATTATTACACATTATAATAAAACAAGTTTAAACGGATTAATCGCGTATATTACGGATTAATCGCGTATATTACAGAGTCGTCCTGCGACCACGAACGCTGCAAAGTGTTCGAAACGTCAGGAAAACTCTGTAATATACGCGATTAATCCGTTTAAACTTGTTTTATTATAATATATTGAAATACTTATTAGAAAACAGAAGAACTTACATTTTTACACTTCATACATGTTTTTAACCGACTTAAAAAAAGGAGGTTATTTTACCAGACGTTTACATTTATTGCCATCACGAGGTTTTCACTGCAGAGCGACGATATGGAATTTACCTACTGTATAATGTTTTAAAGATAATAATAAAAGTTAAGCAAGTTATGCATTCCATATTTTATCTGATATCCCTGCTTATATTATAAATACAAAAGTGGTTGTTGGTTTGTCCTTTTGTCATGGAGCAAAGGATCTCCATAATTTTTTGCATAGCAATAGTTTGTGGGCTGGAGAATAACCTATGCTACTTTTTACCTTGGTAGTATGTTCCCATTGGTTTAAACACGCTAATCTACTAGTTGGATTCAAAACATTATTTCTATATATGATAGCCACGAGCAGGCACTTACGAGCAGAGCAAAAAGAAAAAAAAGTCAGAAAGAACGCTAAGCGTAATAATAGCGCGCTAAAACGAAGTAATAGCGCGGGCGGGTAATTAATCCGATTTATTTTAAATTAAACGGCAGGGGAACCTGCGGGGCACAGCTAGTGTAAGAATAAAATATGATATGAAAATTTTGTAAGGATTAAAAACTGTATCTTTCATACATACCGGTCACTATCCCAATTAAAAATGTAGCTTAGAGGAGGCGGCACGGCTGCTTCCCCCTGTATTTGAGGATCAGCTATGAACAAGATCTTGATACAAGTTGAATCATGTTCACTACACTCCAATTCTGTCCAGTACTGCTGTTGGACGAAGTAGATGAACCATTCGCAGTACACAACAGCCCCAAAGAACGCCGCTAAGACGTATTTCACAGTCGTGCTATAATAAGAAAGTCATTTAATTAAAACCATGTGTGAATTACTTGGAGTTATGCGAGTATTTGTATGAGAACTTTTGACTTATCATAAAATCATAACACTCACCTCCGCCTTAAATACATTATTTCCAAAATTTTGTCGTTTGTTCTTTTAATTATAATATTTTTATTTCCATCTCAAAAATTGAATAGATTTGCAACTCAAAAGTCAAAACATTAATCAGGTGGACATTTCGTTTAACGGACTCAACGGAGCGTAAACTTTACTGCTAAAAGAAAGGTAACAGAATATTTTTTACCGTTCCAATAAAGTTCAAAATAGAAATGATTTATTAAAAATAATAAGCAATTAAATATATTTCGCTACCATTTTATACTCGTAGGACAAGGTGATGTTTAGTAGGTATTTTAATGTAGAGATAGAGTTATGCAAACGCTGGCAGAGACGGAACGTCTTGAGTTAAATGATTGTTGACATTAGTTTAGGTGCATTCATAATTAAAGACAAGTGATACAGAGTATTAAAATCAATAAATTATTTTAATATACAACTTTGAGTTTCAATTCAAATTGCACATGCATACATTATTCTTTGAAGTTTCTAAATATACATTTTATATGTATTTTACTTGGGATTCTATCCATATTCACCATAAAAATATGACGGCTTTTAAATAAAAAATATAACATGAACGCTTCTCTATTGCGGCGATTTGACAGGTCAGCTTCGAGCCACTTTTTAGCTTTCCGAGTAGCGTATTTTCATTTTATTTTGTGTTATCCTTTCATTTACGCGTATTAAATAACATGTATGTAGTTGTAACAGTAGCGTGATTATTTTATTAGACTATTTGTAAGTGCACTTACAGTGTTACATAAACAGTAGAGGGCTAATCGTTTCGGCAATCCCGATGCATATAACTACATAGTACGTCAGTGAACGAGTGGTGGCATTAAGATAATGGATGTGGATGCTCCTAACATATTAAAAAGGTGCAGCAGTGCACCGTTAATCAATGAGGCAGCCTGCACGGCGGCCACATCGCCCACGACGAACGTAGCGCCCAGGTAAACTAATACGTATTGAACACGCCTCCTACGGCTGTGATATTATGGTTGTTGCTACGCTGCTCACCTATTTTTGACAGCTGCTGAGGTCGCCAGTGGGTGCTGCGCCCGTATTTAGCGATGTTTGTGCATTATTCACGGTGCTATACTATAATATTATCATTACTGGTAGTTATCTAATGTTATGGTACAACTGCAGTGGCTTGGCGTCATTTTTCAGTGTTGAGTCGCGGTTTATTGACAATGTGTTAAATGTGTGAGTACTGCATGGTGCTGAGCTATCAACTTGTTCTGTATTTTTGTTTCACATTTTTATTACTGTCATAATGTTTTTAATTGTCTCATCTATTACTGATAGCAAACCTAATTAATTAAATGTCATTTAGTGATAAAGTGTAATACTGATTTTATGTTTTGTGTTTTGCCAAGTTGTTAATTGAGAGTTATCAAAAGACTGGAATAAGTAATGTGTATCAAATAACACATTTAATAAGGACACACATTCACTCAACATAATATTGTAAGAAACTAACAACAATGATTCACAATATTATAAATTGCTCATTCCAACATCCATAAAAGATGTTAATTAAAATGCATTTTATCTCATCAACACCTACATTGAGTACCACACCTTAAAATATGCAAACTATACTATGTTTCTTTAATTGATGCAAATAATGTAAACAAATGATAAAGTTGGGGTCCTAATCACTATCACTACTTATTATAAAACAAAGTCGCTTCCTGTCTGTCTGTCCCTATGTATGTTTAGATCTTTAAAACTATGCAACGGATTTTGATGAGGTTTTTTTTAATAGATAGAGAAATTCAAGAGGAAGGTTTAAATATATAATACATCCCAAAAACGCGGGCGAAGCCTCGGGCGGAAGCTAGTACATTATATAATTATTGTCATTTGATATGGGAATTTGGAAGATACTTTAAGACAACAAGGAAATTATTGTAAAATACATATACCCCTTCAAGACTTGAAAACTTTGACATTTGTTTATATTGTTAGAATTCACATAAAAAAGTGTGCATTGTGTTTTTGCGGTCGTTAACTTATAATCTCCAAAACCACTTACCAATCATGATGAAATTATACCAAACATTTACCTTTTATTATTTAACTTTTTGTCATTATTGCCAGTATACATATACATAGAATTGTAATTTATTCTATAAATGCCTATCTCACCATGCTATCTGAATAAACTTTTGATAGTTATTTTTCAGATAAATTGTTTGGTATGTTTCAGATTGTTTATGAGTGTTTATTTTCATTGAACTTGTTTTTTTTTTGGTGGATTGATACAGTGTATGTATGACCTGTATTACCAGGTCATATTTATTTGCCTAATGAGATGACTTTTCTGTTAATGACGCACTGTTTCATAATAAATAAATAAAAAATAAGATTTTTAAATGCCATAAGAAAACAAACAGTTACATGCCTTCAGCGCATCTTTATTAGAAGAAAATTATTTTGTGGATGTTGGTACAAACTACAAAGTAACAAAGTTGTGGTGTAGAGAGGCCGACAACGTTTTTCTTCTGTAGAAGAGAGTGACATCCAAAACATTAAATATGTCTTCTCAGGCTCTTTTGAAAGCCTCTTCTTCTGTTTTGTCTTTTGTACATACAGTTCCACTGGTTAAAATAGTAGGTACTGTATTCCTAGCTTCAGATACTTTTTGGAACGAAGTTCTTTAACGCGGCTTACGGTACCTACGAGTAAAATAAGAGAAATTACGCGATGCCGTTTTCTGCCATTTGGCTTTATACCTATTCAACAAAATAGCACGCGCGGCGTCGGTCTATATTTATTATTTTATTGGCTTGTTGTAACAGTTATGTAGGGAGGCTCGTGGCTAAATGACAGCCGCGCTGATCGATCGATCTGCGAGGTTAAGCTGCGCTTGCCGCGGTCAGTCCTTGGATGGGTGACCGTTGTTTACACATCGAGACCCCTCCGTGCCTCGGAGAGCAAGTTAAGCAGTCGGTCCCGGTTGTCATAGGAATATCTTTGACGATCGTTACGGGTAGTCAGAAGCCCTAAAAGTCTGACAGCTGGTCTAACATTCGAATGCCGGTATTACCCATAAATGGGGTTGTGGAGGTCAGATGGCGGTTGCTCCACGTAAAATATTGATATTCAGCCGAAACTAGTTAGACTGGAAGCCGACCCCAATATAATTTGGGAAAAGGCTAGGCAGATGATGTTGTAACAGTTATGTGATACTTTTTCGTGTATAAATAATTAAAAAGTTAAATTGAAGTTGTTCGCAGTAAGTTCTTGATTGAGTACTAAAACCTCTACTAGCTACATACTACACAGTATAGTGTGGTAAGGGTTTTTCTATGTACACAAATCCTAAAGTTATACTCACAGTCTCTCAACCATATCAAAAACCACATATTTATAACAATACTAGCTTCCGGCCGCGGCTTCGCCCGCGTTTTTCGGGATAAAAGGTAGCCTATGTGTTATTTCAGACTATAATCTATCTGTGTGCCAAATTTCATCCAAATCCGTCCAGCCGTTTCAGCGTAAAGAAGTAACAAACATACACACACACAAACACACATACGCACAAACTTTCGCATTTATAATATTAGTGTGATTCCTATTTCCCTTCATGCAGTAATCATTTGAACATTCATAAGTTGTTTGTACTTTCTACAATGACATGCCAGACTAATGTATTGTATTTAAAGACTGTAAATAGGCAATAAATAATAGTTACGGCTGGCCTATCACCTGTGACAATGAACCTCTGTAGCACGGGGTCTCATCAGGAACAAAGTAACATTTGTTGAAATAACTCATAATAGATGGCGTTATATGTATCGATTTGTTATTGAAGTTTGTGTAAAATTGGGAACATGAAAAAATACATCATGAAAAATATTTGTTCAAATTTTGAAAAATGCTTTAAGCACGGAAAAATGTATAGCCCGAAGATAGCCCGCGCTAAATCGGTCACATTTCTTTGTATGAGATGAGGCATCTGTACGTATAGTATTATATTATCTGTGCTCTGTAGATTATAACGCAACAATAATATTTTCAGTTAGTGCCACGACGCACCAAACTGAACATACCTACGTGGCGTAATTACGCCTGCAATGTTTTGAAGTTGCCTATGACACTCCATGCCGAAAATTACGCTACGGATTTTACGTAGTGTAAATTCATCCGCTGAATTTAAACGACGTAATTTCGGCAGTGTCAGTACCTCAGATCATAGAAACAAGGAGATGTGCCAAGGTGCTATCGAGCTTGATGCCTGATCTTGAGCAAATTGCTTATATTAAAAACGTACGCGCTGGCGACGAACCGAACACGATCGATAGTATAAATACAGTGTTTTAGTTTAGTGCTAGTGTTGAGTGACGATTAACAGTTTTAGATTGAGGGTGTGCGGAATGTTCAATGCGTGGGAGATCTTTTTATTCACAAGGAGCGCTTAATTATGCGCGTAATTGTGTCGAAAAATATACTAAAAGTGGCATCAGTTGTTCCCGTACTAATTTGCTATGATGGCATATCTCCTTGTTTTTATGATCTGAGGTCAGTACGCTGTCTTGGTTTGTTGCGAAAAAAACCGGGCAAGAGCGTGTCGGACCACGCACTGTCTAGGGTTCTGTAGGAAGAAGTATTTCAGTCTTGCAACTGCAAATATAAGTTTGTATTTCAAAATATTATTATGAAATACAAATTTATTTTTGCGGTTAAACTGAAAATGTGAATATTTCAAAAACTAATAAACGTATGTTATTCAAACCAATTTTAATTGAAAGTATTTATTAGTTGCTTGATGTTTTCCCGATTTTTTGATGACGCGATTGGAAAACTATTATTTATTATTTTCCAAGACCTATCCAACGATACCCCACATGAAGGGGTGCGATAAAATATTTTTTATCATCCCATCCCACGCATTGAACATTCCGCACACCCTCAATCTAACTCTGTTAATCGTCACTCAAGACTTACTAAACTAAAACACTGTATTTATACCATCGATCGTGTTCGGTTCGTCGCCAGCGCGTACGTTTTTAATATGAGCAATTTGCTCAAGATCAGGCATCAAGTTCGATAGCGCCTTGGCGCATCTCCTTGTTTCTATGATCTGAGGTCCAAACCTTAATTTAGTTCTGAGTGATGGTCTGCAGACCATCGGTTGGGAACCACTGATCTATCGGACGTTGGGGTCAAAATCTTTGGCTGCTGCGACCTCGCCTGCTATCGGATGCACATTTCAATCTCCGTGCATGTCAATAATTTGTGAGTGCAATGGCACCCACGACCCGTCCGTTTATTCTAGTGTGAGGCGATGAGCAGTCCTTTCATTGCATAATACAATGAATATTATTATCCTCTTAGAGCTCGGTCGCAACGAACGCAGCACGACTGCGCCCGACACGTGTGGCCGTAACTGGAACATAGTGCCCTCATCGACAAGATAGAATACTGTGTCACACCATACTTCGGAGAAACCTGTAATTAATGTGCTGCAAACGTGATAAATAATGCAGTTTACTGCCTAATTTGCAGTTTGTTCAATGTTCAGTTGTCATGCAAATTGATATCTACACGCGGCCAAGATTACTTAATCAAGTGTCGTGCAAATTGCTCGATAAACGTGAAGTTGTGTGGCGCCTATCATATGACATTCTCCACCCGCGTGTAATGTTTGATCGTACTCATTACTAAAGCACTCGAGTTCTACCTCGAGAACTGCCAATTTGTTTGCGAACGTTCGAGGGAGAATGTCTCGGTGAGATTCTCCCTCAAACGTTTGAAAACTTATTGGCAGTTCTCGAGGCAGAACTCGAGTGCATCTTCACCTCTAATATCGAGAGCAAGACGGAACGTCACGCAAATCACGGAAAAAGGCTCCCGCCTTCTTCCGTGATTTGCGTGGAAACATCGAGGTCGGGAGTTAGAGGCAGTTCCATTATAGTTAGTTCGAAGGCAAGGACAGACAAAATACTGCGCCTTAAAAGTTTTACGAAGACCGGTAGTCAGACGCCTTTTAAGAAAGGTAGGGCACACGGGGATATCTCGCTCAAATCTGGAGCAACCCTACTAGGGAAGGAAGTACCTACCTCCACTTTACTGATACCACAGCCAAATAACGCCACTTTTCGGTAGTATTGTGTTCCTGTGGTGAGTGAGGTCGCCAGTGCTCCTGAGGATGCGCTGTGTTGACAGCGGGGAACCTGCTTATCCCCTAAGCTGTCGGCACAGCGAATCCTCATTTTAAAGGGTCAGCAACGCGCGTGTCATATTTGCTGTTGTAAGAGTTACTTAGGCTACGGTAACCGCTTACCACGAGGCGAGTCGTACGCCTGTTTGCCTTCATTGTCGTAAAACCCAACTTTGGGAAAAGACATAACATGGAATGATGGAACCGATTCTACAGGCCCGTGATTTCATGCAAGTACGGCCGCCATTCGAAGATCGCGATAGATGATTGATAGCACACTCAACAGTATAAATAATATCGTTGAAATTAAATAGTATTATAAACACTGAGTAATTGTTATTGAAGCACGCAACACTGTCCATGTTATTATTGTCTCACGACGATCCACAATATGTGTATAATATTATGGTATCGGACGCATACGTGTTTTATAAGCAACTATGTTTTTACTCTGTTTATTTAGGTCTAAGTTCATTACGTATGCCAGGAAAAGTGGCGTAGACGGCAACGCAGGAATTTTCCACTGTTTCTCCATAACAAAGTTAATTATCGGAGATTCCACAAATATTCTAATAAAATTTATGAGCGTATGCATAGATTGAAGGCCAACCTAACTTTTATTACTCCTATACATATACTCTTGGCTAACTTCACTGCAAGTTTGCATAGAGGACGTCGTTAAAATAAAGTGCACAAATCGCTTCAAGCGCGGACAATAAATTGCACAGAATTGCAAGTACACACATCAAAAGTATCTAGGGATCAACATATATTTTTGCAATAACTTTTCTCCTGATTGATATTAATTAAAATTTTCTTTAAGGATTCATCAAATAAAGTGTTTTCGTTTGTCACAGTAACGATAAACCAAGTCACCTTTGCATTAATAAAGAAATTTGCCATTTTCCTAATAAAGGGATTTTTGACATTTGAACCACTAACATTAAAGTTCGAAAAAAAGTCTGAAATAACAGTTTTCTTTAAAATTTTATTGGGTAACTTAAACAATTAATAATCCGTGTTTCTACCGCGAACACTAACAACACAAGAACATCGGTTTGGCATACTCAAAATGAGTTCATCCAAATCACGCTGTGGAATGGCCGCCCATGTTCGTTGCAACAACAAAAAAAGGTCTTCTTGCGACTGGATACCCTCCATATTCGGCAGAGCTCTTCTCTGTAGCATATCCCATGCATGCTCAATCGGGTTCAAGTCTGGCGACTGAGCAGGCCAGGGCAGGACATTGATGTTAGCTGCGGCGAGAGTCTGTCTTACAACTCTTGCGGTGTGCGGTCGTGCATTATCATGCATTAACTGAAATAAGGGACCGATTTGCACTTGTAGAGGAACGATGACGTCTGATACAATCGTCTCAGCATAAATTTGAGCGTTGAGGTTGCCTCTGATCCAAATCAACTCAGTTCTTCCGCCGATCCAAATACCCGCCCATACCATGATGGTTCCACCACTATAAGGATGGACTTCCTGGCAGGATTTTAATCGCTGTTGGCGTCCAGGGGTTCTCCAGTGTCGTATACGTCTTGTATCCGGTCTCATACCAAAACGAGACTCATCAGAAAAGCACACGAAACGCCATTGTTCTTCTGCCCAATTTCTGTGTTCAAGAGCCCATTGATATCGAATCCTACGATTGTGCATTGCTATAGGTGGTACCCGTAGCGGTCTTCGGGAATGAAGGTTCACTTCATGCAAGCGGTTTCTGACTGTTTGGTCGCTAATTAAGTTCCCTGAAGAGTGATGAAGCCTCACGGCTAACATCATGGCGGTTATTGTTGGAGCTCTTCGAGTTAAGATTTGAATGTATCGGTCTTGTCTCCGTGTGGTGCAGCGATACCGTCCTCCATGGCGCTCAGCCACGGTACCAGTGCTTCGGTAACGTGTCCAAAGTCGACTGATAACACTCTGACTTGTATTCAGAGCTAAAGCTACAGTACGTTGCCGGGAACCAGCTTCTATCATTCCCACGGCTCTGAGCATTTCTTCCCTGCTTAAATGACGTCGCCGCTCCATAATAACGTTGGTTTTAATCAGTAGTAGGGAAACAGTAGCACTAATAATGTCTTCAATGCGTTGTATGTTTTTATAGGGAAAATATTGACAGCTTATTTTCATCTTTTACTCGAATTAGATTGAGAGTTCCTGATTCAAATTATGAAATGCACCAAAAAGGATCCATATAAATTTATAAAATCATAAATTTATTACAAAGCCACATCTCAATCTCAAGAAATCCGCATAAAAATGCTTGATCCCTAGACACTTTTGATGTGTGTATATAGTGCTAGCTCTACCAACAGCAAACTGCCAGCAATTTTGGCGTAATACTAATGGACCTTTGGGCTACATTTAATCACATTTCGCTAGCTTATGAGTGTCAGTCTTGCTAGCATGATCAAAACCACCCGTTATAATATTAGTTGGCGTAACACTTGGTGTTCTTCCATAGAGCATCTTTGACGCTTTATATTGCACTAACGGGCAACAAAGAATATTCGATTGTCCTATTTTATATCCAGACGTCGGGTAGAATATTGTTGATTCATGATTTTCATGAATATTTCGCCAAATTGCGTCTGCGAACAAAAGTATTTACGCTAAGACGAAGTTGGTCTGTCTAGGCGGTAATTCTACCAAGTCGTCACTTATTTCCAAACGGTTTCAAGTAACTGTGACTCTGTTTTTAGGTTAATAGTGTTTTGCGGTTTTCAAGGCTTATGTTAGACATATATCAAGGATTCTACAGAGTTTGTGTCGAGTTCTGGGGGTGATCATTGTCGGCCATGTCGAAATAGAGCTATGGAACGATTGCCATTTAGTTTCACAGTTCGTTTCCGGTGGGGGGACAACTGCATGTGACATTCCGGACGTGAAATGGTGGAGGAAACATAATGTGGATATGTTCGTTGCGTAAATCAACGGCAGGAGATCTCTATTCCCTCGAAATTGTACTTGACCTGCCATTCTATGGATTACTTCCGGACGGGTTGCAATAGTAGGTATATCAGTATATGTCTCGTAAAAGCATCGGCAATTCGGCACGGAAAGCCTCGGCTTTGTAATCTAATTGAATGAGCCGTCGTCGTTATTTGCTCACAATTGATACCACAGAACAAAAAAAACATTGATACCGCTTCGCTTGCAAAATGGTAGCATGCAAGATTGCACAAAATTACCATGAAATATACACGCTCCTGGAGTGTTATAGCTGTTCCTTGTAGCCAATGACTATAACTTGTAGCGGTGTGGGTAGAATTCGTTTATTGTTAAACTTCACCCATTTGCGGGTAGAATGGAATTTTTTTGCAGTGGTAGGACGCGTGACGAATCTTGCAATCTTGAGTTCTGATGCTTAATTACTTTAAGGGATTTTGGACCTTACTCCTGAGACAATACGAGGCGCATACTTATCCCCAACACTCCGCCAAGAGCTAAAGATAAATGCCGGCAACTATAAGATTGTACTCCTATAATTATTGCTTCTTCTATCTTTTATTATTCGTATAAGTTTTCTGTACCTACACTGTGCGTCCGAGACCTCAATAGTAATGTTTGTGAACACGGGGGTTATAATCTGTACACCGACCTCTGCTGAAAAAATACACACTACTTACGCAAGTTAGTAGAGCACTTAGAACCTTCATCTAACCTCGTTAACAATATTGTTTCAGGAACACGTCGATCTTCAGCATGTTCTCAAACAACAACCTGACGCGCACGCGCAGGCATAGCGGCACCTTTGGACCTGTCACCTCGCCAGTCACCGTAACCGTGAGTATATTATATTATATTACTAGCTTCCGCCCGAGGCTATATATAATTTGGGAAAAGGCTAGGCAGATGATGAGTACCTATGGATTAATAACTAGCTGTGCCCCGCGGTTTCACCCCCGTTGCTCGGCTCCTAAGGGTCGTAGCGTGATGTTAAATAGCCTATATTATTCCTCATGAATGTGGCTATCATATACAAAAACAATTTTTCGAATCCGGCTGGTTATTATGCATTATGTTATTATGCATGTTTAAATAAACAATCAAACAAAAGACTCTTCAGCTTTATTAGCAGTAGGTATAGATTTAATATTATTTGTGAAGGGGAAGGTTGACGAGAGTTCAAAGATCATACTTTAGCATAGCAGTATCATCACAGCAGTAACAATAGCAACAAAAATAATTTTAAATAGATATTATTTTATTTTTTTCTACAAAATATTTTGTTGCTTATTTATGATAAAAATGTTTTTCGGCTCAGAATAGGTCGTAACTCGTAAATCGGTCTGTCAATTATTGAAGGATTTCTCAAAATCCAGATCCTCGGATTGTGCAGTAATAACAACCTATTGCGTCACAAATCCGTTTGCCGTGTTTGGTGATCATTGTAATAAACATTATTCAGTTTATGAGGGACCTGTTCGGCATAACATTTAAGCTAAGATCACAATCATATGAAAAAAAAACCGGCCAAGTGCGAGTCGTACTCGCGCACCGAGGGTTCCGTATCATTTTTGGACGTATAAAGTGAAAAAATCCGGACCGCATAACTACGTTTGTTTGTGAAGGAATTTTGATGATTTTGAAAAAACTGTACTAGTTAGGAACATCGTTTTATTTTTGGTGCCATATTTGGGTCGACTCCTATCAACTCAATTAAGTATTTCAGATTTTTCACTCCGCAAACTTCGGAGATAAGGGGGGGGGGAATGGTATTTTTTCAGACATTTTTCTTCATATGTCGAAAACTATGAGACATAAAATAAAATAAAAATATATTTTGAAATGTGCAAATCAAGCCCTTTCATATGATATGTCGCTTGACCTAGTAACCCCACTTTGAAATTTCGGACCCCCACTCCGGCCCCTTTTGCAATGAAAATAAAAATAATTGTTGACTTTTTTCATTTGCAATTAAGTTGAACAAGCATTCTTTATAACTGTTCCAAATTTCAAGTCGATAGCATAAGTAGTTGCTGAAATAAGCAGGTGTGACAGACAGACAGATAGACAGACGGACAGACGAAGTCGCACCATAAGGGTTCCTTTTTTACCATTTTGGTACGGAACCCTAACTAGGTGTTCCCCGCGGTTTCACCCCCGTTCAGCTCCTAAGGGTCGTAGCGTGATGTTGAATAGCCTATATATTATTCCTCATGAATCAGGCTATCATATACAAAAACATTTTTTCGAATCCGACTGATAGTTTGAGAGTTTAGCGCTTACAAACTCTTCAACTTTATAATATTAGTATACACCAGGGATGTTACGAATGTCATATTTTTCACATTCGCAAATGCGAATGTTCGGGATGCGAATGTGCGAATGCGAATGCGAATGTTTGGAAATCAACAAATTAAAAAAAAACTTTTATGAACTTTTATCATTTTTACTATTTATAATGGGAATATGATAACATATTAGAACAGTAAACCAGTGTTTATACAGTAAATTATATCTAATAGCCAAAGTTCAAAAGAGGCATATTATTACTGAAAAAGTATTTTTTCTCACAAACATTGCATTTCTCTGGCTCGATCGATAGGCGTAAAAAATCGCCAAGTTTCACTTTTCTTTCCCGGTGCTAAGGGAAAAGCTGTCAAAATAGCTCAACACAATTCAAAACAAACAAACTACCTACTTGTATATTTACATAAACTGACTGACAACACTAACAGGGCAAACTAACTAAGCAAGTAGCGAGAAAGAAACGCTTTCTGTTGGTCGAATGAAACACGTGATGCCATACGTGCGCCTTCTGCGCGTGCGAGGATCGCCAACGGCGCGGCCGCCGGGCGAGACACGACACGACCTGTACACATTCGCATAACATTCGCATCGCTTGATGCGAATGCGAATGTCGATGCGAATGTTTAAAATGATGCGAATCATTCGCATATGCGAATGCGAATGCGAATATTCGTAACATCCCTAGTATACAGATCATCAAATCATCAACACTTTTTCTAAGAAGTATCTCTTATAACATGTGATTATTTGTTGCATAGAGCTCGTGGGCGCGGATGGCGCCGCGCGTCAATCAGCTGCGAGCCGAGGAGTGCGCTGACGTCAGCAACACGCGCGAAGTGGCGCACGAGAGGGAAATACACACGGCCATGCAGATGGGCCAGTCCTGCGAGGACCTGACGCTAGTCGCCGGACTCGCCAACTCACCCACTAGGATACCCAGGTACTGACCACTGTATACATATGAATACACACGGCCATGCAGATGGGCCAGTCCTGCGAGGACCTGACGCTAGTCGCTGGACTCGCCAACTCACCCACTAGGATACCCAGGTACTGACCACTGTATACATATAAATACACACGGCCATGCAGATAGGCCAGTCCAGCGAGGACCTGACGCTAGTCGCCGGACTCGCCAACTCACCCACTAGGATACCCAGGTACTGACCACTGTATACATATGAATACACACGGCCATGCAGATGGGCCAGTCCTGCGAGGACCTGACGCTAGTCGCCGGACTCGCCAACTCACCCACTAGGATACCCAGGTACTGACCACTGTATACATATGAATACACACGGCCATGCAGATGGGCCAGTCCTGCGAGGACTTGACGCTAGTCGCCGGACTCGCCAACTCACCCACTAGGATACCCAGGTACTGACCACTGTATACATATGAATACACACGGCCATGCAGATGGGCCAGTCCTGCGAGGACCTGACGCTAGTCGCCGGACTCGCCAACTCACCCACTAGGATACCCAGGTACTGACCACTGTATACATATGAATACACACGGCCATGCAGATGGGCCAGTCCTGCGAGGACCTGACGCTAGTCGCCGGACTCGCCAACTCACCCACTAGGATACCCAGGTACTGACCACTGTATACATATGAATACACACGGCCATGCCGATGGGCCAGTCCTGCGAGGACCTGACGCATGTCGCTGGGCTAGCCAACTCTAGATTCTAGGATATCCTAGAATCTACCTATATCCTGAATCCTGATCTGGACTTATATTATAAAGAGGGAGTGCAGATGTCGTGACTTTGTGTACATTAAATCTCCGGAACTACTGATTCGATTCTGAAAATTCTTTCATTAATAGAAAGCTACATTATCCCTGACTGCTACAGGCTTTTTATCCCAAAAAAATGTACAGTTCTTGTGCGTCACGCGGACGAAGTCGTGGGCGAAGTGCTAGTATTAAAATAAACATGGTCGGGGCCACCTAGGTTGCTGGTCGAACCACATAACGACAGTTTATGTTACTAGCGCCGTCTTGCATTTTGTGCACCGGATAAAATAAATCTCAGCATTTTATGATTGTAGTTGAGCTTGAGTTATTGTATGTAACGAGAACCCCATCAAACGAAGTATTTTTACCACAGAATGGAATGTTTTCTCTAGATGTCGATGTCAGATAGTAACTCAATGTTGATTATAACGCCGGTGCTTGTGATAGTGTCATTTATTATTGTAATATCTTATAACTACTTTAACATGATTTTTGTCCTATCGGGCGCCATCTTATCGCCTATATGAAACTTTCTACTTAGTGCGGTTGATCTCTACCGCAAAAAACCTACCGAATGCTTATCCTCTCCTCCTTTTTTTGCAATTCGGTTAAAATTCAACTGTTACAGGATGAGTGTGAGTTGAGTCAATGAAATAAAATTTTTCAAGGTTATAATATTAGGGAGGGGTTTTTTTTTTCATTGGCTTGCGTTTGACCGCCATCTCGCCGATGATGCGGTCTACGATGGAGCACGCTTGCCTAGAAGAAACCGATTCACTCGTGAATTGAAGTAACCCAGATTGTAACTGGTGGGGAACACTTCGGCAGCGGCAGTCTTTGCATAATGCATATCAACTAATTAGCTCCGTCCACTCATCTAAGACATTCTTAGCCTTTAGGAATTTTGTCTGCTGTTTTTATTTTTTTACTATTTTATTTACACATTTTATACCCATACTATAAACTATAGATTTTAATAATAACTACCTAGCACTTCTCGCCGGAAACACAGGATTAGCGAGTTCAGGCACAATAACACAGAATATGATATACATTTAAGCAAGACTGTACCTACCTACTCATATACCTTGTAACACAATTTTTGAATAAATTAACGATACCTATTCCAGGTTTTCGCCAGTGGTGTCCCCCTCCCCGACGCGGAAGTACACGACGCGGCGGAGTCTGTCGCCTATTGCCATCCGCGCCTCCAGCTTCAGCCCCGTGAGCCGGCCCAACATACTGCCCGGCAAGCGGCGCTGCGACGAGGCCGACTCTCCCCTCTCCAAGCGTATGTGCACCTCAGACAGACTCACCCCCTCCACCCCAGGGACCCCTGACTCTGACTCCTTGGAGTGCACCTTCAGGCCAGTCTCGCCCCGGGTGCAGCCCATGAACGAATGCTCCCACGAGTCCACAGATGTCCAGGAGAACCACAAGTCATCGAATCCTAGCTAATAGTGTGTGGTGTTTATTCCAGAATCAACAGTTGAGGCTTTTGCGTAAGTTTTGTTAAGATATCTCTTGCCAACTTCTCCGGATTTACAGTCCAATGTTTATTGTTGGACGTACATTTTTATAGCGTTTAGATGTAGGTAGTAGCTTTTATAATATTACCACTTAATTTATATCTAATGTTTCTCGTGGATAGTCTTTACGCAAAAGTGTTCAACTCAAATTCTTAAACTACGGGTTTTAATAGTTTTCAGATGCTGAATCGTCATTTAATAATGTACTTGGAAGTATAGCGAGCTATTATAAACCCAGTATTATTCTTCATAGGGTTCAAATTCGTGTATTTGTTCCGATACAGTAGCCTACCACGTTGGTTCCTAACGAACTTGAAATTATTAACGTAGTTTTATAGGAATTAACTGTAAAGCGAGTCTCGTACAGTACTTGTTCCACTGCTGGATTGCATGCCCAACAGTGGCGAAGGGTGAGGGGAAGCCGGTGTAGTGCAATAAAATAGTAAATAATTCCGTTTTACTTTGTCATACCTATTCGTTTATTCACTGTATTTATATATTTCGAATGGGCGAATAAGTATGACATTTATTTATTTATAATTATGGTACTATTCTGTTGTACCGGCTTCCCCTCACCCTTCGCCACTGATGCCCAGTGTCATTATTATATCATCAAAACATCTAAAATGATGTCTTGAGGCTGGCTGGGGTCAAAGACAACTCTTTAGATGTTAGGTCACCATAAAATTGCATGATTCTAGCATTGTACCAATTACTGAGTGAGACAGACTTAAGCGAGTGCCCTATTGTTAGCCAAAGCATCCAAAACTTTATTGTAAATATAACTAGAAGCGTTCACGTGTATAGAACGCGTAATGTATATAATTTATATCGATAAGTTAGTGTAGTGAACACTCGAAAGTGTGTAGGTATTATTGCGGGAGCGATATCGTCGTGTATAGGCCGACCGTTTAACTCGCGTATCGCCTGCGGTAAGAAGGGAGCGGGGGCGGGTAACGCTACACACGGAGTCAATAAGCTCTGCTCCGCGCACCCCTTTCACCCATCCGCTAACATCTCCCCTCGCTCCCTTCTACCCCCGCAGGCGATACGCGAGTTAAACGGTCGGCCTATAGTTTTGTTTATAGTCATTGGTATTTAAATGTATCTCGTTCGCGTTGCGGCAATAAGTGCGTGCTTTACTGTTGCTAAGAATATTGAAAGCTGGTTTGTTTTTTGGTCGGTTTTGTATGTACTTTGGGAGTTGTGTCGAATATTTCTGTGATTTGAGGTTTATTGTCGTAATGTGAAGTGGCTTGCATGGACCCAGAAACACGTAAAGTATCTTGACGTACATTTTTAGGGTTCCGTACCTCAAAAGGAAAAACGGAACACTTATAGGATCACTTTGTTGTCCACCGTCAGTCACCGGACCATAAGTGGAGCCATCTGCTCATAGATGGCGCCATTGGAAGTAGCAGTAGCGCCATCTATGATCATATGTCGGAACCCTTAGGGCGCGAGGCATACTCGCACTTGTCCGGTTTTTTATTCTGTAATAAAAGTATCTTATTTAACTTCTAACATCTACAACAACACTAACGGTCAATTTCACCGCCTCATTTCATACAAATTGTCATATTTTTTAATTTATCTTGTGGATAGTGCCAACCCTAGAACTAGTTCTAACTATGAAACAAGCTTAATAATTTTTCCATCACTCGATTAACTATTCGTTTTTCAATTCCCAACAGTATTGTCTATGGCATAAAATGTTGATTTATTACATAAAAAGTTTTAACTGGAACCATGCGAGCCACATAAATAATGATTAAATTAATCCGCCGATTGTAATTTAAGTTATAACCAAATCAGTCACCATTACTGACAAAGTGAATTATTTAACAGTTCTTAATGTGTCACCCCATGAATTAAAGGCAAGTACTAATAAGTGTGGAGTTACACGTTACGGTTTGATAGAAGTGTCCATCTATGCATAGAAAATGTATTAAGGCAATAATATGAAAACGGCTTCACACATGCACAGTTGACAGCAAAAGCAGACATTTTGGTATTCCAAAATTATTTATATCCTTCGAGCCAATAATTATTCTTAATTAAAAATAATATTAGGCTTATAATAATATAATCTAGTTAGTCAAAATAACTATAATAAAATATAATAAATCTACTTATATCAAATAAATAGCATTAGATTTTTTTATTATTTACTTTTGATGTCAACTGTACAGCCCCACCATTATTAATAATTATGAGATTACAATGCGTCTCTAATTTTAATGGTTCTTGAGACTGAGAAAAACCTATAGGTGCAGACACCACTAACTGGGTACCGTTTGAGCAAACAAATACCTTGTCAACTGTACAGTCCCACCATTATTATTATAATAATTATGAGATTACAATGCGTCGCTAATTTTTATGGTTCTTGAGACTGAGAAAAACATAAAGGTGCAGACACCACCAACTGGGTACCGTTTGAGCAAACAAATACCTTTTCAAAGGGGTACCCCCTTTGAAAAGGTATTTGTATACATATACATACAACCCTTACAACGCACACAAACACCTCGTCTCGAAAGTCGAAACTAATACCAGCAAATCTTATTATCATTTCGTTGATGCGAATATCAGCATCCCCACCTTTAGTGCAGAAACAAGCGCTTTTCTATTCAAAACGTAAGATGACACTTCTATTGTATTAATACCGGCCATACTTTTCTTTACATGGTCGTACGATGTGCAATATTTTATTTCAAGTAAAATCCGATCCACCGTAACATGTATAGCTTGCCTTATAACATCGCCTTATGATTGTTTGTTAACTTAGGAAAATGTGATCTACATATTTTAGCTATAGATGACCTAACTTTTATCTTCATAATTTAGATCTATGGGAGTTGTAACTTATAGGGAGGTTAAATTACAACTAGATTGTGAATTCGCATCGAAGGAGGCGTCAATAGAGGCCCGTGTTCTTGAGAAATAGTATTCGTAATTAGTTTTATCTTGCTGGTTCAGTTTTGCACCAAGTAATCTAATTAATTGTTGTGTGTTTATCATTTCCAACCCCTTGTAAGCGCTCGTAGCACTGTGCGGTTACTGCAAGCAGAAAATGTATGTAAAATGTATTTCTATACGCACTGCAATGCGGCTGCTCGAAAATCGCTCAGCCTGTCTATACTGAGGCCCTAGACAAGTTGCTTTTCTGTTAGCGTTAGCGTCAAACGCTACGGATAATGTATGGAAATGACATTTGTGAGTCACGTGACTTTTCCGCAGGTAATGTCATTGCCATACATTTTGTGCTTATCGTTTGGCGTGAACGCTAATAGAAAAGCAACTTGTCTAGAGGCTCAGAATAGATAGGCAGAGTCCGGACAGCCACACACACACACACAGAGGTTGTTCGCATTGTGTGATTAGTTTGTGGCTGTCTGCCGTTGAGTAAGGTTGTGGCTAAGCGCAAGTTCAACTGCATCCTGCGGGCAAGCGGACAACTTGCTGCAATGCGGGTGACCGCATTAAAGGCCTCAGCACACCAACTACAGTGCAATCGTGTGCAGAATCTAAGAATAATAATTCTCTTTGTGAAATGTCACAGCAAACTGCACCCGTATTTGCTGGGTTCCGGTTTTAAACATTGCTTTTGGTCTAAATATGTTTATTACTTGCGAAATGTAGATATATCAATCATAACTTTGTTCTGTGTCACCTTCGATGCGGACGTAGCAAACAAAGCCAGTAAACAATTCCTATACCGCTCGTCATCAACGGATCGCAAGTTAACGTGATTACTGATAATGTGATTTTTATCATGACCTTGATAATAATTGTAATTTTCATCTCAATAATTTGTAATACGTTTCTAATAAAATTGATGAGCCGTCTCGGCACCAGATAATATACATTGTGATAAAAATTTGATGTATTAACTATTTTTGAAGACTAAAATCTTGAATCAAGAATTTACTGACAAAAATCTACTTTTTTTCTTGGAATACCTCACGGTTGCAGTCGTGACCTGTACATGCATTTTGTTAATATAGTTTGTGCTATGTATATAAGTTAGACCACGTTTATGCCTACGACATCTTGTCCCGAGCGTGTTTACCTATGAAGTATAAGTAGGTATTGTTTCGTAATTTTTTTGTATGTATTAGTCAAGACGTCAGGTTTGACTGCAGGAAAAACCATTTTGTTTTCAAGTGTGATTAAATCACAACACGAATAATTTGCTTGGTTTTATTTCAACTTTTTTTTACTTTCCTAAGCGCCGAAGATATCACAGATAGGTACCGTTATATCGGAAGAATCAAAATATCGCTGATATATCGGTATCCGTATCGGTATTGGATGCATCCCTAGAAATAACCATCTAATAGAATAGGTTATCAGCCCCTTGTTGAATTAAAAAGCACAGATTCTTGTTCTTATATAAATCAAAAACATATTACCAAACCAAAATCACTTTTATTTACACGTCAGTTTTACATTAACCTTGTATAATTAGACAAATGTTATCAAGAAAACAGTTTTCAAAGTGACGATTATTCTAAAACTTATTATTAAACGAACAACATTATTATAACATTCCAATATTTTGTACTCTTTAAAATGTGATAAATTACAAAACATATGACAAATGATGCGATTAATCTCACAATAATTACTATGTAAATTAATTATATTAAAACATTACAAAATCCATTAATAATAGTTATAATTAAAAGAGTATTAGCAAAGCCTGCCAAGAATACATAATATTATGTATAAAAACGTTTACATCCGGCGCTAGTTGAACCTACGCAGTACCGTCGGGGACATAAGTGTTATTGCTATTACAAAATATTATATAAAATCTAGAACGATAAGATTTTATTATGTAATTAAAACAGGAATAATTAACTTCGTTGTGAATTAATGTTGTTTGTTACATAACACTTATGATCGCGACTGTACATTTAAAGCTTACGATTCCTAAAGATTCAACAAATCCTAGTCGTACAATAATCCTAAGCATTGCATATTTATCGCAGAAGCGAAAGCGCTCATGTACAAAATATACACTTTGACAACTTTCAAACTAGTTACGTATTGAGAATTAGATCTCAGTCCCAGAAAATATAATTAGGTATGTATATCAAAGTGTTACAATATTTGTACATTTTTTGATAAATACAAGATGACTTTTAATCACCATTCAAATTTTTTTCAAGGTATTAGATGTCAATGATGTCATTCAGACACTATTTTTGCAAAAAATTGGTGGGTAAAAATTATAAAGGAAATATTGTTTTCCCCTTTCGGGAACAATTATTTTCTTTAATAAATTCCCGAATTGTGCATGGTTACTACTAGAAACGTAAAATATTACGCTATTCGCGCTTGCAGTAAATAACAGAAAGAGGTGACGCACGGATGTAGCGCAAAGTATTGCGTGCGCGCACTTTTTAGATAACTTGTGATATCATAATAGGTATCTCGAATATTTTAGTACCGAGTGATACATAAACAAAAAATATAAACCGGATAAGTGCGAGTAGGACTCGTGCCCTGAGGGTTCCGTACAAATGCAAGTTTTTACCCGACTGCAGCGGCGAAGCCAAAAAGGAGAGTATCAAACTATGTGACAAAATTGACCATATCTTATGATTACGTCGACTGATGGCCGTCCCCAATAACCAATCTATCGCCTCTTTCCCCTACTAGAGATCGATTTTTGACATAACTTCTATAGAAGTAAGAAGTAGGTGAAAAAGCCGATAGATGGGTTATTGGGAACGGCCATTAGAAACTTGCAATTTTTTTAACTTGATACCTCTACCAGTTCCTAAGAAAAAGGGTCATGACAGACCGATAACAAAGTGATTCTATAAGGGTTCCGTTTTTCCTTTTGTAGTATGGAACCCTAAAAACTTATTATTATCACCAAATATATTTAAATTTGGCTGGCGATTAAAATGGCGCGCGGTATACATTTAGCCGATTAACACCTATAATTCACTATAGGAAGACAGCGTTATTCTATTTAAATAATAAGCAGCGAGGCGGAAGTAAATCAATATTGGAATGTGGATTTTAGGCATTGATTTTTGGTAAAATTCTATTGAGGTCAGATAGGACACGATGAGATTTTGGTTTAAGTCTTTTATTAAATTATTAAATATTTAAGAGATTTCTCAAAAATCGAATGTCGCGAGCGGGATGGACCCGCGACCTCTGCGAGAACCGTCTTTTATTAAATTAATTTAAACGCTTCTGTTTCGTGGAAACTTAGTTTCTCTAACTGGGTGTTATTTATTGAGGTTTCACCCTCTGGTCATAAATTCCGAGTTTCGTTTGCCATAGCAGTATATGGCACATATTTGACAAAAAATATAATATTAGTCAGGTAATCCTGACGCTCCATTCAATCATGTCAACATACATTTCAGTCTTTATTATTTTACCGAAAGTAAATAAATTTCGCATAAACAACTCATACCATAGTCTATTTAAATGCTTAACTTTTTGTGTGCTTAACACAAATTCTTAATTGATCTACTTTTATCACTACCTACACGTTCATTTAATGGCAGTGTTGTCTACTTAGGTTAGCCCGAGGCAAATTGTCTACATTAGTCAAACTACTTACATACGAACATAGCACTAACAAGCCAATGTGGCACCTTACATTTTATTGGTCTTTTTAGATGGCTGTCTCCGTAGCTCGCTCAAGGGTAATTGTCAGTTTTGATTCATATCTCGTGAACGAACTACACGCACCATTGGAAGCGTTCACACATCTCAAGCTAGACAGCACATAACAATTTAAGTAACACAACTAATTAATTGCGATTTCTTAGTCTACGGCAGCGCGGACCGAGTTCAGTCTGACGCAAGATCACTTTTTAATTTATTATTAAAAATTACATCTAATCATAAACTGTAAAATAAATTTTTAATACAATTAATTAAAAAAGTTAGGTAATAATTAAGGCACAGACTTTTGCGTCCGTTAAATTCATAAACCTTTTACTGAGAAAATAAAAATGTTATTCATGTTATTCAATTATCCAGACTTGTCAAGAAAATACATTTACAATCACAAGCGAAAAAGTTAATGCTAACAATTAAGAATAGAAAACTGTAATGAAGCTAGAAAATTAAACAACAACAAAAAACTAATTACATAAATACTAACACAGAAAAAGCGTGAATTTTATGTACATTGCAACTTGAGTCAGACATCGTCCGTCCGCTAGCCTCCGTATATACACACAACTTTACAAATGCATCTGTTAGAAAATTTGGACCCACCTTAGTATATTCTGTACAGAACGTAAAGCGCCACGGGGCTTGCCTCAGCTGGAGAGCGCCGCGTCGTCGATGAGCGGTACCTTGGCTACTTCGAAGAAGATCGTGTGGGAATACTTGTTTCTGACTGTGCTGATGGCGGACTTTGGCTTCTTGTGTAGTGTCGCGTTCTGCGCGACCGCGATGGGCAGGATGTCCTTGACGGCGTATCCTGCGAACCAAAAGATTTGGTCAGTGAACACGGTGGTCAAACATTTGATCCAAATCTCTGGCAAAATGAAAGCCCGTACTTAGGTCAAATTGATCTTCCAGCTAGTTGGGACAACCAGCCGGCCTAGCATGACCACGATAGAAACGGGTTTTGTCTACATAGAAATAGACAAAGTGACAGATTGTAGAAACATTTCTACCGTTTCATTCATAAAACGTAGAAACATTTCTACAATCTGTCACTTTGTCTATTTCTATGAAGACAAAACCCGTTTCTATCGTGGTCATGCTAGGCCGGCTGGTGTCTCGGGTAGACCGAATGCGGAAGGCGGAGAACCGTTGTGAACTTGTGACGCAACTTGGGAGTGGCTTATGTCCAAATTGATTGATCTTCTAGTGAGAAAGAACAACGAAACAATGAAGAACAACTAGGAAAGCCTTCGAAGGTATTGTGGGGGCTAACGCGACAAAATGTTCGGTCGCCAAGCGGAATTATTGTATGCGCGAGCGCCACTCCCTAACGAATCGCGGTAGTGTAAGCGCGTCTATAGCTTAGTGTAAGCGTGTAGGTTGTGACCAGGAACAATAAATGTATGTCAGACTTCTGTGAATTTCAATTACCTTCCCTACACAAGGCACACACAACACCAGAGACATATATACCGCACGCTAACTATGGACTCAACAGTATATTATACTAAGTCAGCGGTCGGCAACCCGCGGCCAGCGGGCCGCAGCTTGTTAACCGCGTTGTTCCTTCTTGTGGTATCAAACACCGCTCTTTAGGAAACCATATCACCTTGTTTCTATATACAATGTTACAGTAACGTCATTGGACGCTACATTACGACCGCTGAGTGACGGCACCGCTTTTCTAGGAAACCGTAGGTTTAAAGAATGCCGAGCCCTGTCTAAGTGATTGTTGCGCAGTCGCAATCGCGAAGTAATCGGCAACTTAGCAAGTTACAACTGACCTGTATAATACTTGAGCGTGGGAGTCCAGTGTCCGATGGACTTCATCCTGAGCGCGAGGTAGAGCGCGGCGGCGGCCATCTTGCTGTCGGAGTGCTCCAGCAGCTGGTACTCCAGCAGGCACTGCTCCAGCACGAAGCGCGCCAGCGTCAGCGTCGGCATCGACACTCGGGCGCACTGGACACGTTATAACAACAATATCATAATAAATCGTCTCCAAAGAGTATCAATAAACTCCTTATTTTCCCTTTGCGTCATCAAACGAGATGGATTCAGTGGCGGATTAGGAATTAGTTTTGGAGGATCTGAGGGCTCTTTTAGATATTTTTTGGAGGGGAGAAGGGGGCCTAAGAGGTAAAAAAATTAAGCGCTAAATCACTAATCAAGCTTCAGCCCCCTAGCCCCCCCCCCCCCCCTGGATCCGCTACTGGGTGGAGCAGCTTTGCACACGCTGTTAACCATGACTCCATGAACCTGTTCAGTAGGGAAAATACTAAATAAACTATGCTAAAAATGATACCCTGCTTCTAGAGCAGTGGTGGCCTAGTAGTAGAGTCGTACGTTGTTGATTCGCACCCCGGCAGGTGCATACTTTGTGCACTGCACAACACTGCTCTAAATACGATGAAGGAAAACAGTGAGGAAACCGCCTATTTCGCATCATTATTTTCGCGGCAGAGGTGTGATCTCTGCCGCCGAAAATAATGATGCGAAACCGCTAAACGAATTAAATAAAGTTATTAAATAAATTCCGAGCAGATGCGCGAAATCACGCGGGAAAGAGACAGAATCATAACCAAATCTGTACGTTAGAACAGGCAGATTCGCTTCCGTTTCGCTTTTCGTACAACGGCCAAGTCAGGCTGACTTTTGTCCTGCGGTTTCGCGGCGGAGGTGTGATAAAGGCGTAAGGTAGCCAGTAGTGAACACAGTCCTCACCCGGGCGTATCTCCTGAGGAAGCGGTAGGACAGCGGGATGCCGAGGTCGAAGTCCACGACGCGCAGGATGTTCATCTCCATCCGGAGCAGCTGGCTCAGCGTGTACGCGCCGTCGCAGATGTACAGGAAGTCGTCCACCAGCGGCGGGATGCGCTCCTGTATACACAAGTAATGTTCAACACGATATTCCCTGGCATACGGTGACCTACGCGACCGACACAGTGCCGTAACTAGGGCGGTACTAGCAGTGCCCGGGCACAGGGCGGTGCTAGCAGTGCCCGGGCACAGGGCGGTGCTAGCAGTGCCCGGGCACAGGGCGGTGTTAGCAGTGCCCAGGCATAGGGCTGGAGGGACGCAGGGACGCAGGAATGACCAGCCGGCTTAGCATGACCAATTCTATCTCTATTCTACCAAAGAATAGACAAAATTCTTTCTATCCAACTCGTTATCTCATCTGCCCGAGCCCTGCTTGGGGTACCAGGCTGTTCCGAAATGGCAGTACTGTGGTAACAATACTAACTCGTCGGGCGACATATTATTCACAACTGGGTAGCGTGAACAAGACAAATGTCGAGCGACATTGTCCCACAAAGTCGCAAAGACCTACCTCGTGAATGTTGGGCGATGTTTCCGCGACATGTCCCCTAGTGAAAACGCGGCTTAAAATGTCCAGTGTACTCACGTCAAACTTAGAAGCAATAAACAGTGCAGAAGCTCCGAGCAATTGCAGCTCTTCCTTCGTCATATGGTCCTTCTCCGGCTTTGGTGGACCAGGTGAGAAACAGGTCAGGAGAGACTTCTGACACGGGCGGGACTCGAACTCACAACCTCTGCCGTACCGTGGTGTCGCTCTAGCTACTGAACTACCGTGTCCTATCCTATCTTTGAATACGCCTCTTATGAGTTTTGGTGACATCTATCGGAAACTAATACAGACTGTAGGCTTTTCTTATTCTATAGTTCAATAACCCACCTTAAAGTTCTGAAAAGACTAGAGTTAATTATGTAAAGTTTGTTAACTCACGTCAAACTTAGAAGCAATGAACAGTGCAGAAGCTCCGAGCAACTGCAGCTCTTCCTTGGTGAGATGGTCTTTCTCCGGCTGTGTCTTGGTGGACCTGGTCAGGAACAGGTCCACCAGCTTCACCGCCAGGTACAGAGTCTCGTGGTTGAGCTCGAAGCTCTCCTGGACCTCCACCATCCAGTCCACGAGGAGTGCCCGCATCCATGAGGTGATGCCCTTCATCCGCTGTAGGTAGTCGTCGATGGGGAACAGGCGCTAAAACGGGGAGATTGGATTTAGATAATTATGCTGGGTAATTATTATTGATGATGATCACAAACATCACTTGCGCATTAGCTGGTTTTTCGGTCTTTTTGGCGGAATAAAGACGGGGGCGACGAGACTGCACGCGATTGGTTCGCCAGTCAATGCTCGTCCACTATCGGACTATTCTCTATTATGTACTGTCAACTATTATCTATTGGGCCAAAAATGTACATGCGCGATCTGTGATCATGATTCCTGTCGGTACCTTTACCAGCATGAGTCATGAGCACAGATCGCGCATGTACACTTTCGGTCCAATAGACAGTCAACAATACACAATAGAGAATAGTCCAATAGACGACAAGCATCGACTGACGAACCCATTGCGTGCAGCTTCGGTGCCCCCCACCTCTTTATTCCGCCAGAGACCGAAAAATTCACAAATGCATTGAAAAAAATAAATTATCTAGGTATACTAACTACAATACTAAGAAAGTTCACACTCGACAGTCGATACAAAAAAATGGGGTAAGAATGTGGGTATCGTTTGCTAGTTACATTACATTTTATTTTTTTCTTTTATATTTTATTTTAGCTTATAAATAGTGTATGTATTATATAAGATAATAATAGTTATAATATCTATGTATCTACATTAATAAAGAATATAACAGTTACATATTATTTTAGACTTCTGCCCCACTCTGAGCCCATGGCTGGCTTAGCTGGCTACACCCATGGACTCATGTGTTATAATAACACGCCGCCGTTGCTTGACTGTCTATATCATCACTCAAAATCTAACATAAAGCTTAGTTAAATGTTATTGTACGATCTCCTTTTGTGCTTCCCATTAGCGCTTAATACAGGCTGGTTCGTTTATAGTAGTCCAAAATTATTTTTTGCGTCGTGGACATGACAATCTTTCGTCTAAACGCAACATAATCTGTTTCAGGGGGAAGAAGAAACACACAAACTTTTGTATTTATAATACTACTAGCTGTTGCCCGCGAGTATGTCTGCGTCAAAATGGATGAAATTAGCATAATTATGTGCTTCTACAGGTCTCAGGCTACCTCTTAGTAAAATTTCAACCAAATCCGTACAGTCATTTCAGCATGACGTAACAAACACACACAAACTTTCACATTTACTGTGATAATATTACATTTTTTTTTTTTGTGAATTTGAAACATGTCAAAGCCATGTTATGCTTGTATTAAGTTATTAAATATAAGTGATTCTCAAAAATCATATGACCCGAGCGGGATTTGAACCTGTATATACATTTATTTAATTGGTATTGAGTTGGAAAGACTGCATAAGTTTTCCTATAGATGTCGCCAAACGCTCCTAAGAAGCGTATTACAAAGGGGTCTCAAATTTCAAATGAGTCGGGCGAGACCCGGTAGCTCAGTTGGTTCAGAGCACTAGCCACGGTTCGGCAGAGGTCGGGTTCAAATCCCGCTCGGGTCACGGTTCGGCAGAGGTCGGGTTCAAATCCCGCTCGGGTCATATGATTTTTGAGAATCACTTATATATTTAATAACTTAATATTACATTTGATACACATTAAAACATGGTTATTTATTAGTTCCTCAGATACCAAACTTACTTCTCTACTCTTCAAGTAGTTGAATATATCCATAGCATAGTTGGAGACCTGGAAGGGGTCATTCCAGTTCTCCATGTCGAAGTCTGGGACATCGGTGGGCGGCTTGTGAGGTACCTCCGTCTCTTCGTCCAGGGACCGGACTGTGTCATCGAGGTTCACCTTGTCTAGCTTCTCGCTTATTGTTTTGTACTCCTCCTTTGAGGTTTCAGGGCTGCTGAAGATAATGGTAATGATGAAATACTTAGGGGCATTTTCACCAACCAATCAATATCTGTTCAATAAGCTAAAGGTAACTTTTAGTCAATTAAATTTGACATCAATAATGTTGTCATTAACAGCAAAAAATTGCGTTTCACCACCTGTCAATAGTGACAGGTGGTGAAATGCAATTTTTTGCTATTGAATAGTTTAGTGATCACATTAGTTTAATGAACAGATAATGATAGGTTGGTGAAATAGCCCCTTAGTTTCATAAAAGAGCTGACTAGAGATAGCAAAATACAGGGGCTTATAATGGCGTGGTTGGGCGTGCGCGTTCTTCTAACGTTTGACCAGCGCCGATGTGGCGCGCACGCGGCCCTCGCGTCTCCTTCATAATATTCTCAAATGGCAATGCGTATAAAAACCCGTATAATATTGAACCATTTGTTTTAAATTAATTTGCAATTTGATGAATATTTTGAACGCGACGTGAAGTTTTTTAGCAAATTACCAATAGGAGTGTCCTATCAAGAAATTGGGTTAGTCTGATTATATTGGGAACAAAAACACCATAAAAGTGATTGAGTGCTGTTGGTAAGTGGGTCATTCAATTAAGGCCAAATAATATTTGAATGAGACAGGAAACAAACATTATTTTGGTATTTGGCTATTTGCTCAATAATGGTTCCAAGAAAATTTTCAATACAATATTTACATAATAATATCGAAACCGAGGAACAGAGGAAAAAATTGAATATTTTATAACAAGAACAGGAAAAAATGAAATGTTAAACTCTAGCACTTTGCCCGCGTGACCTACAAAAACTGCATTTTTTCGGGATAAAAAGTAGCCTATAGCTATATGATGTAGCTTTCTATTAGTGAAAGAATCTACATGAGGATCAGTACTTCCAGGGACTACCTCATACAAACACACAAACTTTACCTCTTTATATTAGTATAGAAAGGTTACTCCTTTTTTAAGTTCAACAACATCTTCGAAAGTTCTGTAATACAACACATGATGAACTCATATTCACATCAATTTGAGCAAATGTGAACCAAAACACCATGTAGGGAACATGGTATTTTTACTTTTCATTGTATTAGCAGTCTATGAATCCATACAGTCGTCCGACGAAGTCGTCTAGACTCTAGGAAAGGGCGTCTAGGGAAGGGCTGTCCCGAACTGCTAACATCAAAATGTTAGCAGTTCGGGACACCACTTTCAGGGCTAACGCGTGTTTGGTTTTATTATTTAATTTGGGCCTAATTAAAATGGTGCATACCATGGCAATGTGTGCTGTTGTGACAGATAAGCAAGTCATCATATCGCATAAATGATGATGATGGATGATTATGATTATGGATGATGATGGATGATGGTGATCTAATGGTGATCTGATAGTGAGGGTGATGATGGTGATGATGACGGTGATGATGGTGATGAAGATGATTAATTATTCATTAAATAATCATTAATTTGTCATGTCAAATTACCAAAGTAAACAAAATGGCGGACGGTAAGAAATACGAGTAAGTACAATAGTAAGAAATGGTAGGGCATTGAGTGATTGGAAGTAAGTAGTTGGAAGTTTCTCGGGTTACTAATTAAGAATGCATTTTCGAATCCAAGATGGCGTACCTACATATTTTTTTCGTTTAATGTTATGGGTGTCAATTTCGAGCTTTATTGGGGTGATAATTACAAAAAAGGGATCCATTTTCAAATCCAATAAATCGAGAAACCGAAAATATTTGTTAGTTGCACATTTATAATAATAAACGTATAATTCGAATTGTACTTCAGCAAGTTATATTATTTAATAAATAATTGTTAATTTTGTTTTTAATAATAATATTTATGACGATGTTGATGTAAAATAAATAAATACTTGTGACAACCCTAGCCTCCAGAGCGGCTAACATGCGCGCCGCGACAAAATTTTGTCAACGCTTTTATCGTGCATTTGTCTCATATTCGCATGAGTAAGAGCGAGGCAAAACAGTCGACAAAATTTGTCGCGGCGCGCATATTAGCCCTACAGACGCTGTCTCGAAACTGTCTAGACGTTGTCGGCATTTACCGCAAGATCAAAGGCCTATGTTGTTACTAGCCCACGACTTTGTCTGTGTGATAATAGCTGTAAAGTAGCCGATGTGTTTCTCCAGGTCACAGGCTACATCTTTGTCAAATTTCATCCGAATCCATCCAGCTGTTTCAATGTGAAGAATTCAGAAACACACACACACAAACTTTCGCACTTATATTAATACTAGCTTCCGCCAGCGTTTTTGGGATAAAAAGTAGCTTATGTGTTATTCTGATGTATAAGCTATATTACTGTAAAGTTTCATCAAAATCTGTTCAGTAGTTTTTGCATGAAAGAGTAACAAACATCCATCCATACATCCATCTTTACAAACTTTCGCATTTATAATATTGGTAGGAAGTAGGATTAATATTAATGTGATTAGCACAAGAGGGAACTGCAACCAATCCACAGACATGATTCCCTACAAATAAAGAATAAAAAAAACTAACATATTTTCTAAAGCTGTTGTGTACAGCGATGGTTCGGATACATCACTCCTTGCAGACTTTGAAGAATTCTGGCTCTGGTTCTGATTGATACTCTTGTCTTTCTTCTGTTCAATGTTCTTGAGGATGCCATTCTGTGTCCGTGTAGCTATTGGCTTGGGAGGATCCTTGACAAAGTGCTTTTGCACTGCATCTATGGCATTTGTAGCCACTCTCTGCAGAGTCTTTGCTTTGGAAGCCTTACCGTTCAAAAAGGTTGTCTGCGGTTTGATACTCTAAAAAGTAACAGGCTTGTTAAACTCTGGAGTCATATAAATAAAGTTTATCTTGTTTTAAATTAAGAAGTACCTATAACAAGACAATAATACAAGCATATACCTAAGTATTTTATTTCAAAGATGAGGAGTTAGAATAATATCTAAGAGTTGAAATATAGTATTCTTTCTCATAAAACAACTGTAATTTTGAGAAAACTTTGAAGAATAAATTACAGATTAAGTAGCATTGCAGGAAATAGAATGAATTGTAAATAAAGTTTTGTGCCAATAAAAACTTTGTTATCTCTGCCCACTGACCTTGGCCCTATTAGCTCAATTAAAAATAATCTGCATACAATAATTTAACTCAAAATGTCAGGGAAGCTAAAGGTACTTGTAAACTACAATTTCATGATCACCAAGCAGATAACTAGTTATATTTGCACATTTTGTAAAAAATGTTTTGGAGGGAAAGTTCATTGACCCATATTACACTTGCAAATTCCATAGTTATTATTACAAAATTAAACCACATAGATTCTAACGACATCTATAGCGACATTAAACGCCCATGTTATTTTATTTTAAGGGGTAGGAGTACCCTCGACTAATAATTGTTAAAAAAATTGAATAAAACCTTCACAGTTGGGAGCATTTTACTCTCCACAGTGACCTTCTTCAGCCCCATGACTTTGTCCTTGTCCTGGAGCGCGGTGCTCTTGTTGAAAGCGTTTGTAATATCCCCAAACGCCGCCCGCTTGGCCGTAACATCTTTCAAAGGACTATCGGCTTTCCTCTTATTTGGAACTTTCAAACTGTCCTTGTGAGTCTTCAGAGAAGCCAATTGCTTACTCCTTGTCGTAATCCCATGCCCCAGTAAACCATTCAAGTTTTCATTGACGCCGATCGGCTTTGATGCCAACCGTGTTGGCGCCATTACGGAGGTGCTGAAACAATCCCACAATTATCACGTGCACTCATTAACGTGGTAAATATCACACGATCAAACAATTATCTATCGATCGTGAATAGTGATCAACGTAAACAAGCATTTCAAAACCGCTGTCTAACGACTGAAAATGGAGGCAAAACAAGCGAACATCGACACAGAAGTCAAACGGTTATCTAACGATATTTTTGTACTCACATTAATTAGACGGCGGTGGCCGTTTTGATTGAATAGTGGTTACTTTGGATGTTGCACGGCCTGATATTAATATCAAAATAATAATTTTTTATCTAAATTTTATGATAAAATTCAACAAGACACCGGACTGATGAAACGTCCTCAAAAACCGTTGAACTGCTTTGAAATTTTATTGGTCCAACGGTAAACCAATGGGGAGGGAGGATGCTAAATTACATTCCGTTTCACGTTTTTGTGGTAAAGTCTGAAACGTAGCGTGGCGAATAAAAGAAAGTTTTACAGTCAGTGTACTTCATTATTTTTTCTCGTTGGTTATGTATTGGTTTATTATTTATTATTCTAAGAATTATTTTTAAATTGAAGGCATGGTCTGAAATATTCAAGCGATAGTTTTAGTATTGTGAAATTGTCTGGAAAATATTAGTTTTACCTAAAACAGTATACTATACTATCAAAAAATAATAAATCAAACGCTGGAAATATTCTTAAGTTTTCTATTACGATGATAGCTAACAGATGGAAAGGTAAACGGAACGTTAATGTCAAAACTGTCAAAACAAGTATACGAAGCGTTCCATTTTCACATTTTAATTGTTTTTAACATTCAATAGGATAGGTAGGTACAGCTTTGTTAGTAATTTGACTAAAATTATATCGTAATAAAGTAGTACCGTGAGGTATGATTCGAGCTTGTATAAAATTTGCTGTTTATGTTAAATTAATCCATAAATTAATCGAATTCAATGGTTTACTAACAACAATCTGCGTTATGGATATTCGTAGATAAGCTCAAAAAGACACATTGTTTTGATACGAAACGCGATTGATAAGTTGTGGTCATTGCACTCCCTGTTTAGATTTATAAATAAAATATTATTTTGTGATAACAAAAGGTTTGCTTTTCTAAACTCAGCACACTTCATGAAAATTTTTCAGTGCCTGAAATAAAAATGTTAGGTGGAGTCAAGCTTAAAGTATCGTATACCCATGAAAAAACTTGCTTTGCTTATATCAGTCCAAAGTACAGCACAAACAACGAACAGGTGAGAATTTCGGCAATTTATTCATTCAATTTGAGTGGCTTGACCTTTCTGTATAGTTTTTATAGGTATTAATTTTGATAAGTTATGCTTTTCATTGAGGTTAGAATGTTGTTTACTTCTATGCAAAATATTTCTTTTGTTCCCATTGTATATGAAATGGAGTGCAAAGGTAACTTAATATTCATTCTTCCATTGACAATATATTATTACTTTTATATTTTCTAAGAAATACAATATTTTAATGATCATTTGTGTTTTCTACAACTTGAGGTTGGCAAAATCATTGACTACAATCAAATTCTAACAATTTACAAAGTTAACGATCTTGTTACTTTTGTACAGTTAATATTCCTCAATCTAAAACATTTACAAAACATAAAAAGGTACATTTTTGCATTTATTTATTAGTTTTAATTGATTTCTTCCAGACTCAATGCGTGCAAGTACTATGCAAAGAGAAACAGATTCTCCTATGGGTGGTGTTCAGCAGCGGTATCCCGGAAGGCCACATAGCCTGCAACCCCATATACAGCAGGATGGTGGGGCTGGAGGAGGGGGCTGATGTGTTTGTGTCTCCATATGCTGATCTCAAAGTGCTGGATGAGCTCTATGTGGAAACTGATAGTCCTGATGACCAGGAGATCTTGGTAAGTATAATTTAGGAAGTTTGGAAAAGGAGGCCCTTCGAGATGCTGCCTTGATCATTGTGTTTTAGTAAGATTCAGTGTTTGATTTCCCCGATAATATTTTGAAATAACACATGGCATCATTTTTGGAAACATACTAGATGATAGGATTGTCTTGTTGAATTTTGAATTATTATTTTTCTTTTTAAAAATTTAAATTAATTAAACAATTTTTTAAAATTAAATAAAATAATAAAAAAATTGTTAGTTAAATCCTTTAGTTTTGGAATGTGATACTAGTGTAATTAAATATATAATTAATTTCAGGAACACAATGTAGAACTACTACAATTGCGCATACTAGATCAACTGCGATTAGTAGTAGCCAATCAAAAGACAGTAGTTTGGATATCAACATCGTTACCAATAATGTTCACACCAAAACAAACTGGTATACTGGTCAATCATAGCCAAATCATTGTCAAAATTGATGCTTTCAACAGTCTACATAACTATTTAGCTACACCCATCAGTACCCCTAAAGAAAACGAACAATTTAAAAACATTGGTACCATAAATAAAGGAATGCTGGCTCCCTACTTAAACATACCAACAAAATTAGTCCTAAGAGCAGTACCTATTGACAGCGAGGGAAAAAAGGACTCATTACATCCATACACTGTATTTATTCACGAAGACTTAATTGATGCAAAATATAAAGACTTAGTTATAATTTTGTCTACAATGACGAACATACCGTCTATCCTACATGAAAATGACGATGACAGTGAAAATAATAATATAGCAATCAATGATGTATGTGTAGAAATAGTTCCAATAGACTCCGTGATTTACAGGGCCTTGAGCCGAGAAGTGCACAACAGTAATATACCAACAGTACTTATCCCAAAATCCTTGAACTCCATAATTAATGTTGAGAATGGAATGAGAATAATATTCACGCTAATAGGTGACAGTATTGATGAACCGGAACACATAGATATAGTCACATACTCTGACCAAATACAGTCAGAAACAGATGTGACAGAGAAGTTCAAAGACTGTGTCGTAAGGAACACGCATTCTGGCAAAAAGTTCCTCATAAACGACGGACTGATAAAGCAGAATGCATCAATTTCTAGTGGGTTTCTACAGTTTAAATTAAAACCAGAGAAACTGAAATATACATTGCTATGTTCGCAATCATTTAGGAATTGTACAGTATCTGCTAAGTGCTTGAAGGAGACTGATATGGCAGTACCAAAAGTAGTAGTCTCGAAGATGGATTATGATTACAAGAATTATTGTAGAACAATGAAATCTATGGAGTCATTGATTGAGAAAGTTTTGTCGCATGTGAACTTTGAGATACATAGAGAGGCGACGTTCAAAGGTGCTTCTGAGATTAAGAGTAATGTTTTAATTACTGGTAAGCTTTTAATTTTGTTGTCATTAATTTTTCGTCATATAGCAATTTATAAAATTTTGGCCTTATTTATCTAACATTAACTAGAATAAAGGTTTACATAGACAGGCCAATAAAATCATAAAGCTATGAGGGTTACATCACACTTGCGTTTCTCGCTCGCACCTTACGGATATTAACACTAGGTGGACGGCGGTAGTGTGATATCACATTTAGAACTTACAACACAAAATAGAACAGTTTATTTATTTCTCAGGTCTAAGTGGCACTGGAAAATCCACATTCTGCCAAATCATTCAAAAAGAGCTGACAGTTTGGTCCCACATTCTTCATTGTCGGTCCCTGAGGGGTCGTAAAGACATTCCTGAAGTGCTCGGCAAGGCTATACTGATGTGTCAAGAACGCAGCCCAGCGGTCCTGGTGTGTGATGACGTGGATTCACTCGTGCCACCGAATATGGAGGGTGCTTCGCCCCAGGATATTGCTTATTATCAAAGGTATGGCTATCAGGAATTTTTGAGAATATAATTATCTTGTCTTAAGCAGGTTTTTAGATAACGGCAGTTTTAAAGTCGAAATCAACCTTTGCCCAACTTTTCTTAATTTATTAACTGTCAAGCCCATTTCCAATCAACCTTTTTCACAGTACATCCATATAAATAATGAGATAATCTTACGTTTTCTTTTGCAGGTTAGCAGTAGTAATAAAGCACCTCCTACAGACATGTTCAGGTGTGTGCGTGTTGATGACGTCATTAAGCATAAAGGATCTCCATCCAACGTTGAGACAGTTTAGCGGGAAACCACTGTTTACTGCTCAATTTGATGTGCCGGAATTAGAAAAGGTTTGTTATAAACGTAACGTTATTGCTGTTTAAGAGTGCGCAATTGCGCATGCCATTCCGACAAACTCGTCAGTGGGCGGCCCCAAAACACTTGCTATTTCACCAAGCGACGCCGTGTTAGAAAGGGAGATGAACAATATTCTTACGTAAAATGAACGCAAACATTTTTAACAGTCCTTTAGGCAAAGGGTTTTAAAGGAATTTTTCATTCATTCATGGTGTGCGTGCTTGCGCGCAAATATACGGGGGCGTTAAATGTGGCGCCGAAATTATCGTAATACAAGCGTATGTCTGGTGTGAAAATTATAAGTTGATTATGTGTTATTATTTTTTGTACTTTTCATCTCTATTTAATAGCAAAAATAGGTACACACGGCTACACATCAAGCTATACATTCCCAGTTTACACTGACCTCTCACTGTAAGGAAATCCTATACAATGCGAGATCAGCTTATACTGGAAATGTATAGCTTGATCTGTAGTCGTGCGTACAAGACTAGTCTTCATTTTATTTTTAGGGAGAACGAATAGAACTATTGAAGCACTTGCTAAACGACAAGATTCGCCAAGAGTTCGAAATAGAAGACGATGACGTCATCAAGTTAGCGATGGACACCGCCGGGTGTAGTGTCAGAGATATCACTGATTATTTGAACAAGAAAATATTTAAAGCCGTTAAGAAAAAAAGTAAGTCTCTCAGGAATTATAAAAAATATCAAATTCGTGGATATTTCATTCATTAAATGATTAATTTCATTGAATAATTAAGTGTGTGAGTGAGTATGACGAGTAGAGATCGGATAATCGGATGCATATTTACCTACACTTCACTTTTTCCCACAATAATATGGACATGCCTCTGAATAAATTTATTGTTTATCTTAAAAACTTTTAAAAAACATTTCGTCTCAGTAATAATATTATTATATTATCAGTTGGAGTTGTACGTAAAAGTATATAATACTAGCACTTCGCCCGCGACTTCGTCCGCGTGTCCCACAGGAACTGTGCATTTTTTCTAGATAAAAAGTAGCCTATGTTACTCAGTGATAATGTAGCTTTCTATTAGTGAAAGAATTTTTAAAATCGGTCCAGTAGTTTCGGAGCCTATTCGGTACAAACAAACAAACAAAAAAATTTATAATATTAGTATAGATAGGCGTGGACAATTTTGTCCAACTATCTACATTCCTATCACATTGAAATCGTACTAACACATTAATGAAATACTATCAAATTAATAAAATAATCAGTAAGTATGTATTATTAAAAAAAATAAAAAATTAGAAAGGTATATTATTTTATTTTTCTTATCCATATTATTTTTCTTTGAAATAAAAGTAATGTTTAGGTAAATATGCATCCGATTATCCGATCTGTAATGATGAGCGATAGTAGTAAGTAAAGACAGCAATAAAGTGCGAGTCAGAGGGAATGATTAGTGCCGCCATTTTCGATTCGCCTCTTTATTGGTGCGGGTTATACCTATTATTTTAATGCGGATTTCACTACTATTTAAGAGTCGAGCGACGGGGGCGAAACCGCGGGGCACAGCTACACACACACACACACATAAGAATCGTCACTCGTGGAGGCTCTATCACTGCATTTAAACTCTTACAGAATCCAGCCCAAATGATCCAAAGCCACGCCTAGTGGAAGACATAACGAAGGACGAGGAGAAAGCCAACGAGTTCGATATCTGGGGGCCCGTGGGCGGGCTCGAAGATGTCAAGCAGGAACTCACTGAGTGTATATTCTGGCCGATTATGGTGAGTGATAGTTCAATATTTTATTTTTTGATCAATTGACATAAACACTAGCAATACAGAGAGTATTGCTAGTGTTTATGTCAAAAACCCGTGACTTTTTATCATTACTTCCTTAAAAAAATAAAAGTGACGGAAAATGATTTTTGCATGCGACGATTGCGATGACATGACAACAATAAAGCAAGGAACAAACAAAAAAACAAAAACTAGGTAACTGTAAAAAAAAACAAAAAGAAAAAAAAATAGAAAAAAAAACACTGCCGTTTAATTAAAACAGAATAAAAAATAAAAAAAATAGAACGTTGCGTCGCATTCGCATGCAAAAAGGCCGGACTCAGTAAGATGTTGTGATATGGCAACATTGAGAGTATTTTCTCAACATGCCACACCACAACGCTGATTTTCACTGCCGGCTTAGGGTGACGCAATTTTTACAATAGGGATGTTAACTACTTTTTTTATTGTGAATCTGTAAACTATTTGAAAAAGACAATTAACACCAAAAAACCGATGAAACATCTACAAAATTGGCAAAGTTATAAGCGTTTTAAAATGATTTGCTAGACACAGACGGCACTACCTACTAGTGACGTAACACCACCTACGTCCGCTTCGCGCGACAAAGACGGAGCGATACTCCCTCCAAAAACTTTAAAAGCGTCTATGTTTTCCATTTGGTGATAAATTATTATTTTTGCTTTTACTTTTTTGTTGTGCCTATTCCTTCTTTGAAATAAAATAATTTATTTGTCCTTTTTGTAATAGTAGGCCTTTACCGTATTCCGCCTATTTTTCCCGCAGTACCCGGCACTATTCCCGTCCCAGTCGTGCGGCATCCTGCTCTACGGCCCGCCCGGCACCGGCAAGTCGCACATCGGCTCCTGCCTGGCGCGCCTCGCCAACATGAGCATGATCACCGTGAAGGGGCCCGAGCTGCTCTCCAAGTACATAGGACAGAGCGAGAAGGCCGTCAGGGATATATTTGACAAGTTAGTGCTGATGATTATGTTGTTATAAGGTGCTTTGACAATTTCTTGCTGCAATTTTATAGCCGTGAGCCTGTGGGTTGAGATCTATATCGGGGAACTGAGTAGAACAATTGCCGCAGTATAGCCCGGCGATATTGCAATGAAGTTAAATGACCAGCCGGCCTAGCATGACCACGATAGAAACGGGTTTTGTCTACATAGAAATAGACAAAGTGACAGATTTCATTCATAAAACGTAGAAATGTTTCTACAATCTGTCACTTTGTCTATTTCTATGTAGACAAAACCCGTTTCTATCGTGGTCATGCTAGGCCGGCATGTCCTACTGAGTTGCACGATATAGATCTCAACTCACGGCAATTGAATTGCAGCAAGAAATTGACAAAAAACTAGCCTGTTGAAATTGACAAAAAACGGAAACTTCATTCTTTAACACCTGTTATTATGTAAACTCGGGCTGCGTCAGATATCAGCGAGATATTTCGATGTACCCTACCGAGTGTCGGGTATAGTCCGAACCTGTTCCGAAGTTAAAATATTTGATTTTTATACAGAGCGGACATGAAGAGGCCTTGCATCTTATTCTTCGACGAGTTCGACAGCCTCGCGCCCAAGTAAGTTGTATTGTAAGTGTCCACCTCGCTTCATATTTTGTTCGCATTTTTATATATAGGCTTAACATTTGCAATCCTGTGTTATTAAAAGTGGCGGTCCGAGAGGTGCGAAACACGGTACCTAATTCACGGTATAGCACGTTGGCATTAAGCGGTATGACCCTCCCCCCCCAAAGTTCTCGGCTGTGGTATGACCCCCCTCAAAGTCGTCGCGCCACTTCTTAATCCCAATATATTTTAGTGGGATTCTTCAGGATTACAATCCCTATTTTACTGTCACATTTCATTTCATATTAATTTGTAGAATTGTACAGTATTCCCAAATTAATAATGCGCATCTCTTTTAGCACAAAACACATAATTCTACTAAATTATGAATGAAGAAAATGCACTTAACGACTCTATACAGGGTGGCAGGTTAAATAGTGGAAATATTTTAAGGGGTCATTGTACTCATCATTATGAACAACTTTTACAATGGGCCCAAACCTGAAATCGCGAAACAAAAATCAGCTGTTCCATACATTTTGTTGAGTTTTGTGAACATAAATGTATGGAACAGCTGATTTTTTTTTCCCGATTTCAGGGTTGGTATAATATTTCCACTGTCTAACCTGCCACCCTGTATACATATCGTCTTCCAACGCTCGGGGAATACGACGTTGCCGAACAGTGACGAAGATTTCCATGCGCATTATCACTTTGGGAGACCTGTAGCTAACAATCATGGTTTGGTATTGCTTGTCATATAAAACTGTGATGACATCACTAAGCTAGGCTGTTTTAAATCATTATCTGCTTTAGTTTTCTGCTTTGGCGGAGAATGTTAGTGTTCATTAGCAAAAATCTATTTTTAGGGTTCCGTACCTCAAAAGGAAAAACGGAACCCTTATAGTATCACTTTGTTGTCCGTCTGTCACCGGACCATAACTGGAGCCATCTGCTCCTCGATGGCGCCATATATATATATATAACTGTTCCAAATTTCAAGTCGATAGCATTAGTAGTTGCTGAAATAAGCAGCCGTGACAGACAGACAGACAGACGAAGTCGCACCATAAGGGTTCCTTTTTTACCATTTTGGTACGGAATAAGATATTTTTCAAAATTTCGGTTTACCATTTTGGTACGGAACCGTAATAAGATATTTTCCAAAATTTCGGAGCTAGTTGCTTTTTGAAAACTTTCGAACATAGCGCAACCCTACAACAAAATCGTTTAATTTTCTCTGAGCGAGGAATGCGTCAGGTTGAGAATGTTATCACGAAACAACGGTCGTAGTTTCTCTCAATAGTGGATGAGTAATTTCAACTATTTCGTCACAACATTTAATTTATATGATAGCCTAAAAAATCGTATTTTTCGGTCTTTTTCTCACTAGACGAGGTCACGATTCAACCGGTGTGACGGATAGAGTAGTGAACCAGCTGTTAGCTCGGCTGGACGGCGCGGAGGGGGGCGCGCGGGGCCCCGTGCTGGTGGCCACGTCGCGGCCCGACCTGGTGGACCCCGCGCTGCTGCGCGCCGGCCGCCTGCAGCGACACGTGTACTGCGCGCTGCCGGACCGAGTGAGTACTGCGTGTTGTGACAGTGAACAGCTGCTGGCTCCGGGGCCCGGTGCTGGAGGCCACGTCGCGGCCCGACCTGGTGGACCCCGCGCTGCTGCGCGCCGGCCGCCTGCAGCGACACGTGTACTGCGCGCTGCCGGACCGAGTGAGTACTGCGTGTTGTGACAGTGAACAGCTGCTGGCTCCGGGGCCCGGTGCTGGAGGCCACGTCGCGGCCCGACCTGGTGGACCCCGCGCTGCTGCGCGACGGCCGCCTGCAGCGACACGTGTACTGCGCGCTGCCGGACCGAGTGAGTACTGCGTGTTGTGACAGTGAACAGCTGCTGGCTCCGGGGCCCCGTGCTGGTGGCCACGTCGCGGCCGACCGAGTGACCCTACTGCATGTTGTGACAGATATAGACCGGGAGATAGTGACAGAAAATTTCTCGTCATTTGTTACAAGTATGGCGACAGCTTGGCCCGGTGAAAACCCGATTGTGGAGTTTTCCCGGATAGAAACCCCATTTCGTCGTTGAATTACGTAATTAATGTCAGCTGCATGAGCAGCTACCTGCGTTGTAATTCGAAGAAGAGGAGATTTTAAGGTTATAGCTACCGACAAGATAGCTAGAACCTTAAGTTCTTCAAGTCAAGAGTTAATAGTATTCATCGTAACTTGAAGTTTCTCAGAAAATTACAGACAAACTGGTCTATTTTAAAACTACCTTTATGAAAATTCGAAACACAACTCCCAAAAAAAACAAAATATGATTTGTTTATTCTTCTCTCACAGCAAGGCCGCTACGAAGTGCTCCGAACTTTAACGAAGAGTGTCCTGGTAGACGATGGAGTAGATCTCGAGGAGTTGGCGGACGTGACCGAAGGGTACTCGCCCGCTGACCTCAAGTCCATCCTAGTCACTGCGCAGCTCACGAGCTTGGAGGAACAACTGGTAAGATATTATAGAGTGCTTTTGAATAACAGCGGCCGAAGTTTGCCGAACTTTAACGAAGATTTCCGAACGTAGGCAAGGTTTTTCTAAAAGTCACGATTGATCTGTAGAAGTATAAATATTAACCTCAAGTTTCTGAAAGTCTTCTTGGTTATGGGGGATTTTACACCGCCTATGAATTGTGCCAAATTTATTAAATTCACAATATTTCCGATATCACGTATACGTACGTAAAGCCTGTTCAATGTAGTGTATTGTCAAATCTCATGTCAAGTGATATGATTGGCTGATGTTGTATCAGTAAACCAATAGCAACAGCTGACATGAGATTTGACAGCAGATTTACTAATCAGTTGCTTGACCAGGTTTTTGGATACTAGGGGTTAGTAGTGTCTTTGGACTAATTCTGTTTATTTCCTAGGCGGCGAATGAGGACAAGACGATGGAGTCGGTGGTGGTGTACCAGCAAGACATAGAGAGTGCCTTAGCGGAGACCAAGCCTTCGCTCTCCATGCAGCAAATACTGTTCTATGATATGATGTGAGTATAACCTATACTAGCTTATAATATAAATTCAGGTTCTAAGCTTATGAGTTTGGTTCGGTTCACTTTGAGAAGCCAATAAAGGGCTTATGCGACACTCTACCTGGAGAACGAAATAGGCTGCTTTTCATCCTGAATATTTAATAAAAATACACGCCGACCAAGTCGCGCGTAATAGCGAGTATTATACAGGGTGGCAGGTTAGACAGTGGAAATATTTTAAGGGGTCATTGTACTCATCGTTATGAACAACTTTTACTATGGGAACAACCCTGAAATCGCGAAAAAAAAATCAGCTGTTCCATACATTTATGTTCACATAACTCAACAAAATGTATGGAACAGCTGATTTTTTTTTCGCGATTTGAGGGTTGGTCCCATAGTAAAAGTTGTTCATAATGATGAGTACAATGACCCCTTAAAATATTTCCACTGTTTAACCTGCCACCCTGTATAATTTTCCAAAACTTTTTTCAGATACAAAAGGTTCCGTGGTGAGGGTTTGACGCCTGAACAAAAGATGCTGACGAGTTACCAGCAGAAGCAAAGAGTCACGCTAGCTTAGACAACAACTAATTTATCTATTATACGCCTTAATATCGTAGAACGGCTATAGACTGGAGTTATACACTTTACATGTGGTTAATGGATTTCTTATAATAAGTTGACGGGAGTTAATTGGTGAGGAAAATGTCGTTCGTGTTACCTTAACTGAGGCCCTAGCCAAGTTGCTTTTCAGTTAGCGTTCACGCCAAACGATAAGCACAAAATGTATGGCAATGACATTACCTGCGGAAAAGTCACGTGACTCACAAATGTCACTTCCATACATTTTATCCGTAGCGTTTGTCGTTAATGCTAACAGAAAAGTAACTTGGCTAGGGGGGCTGTTTATTTTAAGCCGCGCAATCTAAGTCTGGTTGACGGCTTGATACCAGCACGCTTAGCATGACCAATTCTATCTCTATTTTACCAAAGAATAGACAAAGTTCTTTCTATCAAAGCGTTATCTCTTCTGTCCGAGCACGTGGCGACCCGTGCTTTTATCAGAATTTTGTCTACTGAAGAATAGAGACATTTCTTCTTTTCATTGTATGTATAAAACGGTAGAAATCTTTCTACAATCTGTCACTTTGTCTATTCTTCTGTAGATAAAACCCGTTTCAATCGTAGTCATGCTAGGCCGGCTTGTCTTCAGAAGTTCGCGTATATGGAGTCGTTTAAATACGGTTTAAAATACACTGAAACATACTTTTTTTTTTTTTTGAGGATGGGAAATCATCAAATGACCCCTCCCGCTCTGGGCGGAGCGGAAGGGAGTGTCAGACTCATACTGACTAAAACCCACCCGTGTTCCTTCCTTAGCCCTTTTGTCCGGGTCAGCGGTATCCCTTTCGGACAATCCGGCTTTCCCGGCAGGCTTGGGCCCTAGTGGGCCCCCTCTTTGATGCTGACATCAAACATACTGCGACGTCATTCGCTAGAACTGCAGCCCGGTCCACAGTACGCGGCAGTAAATATTACACATCGAGTTTGTGAAAGAGATAATCGGCTAGCTTCGGCATTGTAGAGCATCGTATCCATGTCTAGGTGATGTTTTGTCATTTAAAGCCGAAGCTAGCCTATTATTTTGCTAAGCGTCGCCGTACACGGGCCACATGTGGCAGCCACTTGTGGCTGAGTGTCGCCGCACACGGGCCACTTGTCACATTTGACTTGTCACAGGAACAAATGTGACAAGTGGCGGCCACTTGTGGCGCCACAACTCGATGGGTAATATTTACTGCCGCGTATTGTAACATAATAACAAAAATGAAATCAATCTGTGACCCAGCGTATTCCATTAGGTACCTAACTAATATTGAAATGTAGAAATGAGAGCTGAGAAATATTATAAATATCCACCGCTACGTAATAATTAATCACTATGCTACTAATTAATAGAATAACTTCAAATAGGCAACTACCAGTACCAATCAAAGAGCTTATAAAAAAAAAATGCTGACTATGTAATAAAAGCCATAATGTATAATATTATGTGTCATTTAACATGCTGACTGTTCGTTAGTTAAATACTCTTTTTTAACCGACTTCAAAAAAGATTTTTTTTTATTATTAGAAGATAACCAAAAATACTATACAGAACGCGGCAGTAAATATTACACATCGAGTTTGAGAAAGATATAATTGGCTAGCTTCGGTTCTGTAGAACGTCATGTCCGTCACAGCCGCCGTCACTCATACCTATGTGACGTTTGTCGCTGATTTGTTAGTGCTTCGTGCGACAAAAAAGAAATTGCTCTACAAAGCCGAAGCTAGTCGATTATATCTTTTTAAAGCTCTATGTGTAATATTTACTGCCGCCATGCCGCGTATTGTATAATATTCCTATTTTGTCATAATCTGAAGCCCAATTCTCGTAATTATTTCAAAGTTTCAAAGTAGTTTCGATTTGGTTCCGATATAAAAATGTCAGAAATGGTGTTCTCATGTACTGAATGACAACGTCAAACGCATAAGAGAATACCATTTCTGACATACAGCCATATGGCATTGAGATATCGAAACCAAATCGGAACTCAATTTTTATTTACGAGAATTGGGCTTCTGATAAATAAAAAACCGGACAAGTGCGAGTATGCCTCGCGCCCTAAGGGTTCCGACAAATGATCATAGATGGCGCTACTGCATACTTCCAATTGGCGCCATCTATGAGAAGATGGCTCCACTTATGCTCCGGTGACTGACGTCGGACAACAAAGTGATCCTATAAGGGTTCCGTTTTTCCTTTTGAGGTACGGAACCCTAAAAACGGAACTCTTCAATAGATGACAGGCAATAACGGACAGTTAGTACGTTATTTTGAGCTAAGCTTGAAGCTGTGATGTAAGCTAGTAATAAGTAGGTGCTAGGGCTATAAATGATAAGCGCACATACCGAACGTTTGGTTTGTTTCATTGACCTATATGTCCCTAGACAAGCAGTTCCGAACAAAAATCATGCTCCACACGCGGGTACTTGTCTGTTGCTCACCGCATCAAACGTCAAAGTGAATATGAGGCTTGTGTTGTGTCCGCACAACACTTGAGTGTGACATGTTTATTTTTCGGAACTGCTTGTCTAGACATATAGGTCAATGGTTAGTTTGTATATTTTGTTGCGAATTTTGTATTTAATTTATTAATTGTTATGGATAAATCGGTATTTTACAATTCGGTGGTTTTATTTCATTATCCCTCTACTTTGGATAAGTACTTGTTTGAAACTTGCTACAAATTAAGTTTTATTTTTATTTTGTGTAATTTACACATCCGGCCTTTTATACCAAATCTAAATAAAAGCTCATCTGATGCGTTGCTCGTGACTCGTGATCTAAAATGGCAAAAAAAATGTAAGGTAACTGCCCGACGTTTACTAAGGCCATGTTGTTTCAACTTACAGTTACGTATCTGTAACCGTCAAATATGGCGGCTTATACGACAATTTCATACTGACTTAACGATTACGTACTGACTTACGAATACAGATGGTTTGAAGCAACCCGCCCTTAGTCACGCATCAATCAGTGTATATTTTCCGGCATCTAGGTATAGTAGTATAATAGTTTCCGGCATTTATCTTGAGCTCTCGTCGGAGTGGCGAGGGTTTGTGTGTGCATCATATTGTCTCAGAAGTAAGGTTCACAATCGCTTAAAGTAATTAAGAATCAGAGCTCAAGATTCGTGCCGGATATTGTACCTACAATGTTTTTTTAAAAGCTTAATTAAAATCTATCGTATTCAACCACCTCTTTGTATTAAAATCTCTCAAATATCTCTAGTGCATAGTAGGTACCTATCTCAGATCATATAGAAACAAGGGAGATATGCCAAGGCGCTATTGAGATTGAGGATTTAGTGACCACATTGGTCGTAATATAAACCTACACGCTGGCGACCAACCGAAGACGATTGATGATACAAATACAGTGTTTTAGTTTAGTGCTAGTGTTGAGTGACGATTAACAGTGTTAGATTGCTGGTGTGCGGAATTTTAATGTGTGGGAGATCTTTTTATTCACAAGGAGCGCTTGTAATTGTGTCGAAAACTGTTCTAAAAGTGGCGACAGTTGTTCCCGTACTAATTTGCTATGATGGCATATCTCCTTGTTTCTATGATCTGTGGTAGGTAGCTATACTGTACCACAGTTTCTACCCGAAACTCCTTGATACCAGCTAATTATGTGGCGCGTTGATGGGCTAACTTTTATCAGACATCGCTTCGCAGCGGCCGTTAATTAGCGGCGCCGACTGCCAGGAGATTGAATATTGATAATAATCTAATTGATTGCCTCGCGAAATGCAGCTGGGTTGTATTGGTATGCGATTAAACGTTAAAGACTTTGTTAGACTTTTTTTGCGGTCGGTTAACTCAAAAACGAATATCACTTGCAATAAAGGTGGACATGGACAAGCATTCTTTAGGTATATTTGTTTCAAAGAAGTCGATAGTCGATAGACTGTATAGTTACTGAAATAACGAGTTGTGACAGACAGACAGACGAAGTCGCACCATAAAGGCAGGTCTCCTGCGACGTGTTTGAGTGTTCAATAGGTAAACATCGAACATTTATAATGAACAAAAAAGAGGCGTGGCCTACGCGTTTTGTTTGGCAGAAACACTCGACCACGTGACGGAAAACATGTTCGATGTTTAATGAACACTCAAACACGTCGCAGGAGACCCGCCTTTAGGGTTCCTTTTTTACCCATTTGGTACGGAACCCTAAAAAGGGGTAGGTACAAAGTTTTCTCTATATAGATTAGGCGTCGGACCTTTGTTTATTAAGTGTTCATCTTTGTTAGATACATTAATGATAGGGTACGTCAGATAGTAGTTCATTATTAGGTATTTTGTGATGGCGCACTGCGTAGTTTATCCTGCGGAAGTGGAACTCCTAAGTAAGTAGGTATGTTTGCTTCTAATAGATGGCGCTACCACGCGACTATCTCTAAAACTTATTGGTAAGCTGGTCCGATTAGGTGTTTGAGGGGTTTTACGTAGTTCGGATCTCTTTAGGCCCTGAATGGAAAAACTGTTGCTTATACCTACTTAGTGGCAAATAGATCAAATAAGTACTTAACCGGCAAAAAGCTTTAACAAAACTTAAGATTTCTTTGGGCCTTCTCCTCACACTTCATGACTGGTAGTTTTACAAGTAGGTACAGATACACCGTCAGTAAATACCTGAATACCTGTTACTTATAATAAATATAATTTCGTAGTAAGTAGTTATAAGTAGGTAGGTACCTACTTAGTTTACCAACATTATTTACGTAAAAACTTTTCTACACTGTAATTAGCTGTTTACTTACACCGCGCGGGAGATAAGCGTGTTTTATTGAAAAACTTAACCGCTGGCGCAGTTTTGATTAAGATTAGTTCGTAACTTGCACAATAATTTAGATTGAGCGGTGATTTGGAACGCGCGCCGCTCGCGGGTTGGCGCTGAATTTTCGCGGTACACAGAACATTAATCATTTTACTGGATATGTCGGCAAAGGTATTAAAGATATTCAGCCTATTCGGCTGTCCCATTTCAAAACCTAGTAACATTTTTTTCGGGACATCGTTTTATTGCATAATGTTGCCTGCCTTTACTAGGTTTTGAAATGGGATCAGCCTATTGCTGTCAACTCAGATCTTGGCAAAGGACGATACCAAATTAGTCATTCCAGTTCTAATAACTGGAGAAAATAGTCTGATGCTCTATTTTTGTACAAAATCACGCTGGCCTAACACTACTTTGAGGTAAGTATAGGATATATAGTATCTATATTCGAAATCGAATGTCTTTGCGAAGCTTACTATTTTATCGACCAAGCACTATGCTACTTACATAGGTACCTAAGTTCTCTGTATACTAGAGTACTCTGTGTTCAGTTTGTCATAATGCACACTTCACCAAACATTCAAACAAGAGATCTATATTTTCTTATAAAATACCTAACTTTCGTGCAAAACGCTTTACGTAGATTATTCGTTGTCTCATCCAGCTCAAACCACGCTCCACATCCCATTCCGTGGCCACCATCTTGTAAACTTTAAGCGGTGGTTAATAGCATAACACGCGTTTGTAACGAGTTGTTTAATGAATTAAATCTGTATTAACTGCTTCTACCGAGACGGGTATATTTCACTTGCATACGCCTCCGTTAAGATAAATGATGTTATAAAGTATCTACTTATATCCTGGTGTTAAAGTTAAAGCAATTTACGGAATTTATTTAGAACTAACTGTTCCCCGCCGTTTCACCCCCGTTGCTCGGCTCCTAAGAGTCGAATATCAGTATTACCAATCATTGGGTTGTGGAGGCAGGAGGTCAGATAGCAGTAGCTCTACTTACTATAGAACACTGATATTCAGATGCAACTAGTTAGACTGGAAGCCGACCCCAATCTAGTTTGGGAAAAGGCTGGGCGGATAATGCTTCTTTGCAATTTCGAGATTTCCCACACATTAAAAATGCGCCACACCCCCATGTAACACTGTCTCTCGTCACTTACACTAAACTAAAACACTAACACCCATACCACAAAAAAGATAGACACACGTTAAACGCGAATGCTACCAAAAATAATACACACTTGTTTAAGACAAGTTAGTGCTAAAACAATTGCCCATTATTTTTGGTAGCATTCGTGTTGAACGTGTGTTGAACAGATGTTTATTTTTTGTGGTACGGCCGTAAGTATATACATCATCAACACTAACAACGCAGTTTATGAGTAACGATTGATAAATCAATATAAAAACCGTTCCCGGAAAAATCAACATCTTTATATCCAAATAAAAAAGGAACCTTCCCATCTAAATTCGAGGAGAATCGTTTCATAAATAAAGGAAAATAAAAGCGTCTTTGTAGGTAAGGTCTAAGCAAGGCAGGAGAGGTGGCGAGGTGAAATTAGGGCCCTTGTCCGCACTGAAGAAAGCAGTTTTTATTCGGCTTAAAGTAATTATTGTGTTTTTGTGAAAGAGTTTGTTAGCGGACCATTCAGTCGAGGACACGGACGCTTTCTTGATGGAGGGACGGATTTGGGTCGGGAAATGGGATATTGCTGTTTTTTTTCGTAGAATTCCAGATGGTACCTAGAGGTTTTCTTTCGAATTTATTTTGATATAGGTAAGTAGGTAAGTATATAAAATATTTATCATTTATCATTTTAAAAAAAATCTTTAAATACACAAACACGGATACACCTACTTTAACAGGGGTTTTTTATTGTTTGAATGAATTAAAAAATATTATTATTTGTAGCACGTAGCAGTTACGTAGCTAATTATCGTAGTCAACGTCACGTAGACCGTCGTAGCCGCTCACTGCTGAGCGTAGCGTTCTTCGTAGACCGCTACGACAGAATGATGTTTTATTTTATGCACAATAAGGGCGAGGCCCCATTAGTGCGTTGCACTGCGCTGCGTTGCGTCATTGCACACTACACTACTCCGTTGTTTCGTCGACGCAATGCATACGACAACGCAACGGAGAAGTGTATTGTGAAGTGACGAAACGCAGCGCAGCGCAACGCACAAATGGGGCCTCGCCCTAAATCCATCGCTTTAAGATTCATTCACACTTTTAGCCATGAAATGCAGTGATCATCACACCATCAGGTACTCAATAATATAAAAAAAACACGCGAATGCTACGAATGAATCTATTGTTAAGTTTTTCAAAATATGAAGGCAAGTCATCTTGATCAACTAAAACCTATATTCAGCCTGTCACCGTATCCGTGTACACACACTCAATCTTTTCAAGTGTACACACAGTTCAGAATATTGCCACAACCACCTCCGTCCAAGTCCATCCCCTTTCATTGCCCGGAATATTCTTGTTTTCCTTGAGTTTTCTCAGCTTTTCTTCGCGTTTTCTTTCGTTTGGTGCCTTAATTAGCTCATTCAGTGGCCCCTTCACGCCGCACACCCCGCCGCACCCCCTAAATTATCTTATTTATTGAAAGCACTTTTATATTACATTTTGACAACCAGAATGGTGTATTTAGTGAGCATTTAAGGATCGGCGAAGCCCCAGAGAGCGAATAAGGTGATATTTTATTGGTTGGGGCGATGAACTTTATTCATACTTTTTTTGAATAATCAAATATTTATAGGTTTTCGGTTTACGTTACGTATCTGGTTTTTATTTGGTATCGTTGAGATAGTGACTTTAAAATGCGTATCCGTCAATAATTTATTAGGAGACATATTTTCAGTCTTCCTGCCTGATTTTGCCCGCGGCTTCGCTCTCGTTTGTCACGGTTAACGTGAATGTTTAAAATTAACTTCACTTAAGTATATAAACCTAACTAGATACAAAACGCTAAGTAATAAACAATCTACGTAGTGGTCATTTCGAGACAAAGCGTTGAGTAGTGTATTCGAAAGTAAGTACTTGTATTCGGCTAGCTTCGCCTACGTTCGGTAATATTCGGCGCGAACCGCGGAATGATTTGCATATTATGGAAGTGAAAGGACAGACTGATCGGACGACGGATCGAGAGACTGCCTTGCAAACGACCGCTGCACCGTTGCGAATGCGCAAGCTATTACAATTATTATTTAAATATTATTGTTTAATAATGTGATCAGTGTCACTATTATTATTTTCAATTACTATTGTGATCAGTGTTAGAAAAACCCCGTAATTGGGTAAGTTGTGCATTTATTCCTTCCCTATTTAACGGTGAATATATTATGTCCTTGATATTTTGTCAGGTCATTCAGCGGACATGTAATTATTTTACGCTAATATACATGTATTTGCTTCTAGTGCTTTGATTGATTGTAATATTCATAGACTAGATTCATCATCCCCATAGTTGCATTTATAATATCGTAGTAACGTTTTGTAACAGTTCCGTACCTAAAGTGAACTTTGACCTTTCTTTGTCATAAGTCCTTCTGCTTGTTTTTGCCAACTTTAAACCTTGACAGCCTCATTATGATCACGGATTAGCCATAATTCATATCACGAATTGTTTATAATTAGTTACGGTACCGCGTTACATGTGGCAGTCAAGGTTAAGAATCGGACCTTTTGATAATCGTTCAATTGTAACGATTCCAGGGTTTTATGAACCGGGCTTATCGTGGCTACTGACTGCTTTTGCTGGGCCGGTGTCTACACACCGGATGCTTCTTTGGCACCGCTGCGCCTATGACCTACCTACCTACTTATAGAAACTCCAAACGCTGCTGAGCTGCTACTGAAGTTATTGCGGGGCAGCTGTCTATGGCCGTATTCGCTGATATCCTACGATTGCGCAAGGACGGTATCGTGACCCTGTTTTCCGTACTACTAGATTTGACTCACGCACTAAAGAACCCAAACCCTGAGATCTTGTACCTGTTACCGACATTCTATTTAATTGTTTACAAGTTGTTAATAATAATATAATTCATCTGACATACTAATGATACTTAATCTAATGAATTGTTCCTAATCTAATAAGTTATACATCAGTTAACGAATTATACATTCTCGAATAAATCATACATGTTAAAGTTAATTGTAAATAATCTCATATTTTAATGATATTTTGGTTTTAACTTCAAATTCTACAATAGTTAACGAATTATACATTCTCGAATAAATTTATACCTAATAAAATAAATTGTAAATAATCTCATATTGTAATGTCAAATTAGTTTTACGTTAAATTATACACCATTTAATCAATTATACATCTTTTAATAAATTATACATATTTTAATAAATTATACATGATCTAGTATTTTAAGACTACTTATGTGTTTCACTCCAAATATAGATTTCTAAACGCTTCCAGTTCGTTTAATTTAAAATAATTAATGTTATTGTAGACACAACGTAACAGTGGCGCCCACTTTCGCGGTTCTGTGAGTCATTTCTAGTAGTTCCGGTTAGTTTGCTATCTAGTTATCATTGGTGTTGGTTTGTACTTGGTGGTTGGCTTTTGTACAACGATTATGTTTATTTACCCAACTAATGAGTAAATTAGGTTTCTTTCAATTATTAATTATGTGCTGAGCCAACTAATTTGGTAGAGCCTTTTCTAATATTATTTTGTAATACTCATTGGTTGGATATTTAATTCTCTGCTGATTTGGGTTCCTTCTCTCACCAAAATTTTATTTTACCCTCACTTTTATTTTTGATTTTTCGTTATTGTTTTTTTTTTAAACAAAATCGTTATATATTTAGTTTATTTTTTATTTGTAACAGAATGGACGCTTAGTTTTTTTTATTGTATACCTTTTTGTTTTATATAATATTTTTATTCTAAGGATATCTGCACAACATACCCAAAATACGTTTATTATTGAAAGCTATTATATAAAACGTATTAAATTGAACTACCTTTATTTTTATTAAAAAATGGAACGTAATATAAAATTTCTATCGTTGCAAAAATCTGAGCTAGAGTATGAGGTCGGTTTGCGTGGCGATACGCCTGCTGATAGTGTTACGGATTTAAGAAAGCAAATTACTAAATTATGTCGTGGTTTTGCATCAGAGGATATACTAGAGTCACATCTCGATTCGAAGGATGATTTAAAGGGTGTTAGAGAGTGCCTCATTAAGAGCCAAAATTGTATTACTAACTTAAAGACTAAATTCGATAAAAATATGTATAGTCGTACAGAAAATTTATTAAATCACGTTTTCCATCGTTTAAACAGAATTAGTCCTACAGAGGCAGATGAAATAAAAAATTTGTCAGATTTGACTAAACACTTAAATACACAGACAAAAGAACTTAAAAATTTTGCACCATCTACTTCCTCAAATGATTTTAATGATCTTAAGGATACAACCGCTTCTACTACTATTGCGGTTACTTGTGATCGTGGCATTAGTGCTGACATATTTAAATTAAAATATGATGGCAAAACGTGTGTGCATTCATTTATACAAAAGGTTGAAGAATTTATTCGAGCCCGTAACATTAGTTCGGATAAAGTACTATCGTTTGCTGCGGAAATTTTTACCGATAATGCACTTCACTGGTACCGGAGTGTCCGTGATACCGTTCGTTCATGGGATGATATAGTGACCCTGATGAAACAGGATTTCGGTCAATTCGACTACGATTACCGGTTAATGTCCGAAATACGTTCGCGTTCTCAGGGTGAAAGTGAGAATATAACTATTTATCTGTCTATAATGCACTGCATGTTTTCTCGTTTGTCTCGAAATGTACCTGAAGAGGAGAGATTAGAAATATTACTTCATAATATCAGACCTTGTTATGCCAATATTTTGGCTAGTTGTCCCGAAATAAAAACCATTGATGCACTACGTAATCAATGTCGTAGTTATGAAGTTTTTCAATCAAGAATTCTACAGTTTCGTGAACCACCAAAAATTGCGGCTGAAACATTAGCTCCTGAATTTGCCTACAATAGACCTAGCACATCACAAAACAGAAATTTTAATAACGCATTTAAGCCAAATAATAGCATTTACACAAATAAAAATGAACCAGTACCAGTTCATGCAGTTAGCACTAAGGAAATTAAGCCTAAACCATATTGTCCTCGGTGTCGTACAAATGATCATGCCCTAAGGAACTGCGTACAGCCTAAATTCTTAATTTGTTTTAAATGCGGAAAGAAAGATGTCACTTATCCTACTTGTCCTGATTGCGAAAAGCCTCCTAATTATCCTAACCATAGGAAGACAAAAAACTAAATGGAGAGGATTGTAGTAAACGCTCGAATTTCAACCAGCTGGACTGGGACAACTGGTTGTCTTTTGTAAAAACCTTTCACCAGACTTATAACGTAGCTACAATCCTGCACTCAAAACCTAATAATGATCCGCGACCATATGTCAAAGTAACTATTAATAATCTGGAATCTTTCTCTATGTATGGACTGTTGGATTCGGGTTCAGTCGTAAGTGTTTTAGGAAAAAACTCTCATAAAGTATTAATTCAGAATGGTTTCGTTTTGAACGCTGGGCAGTCGATTACAGTCACTGCTGCTGGTGGACAAATGATGAAATCAATAGGATTTTTACACTTGCCGGTAGTATTTAATGGTAAATGCGCGGTCATCAAGGCATTCATAATTCCTGAAGTTGAGGTTCCCCTTTTATTCGGTATTGATTTTTGGTCTGCTTTTAAAGTTTTTCCACACAACCTATCCGAAGTAATGTTTCTACCACGTAATGATCCTAAAATTATGAATCTGTCTATAGATACAGGCATCCAGTCTTATGAACGGTTAAGTGAAACTCAAAAGAGTCTAGCCGACGATATTATGTCTCAGTTTAAAACAATTTCATTCGAGCATAAAGGTCTGGGCAGAACCCATTTAATCACTCATAAAATAGACACTGGTGAGGCTGCCCCTATTAAACAAAGATACTATCGCATGTCTCCCGAAAAGCAGCGTATAGTGTCAGAACAAGTTGAAGAAATGCTTGCACTGGATGTGATTGAACCCTGCGAGAGTCCATGGTCTAACCCTGTACTTGTAGTCGGTAAAAAGGACGGAAAACCACGTTTTTGCGTGGACAGCCGAAAACTAAATTCAATTACCAAGAAAGACGCGTACAACTTACCTTACGTTTCAGAAATCTTGGACAATTTGAAAGAGGCTAGATATATGTCTAAGCTAGACTTATCTAAAGCTTTCTGGCAAATCCCTATCCATCAACCTGATCGGGAAAAGACTGCGTTCTATGTACCAGGACATGGCACGCTAATGTTTAAGGTTATGGCTTTCGGTTTATCAAATGCACCAGCTACCCAACAGCGATTGGTGGATTTTCTCTTTGGTCCGGAGTTCGAACTTAAAGTATTTTGCTACCTCGACGATATAATAGTGATAAGTAAATCATTTGATGAACACTTGTCACTTCTAAAACGTGTCCTAGAAAAATTACATAAAGCCAATCTAACGGTTAACCTAAGTAAATGTCAGTTCTTTAGCAGTGAAATGCGATATTTGGGATATGTTGTGGACGAACAAGGACTCCGTACTGATCCAGAGAAGGTGGAGGCAATTTTAAGTTTTCCTACCCCAACTACAAAAAAAGAAGTTAAGAGGTTTCTGGGCACAGCTTCGTGGTACAGGCGTTTCATCCCACACTTTAGTACTGTTGCTGGGCCATTAAATAAACTAACTTCTACTAAAAAAAACTCTCCTCCTTTTCAATGGACTCCTGAAGCGGAGAACGCATTTGTGATGCTTAAATCCCTATTGATAAAATCACCAATATTGGCGTGCCCAAACTTCGATCTTCCATTTGACGTCCACACGGACGCTAGTAATTTTGGTGTGGGCGCTATGCTATCACAAACCATTGATGGGGTAGAACACCCAATTGCTTATATGAGTAGGTCTCTGTCCGGTGCTGAACGCAACTACAGCGTCACAGAGAGAGAGGCACTCGCTGTTTTAACAGCCTTAGAGCATTGGCGTTGTTACCTGGAAAATGGTAAATCATTCTCAGTTTTTACAGACCACTCAGCTTTAAAGTGGTTTCTCTCTCTTTCTAATCCCTCTGGGCGCCTGGCAAGATGGGGTGTTCGCCTTTCGTCATTTAATTTCAATATTAAGCACCGTCGGGGTAAAGATAACATTATCCCTGATGCGTTGTCTCGGTGCTCAATAGCTGAAATCTGTCCAATTCCCCCGCCAAGCCTTAGTGCTCAATCGAGTACCCCTACACCTCCAAATACTACCGACCGTTGGTATCTAAACATATTTAAAGGTTCCTTAAGTTCACCATCTAGTTTCCCAAACTATCGCGTGGAGGGAAACTGTCTTTATCGCTGCATGAAGAGTAAGAGCTTATTGTTGTCTGAGTTTAGCTGTAAGGAGGTCGTGCCACAGGAGTATAGAGAAAGTGTAATAAGCAATAACCATGCACAGCCTACTGCAGCCCACCTTGGTATTTATAAGACATACCACCGATTGCTTTTAAAATATTACTGGCCTGGTATGTACAGTGATGTGGTAAAATTTGTTTCAGACTGTGAAACTTGTCTCGCATATAAGCAACCTACTCATGGTACTCTTGGAAAAATGGGAAGGCCTAAAGACTGTTCACGGCCATTCCAAACTTTGTCTATTGATTTGGTCGGTCCCTTGCCTACTAGTAGGAAGCAAAATAATTATATTTTTGTAATAACGTGCTGTTTTTCTAAATACTGTTTATTATTCCCGTTGAGACAAGCTACTGCTACTGCCATTTGTAAAATTCTAGAAGACAATGTGTTCATGGTACACGGTATTCCTCAAACTATAATTATGGATAACGGGTCTCAGTTCACTTGTCATCAACTGGACACATTACTTTCTAAATATAAAATACCTAATCCACATTTTACTCCTAAATACACACCTCAAGTGAACACTGTAGAGAGGTATAACAAAACTATTGTTACAGCCATATCAACACTAATTAATAACGATCATAGGGCCTGGGACGTAAACCTACCGAAAATTCAGTTTGCAATAAATAACTCTGTAAATGAAGTTACTGGATTCACACCATCTTTCTTGGTACACGGCCGCGAATTGGTGTCTTGCGGTTCACATTATGTTGATAATGATATTCCTAACGAACTTATATTTTTACCACGTGATGTTTACGCAGAGAATTTGGGTAATTTAGCCGACGTTTTTAACACAGTGCAAGCAGCTTTATGGCATAGTCACCAAAAAACAACACAGCGTTACAACCTTCGTAGGAAACCCGCTGAGTTCCAAATAGGTGACATCGTGTGGAAGAGATGTTTTGTCCAGAGTGATAAAAGCACTCATTTTACTAAAAAGTTAGCTCCCAAATTTGAGAAGTGCCTGATAATAGGCAAACGTTCTTCTCTTGTATATATTTTACAAGATATGACAGGCCGTGATCTAGGAGCCTGGCATATCAAAGACTTAAAGATGAAGATATCTAAGTATTAAGGACGCTTCTAAATAAACTATATTTATTTTTCAAAGATTTTACCAAGTAAAATCTTTTGCTAAGGGAGGGGGTACTGTCACGGTTAACGTGAATGTTTAAAATTAACTTCACTTAAGTATATAAACCTAACTAGATACAAAACGCTAAGTAATAAACAATCTACGTAGTGGTCATTTCGAGACAAAGCGTTGAGTAGTGTATTCGAAAGTAAGTACTTGTATTCGGCTAGCTTCGCCTACGTTCGGTAATATTCGGCGCGAACCGCGGAATGATTTGCATATTATGGAAGTGAAAGGACAGACTGATCGGACGACGGATCGAGAGACTGCCTTGCAAACGACCGCTGCACCGTTGCGAATGCGCAAGCTATTACAATTATTATTTAAATATTATTGTTTAATAATGTGATCAGTGTCACTATTATTATTTTCAATTACTATTGTGATCAGTGTTAGAAAAACCCCGTAATTGGGTAAGTTGTGCATTTATTCCTTCCCTATTTAACGGTGAATATATTATGTCCTTGATATTTTGTCAGGTCATTCAGCGGACATGTAATTATTTTACGCTAATATACATGTATTTGCTTCTAGTGCTTTGATTGATTGTAATATTCATAGACTAGATTCATCATCCCCATAGTTGCATTTATAATATCGTAGTAACGTTTTGTAACAGTTCCGTACCTAAAGTGAACTTTGACCTTTCTTTGTCATAAGTCCTTCTGCTTGTTTTTGCCAACTTTAAACCTTGACAGCCTCATTATGATCACGGATTAGCCATAATTCATATCACGAATTGTTTATAATTAGTTACGGTACCGCGTTACATGTGGCAGTCAAGGTTAAGAATCGGACCTTTTGATAATCGTTCAATTGTAACGATTCCAGGGTTTTATGAACCGGGCTTATCGTGGCTACTGACTGCTTTTGCTGGGCCGGTGTCTACACACCGGATGCTTCTTTGGCACCGCTGCGCCTATGACCTACCTACCTACTTATAGAAACTCCAAACGCTGCTGAGCTGCTACTGAAGTTATTGCGGGGCAGCTGTCTATGGCCGTATTCGCTGATATCCTACGATTGCGCAAGGACGGTATCGTGACCCTGTTTTCCGTACTACTAGATTTGACTCACGCACTAAAGAACCCAAACCCTGAGATCTTGTACCTGTTACCGACATTCTATTTAATTGTTTACAAGTTGTTAATAATAATATAATTCATCTGACATACTAATGATACTTAATCTAATGAATTGTTCCTAATCTAATAAGTTATACATCAGTTAACGAATTATACATTCTCGAATAAATCATACATGTTAAAGTTAATTGTAAATAATCTCATATTTTAATGATATTTTGGTTTTAACTTCAAATTCTACAATAGTTAACGAATTATACATTCTCGAATAAATTTATACCTAATAAAATAAATTGTAAATAATCTCATATTGTAATGTCAAATTAGTTTTACGTTAAATTATACACCATTTAATCAATTATACATCTTTTAATAAATTATACATATTTTAATAAATTATACATGATCTAGTATTTTAAGACTACTTATGTGTTTCACTCCAAATATAGATTTCTAAACGCTTCCAGTTCGTTTAATTTAAAATAATTAATGTTATTGTAGACACAACGTAACACGTTGTTGTAAGGAAAAAAAACAGCTTTTTGTTCTACAAGAACCGTCATGCATTTTTAGCATATTATTATTATGTCACTCTCCGGCTCATAAATTATCTCTATGCAAAAAATCATAGCGATCCGATCGGTTACTCCGTTGCTGCGTGAAAGAAGAACAGATCAATCAACAAACATACTTTCGCATTTATACTTTAGTCACAGCCATTTTTTTTTATTTTTTTTAATAACAGGCTTGCGTTTGACCTCCACCTCGTGTGCTGTTAAGCGATGATGCGGTCTACGATGAAGCACGCTTGCCTAGAAGAAACCGATTCACTCGCGACTTGAAGACACCCGGATTGTAACTACTATCTAAATCAAACCTTCCCTGTAAGGTCCTAAGACTAAGTTTTGTAATCTTCCACCTTAGACGCCGTAATAGGTACCTATCTGCTGCCGCTAACGCATTGACAAGTTAGAATTCAGGGGGATTTAATAGGTTTGCGTTTGACCGCCATCTCGTCTGATGTTAAGCGGTGATGAGGTCTACGATAGAGCACGCTTGCCTAGAAGAAAGCGATTCACTCGCGACTTGAAGACATCGATATTGTAACCATTTGGGAACACGCACCCCGGCAGGGCATTCCACTGTTTGGCGGTTTTGACAATGAAGGTGGCATCAAAGCGCTTTATTAAATTTTTGGTCAACCATGAGACGTTGTCGTATATTAGGTAAGGGTTTAAGGGGTCTCTTTGCCAAATTGGGATATTATTATAGTTCTCAGAAAAAACTGCTTCATGTTCTTTGCGATCCTCCTGTGTGATCATGTATCATCAACTCATCATACACAACCACAACCTACTGTAAGCAATATGTGTGCCAGTGATACCTATTGTCAATTGTTTGCTGTTCTTTGTATGATTCTTTTTAGAATTTAAGACTACGAAACCAACATAAATAAAACAGTAAAAATTAAACAGAGAAAACGTGAAACTGAAACCACTATCTTCACCTGAGCCAGACGTGACCGTAAAAGAAAAAGGGGCGAAGTCTTGCAGGAAGTGTCGCTGATAAGCCGCCATAATGGCCGCCGCTGATAACGGCGCTCCCGCCTTTTTCTCCCGCCAAAACAGGGCGCCATTGTTGACACAGAATAGCGACACAAAGCCACTTCGCGACACAATGCGTCGCACTCACACAGTGAAGTAATAAATTTTTTGTAGTCTATTCACACTTTTATGCCCGGTTTATAGCTGGTTTAGGTGAGTTTGATTTTTGAGGTCGTATATGCTAGGTTAATGGATATTGGCTGCTGCTGGTTGGTGCTAATTCTTGGTGATGCAAAGGATATTGATGTGGAAAAAACATACAATAGTAACTTTTTTTGGAAGGAAGTTAGATCCGGCCGAAACACGATTTTCAGTCGAAACCGAAATCGTAACTTATATGGTTAAGTTAAAACTTAGTAAAATTTTCATTAAACACTGAAATCTAGTGTTTTTCCTTGGTTTACAATACAACAGATTATTCGAATAGATTAAGTAAACGATTTCAATTTGTTAGGAAAATACTTTATTTTAGTGTAATGTAAAAAAAGTATTAAGAAAGACACCCATAAAATTACAACTTCTTTTTTCAGCCGAGCCAAAGCTTCGGCCGAAACCGAAATTGCCACCGAAGCCAGTATTTATGGCCGAAACTGAAACTAAAACCGGAACTTCGGTTGGCCCTCTAGAAGCTAATTAATTATTATAATTATGTCTGACTAGTTAAAAATCTGTCTACAGACCAGTTTAGGTAGTCATTAAATATGTTTCTGTTTCTAAACACTTTGCTATTTTTGAAATGTTCCTGACAGATTAATAAAAACAACTCGTCAATATAATTTTCTACGATGACGATTATCTAGGTAACATCATGAAGTAGGTACCTACTTAATTCTTTAAACTTTTTTGAGCTATTATTTATATTGGTTGGGTTAAATGAGATTTAGTTAATTTTCCCTTCCGTGGTGTGTATACCTTTCAGTCCTTATTTAATAAAATGATTAGCTCTTCATAACACAGCAAATCTTTTCTACTCGTTAATTTTCTCGGAAGTAACATGATCCCCTCATAATACAGCATCGACATTATTAAAATATTAATATTACCTCATACACACTCAAGTGTGTTCAATTTGTGGTTTTAATAAAATTTTAATTGACACGTATTAGGTTTTCAAGTAAATTATAAAGGAGGCAGAGTGGCCGCTTTCCTTCGCCACTCCGCGAACATTAGCGCCGGGGGTGGGTGCTGGGACAAATTTTTGTTTTTCACTCGCGTTAGAGACAGCGATAATGGAATCACTGTGTGCAAGAAAGAGACAACAGCAGGTGCACACATTGCCTTTGTTAAAGAGCAAAAATAATAGAGAGAACGGTCGTTTATCTCTTTTTATGGCGGGAACGCTATCTTCCCGCCGACGCTATTATGGAAGACAATTTTGGCGCGAAAGAAAACTGCTTATTACTTCTTATTCTTGGGCTGGTTTGGCAAATTTTTCTTTTTTAAAAATCTGGTGAACGTCAAGTGGGTCGTTTGAGTGCCGCTTTCGTATTTTTGTTGTTTGCACCTGATTTTGTGTTAGTAATTAGTTATTAGGTAACTGTCAAAATTTTAATTTTAGGTACACAATAGTATTAAAATGATTAGGGACGGCATAGGACTTGTTTTGTCTTTAATATTAATTTATCTCTTCAAAACGCTTCAACTCAATATTCTAGCATTATTTGCTTTTATGAACCATTTACCCATAATTATTGTGAGAAAACACCATATATTTTCCTCAATATAATTAATTCTACTTTCTACAGGGCGACTGCTCAATTAGAGGGTATAATCAGTATTCGAATTTAATTCGATTTACTTCAGATTAAAACTGAAATCGAAAAAAGTTAGCTAAGTACTCCATACCTACATTTGGTCGAGCGATATGGATATTTGTTTGCAACAGTCGATTTTTGCACGATATCAATGTTGGTTCCATAGTAAATCAAACGAGAATCGAACACTGAACATCCTCCTTTAATACTAACCTAACCAATCGCTCTGTATATTTTAACAATATAATGGCAACACTGAAACGCCTTATTTTCTCTCACAACAAGTAATTATTTCCAATAGCTTTGTCTCATTTCAGTGCGATGTTGGCTCTGTTCTCAATAAACCGAATTAATTGATCGCTGACACTTTTGTGGTCGACGAACAATGGCTTAGAAGATGGAGTAGTCTTGATACTTTAGGTAAGGTATGAATAATGCCATCCTGCAAAATCCGATCAATCAAAATAATGTGAAAGTATAATTTTTCTACCAAATAAGGCAAAATTTGCTTGGTGATTTACTCTTAAATGCAATATAATCTTGTTGAAGTAGTTGGCTAATCACTTTTAATTAACCATCAGGTACCAAGCAGATATGAGAAGAGAAGTGGTAATGATTTCCAATTATATAATCTAAATAGGTATCTTTGACTTTGATTTGGAGGTATCTATTCGTCAAGATGTTCAGTGACAGATTATGAAAAAAATAATTGTTGTCAATCTTTCATCACATTTGTTAAAAAATTCATAAATAAAATGAGTTATATTTCTAGGTACTGTATTGTTTACAATTAAACTATTTGTGTTTTTATACAATTCCTCAACATGCTCTACAAAACCCTACACAGTAATTTGTACTGTCTTTACAAAAACAATATAAAAGAGTAAGCTCTTTTAACACAAAGATGAATTCTGATCTCTCAAGTATCAAAACGACTCACACCTCTCTTTCCCGAGTTTCCCGTTCCATTGTCGCGCCATTCTTCTCATTTCTTATATATCAGTGAATTAGATCGTTCCCGCAAATGGATTAAAACGTTAAGTATTTATTTATCGTGCGCTTAATCTGAGATCGTGGCGGTTATACAAACAGACAGTTAAATTATACGCTTTGTTAATGTTATAACGAGGTTGTTACGCTTGATTTTGTGGGCGATTTTTAAGTTTGTACAGTTAAGTGGTGGTGGCTGGTGTAATTGTGTTTGGTTGGGGTGTTAGTTTTTGAATTATTTAGTACTTTTATTAACGCTTTCTTGATTATTTTCAGATTTGAGATTTGAAATTTTGTTAGGTCCCTATATGAAAACAAAATGTCTTTCGACAAAAACTTTCGATTCAAAGTTGAAGTCATTTATTTCATACTTAATTACTTACCTACCTACTGATCAAAAAACTTTTCTGGCTCGCTCCCGCACAAAAATAAAATTGTTTGCCGACCGCAAAATGTCTGTGTTTTGATCAATATTATCTTTATGACAGGTACTTTAAAACATAAAACTGCAGTTCCAATAAAAAACCACTCGTTCAGATTCGAGGGAATCATTGGAAGCCGTTACTTAACCTTTATTCAGCCTGTTGACACGACCAGTCATTACAACGAGACGTTTGCCCACAATTGTCAGATAAACCACTTTTTAATTCGTCACCTTCAAATTCGGTTCTTGACAACATTGAAAATATGCTACAGATTGTGGTCATCCTATCAGTTCATAGCGTAAATAAACTTATTTCACTTGATTTTTAACTAAAATATGTATATTTTTTGCAAATTACACGAAAATAAAATGCAATATTTTTTGTTATTGTAGCTGTCACAAGAACAGCCCGTCGCACTCTGTTGACGTCACACGCTAGTAAGCCAGTGTTGCCAACTTATTTTTAGGGTAAAGAATTCTTTAGGGTAAATTTGAGGGTAAAATTTTAGGGAGCGCCTCCGCAGCCGGCGCCGACTAGGCTCCCAAAAATAATGCCGTTAGGAACCGGAGTAGCCTTGAAGTAGCAGTGATACCAGACGAAAATAATTGCAAACTACCGTAGCAGCAGATTAATGTTGCCGTGTTTTAAGTTGAATTAAATACCTTAGACTGACTTTTAAATAACAGTGTTAATGTAAAACAAAATACAAATTTTTTGGACTTACAACGGGGATGGAGGTGGTCGACGGAGCCCCGGTACGCGGAGCTCCTATTTCTATCTGCAAGGTTAAAAGTAACATAACACGGGGTTGACGGGGGCTTCGTTCGCTCGCTCACTGAAGCCCCCGTCAACCCCTTCGAACCTAACCTGTCCGTGTCGGGGTGTCCAAGTTCCCGAGCTCGCTTCGCTCGCTCTTGGACCCTAATTAGGTATGTTACTCAAATGAAACATGAAATGTTTTTTTAATTATGACAAATTGCCAACTCCCTTTCCCGCTTTTTTTTCAAAAGTCAGCGCCGGCTGCCAATTTAGCAACCAGTGCCGGCTGCAAATTCAGGTCACGGCGGCGGTCGCGGAGCCACTTCCAAAATTTTAAGGTTAGATTTCGTATTGTTGTTATGATTACTGTTGAGAGTGAAATAAATAACTTCTCCAACTTTATGTAGGTATTACATTTAATACTTATTTAGTGAGACGGACACAATACACTTTTCTACATTTATAGAAGCAAATCGTTGACAATACAATATTATGTGTTTTTACGATCGCTGTGTGGTCGAATCTATTCTTCTGCGCATCGGCCGGCGCATAGCGCTCGCGCGCGGCCCCCGCGCGCCCTTCCTCCCTCCCTGCACCGCTCACGCGTTGTAGGCGCGTTCATCCTCCGGGGCGTTGAAACTTGCTTTCAACTCTGGTTCCGGCTCAGCCACAGGTAGGGGGCACATTTTGTTGACCGCTCGTTTGATGATACCAGTAGTAGTGGCTATATCAGCCACTCTACAGACTCCGTCAGCTCCAGGGTATAATTTTTGAACTCTACCCATACGCCAGTGTAGCGGCATTAAGTTGTCCTCCTTTAAAATAATTAGGTCCCCGACCTTAATTGGTTTAGATCCTTTAGTCCACTTTGCTCTGTTTTGTAACTCTGCTATGAACTCCCGACGCCACCTCTCCCAGAACTGCTGTCGTGCTTGTTCAATGCGGTGGTATCTGTTGGGTCGAGACCCGGAAGTTTTCACAGGTAATGAAGGTACTGACATCAGCGGGCGTCCAATTAGAAAATGCCCAGGAGTTAAAGGATTGGTATCGGTAGGATCTGATGAAAGCGGGGAAATAGGTCGTGAGTTTAGGATAGCTTCTATTTGAGTGAAGAGCGTCGCTAACTCTTCAAACGTGAGGGAGGCATTACCAGCCACGCGTTTTAAGTGGAATTTTGCGGATTTTACGCCCGCCTCCCATATTCCACCAAAGTGTGGAGAGTACGCGGGAATGAACATAAATTTAATAGCCTCGTTAGCTGCATAGTCTGTGACCGCTTGAATGCTGGACCGTATAACCCTACCCAACTCATTGTTAGCTCCAACAAAGTTTTTTCCGTTGTCGCAGTATATGGCATAAGGCTTGCCGCGACGCGATACAAACCTACGCAGACATAATATAAAAGCCTCCGTGGTGAGGTCACTGACAACCTCTAGATGTAGGGCCTTTGTAACTAAACATACAAATACACATAAATAGGCCTTGGTTATACGATTACCTCGTCCCTTTTTGGAGGAAATCATAAAGGGTCCAGCGAAATCGATTCCACAAGAATTAAACGGAAAGTCTGGATTGACCCTTACGCTCGGCAAGTCGCCCATTAGAGGTTGCGCAGTCTGACCCTTCATGCGAATGCAGACAACGCACTGTCTCACGATAGTGCGAGCCAAGTTTCTGCCACCAAGTGGCCAGAACCTCTCGCGGACTGACGACAGAAGCAACTGCGGCCCTGCATGCAATAAATGTAAATGTTCATATTTCATCAAAAGTTTAGTGAAGTGGTGTTTAGCATCCAGTAAAATTGGGTGTTTTTTATCGTATTGATAATTAGACTGACTTAACCTGCCACCTACTCTTATTAAACCATTGGTATCTAACATTGGATTTAAAGATAATAATTTACTTTTGTGATGCAGTTCTATACCACTCTGAATACTTTTAATGTCCTTTGCAAACGACTCAGATTGACTAAATTTAAGAAGTAGTCTTAAAGAATTCTCCAGTTCGTCCGCTTGTAAAGGTCCTTTTAATTTGAACTGTTCACTTTTACAGTTGTTAATAAAACGTAAAACATATGCATAAGTTCTCTTAAGTCTCATGTAACTTGAATATTTTTGAAATGGTATTGGATAATTATTTTTAGACATGTCATCAGCCGAAATTAAGACCTTGACTTCCGGTAAGTTTTTAAGTATGGTGTGAGGTTGAGTAGGCCAGTGAGAATTATCCTCTTTTAGGAACACAGGACCCTCCCACCATAAAGTTGATGACTGCAGATGCTGTGGGTCAATACCCCTAGAAGCCAAATCTGCAGGGTTTAAATCAGTTGGAACATGTTTCCATTCAAACTCTTGGGTAATTTTATTTATCTTGTTGACTCGGTTACGTATAAACGTCTGCAAGACTTTGTTTTGAGTTTTTAGCCACCCGAGTACAACTGTAGAATCAGTCCATATATATTTTTTGGTAACATTGCAAGGTAAAGACTGTAAAACTTTCTCACTTAATTGAGCACCTATCATAGCTGCACACAGTTCTAGACGTGGAATTGTGAGCGCCTTAATAGGTGAAACTCTAGTTTTTGCACATAGTAATCTAACTGTAATATTTTGTTTACTATCCTGAGAACGCATATAAACACACGCCCCATATGCCTGCTGAGATGCATCTACAAAGCAATGCAGCTCAGCAGACTGGGTTTCTATACTATCACCTAAAACATAACGAGGTAGAATAATATCAGATATGTGATGTAGGTTTTGGATAAAGTTGAACCATTTCTTAGCATAAGGCTCAGGTACGGGATCATCCCAGTCTAATTTTGCAGTCCACAACTGCTGCAATAGAATTTTTGCCTTTATAATACAACAACTAACTAGCCCCAGTGGGTCAAATAATTTACAAGTTGTGGAAATAATAATTCGTTTAGTAACCGTAGAAGTAAATTGAATTCCATTTGGAAAATGCAACTTATCAGCCTTTGGTGACCATTTTAAACCTAAGACATTAGCTTCATCATGAAAATTAAGACAATTAGATAAATCAGATGTATCACTAAGCACATGAGTACCATTTGTGCGAAATTTGCGTAGTGGGAAACAAGCAGAGTTCAAAATTTTGGTGACATTTAAATAAATATGTTTTAATTCGTCTTCAGTGGAGGCACCTGTATTGAGGTCGTCCATATAAAAATCGTTTTTTATGACATTGGCAATAACCTTATCCTGACATTTATCAGCTAGCTCAACTAGACACCTAGTAGCTAAAAATGGAGCAGAAGCCATTCCATATGTCAATGTGTTGAGCTGTAAAATTTTGATAGGTTGACCGACTTGATCCCTCCACAATACAAGTTGAAGGTGCCGCTGTGACTCATCTAAAGCTATTTGTCGATACATTTTTTCGACATCTGCCGTTAACACAAATTTATGTACTCGGAAACGAGTAAGAATAGAAATTAAGTCACTCTGCACAGTGGGACCAACAGCCTGTACATCATTTAAAGATTTTCCTGAGCTTGTTTTAGCAGAAGCATCAAAGACTACTCTCAGCTTAGTAGTATCGTGCTGTTCCCGAATTACACAGTGATGAGGTAAGTAACTAGCAAACTTAGGTCTCTCTATTTCGCTTAAATGTCCTAACTTAGCATACTCTTCTATAAATTCGCTATACTGTTTCTTAACTTTATCATTTTTATTTAATTTGTTTTCTAAACTGAAGAAACGTTTAATTGCAATAGGAAATGATTTGCCAAGTGCCTGCTCCGGGGCCTCCGTCAGCGGCATCATGACTGAAAATCGTCCATCAGGTAAACGACATGTGTTCTTGACAAAATGATCTTCACAAAATTGCTCATTGATGGAATAATTATTTGAATCTGGAGGTAATTCTTCTACCTCCCAAAATTTTTTAACTGAATTATGGATATCTTGAAGTGACACCAATTTATCATTTTTTACAAAATTACAATGTGTATTATGACTATAATAAGATTCACCTATAGGACCGGCAACTAGCCACCCTAATTGGCTATCCTGTAATATAGGCTTGTTCACACCCAAGACTATTTTTTCAGTGCTTATAATATCAAAAAAGTGGTCTACACCAAGCAAAATATCAATCTCAGCAGGCTCATGAAACAAAGGATCTGCTAGAACCACTCCATTGGGCAATCCCAAGCATTCAACATTTATTTGAACACCGGGTAAGTTTCCTGTAATTTTAGGAATTATTAGGCAATTAATAGTTTTATTAAATGAGCCGACTCGAGACTTCAACATAACACTGCATCGCTCTGTAATTTTACATGCTACATTATTTATACCGGTAACATTAAATGCATTTATTTGTTTAGCTTGTAACCCCAGTCTTTCTTTCAGGTTTTTTGTTATAAATGAAGACTGACTTCCAGTGTCCAATAATGCCCGGGCAAGGTAAGTACTATTGTTATGTGTATTAATTATCTCCACTTGGGCAGTACATAATAAGACTTGGCCTGGCGAGTGGGCCGACAAACTAACAGGAAGATTACTAATTGAAGGCTGTGCTGCCTCTATCCTTTCTGTAACTACATTAGTAACTGTACTGTTTTTATGCAACATTGAATTATGCTTTTCCATACAGGTCCGGCAACAACTTTTCAATGAACACTCCGAATTGTTATGACCAGTACGAAGACAGTTGGTGCACAACTTATGCTTAGCCACTTCAGAAAGCTTGTCATTTAAACTCATTGCTCTGAATTTATTGCACTGATGTACATAATGTGACTTTTTACAGATAAGACATGCCTTAGTGTCAGAACTATTCAAAACAGAAGTAAATGATTTTACAGATTTATTTTGATCTTTTTTAATGTCGAAACTACGACCACAGTTTGCAGTTTCCAGTATATTTGCCCTATTTTCTATATATTTTTTAAATTCTGTGAGTGACGGAGGGGTCGGTGAATTGCCTTTATATTCTTCCCATTTAGAACTTGTCCTGGGATCTAATTTAGCAGCTACCAAAAATATTACCAAAGGATCCCAACCCTCTGTAGGTACATCTAATGTATTGAGCGCACTTAAATTTTTATATACTTGGTCACCTACATATCTTAATGCCTTATAAGATTCTTTCTGAATAGGGTTAATGCTGACTAATGCATGCAGATGGTTGTTTATAAGAATATTTTTGTTATTATACCTATCACATAAAGACTTCCATGCATTATCATAATTCTTTGCAGCAAACTCTATTGATTTTATTACAATACTAGCGCTACCCACTAGAGAATTCCTCAAGTAATGAAATTTACTTATTGGTGGTATTGAATCGTTTGCATTAATAAGCGAGTCAAATGTGTCTCTAAACTCTAACCACTTAATATAGTTGCCATCAAATGTGGGCAAATTAATAGTTGGCAGTTTTACCGATGGTTTTGCCTGGCAACAGCTTGACTTTACTGACCCATTGTCAGACTGTTTGTCATGCGAATGGGAATCTATTATTTCCTGAGCAAATGCAATGTGGCGATAAAACTCACTCTCAGTTGTTTCCCTTTCTATAAACTGTTCGTCACTATCTTGAGATAATTCTTCAATTTCTGATTGCAAACTATCGAACTTGGATAGCACAGTCTGTAATTGACCCAATCTTAAGGACAATTCTCGTATTTCAAGTGAACTAACCTTGTCTGTTTTATTTTTAAAATCTTTTAAATAATTCGCAAAAAATGTTAAGCGACTACGCAAACCACCTCGCCTACGTATTAATGTTTTTAAATCATCCTTTTCTTTAGCCCTTTTTGAAGCACTATCATTTCGTATTGTAGTATCACGGTCTGATTCACTGTCCGACATTTCGTTTTGAAAAAGCTAACACGCGTGGCGTCACGAAATGAGTTGGGCAAAGGTAGGTAAAATAAATGTGCAATCCAACCGGTATACAATCCAGCAGCCAAAACAGCCAAACCACACCGCAGCCGCGCCGCCGCCGAGGCGGTCAGCCGCGAGCGGAGCCCGCAACAGCACCGACCACGCCCGTCGGACGCAGCGAAGCACGAAGGATAGGTTAAGCACGCACGAGCCGTATGCGGACCCGAACGCTGGAATGTTCAGCAAATTCGGTAAGGTATGCGTATAGCTATGAATGCCTCCCCCTACGCCCTTAAAGCAGCTAGGCATCCACACACCAAACAAAAGTGGGATTAGGTATTAAGAAAGGATAATAGAAAGTATAGGAACGGGCTCACTTCATTGCCGGCGCCGATTGTTCACAGCACAGAGGTGGAAAAACCGTTGTAGACGCAGCACGGAGCAAATCTATGTTTCACACAAATCCTCGTATCGTTCCAAATATCGTATTTGATTATCGTCGGAAAGACGCCGCCGCCATTGTTCGAGTAACAGCAAAGCGTCGCTTGGTTCTTCACGAAATTACTTGTCACGGTCGCCAAATGTTGAGAGTGAAATAAATAACTTCTCCAACTTTATGTAGGTATTACATTTAATACTTATTTAGTGAGACGGACACAATACACTTTTCTACATTTATAGAAGCAAATCGTTGACAATACAATATTATGTGTTTTTACGATCGCTGTGTGGTCGAATCTATTCTTCTGCGCATCGGCCGGCGCATAGCGCTCGCGCGCGGCCCCCGCGCGCCCTTCCTCCCTCCCTGCACCGCTCACGCGTTGTAGGCGCGTTCATTACTATAGTTTATGGGCTTTTTGGTAAGCAATACATGTAGGTACCTAAGTATTTGAATTGAATTTGAGTTAAACAAATTCAGCATATTTTTATTGTGAAACATGACCATTGATTAAGAAAGAACTTGTTTTATTGTATATCTAAAACCAAAACTTTAGCCAGGTATTTTTGTATAAATAGTTATGATTTTAGAGTAAAATTAATCAGGCATTGGGGTAAAATGAAAATCTAGCTTGGCAACACTGGAGTAAGCACGGCTTTGACAGATTGTAGTTTGCGTTTTATGTTTTCTGGGTGCTATATTTGATCTTAGAGCTATTTCTGAAGCTGTTTTCATAGAAATCTTCTATCTAGTGGCATAAATATTCATATCGAATCTCAAAATGGAGTCAAATTTTGTGCAAGCTGATACAACCTACCTAAGATAGACGCATTTATGGTTGCACTTTTCTTTAAGAATACCTAACGCTGATTATTATGCTGCGGAACTTAAAAATGTAAAAACAGCAGTGTAAGTACCTACCTGCCACATATTTATTTACAAATCTTTTGTATAATCATTCAGAAGTTTTGTGAAATCTCATTTTAGGTTATGTTGATAAAAACTTAGAAACATTACCTATAAATTCTTTTGTGTCATGAATCATGATGGACTGCTTAAAGACGTATTTGTACATTGTGGAACTACACACCATTTATATACGCCATTATAGCCAATAAAAATGATTTATTGATGAAATTAATTTCAGCTGCACCGTCTGTCTTGTTGACAAAGCTCGTTTACTAGCGTGTTACGTCACTTCCGCAGAAACAGCGTTTTTGGAGCGGTTTTGGAAATTTATACTTTATCACTGATTTTTATTGATAAATACAGTAGATCTCCCTGAAATATCAATGTAGTGTGCTTATAATATAATGAAGATTAATATAAACCATTTCCCAAAATCAGTCAAATACCTAATTGAGGTGACACCTCAGATCATAGAAACAAGGAGATATGCCATCATAGCAAATTAGTACGGGAACAACTGTCGCCACTTTTAGTATATTTTTCAACACAATTACAAGCGCCCCTCGTGAATATAAAGATCTCCCACACATTAGAAATTCCGCAAACCCTCAATCTAACACTGTTAATCGTCACTCAACACTAGCACTAAACTAAAACACTGTATTTATATCATCGATCGTGTTCGGTTCGTCGCCAGCGTGTACATTTTATATACGGACAATGTGACCGTATCAAAGCGTCAATTTTAGTAGCGCCTTGGCACATCTCCCTTGTTTTTATGATCTGAGGTTGACACTTATGTCATTCCATTGAGGGTTTTAAATTATTATGTTTGTTTGATTGAATTATATTGAAGGAACCGTGTTATTAGTAATTATGGATTAAGAAATCATGTGCGACCTTGATTGATTTTCTTTAACATTGTAATGCTTTATAGATATACCTACTACTTAACTACTAAGTATCTCACGGTCGAAAGCGTACCACTTCTGAGCTCGGGGTTCTGAGTTCGATTCTCGGACAGACGCCTTCGAAATATCCAGTGGCCACAGAAATTATTTTGATACAGCATCATTTAATAAATTGTTTCAAAAAGGTCTAATTCATAATTTTGTTACAAATAATGTAGGTAGGTACGTACCTAACAGCGACGCCCAACGGATAAGTTTTATTGGGTTATTCCAGAAAAATCTCATGGTAGTCTAGAGTCTGGATTTGTGCCCTGTTAAAAAAAAAACCGGCCAAGTGCGAGTCGTACTCGCGCACCGAGGGTTCCGTATCATTTTTGGACGTATAAAGTGAAAAATCCGGACCGCATAACTAAGTTTGTTTGTGAAGGAATTTTGATGATTTTGAAAAAACTGTACTAGTTAGGATCATTGTTTTATTTTTGGTGCCATATTTGGGTCAATTCCTATCAACTCTAATTATTTCAGATTTTTCGCCCCGCAATCTTCGGAGATAAGGGGGGGGAATGGTATTTTTTTGGACATTTTTCATCATATGTCGAAAACTATGAGACATAAAATAAAATAAAAATATATTTAGAAATGTGCAAATTAAGCCCTTTCATACGATATGTCACTTGACCTAGTAACCCCACTTTAAAATTTCGGACCCCCACTCCGGCCCCTTTTGCAATGAAAATAAAAATATTTTTGGACTTTTTTCATATGCAATAAAGTTGAACAAGCATTCTTTATAACTGATCCAAATTTCAAGTCGATAGCATAAGTAGTAGTAAGATAGAAGATAAGTAAGTAGCTGAAATAAGCAGGTGTGACAGACAGACAGACTGACAGACGAAGTCGCACCATAAGGGTTCCTTTTTTACCATTTTGGTACGGAACCCTAATTAGCATGAATTATTGCAAAACGAAAAACAAAACAAATGAAGGTTCAAGATAGGTATTTGCTGTTTCCTTTTTCAAATGTGTTTTTTTTTTCTGTGAATTGGCACCACCTCAGCAAGTCGTGTATTTTTCTTGAAATCTATTAAGTATTCTAATTTTGAATTGTGCATTTGACTTGTACCTATCGGCATCGCGCGTCTTTTGTTGTGCTGCGCGGTGACAAAGTGAAGACAATTATTTTCGCGTTTAATTAAGTGAAATTCTGTGAAATAAGTGTGTAGTGTGTGGTGGTTTCGACGCAGCTGTTTGGCGTGGGGTACATCACTATCAAGCCGGTTTGGTAAGTACAGTAGTTTAGTTCACGTGCGGTTTGTGACGTCGAGCCGCTGATCACATTTAGTTCATATTATAGCATAAGCATAGCATAGCATAATCGGCCTATAATGTTCCCACTGCTGGGACACAGGCCTCCTCTCTGTGAGAGGGAGTGGGCCGTAGTCCACCACGCGGGCCCAGTGCGGGTTGGTGGACGTCACATGTCTTCGAATTCTTGGTTCCAGGACATGCCGGTTTCCTCACGATGTTTTTCCTTCACCGTTAAAGCAAGTGATAGTTAATTTCTAATACGCACATGACTTCAAAAAGTCAGCGGTGCGTGCCTCGGAATCGAACTCGAACCATTCGCCGTGGGAGGCACATGGCTAAACCATTTGGTTCATACGATACATTAACTTAGGTACAGTACGCGGTAGTAATTATTAGGTACAAATTGAGCTTTTAATGAGCTAGCTTGGGCATTATGAGCGTCATCTCTGTCGCACTAACAGTCCGGTATCTAATAAACAAGTCAGCGACGAAACGTCACATAGTATGCGTGACGGATACGACGCTCTACAAAGCAAAAGCTATCCGATTATCTCTTTCTCAAACTCGATGTGTAATATTTACTGCCGGGTATAGTGCCTACTAGGTATTTTTATGTTTTCAATTATATCGGGACTTTTCGCGCATAAACATAATCAAAATATAAGCATTTTGACTAACCTCGACGTTTCGATCAAGTTGCATTGACCATTGGTCACGAGAAGACTGTAGGTATTTTTAATTTGAATGGTCCGTTTCTATCACGGAATAGATAAAATTGGTGTTCATATCAAGGATACCTACCTGACCATCTATAATTAGATATATTTAAGTACATAATAATATATATTTTTACTTAGTACCTTCCTGATCATATTTATATTTACATAATTATACTTACTCGTACCTATATGGTAGCCAAAATACAGTTTAATTTTTAATATTTCAAAATTGTTCCCATAGTAAAAGTTGTTCATATTCTTGAGTACCTACTGTGTTCTCTAAAAGTTTGTCCAGGTATTTTAGTTACACCTTATCCTACTAATATTATAAACGCGAATGTTTGTGAGGACGCATGGATGTATGTTACTCTTTCATACAAAAACTACTGAACGGATTTTGATGAAACTTTACAGTAATATAGCTTATACATCAGAATAACACATAAGGTACTTTTTATCCCGAAAAAAGCGGGCGAAGCCGCGGGCAAAATCTAGTACATAAAATTAAAGCCAAAACCCCACCAAAATGGCGCTTACTAATCTTAAAACAGCCAAATTAAATTGATAGAACAGCTACAGCCTATATTTAATTTTTCAAGACTCAAGTACAAACTAACAAATAGCCACGTTTCCAAGAAAAAGTCATGAAATCATTTAAATACTCAAACCTCCTTCAATCCAGATAAAAGTACATAGATTAAATATATAAGGTGAGATGCGACTGTTCACGGCGGCTAGGCATTCGCTTTCGGGCGAGGTGTCAGATTGAACTCAATTTAATTTGTACAAAATGGGAACACCCCCGTCTGCTCTGAGGGGAGTGTTTTTTATTTAATCTTTTTTTTTATATAGGAAATTTTATTTGATATGACTGAGGCCCGCGGTCTCTGACAAATCATATCATTCAATTGTCATATTTGTTTTTTTTAGCTACGCTTGGCAGTTCGTCTGTATTGAGTGTGCGTTTACGAACACAAACCTCACATGCACAATCACTCAGACCCAGAACGACTATTCACACAGGTACATATTTTGTTCCGCGCGGGAATCGAACCCGCGAGATGCGGCGTAGAAGCCGGTTGCTCAGCTAAGTACTGCACTAACGTGCGGTTGTCGCGTCGGAGTATATCATAATGTATAATTATCTATGTGAGGAGCAGGGATGTTACGAATGTCATATTTTTCACATTCGCGATTGCGAATGTCCGGGATGCGAATGTGCGAATGCGAATGTTTGGGAATTACATAAAAAAAAACAGTAAAGTTTTTTATAACAGTTATAGGAAAAGTTGTTCATAATGATGAGTACAATGACCCCTTTTAATATTTCCACTGTCTAACCTAGCTGCCATCCTGTCATCATCTCATCTGCCTAGCCTTTTCCCAAATTATATTGGGGTCGGCTTCCAGTCTAACTAGTTTCGGCTGAATATCAATATTTTACGTGGAGCGACTGCCATCTGATCTCCACAACCCAATTAATGGGTAATACTGGTATTCGAATGTTAGACCAGCTGTCAGAATTTTAGGGCTTCTGACTACCCGTAACGATTGTCAAAGATATTCCTATGACAACCGGGACCGACTGCTTAACGTGCTCTCCGAGGCACGGAGGGGTCTCGATGTGTAAAGAACGGTCACCCATCCAAGGAATGACCGCGGCAAGCGCAGCTTAACCTCGCAGATCGATCGATCAGCGCGGCTGTCATTTAGCCACGAGCCCCTCATAGCCCCTAGCTGCCATCCTGTATATTAAATAAATAGTGTTACTCAGTGTAAAATCTAAAAAGATATAAATGTGAAAGTTTGTGAGAATGGATGGATGTATCGATGTATGTATGGATGTTTGTTACACATTCACGCAAAAACGATAAGTAACTTATAAAGAACTAAGACTTTAAAATAAAAAGAGAAGCCGGATGGCTGACTGAGGATTAAACAAGTTTTTCGGATTTTCATTGGTTAAACATCTCTTCTATGAGAAGAAATACGCTCCTCATTTTATACGAGTACATCTTTCCATTCGTTCGGCTTGCTCTACTAACAATTGCATCAGGCTCCCATTATTAAGAAGAGTACTCATAAAATCCACATTTATTGAAAGTGGTGCGAAAACAGCGAGATTCACACACGAGACAGAGAATCGATCGGAACGTAATGTAATTTATAAGAAAACCTCGGCGTCTCACCGTTTTATGTGAAAAGTAATGACACACAATAGATGGGCAAAGAAGGTTTACTCCGTTCGTATTAGTTCAGCATTGCGGGCTTTTTCAATTTAGACGTTTGATGTCGGACTGCTACCGTGTGATAGTCGTGCGGGTTTCGTACTGCGCACCGCCGGTTGTTTTTTCCATACAGATGACACGTTGAGCGCTCCATCCGACTGTCGTTCGGCAGCCGTGCGGGCCTCGCACAGCAACAGTCCGACACCCAACGTCTAAATTGAGAGAGCCCCTAAACATTGCTCGAACAATTACCTTGATCACCATCACTGTGATCAGTATGGTATAATTAGGTAGTGGTCATAAACCCCATGACCTCTTCCCTGGACCCAGTGGCGTGCCCAAAGGGCAAGCCCGACGCTTTTTTTTGGTTTTAGAGGGTATTTATCGACAGTGGAAAGGCGAAATCGCTAAACCGCCACAAGAAAGAGATATTATGACTTTTTTTCTTAAAAAAATACGTTAAAACTCATTTTCCAAAAGTACCATTTTGGCGGTTTAGCAATTTCGCCTTTCCACTGTCGGTATGATAATTTTTCAAGAATTTTAGTGAGTTAACGTCGTTATTAAAGCAATACGTACATTAAAAATCACTTACATTCATGAAAAAGTAACATTAATATTCTCCAAAACGAAAAAAAATGCGACGGGCTTGCCCTCTAGGCACGCCACTGCCTGGATCCGCCCTTGTAACTACACGGACCTTCTGAATCTTTTTATGTTGTGGCAGTGAGGTGTGTCGGATCAGACAGAAATCGTCTTTATCACCACAATTGTGGTTCTATTTTGCGCACGATTCATTTGAATGTTATACCGAGCGCCGCAATTCATAACCGAGGGAACTTCATGAATTGAATTTAATATTTTTACCGATTTTCAACTTCAGTTGCATATTTGGTTTTAACTTTTCGAAGTTGTGAGGCGGTTTAGTTTTTTAAATTCTTGATAAATGTAAATAGGAACTTTAGCAGCGTCGAATATTTAAATGCGTTTATTTAGTTGCCCCTTAAGTATCCATGAATATCCACGGTAGACTAATTTCAAAACGGCAAAAGTTTAATAACGTTAGCCCTAATTAATATTGATAAATTTGATGAAAGTAGCATCGATGACATGGCTAAGTCTCATAAAAATATGTACCTACATATTTGTTAAGACCACAGAACTGAAAAAATAGGACCCATGAATTCTTTTATATACTTATTCTTCTGAAAATCTATCATAAATAATGTCATTGCGTTTTTTCTATATCGACATTAATATTTCTGGCATTTTCTGGTAACTTTCATCAAAATAAATATATTTTCAAATCAAATGTATATTTCTTAATTGCGTTTCATAAGCGCAGTCTGATATAAACTAAACTATGTCATCCAAAGACACAGAATTACTACCAGACAGGACACAATTTAGCGAGACCAAGCGGCTGCCTCCAGCAAAATTAAATGACGCTGCATTCGCAAAGAAAATGCAATCACGGGCCCGGTATATTCCTCGATGCAAATCTCAATTTCCGAGTCAGTGTGCCCCGCTATTCCTTACGCTAATAAAACGTGCACCAAACTGAGATGCTGTTTCGCTCGCTGATGAACGCCAAATGACGTTATGACAGCGCACGCCGCCATTTAACGCCTATTTGGTTCCAATTTCAAATCTCCCGCGCTCCCCTGCGGTTCCGGACACGAACGGGGCATAGATAATAGCGTTTTGTTTTGTAAGTTTAAATGTTTTTTCGGCCAGTATCGGATATTAGATTAAGAAAAGTTGAGATTTTATGTTCGGTTTTACAAACTACATTTTTAATTAAAACAGTGTTCTCATCAAACTTTGAAACATAAACCGCTTGCATAGGAGTTTTATCCAAATGAAATTTGGATGGACTGCAGTATGTGAATGGTGGACAAATAGGAATAAAAATGGTTCGCTTTGGGAGGAAAAAGAAAATGAAAGAAATCAATATGGCCGAAACAGAGAGGGGTAAGCCGCAAGCTCTTCGTCGTACTGATACACAAGTTGTTTTTAGGACTCAGAATTACCAGACTTTGTACGACCTTTCTTTCAGTTGGTTTCGTATCTGATTGAGCCAACTATGTATTTAATGTAAATTGGGTCATAGGTCGTAACATATTACAAAATTATAACGATACCTATATTAATACATGAAGTTACATTAATTCGCAATTCTAATCAATATGTTCTATAAAACGAAATAAAAGTTAGCTTTTGATTTAGTCACAATAGTATTTGGATTTAGGAAAACCAAATTTAGTCAAAATTATGATTTGATTTCTGGCAAGGGTCTTTTCTAAATGTTTAATTTTCCATTTCGTATGTTAATTTATTCTGATTAACGTTAATGATCTTGGAGTGCTTAGTCTCATGTTGGGCGCCAATACTTTTATTATTGGCGCCCAAAATTATCGTCGATTCGACCATCATCGTCGAACCTACTTTAAAATATTTAAGAACACTAACAACAAATAAAATGTCTTGTCACAAACAAAATAGAACATTGTCTATAGCGATTTCTTTTATTCGTAGCGCTGCGATCGCGTTTCGAATCCCGATACACGAATATCCGTTCTGCCATTTTGGCGCGCGGGCGGCCGGAAACCCAAGGATATAAAGTTTCGCGCGCCTTTCTGCCCGCCATGACACTTTTCAATATTTTTACTCTTATTTACCGCTATTATTTATGTGCGCCATTCTTTGGCGGGGGAAACCGGCCGTCTATATTGTCTGTTGTTGGTTTTCTATCCGCGAGTCCTTTATGTTTTGTTTGTGTTTGACCTCCGATATTTTTGTTTGGGGCGAGAAAAAATGTTGGGAATCACTTCATTCCAGTTTTGCGGAACCGACTTTGAGAGCAATTCCATCGCAAAGAATATTTTTTCAACTTTTGTGTCATAGCAAGTTTTTATGGCACTGGGTCTTTCTATAGGTACTCATATACTCTACCATGATAAGGGTATTTGCAAATTTATCTGTAATATCAGCAACACCATAATTTTAGATTTCCCGTATCGATGATTCACCGAAATAATATTATGGATATCAAATTGTATGACGATTAAAAGGCACCTATTAATTAAGGTGCTCAACATTTTTAGAGTTCCTTACGCAAAGGGTGTCAACGGGACCCTACTACTACTAAGCCTACGCCGTCCCCTCTATCCGTCCGTCCGTTTGTCTCACGGTCGTATCTTATAAACCGTTCTAGCTAGCCAATTGAAATTTTCACAGAATGCGTGTAAATATGGCCGCTATCATGCACTGAAAAAAATGTTAGGTTGGATTTAACATATTCTGCGTAAATGTTACCAAAGTTGCGGTTGATTTCGGTCCTATCACAAATTTTGATTGATTTTACCAAACATATTAAGTTGGTGTTGTACCAAATTTATTTGGTAGATTACACCTATATTTTGTACCATTATTATTATATTCAATGGATTTGTTTGGTAAAATGTACAATACTCTTTGTTGATTTACATCAGAACTCTGGTACCAACTTCAACCTCTTTAGTCTTGTAACTTCAATAGCGAGGTTTTGTTATATTTATCGTAGTTTCCATGTAATTCAGCCAACCTTTGCTAATTTGGTAAATCCGATAAGTCATTTTTTTCAGTGTGGCCATAAAACCGGAATGGAAAACTTACTGCGCGAGTCTGACTCACACTTGGCCGGTTTTTCAACTAGACATACACAAACCCAACTTCCAAACGTCTTAGAACAACACCTACACCTAGGTACTTCACAGTCACAGCTTACTATCAACTGAACAAACTAAATCCAAATATAGACATCTGTCAACTTGAGGCTCTAAAAGATTCCCTCGCCATTCATGATACGTAATCGCATAGAGATTTGAAAAGCTAAGTTGCGTCCCTAAACTGGTCCGGTACGTTTTTATTCGGACAGAATGGCTCTTTTCACGTCCATTGCGGCGTAAGGTGGTCACTTTGTTGAGGAGTAGATGCTGGATGTGGCATGAGGGAGGTATGTAGTTAAATTTTGAATATTCGTGAAAATCATCTTAAGTTTTTGGTCAGCCTCTACGTAATAATATAGTCATTATAGATTGCACATTGTGCTTTAATTAGGTAGGTATATCTATCACAATTGGCACTTGAATTGGATATGGCAATATTTATTACCTTGATAGCTTTATTCTTTGCGATATAAAATATGCTGCTATTTCGCTTATTAAGATCTATAGGGACTCATGGAGAAAAAGAAAGTGCTCCGTCTTGTGGCATTCTAGATGGGTATAGTTTTTAGTTTAACCACTAAATCTGCTGGTTTTAAGCTATGATACAGTCGACGATGGAGCACGCTCTGCAATGATTGGAGAATTTTCTAGTTTCCAGTTTCAATTTCAAAATATCTAATATATTTTGAAATTGAAACTGGAAACTAGAAAATTCACCAACTTCTTTAATTTTAGTCTATCGTGAATAAGCCATAGTTCTCTTTTATTGGCTGCTAAATAGCAACAATTAAATTAGCCGTCTGTAATATTTCGCGTCTTCTGAAATCTCTACATCTTCGTTCACAAGCAAATACACAAATAGGACTATGAGCGAGACTTTTATACGCTCATCCGATTAGACTGCCGTATATGCTTATGAGCTCTTTGTCGTGCGTTTTTGTAGTCGCAGTTAATCGCAGCGATCGTGCGCAACCGTGCGGCAACGCTTACAAGTCCTCAAAGCGACGGCACAATGTGCGCTTTATGTTATTTTGTATCGGGATATTCGGATTCTGAAGTGACGTCATACGATGAAAAAATGTATTGAGAATTAGAAATTGATGATTGGTGCAGAGATTTACGGATTAGTGCTCTAATAATTGTAATCTAATGATAAAAAGTTTTAGAAATGAAACACCGGTGTACAAGACAAAAACCAGAGAGAGTATATTTTTTAGGAGCACAGATAACTTAAGACTAATTAACAGACATAGACAACAAGAACAGATAACTATTATTATAGATGGCGTTGTGGTCGTACATAATTATGGTTTGTGATTAATGTATTTTAACATCCTCCCTTTAAGCGCAAACCCATAGCTCTTGAACATTTTTCAATCTTCACCTGTGGAGTGGATTTTGTCAGGATGTCGGCTACCATACTGTCTGTACCAACGTATTTAACTTCCATCTCATTGTTGGCAATTTTCTCTCGTAGAAAATGGTACCTGATGTCTATATGCTTGCTGCGGGCACAGTAAGATTCTGTACCTGCAAATTTAATGGCGCTTTGGTTATCACAATATATAACAGTGGGTGAAGTTCCGATATCATGGTGCAGCTCAGACTCCAAGTATCTAAGCCACATAGCTTCTTGTGTAGCAGTTGCAAGTGACATGTACTCTGCCTCCATAGTTGACAAGGCAACAGTACTCTGACGTTTTGAACACCATGAAATAGTTGCACCCTGAAACATAAAAGTGTAGCCAGAACAAGACCTCCGACTATTAATATCTGAAGCCCAATCAGAGTCACAGTAGCCAAATGCCCTTTTTTCTTCTTTGTTTTGACTAAATACCAGTTTATAATCCTTAGTTCCTTTTATGTAGCGCAGCACTCTCTTAATGGCTAGCCAGTGCTGCTGTTCTGGTTTGTTGTTGAAGCTACTTAGTTTATTCACTATAAAACAAATGTCTGGCCTAGTTCCTTGGGATAGATACAGTAGGCTTCCAATAGCTTCTTGATATGGTATGTTTGTAAGTATATTCTCTTTATTTTCTGTACTAATCAATTTAACACCAGGATCACTTGGCATATGAACTGGATTACAATCACTCATCTTGAATCTTTCTAGAATTTTTTCAATATAGGCAGTCTGATCAATGCAAATTTCATTTCTGGATAAGTTTTGTTTGATCCTCCAACCAACAAAATGATGCACGAAGCCAAGTTCTTTCATATCAAACTTACATTTTAATTGTTGTTTAATTTCTTTTCCTATTTCTTCATTATTATAGAATAACAACAGGTCATCTACATAGATAAGTACAAATATAATGTTTCCATCATATGTTTTGTGGTATATACACGGATCCACAGATGTACTTTTCAGTCCTAGTTCTTTTAACACAGATGTAAGTTTTAGATTCCATTGTCTGCTTGCCTGCTTAAGGCCATAAATGGATTTATTTAATTTACACACTTCTTCTCCATATTCATATGATGGTGGTTGAAACATATATATTTCTGTGTCAATGTCCCCTTGTAAGAAAGCGGTAACTGCATCCATTTGTTCAATATATAAATTGTAATTGACAGCCAACGCTAATAAATATCTGATTGAAGTATGACGAACTACGGGAGCAAATATCTCATTATACTCTATTCCTTTTTTCTGGATAAAACCTTTAATTACCAGTCTTGCTTTATATCGTACAATTTCACCATCAGCGTTAGTTTTTAATTTGTAGACCCATTTACATGGAATGGCTCTCTTACCTTCTGGTAATGTTACTAATGTCCATGTATTGTTTTGCAGGAGCGACTCATATTCATTTTTCATGGCATCTTTCCATTCTTTCGCGTTCAGGCCTGAAAGAGCTTCTTCCATAGTATCTGGCTCTTTTGCCAATAAAGCTATTGCTTGTTTTGAATAATTTAAGCTTTCACATAAGTAGGTATTTTGTTTTTTATTTCTTGGTCTCAGCATTATTTTACGAGATGGTACATCATTTATTTTCTTATCCGGTATGTACTCAGCATCAGCATTATCAGTGTGGTAGCTATCATCATCCTCAGATGATTCCTGTTTCAGTGTAGTCTCATTCAGAGTCGTGCTCTCTAAACTCGAACACTCAGGTGTGTCAGTTGAAGATTCACTGTGACTTTCCTCTGTTTGAGATGAGTCTTCACTTTCATTTTTCTGTAATTCTGATAGCGGTACTATAACACTGTTATTTTTAATTATATGTTCAAGAAAAATTGCATCCCTACTTTTGTATATTTGTTTCCGATTCCTATCATAAAACCTGTAACCTTTTGTGTACTCACAATAGCCAACAAATAACATTTTCACTGCTTTTGAGTCCCATTTTTGCCTCTTCTCTTTGGGCACATGTACCATGGCATCACAACCGAAAATTTTCATATTATTAATATTTGGCTTTTTACCTGACCACTTCTCATATGGTGTCTTGTAATCCAGAGCCTTGGTGGGCGACCGGTTTATTATGTAAGCAGCTGTAGATACTGCTTCAGCCCAAAAAGGTTTTTTAAGCCTAGCATTCAGAATCAAACATTTAGCTCTTTCCACAAGTGTGCGATTCATTCGCTCTGCCAACCCATTCTGTTCTGGAGTATACGGATTGGTGGTTTGATGTTGTATGCCAAATTTTACTAAGAACAATTTAAATTCTTTATTTATATATTCTTTTCCGTTGTCTGAGCGTAATACTTTAATTCTTTTTTCAATCTCATTTTCTACTAAGTTTTTGAATTCCTTAAACTTATCTAAAGTTTCAGATTTATTTTTCATGAAGTAGACATATACTTTTCTGCTATAATCATCTATAAAAGTGACATAGTATTTGGCACCTCCTAAAGAGCTAGTCTCCATCGGACCACATAAATCAGTGTGAATTAATTGGAGAGGTTCACAGGCCCTAGTACCAATATTTTTAAACGGTAGTCTATTCATTTTACCTTCCATACATGTTGTACAAATCTGGTTACCCTTTTTGGATAATTCTATCCCCTCTGCACTGTTCTCTATTTTCTGTAAGTCTGTGAAGTTAAGGTGACCCATTCTCTGATGCCACAAATTTATATCATGTTCATCTACTGTTGACAACAAAGCTGAAGTTCCAGAAAAATCTTTCAATACATACATGTTATTATATTGCAAAGCTGTCAATATTATTTTTTTATTTTGGTAAATTTTACAACAGTCTTTCTCAAAACTAACTTCACACCCATTTTTTGTCATCTGACTTACAGAGAGTAAATTAGTTGTCAGGGATGGAACATATAGTACATTTCTTACTTGAATTGTCTGAAGTCTGCCTTCACAGTCTCTTATTTGCAAGTTCACACTACCACACCCTTCTACTGCCACAGTCTTGTTATCTGCCACCTTTATATTATTTACTGTTGTAGGAGAAACATTGTACATCCATTTTCTTTCTCTGCACATATGCTGCGATGCTCCAGAGTCGATGTACCATCGGGTTCTGTCCAATGTTTCTGCAGCTGAAAAAGCAGCATAATATCCATTATTTTTATTATTATTATCTGAATGTGATTTCTTTTTCTTCTGAAAGTAGCAGTTTTTACTAAAATGACCGTGTTTATTACAGTTATAACATCGTGGGCCTTTCTTTTGGTAGTTATCGGGTGAAACTTTATTAGATTTTGATGTATTTTGAGACTTATTAGATTTATTAAAGAATGCTGAAGAATCTGACACTTTAACATCTTGTAACAGCTTTGTTTTTACAAAATCGGCAGTAATAGACACCCCTGAGCTCTCAATAGCCATAATCATTGGTTTGTAGACATCGGGGAGGCCGGCGAGCAGCAAAGTACCAAGCCACTCGTCTCCAACTACAAAATTTATATTCCTGAGCTTGTGAGCTGTTGTCATTACTTTATTAATGTAATCCTCAACACTAGAGCTGTTATCCAAAGTGGTTGTAATCAGATCACGTAATAAACCTACTTTTCTACTGAGCCCGGAGTCATCAAATACTTTTTCTAGCTTTGACCATACCTGTTTCGCCGTAGTCGCATCCTGCACATGGACGTAATTAATAGGGTCGATCAGAAGTATTATTTTTGACCTTGCTTTCAGATCTTTTTTACCGTCTTGTACATATCCCGCACTCGGTTCAATTGTATCCCATAGATCCTCGTGTTCCAAATAACTTTTTACAGCAAATTTCCACGTGGGATAGTTTTCCCTGCCAAGCAGTTTCTCAATGGTGCCCATGGTTATTTGTGAAGCCATGATTTATTATAAATAAGCTGAAAAAGCTGAAAAAATGGAAAGGCAAGCGGCGTGGTTGCACACTTTGAGGCTACGTAAAATTTTATCAAATTGAATCGCGGAACTATTTCGGTAGAACACTAATTTTATTATCTGAGGAGCAATAATAGCCCATAACCTGATGATTGGTGCAGAGATTTACGGATTAGTGCTCTAATAATTGTAATCTAATGATAAAAAGTTTTAGAAATGAAACACCGGTGTACAAGACAAAAACCAGAGAGAGTATATTTTTTAGGAGCACAGATAACTTAAGACTAATTAACAGACATAGACAACAAGAACAGATAACTATTATTATAGATGGCGTTGTGGTCGTACATAATTATGGTTTGTGATTAATGTATTTTAACAGAAATGTATTAACTTTCTGAAGGTAAGTAAGACAGTGAATAAATAGTAGTTATAATCAATTTCATGGTCATTCAAAATCTGACACGATGATACACGCTTAGTGTGTCTCATTACACTTGTCACAGAATTGTAAAGTGATTATTTAGGTATTGTAACGAATAATATCTCCTTTCTTATAGCTATACAATAAGTAGCTCCTTAGACATCAAAATTAAACAACCACAAAACCACAAACAGCTAATTAACCACATACCAACAAAATAAACAGATCTAACAAAACAGTGTAGGCAGTAACTCAATTACACGCCCACAATTCATAATAAAAGAGCCTTTATCGAATTACAGAGCGTTTTGCACCCCGCCATTATGTGAAGAATCGTCACAAACGAAGTATTGTTAGGGACACTAGGTGTCATTGTCTGTGTTATCGCACCACGTCGGTTTTTGCCGCCTCTCCTCCGTTTAGCTAGGGTTTGAGAAGACGGGGAAGTAGGCAGATTAGTCGCTGGACTAGGTTCTAGATGTGAGTTATTTGGGCTTGTAGTTTTTAGATTTGTGCCTACAGGAAGTCTAAATGGATCCGAAAATGTTCCTTGTCGATTGAGTGCTATAAAAGTGCTTGAAACTATTTTAGGTTAATATTTTTACGCAATTGTAAGCTTGTTGTGAATATTACACCTAAAGAAAAATGACTACTTAGAAAACCATAATGATTTATTTTTAATTCAAGTCTTGCCGATACTTTTATAGACGAAAAGAATTAGCGTCATATATATAGGGATCGCCATAGCGAATAGGACATGACTATCACATGTCTTACAACCTCACAAAAGCTTCAACAGCATAGGCAGAAACCTATAAAATCTATTCCATTCTCACCATCTTTATTCATACCCGTCATTGATTGTCGACCTAACGCCCTTACAAAAACTTATCGTGACATTTGTTCAGTTTTTATTTTCACTGCGATATACACCTTTACAAAGTTTTTATTACACTTACACCCAACTTAAATAGCTCTTATTGTAAAGTCATAAGGTTGAATATCGTGTTCGTTTTTGTTTAGTGTATAGAGGTATAATGTGGGTTTTTATAGGCAGAGTTGCAGCGGAAATAAGCTCCTTTGTATGACACTATCGTATCGGATCGTCAACCGCTTCCTTTCTGAAGATTATTGTAGACGCCAGAGCAAATAAAACTTATCGGGCAATGTTTGAATATTAGTTTTTTTGGGTTTATTCTGGTTCGTGTTAGGTGTTTTCTTTTGTATGTTCAGCTGGGGTGTAGGTTTGTCGTCTACGATATTTAAGACTAGATTTGTAAATCACACTTTAATATTATAAATCCTAAAAGTGTATGTGAGTTTTTGTTACTCTTTCACGCTGAAACGGCTGGACGGATTCGGATGAAATTTGATAAAGAGGTAGCTTGGGACCTGAAAAAGCACATAAGCTACTTTTCATCTATTTTAACGCAGAAAAAGTCACAGGCAATAATAGTAATAAAATAAAGGTAAGTATTAGTCTTTAGAGGGGGGTCGTGGTCTTTTTCCCCCACGAGGACCAGTCGGCTTGGGGGAGGAGGTTTCGTTTCTTTGTTACTTGGTTTCTTAATTGGTTTGTGTTCCCGATCGCCGGTGTTTAGTTGCTATTGTTTCTTTTCAGTTGGGCTGGTTGAAAAGGAGTTAGACCGATTCCTCATCATATCAAATGCATTTTTTCTACTGATTGATGATGGGGTTAGCAATTGTTGTTTCCTTGGTTGAACGTTTTCTTGTGGGGAGGTTGATGTTTCTCTCTTCCTTTTATCGTTACTGTTTGAGTTTTCCTTGATCACGAGTTTGTCATATTTTATGTAGGCGAAATTTCCTTTTTTCCTTTCTTCCAATAGCTTAGGTTGCAATGCTTTCCTCTTCTCTAAAGTTTCTTTTGAGTAGTCTTCAGTTATATAAATCTCCTTAAGTTTCTTTTTTGTTTTTCATGATCTCATTTTTCCTCCACCCACTAACTAATGAAAGGACTGTGGGCCTTGGTTTATTGTCTTTATTTGACTTTCCGATAAAACTTTAAAATGGCGATGGACTGGACATATGCTTAGAGATACGAATGGAAAATGGACAAAAGCCATAACAGAGTGGTATCCCAGGGATGGGAAAAGAAGCAAAGGGCGTCAAACAAGAAGATGGGAAGATGACCTCAAAAAAGTAGCGGGTCCAGAGTGGACGAGAATAGCGAGAGACAGGCAAAAATGGAAAACTTTAGAGGAGGCCTTTGTCGGAAGACAAGCTGTGAAGTAAAACCGATCGTTTAGTGAATCTGTTAATAAATGAAAATTAATATCATTATTAATAAGAAAACGTATGTTGAAAATTTGTAGAACAGCAATAAAGGCTTATTTATTTATTTATTTTATTAGTCTTATTTTTAAGTTGAATTCGCCATTTTCACGAAATAGGTAGTGACCTATTGGCCTAGAGGCCCTAGAGGCAGTGGCCTCAGATTATAGAAACAAGGGAGATGTGCCAAGGCGCTATTGAACTTGACGCTTTAGTTTGATCACATGATCATAATTAAAACGTACACGCTGGCGACGGACCGAACGCGATCGATGATATAAATACAGTGTTTTAGTTTAGTGTAAGTGTTGATGATGAGTGACGAATAACAGTGTTAGATTAAGGATATGCGGATTTTTTTTATGGGAGATCTTTACATACACAAGGAGCGCTAGTAATTGTGTCTCAAACTGTTCTAAAAGTTAGATATCTCGACACTAATGTATTATGGTACAACTATGGCACAACTACTACGGCGACTGCTGTCGCCGACTGTAAGTCTGTAAGTGACACTAGTTTCATACTTTATTTATGAGATATTGAAGGCATTTATATACACGCATTCGAGCGTGGCGACATTGTCGCCTGTCGCCTCCACTATATTTGTTCTGTGTCGCTGTCGCCTGTCGCTGCGCTCGGTCGATGTTGCCGGTGGTGTCCGAATTATACTATGTGATCGCGATAAGAATAGGAACGTCAATGACCTCGAACAGTCAACTATCACTTGAAAAGTAAGTCTTACAAAGAAAATTAATTTGCAATTCAATAACGTTTTTTTTCCAATAACTGAGTCTTTGATTTACCAAATAAAGCGTTTTTAATACCTACAAAACAGCTAAATTTTCAATATAAAACGTCATAATATGACGCAAGGTCAGTCCTATTCTTATTTTGATCGCATAGTATCTTTATGGTGAAGGAAAACCTCATAAGGGAAAGTGGACAATGAACAACTGAACATGGTTTGGAATCGGAATGCTTGTCCTTTCTCTGCATGAGCTTTTGATCTGCGTTAGGACAATCACATGCATATAACTATACAGGGTGGCAGGTTAAACAGTGGAAATATTTTAAGGGGTCATTGTACTCATCATTATGAACAACTTTTACTATGAGACCAACCCTGAAAACGCGAAAAAAAAATCATATGTTCCATACATTTTGTTGGGTTTTGTGAACATAAATGTATGGAACAGCTGATTTTTTTTCGCGATGTCATGGTTGGTCCCATAGTAAAGGTTGTTCATAATGATGGGTACAATGACCCCTTAAAATATTTCCGCTGTCTAACCTGCTACCCTGTATAAGTATGCTAGCTACGCAAACTGGTTTGTTATAGTTTTTCTTAATACCTTTATGACAACTTTTCTCTCAAAACTTAAACTACCCTAAACACATAAATATCAAATAATGTCGGCGTAACATTCGAGAGTCGAACCCGAACCCTTTGATTCGCATTCCGTGAGTACGGGCCGCTCGGGGCACAAACAAATAACCCGACAAAGTGACTACAGAAATCGCTATGATTGAAAGCGACTGCCTATTACGTGTCGTCATGTACGATAGTTTTATTGGTTGTTTTTCCTAAGTTTCTCTTACTGATATATCTTCTTCCTAATCGTTCTCTCACTGCTGAGAATCGTGACTCCGTTTCAACCTTTCAACGGTTTTCCTCCATCTGTTAGATCGATAGCCTGGTGGAGTGCGGCGCTTATAGGTATCTCCAGTTGTTCGGATATTTGATCAGACCACCGTTTTGGGCTTCGGCCTCTAGGTCTTCTGCCCTCTATTTTTCCTGTCACCATTAGACGTTCCATATTATCGGTACCTCTGCGGGCAATATGCCCAAAATATTTTGCAACACGCTGCAGGCAGGTCGAAGACAGTTGTTGTGCTTTCTCTAGTTTGAGTTGTTTCAGGATCGAGACATTACTGATATATATACCTATCATAAACCTACATTCTCGTAGTTTGTAGCTACACAGTCGGGTATTTTATTTTTCTTTATATTTTTTTTATCTTGTTAATAGTGTTTTCGGGGACGTAGCAACACTTACCTACCGTTATTAGACAGAAAGTAAAGGGTAGATGCAAGGATGCAAGTTTGTTTTTCATATGTTGGTAATTTTTCAACCTGTTTTTTCGGAAATGCTCGTCGTCTAATTGGACTATTCTCTATTACGTATTGTCAACTGTCTATTGTCTTTGGGCTGAAAATGTATATGCGCGATCTGTGCTCATAATTCACGCCGCGACCTGTAGAGAGCGTTTCACGCTAAGATCATAGAAACAAGGAGATGTGCCAAGGCGCTATCGAGCTTGATGCCTGATCTTGAGCAAATTGCTCATATTAAAAACGTACGCGCTAGCGACGAACCGAACACGATCGATGGTATAAATACAGTGTTTTAGTTTAGTGCTAGTGTTGAGTGACGATTAACAGTGTTAGATTGAGGGTGTGCGGAATGTTTAATGCGTGGGAGATCTTTTTATTCACAAGGAGCGCTTAATTATGCGCGTAATTGTGTCGAAAAATGTACTAAAAGTGGCATCAGTTGTTCCCGTACTAATTTGCTATGATGGCATATCTCCTTGTTTCTATGATCTGAGGTTTCACGTAAGAGGTCCCTTCGACGCTATGTTGGCTGCCCTCAATGTTACTCTTATTTAGGTCTTATCGTTTTATATTTATTGTAGATTTATGTGTAGGTAATGCCTAGGATACTGTAAAGTGGTGAACGAGAACTGGTACTGAAAGAAAACATCCAACACCGTTAAAAACGTTGTAACCTATTGAAAGGACACGGCAGACGCCCATAGAACGCTGGGCTTCAGATTGTGTATGTCGGTACAGATATGAAATTAGTTTGGTGTGATCGAGTATTTCAAGAGTATTTAAAATCATTTCTTTCTTGTATTTAAACTTAATTTTTATTTTGCTTTGGTTTTATAGTATATAAACTGGAACGCTCATGCCTCGACTTTTTGGAGGTGGGTGCTAATGACTGCGACACAGTTTTATATGAATGCAGACGTTATCGTACACAGATTTTTGTATATTGTGTTTTTTGTTCCAATAAAAATATTTGTATTTGTATTTTTTATTTGTTTTTGTACGTAATTGGGTTAAAGACAAATCTTCGTATTTGTGGCAGTGAGGTTAAGTATGGTGTGGATGATACAATGAAGAACAGCCCGACTAATGAGTTCTCAATTCAAAGGTTTTAGTTGCTGTCGACATGATATTCTGTGGAGGCACGCGCCAGCCAGCATGCACCCGTTTTTGTTTTATTGGTTTTTTCAAAATGTCAACGGCATAATCATTTTTTCTTATTTATTTCGATTTTTGATTCCAATTCTTAATCTCTAAGATAAATTAGGCAAAGAACAATTAAAATTCGGTATATTTTTATTTTTGGTTAAGCTTTTATTAGTGTACCGTATCAAGCCCAAAACTACCAACGTCCTTTAGGGCAGCCAACATAGCGTTGAAGGGACTTCTATGCTACGCCATAATCTTTGCTTTTCCCACTTCTGTCATCTCTCTTATATACATATATTGTTTTCATAATTAATTATTATAATTGCTAGTTGCGTATTGCTTTTCTTTTTTTTTATTATTATTATAGCTATTTTATTTTAATATTAATGTTATTTATGGACTCAGATTGTATTTTTTATGTTTTTTTTATGATATTATTGATGTATTGTTAATTAGGATTATTATGATCATTCCTGCCGGCCTAGCATGACCACGATAGAAACGGGTTTTGTCTACATAGAAATAGACAAAGTGACAGATTTCATTCATAAAACGTAGAAATGTTTCTACAATCTGTCACTTTGTCTATTTCTATGTAGACGAAACCCGTTTCTATCGTGGTCATGCTAGGCCGGCTAATATTGTAAAATAATTTTGCTATTACCTATATAATGATGAGGATGTGTAATACCGAATTGTTAATCTTATAAGCGTTTTGGATGTGTCATCTGTTAGCTTGTAAGATGAAATGAAATAAATCTCCATCCAATAGCCAACGCTTGCCATCCCAACACGGAACCAAACAGTGGGCTAAAATGCAGGTCACGCACGCGGCCGTCCGACACAAAGGCGTCAAATTTGCACGTCGGCGGCCGTTTACGCGACATCTCGCATTCATCGCATTGACGCTGTGTATACGAAAAATTGCCATTATGCGCCCCGACGCCATGACACCCGCTGACGGAACTTTTTTTTATTGTGTTCTTTTTTTGAAATGTTTTCGTTTGTTTATGAGTTCTTTGTGTCAGTATTGGGTAACTTGGTTTTTGGATTATTTATAGGTACCACGCTACCAGAAGATGGCGTCATATGTTGAGAAGTGGTAGAGCGATAAGTCAATGTGCATTTCTGATAGTTAAGATATCGAAAGCTTACTACATTAGCAATGAAATTAATCTTCTAAACCTATAAAATATTACCATGGCCAGGCGCGGTCGTAGCCAAAAACGCACAGACAGATAACGCACGGCCTAAATCGGTGTCAAATGATTTAAAGTTGAAATACTCTATGAGAAGTTACCCTATAGGTGCACTAAGGAGGGATTTTTGAACTTCCACCCCTAAACGGGTGAAAAGTTTGTATGAACAAAACATTGAGGATGATGTACTATTATAATTATAATACCACAATAGGACAAAATAACAAAATTGTGGTGCTTTCCGATTTCCACGCTGTGATGGAGCAAAGCTGTTTAGAAAAGCATCGCTTCTTTTATAATTTCATTTGGCTGCATAATCGTACATGATGCGTTTGAAATCATATCTATCACTTACAGGACATAGAATTGCATGGAGCATGAATGGACATCGCTCAGGTTGATCTGAACGTCGGGTAAACGGTCGGGTAGCTGGCTGACTGACAAATTACTGTCATTGTGACAATTGTCGGCTGCAAGTCGAATGTGCAAAGACCGTATTCACGATATTATAGCTATTGTAGGAGTAAACTTCATGATTTTAATAAAGTTTTTTAATCATTCGGTTCTCTCAAGACAATTGAGGTTTTGTTTCAATTTAAGTGGCTTACGTGATTAAGTTAAAATATTCCTGCACCATCTCATAGGTCATGTTCTCCAATTTAGGTGTATATGTGGGACATACACGTATATGTATACATTATAGGATATGCCCTTCGTAGGTGTTATGCTGGTACAGAAAGTTGAAAATCGAAAAATGCCAATTATAAAATTATCAAATACTCATTTATACAATAGGTGCCGTAAAAAGTCACTTGCTATTGTTTCAGGCAGAGAGCAATGAATGAAACCATATAGACCTCAGATCATAGAAACAAGGAGATATGCCATCATAGCAAATTTGTACGGGAACAACTGTCGCCACTTTTAGTACATTTTTCAACACAATTACAAGCGCCCCTCGTGAATATAAAGACCTCCCACACATTAAAAATTTCGCACACCCTCAATCTAACACTGTTAATCGTCACTCAATACTAGCACTAAACTAAAACACTGTATTTATATCATCGATCGTGTTCGGTTCGTCGCCAGCGTGTACTTTTGTACTACGCCCAATGTGGGCAAATTAAAGCACCAAGCTGAATAGCGCCTTGGCACATCCCCCTTGTTTCTATGATCTGAGATACAGACAAAAGTCACCTTTTTTCATTTTTTCAATCTAAGAAAGATGCTTTAAACACATCATAGTACGGTCCCTCTACCTAAATTTAGAACCTATAGATGTCATGTTTTCAGTAAGTCGTAGATTAATACTTGATATAATTTCCCTCCAGTATAATTTTCAATCTGACCGTCTGTAGCCGCCGGCGGCTGCATTTTTCTAGTTTTATTTTTAATCTCCCCAGCTTAACTGTGTTTAAACATATTTATTTAAATGGCAGCGTCCGACAAGCAGGCAGAATATAAAGATGCTTTCCTCTCATAGATAGATCAAAATGTATGAAGGGTACAAAAGGAGGTAGGAAATAGTTCCCACAATCATTGCATGATAAACACGTAGAGTGCGTTTCTTGTTTTATGAGCTCCCTTCGACATTATGTTGGCTCCCTTGTCTGTCACTCTATCTAGGCCTTAACGTTCTATTTTTTTTAAAATTTAAGTGTTAAGATGTATCTAAGGCCACCGCTTTCGTTTAAATCGGTTCACTCGTTTAGTCTCTAGGAGGGAACGTAGACACAAAATATATATAACAACCAAAAACATTACCCTTTTTTGTGCTCCAGGCGGGTAAAAAACGACGGTAGGTCCTTTAACATTATCCATCAACAATCAAATAAAATTAACACCTTATACTCACCTAAATCATATCTTAAAAAAAACCGGCCAAGTGCGAGTCGTACTCGCGCACCGAGGGTTCCGTATCAGTTTTGGACGTATATAGTGAAAAAAACCGGACCGCAAAACTAAGTTTGTTTGTGAAAGAATTTTGATGGTTTTGAAAAAACTGTACTAGTTAGGAACATCGTTTTATTTTTGGTGCCATATTTGGGTCAATTCCTATCAACTCTAATTATTTCAGAGTTTTCACTCCGCAAACTTCGGAGATAAGGGGGGGGAATGGTATTTTTTCAGACATTTTTCATCATATGTCGAAAACTGTGAAACATAAAATTAAATAAAAATATATTTTGAAATGTGCAAATCAAGCCCTTTCATATGATATGTCACTTGACCTAGTAACCTCACTTTGAAATTTTGGACCCCCACTCCGGCCCCTTTTGCAATGAAAATAAAAATATTTTTTTCATTTGCAATAAAGTTGAACAAGCATTTTTTATAACTATTCCAAATTTCACGTCGATAGCATTAGTAGTTGCTGAAATAAGCAGGTGTGACAGACAGACAGACAGACGAAGTCGCACCATAAGGGTTCCTTTTTTACCATTTTGGTACGGAACCCTAAAAACCAATAACTTAAAAATCATACCTATCTAACCTATCTTAAAATGCCAATAACTTCAACACCCATAATTGCGTGGACAATAAAACGAGGTACTTTGTCCGCCACAAATCTGCGATGCCATGATCTGGTAAAGCCATGGATTTATGGTGGATGTAATAGAGATCGCACCACCTCTGCAATTAGCAGCTAAAGGGTGTTTGTTTGTGGGGTTAGGGGGTAGCCATGGTGTAGCGGAGAATAGGTTAAGTGTGGGTTAGATTTTGCTAGGATTTGTTATCCTGTTCTCTAATAATATTTTTTTCTCTACTCTAGATAGCAATATTTTTTTTGTTGATCTTACATGGCAAATCGTGCTGCCGGCCTAGCATGACCACGATAGAAACGGGTTTTGTCTACATAGAAATATACAAAGTGACAGATTGTAGAAACATTTCTACCGTTTCATTCATAAAACGTAGAAATGTTTCTACAATCTGTCACTTTGTCTATTTCTATGTAGACAAAACCTGCATGACCACGATAGATCGTGGTCATGCTAGGCCGGCTGGAGTTTCCGATTGATTTTGTATTTTGTACAGCTTGCAAATGAAAAAGAAAAAGAAAAATAAATTATTATAATTTAAGTACGTTTTTTATTATATGTAATAGCACTGCTATTTAATTTGTATTTTTCATATTAAATTTGTTACATATTATCATCACAAACAGCCAGTAAGCTCGGTCACAGTCACTATAGTGTCACTAGCTACTATCATCCATCCAAAAAAACATCAAAATTATTATAAACAAAAAATCTATCACTCACAGATGTTGTTTTGTTTTTTTGGATGATAAGCTTCTTTCACTTGCCGTTTTATAATAACCTCCAAAATGTTTAGAGTCCTGCCAGTATCCATCGCGTAGCCACCCTATCTCCAGTAGCATCAGCCTAGGGCTGCCCCCCGTCGCGATCGCGCCTCTAATCGCCCCCGGCCGATACATAAACTGTGATTATTGTCTTTTTATTGTACATGAATAAAATATTAATTGCCGATAAGTAAAATGTCCGCTCTATCTCACATTGATGACTTTTAAACGGTTTTTCAGTGATTTAATTTTGTTGGGAATTTTATGGAATTTGATAGGCAGAAAAATCTTTATATTTTTTGCTGGTGGTCTGATCGCCATCATTGCTTTTGCTTATGTTGTTACCTAGCTTTGGAAATAAATACATTTGACGGCTACAAAATTTAGAATTATGTTAGATTTATTATTGGCACCATAGGTAGTATCTAGTATCGCCAAAACTATTTGCTACTAGACTATTGTGTAAAAACTTTAAATCCAAATCTATTATTAGTTCTAGTTATTAGTTAGTAGTAGTAATTATTATTAGTTCCGTGCCCGCATTGTTGGTTGGCAGTAGATATAAACTGTATAACTGGTGATGCAGCTGACTGCAATTGCTAAACATAGGCTAAGACAGGCCAGGCTAGGCCTAGGGCTAGAACAGGCCTATGTAGCCAGCGATAGGGAACTATTGCTATTTCTGAGTTAATTAAGAGAAAGGGATCAAACCCTAGTTTCTAAAAAACTATTTAATTTACTTAACTGTTAACCTGACGTCAAATTATTTGAATAGCTGTTCAACCAATCAAAACGGCCGATATAAGGTTGAGAGCAAATTAAAATAAATTAGTTTCAGAATTTTTGCGCGATATATCAGATTCGGTTTTTGCGACTAGCACAGACAAAGACCACTATTTATAAAAAGATTCCGACAAATTGAGAATTGTTTAAGATACTACTATAGAAATACCATTATTTGGAATAAATATAAATATTTTAAAATAAATAGTAGTATTTAGAATAAATACCACTATTTAGAAAAATATCACTATTTCACTTTCTTTTAATTCTATAATCTAAAAACCGTGAAATCCTCCCCCGGCTCCCCCAACCCGCCATGTGTGTCCCCTTATTGTTCACACTTGAGTGTTTATTCGCCGATAATTGAGTATGTACCGTATTTAATCCGGAGCCCCTCTGTTTAAAGAAATACTCGCGCCACTGACTTTTTGAGTGGCTCAACACATGGCGATTGGAGTTCTAATCTTTTTGAAATTGTTTCGGCAAGTTAATAAACTGGAACTTGGGTTAAGTGTTATGTTATAGACGTGTTTGTAATTTGAAATAACTCTGTTTTATTGTTTTGTGATTGGTCAAGATAGATGACGATGTCTCGTCTATCGAGACTGCCTGTCACTTTTGTTTTCAATGTTTTGTTCCTACGTACCCCTTACTTTTAAACGATGCCTAAATTAAACAACTCTTATGTCAATTGTCATCTCTATTCATTGTCATACAAATAACAACGAGTGTTGTATATTTAATCAGTGGTTAAATTTACGAGGCGTTTATAAGTAAGGCGGTTTTTTAATTTTAATTCATATACGTTTATGATGTAGATTAATTTAACAATGTGTATCAGAAAGGTGTGGTTTAAGGTTGTTGTTTGGACCCTTAATCACAGCAGCATTTGATAAGTCTAATAAAAAAGTCAGCCAAAAATGTTTCGACTCTCCAAGTCCATACGAATTGTCTCGATCGGCTGATGCCATTTCTATGAAGAATCGAAAAAAATAGCCGATGTTTTTGTTTGATAATATCAATATTGTTGCTCTTTTTCTGTTTGTTTGTGTGTTAAGTTTGGTCTAGGCTACTTGAATTATGGAATCTTTAGTTGGCTTGTTATAACAGTAGCTTGCTTTTTTGGATAAAAATGGCGCGACTGTAATATTTTAGGCACCTTAAATTTTTTGCCGTTTCACAGAAAAGGATAATTAATATAAAAACAATGCTTTATTCCGATGTATCGTTTATTATTCGTATCATATAAAAATCAAACAATCGTTCAATACAACTAAAACTTCAGGAAACATATTATAAAACTTAAATTTCAACAATAACACAAGATCAACAATAAGTCATCAATTCTTAATATACAAACATTATTATTTAATAACTATTAAATTAGACCAATTAACTACAGTATGCGAATTGATCGGTGGGTAAATTAAACCTGACTTATAAAAGAAATATCAATAAAATAAATACATTATGTCGTCGTATTTTTAACGTTATTTTGTAGAAAATTATAGAGAGGCACATCTCTATTGCGTTCGGTTTCGGTTTCGGCTCCTATTGACAGGGACCCTACGAGAAAAGGAGCAGAAAATATCGATGTTACAGTTCAACTAATATTGCTTCATTACAATACTGTCATATCTGTAAGTAATTATCAAAAATTGGTAAAAAAGGAACCCTTATGGTGCGACTTCGTCTGTGTGTCTGTCTGTCACACCTGCTTATTTCAGCAACTACTAATGCTATCTACTTGAAATTGGGAACAGTTATATGCTTGCCCAACTTTATTGCAAATGAAAAAATATTTTTATTTTCATAGCAAAAGGGTCCGGAGTGGGGGTCCAAAATTTTAAAGTGGGGTTACTAGGTCAAATGACATATCATATGAAAGGGCTTGATTTGCACATTTCAAAATATATTTTTATTTTATTTTATGTTTCATAGTTTTCGACATATGATGAATAATTTCTGAAAAAATACCATTCTCTCCGAAGTTTGCGGAGCGAAAAATCTGAAATAATTAGAGTTGATAGGAATTGACCCAAATATAGCACCAAAAATAAAACGATGTTCCTAACTAGTACAGTTTTTTCAAAATCATCAAAATTCTTTCACAAACAAACTTAGTTATGCGGTCCGATTTTTTTTACTTTATACGTCCAAAAATAATACGGAACCCTCGGTGCGCGAGTTCGACTCGCACTTGGCCGGTTTTTTAAATCACATTATTGTTTTTAAAAGGCGAAACCGATAAGGTCAGACATGTTTACATTTCGACAAAATAACGTCAAATCCAACAGTTGAAGACGACGTTTTGTATTAGATTGTCATACATTGCTCTCAAAGTTTTAACTTCTACCTATACTTAATAAAAACAATTTGTAAAACTTAGAATAAGTACCATTAGAATATTATATCGAGTTTGAACTAAACATAAAATTGAGAAATTAGTCTGCACAAACCAGCTTTGAAAAACAAGAAAGATATAAATGCATTGGTTATAATAATTCAAAAATAATAATAGTGGAAGAAATTTAGCGGTATCTTAAAAAATAGACTCTTTTATTGAAATCGTATTCAATTTTAATCAGTCGTAAAATCGGATGTAAACTTTTATATTTTGAATAATCAGTCACAAGAGTACAATACATACAGGGTGCTAATGAACTATCACATTTTATAGGGTGGCAGGTTAGACAGGTGGAAATATTAAAAGGGGTCATTGTTCTTATTATTATGAACAACTTTGGGACCCCTTTAAATATTTCCACTGTCTAACCTGCCACCCTGTATAATACAGCAGCTAGTTCAAGTTGATAATTATTACCTATATCTGTTAAAATAATTATTTAAACAGAATGGCAATGTTTGAATTATCTTCAAACTTGTTTGAATTGTCTTTGACCTAAGTGTACTTAGGTGATATTTTCTCTACGTATCTACATAATGTTGTTAAATGTTAAAACGAAAAAAATGACCCGCGACTAAAATATCAAATGTTATTGTTCTAATAATGCCATGTAGTATACGTGGTATCATTTAATGTGATGCCCTAATCAGCTCCCTGTATGGCAGATTTAGGGCCAAGTTCACCGACAAGGTAACTGTCCGTTATATTGAAAACGGCCGTTTAACATGACTTTTTCTATAGGAAAGGATATGTTAAACGGCCGTTTTCAATTTACCGGACTGTTATCTTGTCGGTGAACTCGACCCTTACAGATTAAGAGGCTTGATCACGAATTCAGAAACTGGGAGAAAAAAATAAAAACCAAATAAGTAGGTAAGTACCTACAATATTTCTGGAAAATATTTAATATTAATAAAACATTTAAAAAATAAATTATGTAGTAAGTGGGTACCCTATACTTAGTTTTAAAAACAAAACAATATTAATAGAGATTATTTACAAGTGCTATTTACAAAAAGTTTTATATTAATTCACACTTTCCCTGATGTGACGCTCCAATATCGATATTTTCTCGCATTATCGATAAAATAATGTAATTTTTAACCGAGAAAAAATCGAGAGCGGGGCCGCTGTTGACATACCTAATAGTGAAAATTAGCTTATTCGTGTCCAGTGTCTTATATTAGTATAATAATAAATGATGTATGTTTTTTGATTACATAATACGATATTGCACTACAATTAGGTATTAGTGATTATTACATACATTTAATGCATTAGGGTTGAGCTACATTTACAAACATTTCCGGTATCAATACATAACATGTATAACAAATAAAAAGTTAACCAGCCAAACTATAATAAAAAAATGTATTTAAAAATGTTTATGTTAAGAACCCATTATCTGTTGTCGGTGAGAAATTAAATCCGGTTACACTGTTCAATATTTACAATAGTCTTTTTTACAAAATTGACATTAATTCACCTAACTAACGTCTATTACTTACATAGTTGAAGAGTAAATGCTATGATATGTTATCTATTCAAAGTGCGAGGCGTTCCTCACGAGAAACTAAAAGTAGTTACATTGCACATTAACAGTAACATTGATTGCACATTCAAAGTTATCATCATTAAAAATTCATGTCACGATCAGCACCATTCCATCATTCAACATTCATGGTTTTTTTTTTTTGAGGCATAATATGGCTACACATAATGCTTATATTCTTTTATTTGTCACTGTCATTGAATGAAAACCGAAACCACTTTTGGCCGAAACCAACTTAAATGCCGAAACTCATGTCCCATCCCTACTATACACAGTATTTGTTTGTATGTCCTTCCATTCAGTCTTACACACTGTCCGGTGAGCTGGTCTCGCGCTCCTGCACGGAGGTGGAAGGTCGCTCCCAGTGCGAGGGCCACACCCTCGCCGGGAGCGCGACCGGCCTTCAGATGACGTGCTGGGGAGGTTCCTCGTCACTCTTCATGAGAACGTAGGCGACGGGGCGCTTGACGTCGGCGGGGGGAGGGGACGGCGTCCGGCGGGGAGGACAGCCGCAAGGGGATAGAGTGCTGCCGTAGAGGGCACTGCTGTATAGCGCGCCGCCGTATAGTGCCTGGGGAGGGAATTATGGTTTAAGACTCTTATTTATTAAGATGTTGCTATTAATGAGACTGTTCAATTAATGTTAGGTAAAAAAAAATAAAGACAGATGCACATTATTTATTCATTCACCGATTAATGTTTCCACGATGTGTCCACGAGAGTATAATTATAATCTTATTTTTGACGAGGTTTTATCTACAGAAAGGCAGGCAAGGCAAGGCAGATTAATGATCCTTAGTGCCAATCTCGAAACTCAAGACCATGATGAAAAGCGTCGAAGAGACAGCATAATTCCCTATAGATTCTAGATGGTTCCTATTTATTGGTAGGTAAATATGTTCAAATCAATACCTTATTGAAGATTACCTGCAAATGCGCCAGCTCAGCCGCCAGCTTCCCATCATCCGACGGTATCTTCGCAAACGGATAGAACGGATAAGGTAGCGGCGGGAACAACGCTCTGCTTAAATCCGGTTTATCCTGCAGTAAGTGATGCGGCATGGAGTGCAGCTGTGGATGTACCGGGTGCGGTACCGACGGCGTCACCAGTCTTGGTACCGGCGCCATCAAGCCGTTGATACCGAAACCGAATTTCGGTTCCTTCTTCACAAGTGGTTTCGGCTTTCGTCGTGGTCGGTATTTGTAGTCGGGGTGTTCTTTCATGTGTAGTGCCCTAAGAACGAAAAATAAAAATTGTTTCAATTAATTTCATTTGATAGTTTTATTAAAGAACAGACAACAACAGACCGGAGAAACTTCTCGGTGAGATTGGAATAAGACTTAATAATTAGGCACAAAATAAAGAAGCACGAAATCGCCTTTGCGATTCGGTGTACCTAACCCCTGCTTAATGCCACGTTTTATCTTTTTTCTTATGCTTTGTTGGCTTAATTCCAGGGCCCGATTTCTGAATAAACTTTATCTTTCGCATACTTCACATCGCGATTGTTGGCTCTCACGTCGCCTCACTGTATCCCGTCGCTCTCGAGCAAACATCAACACTTCGAGTATTATCAGCAAAAACAAACGCGGAAGATATCCGATACCTCTAAAATCGAAAGCATAACTCAATTCGCCCCACAATACTATAAGTTTAGCGTCAAAATGCCACAATGAAACGCCGCTGGGCGATATAACATTATTATTTATGCAATAAAGCGTGCAATTGTCGCGAACGCCTGGCCGCCCTTAAAACAACAATGTCGATTCAACAATGCGCGGATTATTGCATTGTCCCAGTCACAGTCGGGTATCTGTGTATACCACTGCACTATGTGCATTCGAAATGTAAGCAAAATTGGATTGTATTGTTGTGAAATAGAGTTGAATTTGGAATATGGGCGTGTGTGTTTACGACGTGTAGTGTTGGGAATGAGTCGACACAGCGTCCGATTATGCGAGCTTTGTGATAGAATCGCGATTGTCAGCGAGTCGATTGTAATTATTCGAGTGGACCACGCCAGCGGATGATAGTTCGTCATTGCGCTGAGGTTTTGAATGCGAATGTTTGTTGAGTATGATTGTGTAGCGGATTTAGACTTATTTTTTTATTTAATTTGAGATAGATACTGCTGTGTTTACAGTTGTTACATACCTACAATTGTTAATAGATTACAAGGTGATTAAGCTCTGACTTTGCATACAATAGGCAATAATAGATTCATAACGAGTCAGCAAAAGAATATGATATGTTTTATTCTTTCAATAAATTCATTTTAGAATAAAAAGTAACTGTGTTAATATTAAGTAAATTGGAAGAAGGATAAAGTGGAGGACTCTTGGAGAAGGTCTAAAAATATGATTGATTGTAACAGTGACATTTTGTTGGCCGTTAACTTGTTGGGTAGCAAGCTTAGATCACAGTGACCACTGGATACTTAATATTGTAAGTAAAACTGTAATAACACATTCGTAAGGATGCTAAATTATATAAATGTATCCCGAGTTAAATATAATTATGTACAATAAGAATGAAGCTACACTTTTAAACTTTTTATGAAGGAATACTTAGAACAAGAAAGGGAAGATTTAAGTCATTAGTTTCTCTAGAATGGACCACTTCGATGAGGTGTAGTGTAACGTAGGTACATAAATTAATATCGTGACAAAATAAGAATATGCAGCTGTCTCGACTCAGCAGTTGTCAGAAGACCATGAAAGTACCGCATCGTTTTTGGTTTTATCTAAAAAAGTAAGAGATACTTTCCAGTAGTTAGAGACGAATGTACATAAGAATTTAACTAAATATCTACCAAGTAGATAACACTAATAAAGATCAACCTTGCAATATCTTACGATATCACTACACAGTCATACAATCTTCTATCTTTTATCCAGTGACAAAAATTTTCCATAAACAAGTAGCTACCTATTCACACTGCACATATAAGTAGGTAGGTATATCAGCATTGACAGAAACAGGCCTATCTTCGAAACCAAAAAAACTGAGGTCGTCGAACTCAGCACTATCACTTCTTTCATTACAGTTTGTTAACCAAATAAACACGATATCGCCAAGGAAAATAACACAATATCTTTGGTCAAGAAAAAATCTATCGAAGCATTTTTATCAGACACGTTTTGGCGTATTTTTTCTATGGAGCTAATCGAATTCGGTAAATATCGATATTATTTATATATGATTCGATATCAACGATCGCTTTATGTGCTTATTGAATTTGGAACGTAAATAAGAACTTATTGGGTTTTTATTAATGCGTTGTTGGTGTAGATAGTGTTGTGTGATTGTGAGTTTTTTAAAGCGTAAGTCTTTTTTAGGAATTTTGAGATTATTCGGAGAAGGGACGAACCGATGAACATCATTTATTTAATAAAATGTTTGCCTACGTTTGTTCCTACATGGAAATATGCTATCTGCTACGCATTTCAAGTTGTTAGGCACCGTCTGGCGCATTTTTTGATCAATGTGCTTCTGTTAGATGTTTTTAGGGTTCCGCACCAAAATGGTAAAAAAGGAATCCTTATGGTGCGACTTCGTCTGTCTGTCTGTCTGCCTGTCTGTCACACCTGGTTATTTCAGCAACTACTAATGCTATCGACTTCAGGAACATTTATAAAGAATGCTTTCCCAACTTCATTGCAAGTAAATGAAGTTAAAAATTACTTTTAGTTTCATTGAAAAAGGGGGCTGAGTGGGGGCTCAAAATTTAAAAGTGGGGTCATTAGGTTAAGTGACATATCACATGAAAGGGCTTGATCTGTACATTTCAAAATATATTTTCATTCTTTTGTATGTCTTATAGTTTTCGACATATGATGAAAAATGTCTGAAAAAATACCATTCCCCCCCCCCTTATCTCCGAAGTTTGCGGTGCGAAAAATCTGAAATAATTAGAGTTGATAGAAATTAACCTATATATTGTACCAAAAATATAACGGTGTTCCTAACTACTAAAGGTTTTTTCAATCATCAAAATTCCTTCACAAACAAATTTAGTTATGCGGTCCGATTATTTTAACTTTTAAACGTCCAAGGATGGTATGGGATACTCGGTGCGCGAGGACGACTCGCACTTGGCCGGTTTTTATTTATGAACATGTTACTATCAGATCTTTCCTGTCTATGTTAGGGAATGGGATAAATTATAATTTAACTTCACTTATTGTAATAATATTATTATTTATTAACGTATTATATTTTACGGCGTTCAATCCAAAAACCTAAGAAATCTCTTTTCTTAGGTCTTTGGTTGAATCAAAGCAGACCGCGAAAGCGGTGGCGGGTCCACAGATTAAATATCGCAGCACCGCTTAGCATGACCAATTCTATCTCTATTCTACCAAAGAATAGACAAAGTTCTTTATATTATATCGTTATCTCTTCTGCCTGAGCACGCCGCGACCCAGAATTTTGTCTACTGAAGAATATAAACAATTTTTTCTTGTCTTCATTGTATGCATAACACGGTAGAAATCTTTCTACAATCTGTCACTTTGTCTATTCTTCTGTAGACATAACCCGGTTCTATCGTGGTCATGCCAGGCTGGCTGGTCGTCTTTGGCATAAAACCTTGCAGTTTTAAAATCGAGGGGACAAGCATGAGTTTGTACAACTGCTGGAAACGAGTCCAAGAGAGAGTTGTACACCCTGAGACAGAATAGAACAGAATATAATAAGAAAATGTTTCACGGATATACGAGTAATTCTAAAGATCATAATAAGTAAGATTTTATTATTTCAAACATTGCGAATTGCCAATAAAAATCCCAAAACTCACATAACATAAAATCAATATCACTCCCTATCGATCGAAGTCTCCAGTTAAAACGTGGTAGGTACATCATGGTGTCTTCCCATCGTTATCGGTCACTACAATGGTGTAAGGCGCGCCTGTGTTTGCCGCCATACTTATTTTTATCACTTGTTTGATCGGACGACATAATCGGAGGTAATACATATACGACATAACGGTCACTAAATAACATTCGATAGGCGGTCTGGGTTCTATTGAGCAATCGTTGGTATTTGTAATGGTAATTGGTAACTAGCTGTTGCCTGCGACTTTGTCTAAAAAGTACTTATAATGACGTAGAGTACGTGACAGTAAATAATGCACATCGAGCTTCAGAAAGAGATTTTTGCTAGCTTCGACTTTATAGAGCGTCATCTCTGTCGCACGAAGCACTAACAGTCTGGTATCTAATAAACAAGTCGGCGACAAAACGTCACATAGGTCTGAGTGACGTATACGACGCTCTACAAAGCCGAAGCGAGATTATCTTTTTCTCAAACTCGATGTGCAATATTTATTGCCGGGTACTGTATAATTATGTTTTTCCAGGTCCCTCTTTGTCAAATTTTGTCCAAATCCGTTTCAGCATGAAGAAATAACAAACATATACACACAAACTTTTACTTGTCTGTTTGTCCGCTTAGATCTTATAAATTACGCAACGGATTTTGATGCGGTTTCCATAACCATTTAGAGAATTTCTTTCGGGAGATTTATGTTTATAAAACGTAATTATTTAACGTAGATACAGCACAGAAATCTCGATGTTTTGACATGTCACCACATCAGTAGATTCTGTTCCATGATTGCACCCATGCGAAACGGAGACAGGTCGCTAGTACAACATATCTTTGAGATCATGCAGCAATCTCTATAGTCGTCTTTTAATAATGCCTAAAAACCAGACATGCTTATTAACTGAAACTCACTTAAATTGACTAACTAAATCGATGTTTAATTCATAAAACGTTCATTGTACAGTTTTCTTTGTAAGATAAAGTCGAAAGCAGCTAAAATGGCTAAAGACTGCATTACATTATATTTTCAGTAGGTACCTACGCTAGAATAGTACAGCATAAGCATAGCATAATCGGCCTATGATGTTCCCACTGCTGGGACACAGGCCTCCTCTCTGTGAGAGGGAGTGGGCCGTAGACCACCACGCGGGCCCAGTGCGTGTTGGTAGACGTCACATCACACGAATTTTTGGTTCTAGGACATGCCGGTTTCCTCACGATGTTTTCCTTCACCGTTAAAGCAAGTGATAATTAATTTCTAATACGCACATGACTTCGAAAAGTCAGCGGTGCGTGCCTCGGGATCGAACTCGAACCATTCGCCGTGGGAGGCACATGGTTAAACCACTAGGCTATCACTGCATTTGAATAGTACAGCGGTGCTATGGAATGCCTGAAACAGCACAACATAAACTACAACATTTTACGAAATTAGCATGCTAGCTCACCTAGCGCTCTAAAGTTTTTTTTTTCTCAAAAATCATACGAAACGTCGAATTTAGTTGGATAGTTCCATTTTCTCGGCTTCTACGAAGAAGAATCGGCAAGAAACTCCATGGTTACTCGTTCAAAATAGTCCGCATTGGATAATATTAAATGCCCGCATTACCAAAGAATAGTGACACATCAGATAAGCGATATTCTCTAGTCCCACGTGGAAATCAAACAAACGTCTCCACAATACCCTTTATTCATCATTTATCTACAACTGTACATATTGTTATCATTCACAAATATGTTTAAAACTAGTTGAGCCCCGCGGTTTCACCCGCTGTTGCTCGACTGTTAAGGATCATAGCGTGATGTTAAATAGCTTGTAGTATTCCTCATGAATCTGGCTATCATTACACATATTTTTTTTTAAATCCGAGTGGTAGTTCCAGAGATTAGCGGGTTTAAACAAACGAACAATCAAACGAAAATACTCTTCAGCGTTATTTTATTAGTAGGTATTGGTAAGGGGTCATTGTACTCATCATTATGAACAACTTTTACTATGGAACGAACCCTGAAAACGCGAAAAAAAAACAGCTGTTCTATACATTTTGTTGAGTTATGTGAACATAAATGTATGGAACTGCTGATTTTTTTCTCGCGATTTCTGGGTTGGTCCCATAGTAAAAGTTATTCATAATGATGAGTACAATGACCTCTTTAAATATTTCCACTGTCTAACCTGCCACCCTGTATAATATAGTATAGAAGATAACACTGTCGTCAACAATCAGCGCTTTGTACTTGTGACGTCACTGATTGACAATGAAATCAATTGATTGATATCTGGTACAGTCAATGGTAGGTAAAGGATTGTTTGATTAAGATATTGTGTAGGTTTGTGTTACAGGATAACCGTGTTTTTTTACTTCGATTGTTGTGCATTCAAGTAAATATCTTTGGAAAAGATTAAAAGTAAGTACCTATTTTTAGGGTTCCGTACCAAAATGGTAAAAAAGGAACCCTAATGGTGCGACTTCGTCAAAAAATATTTTTATTTTCATTGCAAAAGGGGCCGGAGTGGGAGTCCGAAATTTCAAAGTGGGGTTACTAGGTCAAGTGGCATATCATATGAAAGGGCTTGATTTGCACATTTCAAAATATATTTTCATTTTATTTTATGTCTCACAGTTTTCGACATATGATGAAAAATGACTGAAAAAATACCATTCCCCCCCTCCTTATCTCCGAAGTTTGCGGAGCGAAAAATCTGAAATAATTAGAGCTGATAGGAATTGACCCTAATATTGCACCAAAAATAAAACGATGTTCCTAACTAACTAGTACAGTTTTTTCAAAATCATCAAAATTCCTTCACAAACAAACTTAGTTATGCGGTCCGGATTTTTTCACTTTATACGTCCAAAAATGATACGGAACCCTCGGTGCGCGAGTACGACTCGCACTTGGCCGGTTTTTTTATATGTACGTGGTACGGTCCACCTGATGCTAGCCTATTAGATGACACGCTTGCAACACCGACTATCACATACCTACGCGTTGCCGATCCTTTAAAATGAAAATTCGCGTACAATATTGTAATGTTTTTGACTGTTTTAGGTATTACATATTAATAAAGATTGTTAGCAAAATTGGTTTAATAATATCGCACGATTAAAATATTTTGCATTACTGTAGATCTGGGGCCCAAGTCTGCTAATGCAATTGTCATAATCGTGTCAGAATGGACTCTCAATGACATAGTTTTGACCAATGACGAAAGAGATAGTCTTTGGGCGGGTTGCTTCAAACCATCTGTATTCGTAAGTCAGTACGTAATCGTTCAGTCAGTATGAAATTGTCATACAAGCCGCCATATTTGACGGTTACAGATACGTAACTGTAAGATGAAACAACATGGCCTTACTCTAAGCCAATGACCGCTTAGGTTTTGACCGTTAAGGTGCCATTATGACACCACTCATACACAATTGCAATAGCAGAATTGGGGCCCTGCACACTTGCTTGCTGCGTGTTGAAGATCTCAGACTGAGATTTCTCTTTAAGTTAGATGTGTAAACCTAATGTAGGTGGTACCTACTACTGCCTACTAGATACCTACCATATTGGTACGTGACACTGGTTCTATAGAAAATGTCTGTATGTACCTACACCTTGCTACGACAAGTATTTCAAATTGACTTGAATGATAAATGATAAATGATATTTATTTTGTAAATAGGTTAAAAATAACACTTTTACACGTCAAAACATTTTTTTAAGCTAGATGAGTTCGGTGTTTCCTATATGACTACCTTTGAGAAGAAACACCGAAACAAACTCAAAGGTTGATGTCTCTTTTAAAGTCCAGACAATTAAGATAAATTGTGTAAGAACCATGCAGGTTAGTCTGAAATGGCCTTTAGAGGAAAGAGCCATACAGATTTGAGTGGACCTGACCTGACTGTGCACGCATGTGCCGGGTATCGTGGTAGCTCAACCCAGACTTAGGGAGCTCAACGACCCGACGAACATTACCATCAGAAAGGACATTTGGGTAGGCCCCCTAAAGTAGGTACTCAAACTGTCAGACTGAGCTTGAGATCTATAACAGTAACATAATAACCCACATAGTACTCACATTTACAACAATTATAATCAATATATTACATCATTATTATCACATTCAATGTCATTTTGTATATAAATTGTTTCAAAAGGAAACATTTAATGTCAAAGTGTATATAGAAAAAATATATAAAATCAAATAAAAGAGCAATAATTTAGTGGTTATGTCAATAGTAGTATTGGCCCATGTATGTATTGGAACAGCTCAATCCCAAGCCTTTTTGTCCTCCATATAATCTTTAACACTATAAAAAGCTTTATGACAAAGTTTTCGCTTTATTAATGATTTGAATTTATTAAGGCTTAATTTTTGAATATGGCTAGGGATTTTATTGTAAAAGCGTATACTTTGGCATTTAAATGTGCCACTTATTTTCTGGAGCCTCGTGGCAGGAACAACAAGTCTATGTTTGTTTCTAGTATTAATATTATGAATATCACTATATTTAGTGAAGAGATTAATATTTTTATGTGCATACAATAGATTTTCATAAATGTACTGAGATGGAACAGTCATTATATTAATATCTTTAAATTTCTCTCTGAGTGAATGTCTGGGACTTAACTTATAAATTGATCGAATAGCTCTTTTCTGCAAAATGAAAACAGTCTGTATGTCGGCGGCATGTCCCCACAACAGAATACCGTACGACATGACACTATGAAAATAACTGAAGTATACTAAACGGGCAGTCTCAAGATCAGTTAAATCGCGAATCTTTCTAACGGCGTATGCTGCAGAGCTAAGCTTTTTCGACAACTTATCTATGTGTGGTCCCCATTGAAGCTTAGCATCCAATGTTATACCTAAGAACACTGTGGTATCCACAAGATTCAGCTCCTCACCCTTCACTAGTACACTAGTTTTCACCTGTCTAACGTTAGGTGTCGTAAACTTAATACATTTAGTTTTCTTTTCATTCAAAAGTAAGTTGTTAACATTGAACCAGTGCACTATTTTTGAGATAGCGCTATTTACATCGTCAGTAACCAGCTGCTGACGTTTAAGTTTAAACAAAAGTGAAGTGTCATCTGCAAACAGTACTATCTCATGATTGTCCCTTATAAGGAAGGGTAAGTCATTTATATAAATAAGAAACAAAAAAGGGCCAAGAATTGAGCCCTGTGGTACTCCCATTGTTACTATGATCAACATGTATATTTTATATGTTTCCAATTATTTAATATCACACTCATTGAATTTGATTAAGACCCGTCGCACAATAAGCGTTTAAATAAGATATACGTAACAAATGAGTTCTGACGTGTAGCGTGCGCCCGGCCTTACGCCCCGCTAATAAATTCAACCCTTACAAATTAATTCTTACTGTTCCACCTCATATAGAAATGTTAGTACGATGAGAAATGTATTAATTATAAAGAATAATAATATTATTTCAATCATTAGTGCAGTTCCAAAAATGTACCTACATACCTACAATAAAGTAACGGTACCTACTACGAAATCCATAGATCTCCAATATTTTTAAAAGCTTGCATTTTTTTATGTTTGAAAAACAATTGTGCATTTTTTTCTAATGTTTGTTTGTTATTTAAATGCAGCTTCATATAGCAATGATTGTTACGGAATTGTGAAGCAGTAGGTAATTAAATACTGCAAAGGTACCGGTTATTCAAAACCAAGCGGTTTTAAAACGAGAGCTTTCATAAAAGTTCCTAATACATGTATTGTTTTCAAAACTTCATAATTACATAGATTTATTGTTTTAAAGTTCCATGGTTATTGACGTTAGTAGAATAAACTATGTCGGGATTTACACCATGTACCTGTTTATAAAAGATAAACAGGTATATGGTGTAAATCCCGACATAGTTTGTTCTACTACATAGATTTATCATATTTACATGGCAAATCACTTTACATTTATGAACTAATCAGAATCTATTTTATATTCCACCAAATCCAAGAAATATCTTTTGACAATTGATCGAATTATTTAACTATTGATTTTTCAGGACTCGAATTCAAGTTAATGTTTCTAATGAAACACATTGTAATAATCTACAAATAACTACATAATTGCTTGAATTACGCCATTTGTTATTTAAAATTTACTATAATTATTCGTTTGTACCCAATTATTGTGGCAGGAACAAAGGACATATTTATAATCAAAGGAACAGAGGTATTTCTTAGATTTGGTGAACATTAATATTACATTTAAATAATCAAAATGACGCCCCCATTCAGAGAGATGTGCACAAACTGAGCTCCTAGACAATTAAACCCGAATTCGCAACAACAGCTCTATATTCTCCAGCCGAGTTAGACTGGAGGCATAAGCTCATTTTTATGGTCCTGCCGACCCCCGATAACGCGCCCCCCAACAATGCAAGATATTATTACAATGAATAACAGATAATTGTCGCCTCTCACCGACCTCTATGGATAGATTAAATTGATTTGTTGCTTATTTGTGATGCGTAGTTGAGATTTTTTGGAAAGGGTTGATATTTTTTTTAAAGTGCTTTCGTAAGGACCAATGTTTTGTATACCTGCAATCCTGCATCTTTTCGTGCAATAATTTTGTCATCAGATTAGAAAATGCTTGTGCTTTAGTAGAAACCATACCTATTACTGTATTGTATGATTTTACTACATTAGTTATAGGTATGTATAATAACAATTTCTGCATAATATAAGAACCATATATGGGTCCGAGTGCTCATCTCATATTTATAGAGATCTCAAAACGATTAGTTGACACTTCCCGTGACCAAAGGGCTGGCTATTACTTTGGCCAAAGTTTAAGCATTGCCATTCAACGTGGCAATGCCGCCAGTCTTTTGGGGACGCTACCAGTTGACGGCGATGCGGAAGAATTTTTTGATGCTCTTTAGTTGTAGATGTATTTATAATTATTATAAGGTTTTTTTTGTTTGTAAATAGAACTGTATATATATTATCAAAACAAAATACCTACCTAAATTAATCAGAACCATATGAATAATCATTATCAAGATATTTTTCTCAACTAAAATTTTAGCCTGCCCTGGCGGTGTAGTGCGTCTGGCATGTTCGCTGAGAACAGGGTTGCTGATTTCTTCGCGATCATGAGGAAACTCAGGGCATCGTTCGAACAACGATTAAGAACAAGTCGTAATGGAGTAGTGACTGCTGTATTCCGAAACGTTTATCTGCTGAGGGCAACAAAGTTATAGCATAGCAGCGCTGCCAGTTCTATGCCAGCAAAGACGGGATAGGTAGCTTTGTTGTGGTGTCAAAAAATTTTGTTCAATTAATATATATTTTATTTTAATAATTTGTGATATTAATTTTAATTATAATATTTTCATGTAATTTAATTCTAATGTAATAGTTATAATATGGGTATGTACATTGCCTGAAATAAACGTTTAATAAAAAAAAATTAAAATAAAATAGAATTCTCGCATGTTGGTGGCGGTAGGTATTGAGACAGAAATGGCACGCATGGAAGAAATACACCCTGTCTATTCTGTACCGAAATGCGTCGCGATGTTACTGCGAGAACTGCCAATTTGTTTGCGAACGTTCAAGCGAGAATCTCACCGTGACATTCTCCTTAACGTACGCAAACATATTGGCAGTTTTTGCGCTGAAATACTGAAGACGGTTGGGAAAACCTGGACTAGCACGAGAAAGGGAAAATTGGAAAAAGAAAGAAAGATGTTATTAAATATGTAAGACACTAGCACTCGCCCGCGTTTTTGTCCGCGTAGCCCACAGGAACTGTGCATTTTTTCGGGATAAAAAGTAGCCTATGTTACTCAGTGATAATGTAGCTTTCTATTAGTGAAAGAATTTTTAAATCAGTCCAGTAGTTTCGGAGCCTATTCGGTACAAACAAACAAACAAATACAAAATCTTTTCTCTTTATAATATTAGTATAGATTTCAAAAACAACTGACATAGGCGGGGTTTGAAGCCGCGACCTCTGCTGTACCGTGGTAAATTTAAAAGATGGGATAGTGAAGACGGCTGGAAAAACCTGGACTCGACTAGCACGAGAATGGGAAAATTGGAACAGGTTGCAGGAGGCCTTTGCTAAAGGGCATACAGAAAATTAAAAACTTGAAAGTAATATCGTATTGTTTTAAATGTGATAGGAATTCTAATCTAGTAAAAGGCTATATACAAAAAAATAAAATAAAATATTTAATGCTTGATATCCTTTACGTTTTTATGTACTTATCTATTTTTATACAAAATAAGAAAAAATATATATTATTAATGTATTTAAAAATTATCATTAAGGCGAATCACACACCGCCCCGCGCTACGCTGCGGGGTGCGTGGCGACTGAGCCACGCGTGCGGGTGCGGGAGTACAGATCTGCATCATCATGCAGATTTGTGCAGATTTGTGCAGGTGCAGTATAGTCATGCGGTGACCTAGAGGAAAAAACGATACGCCACCTACTAGTGTTGTCTTAGCAACTTTATACGTATAGTTTCGTTAACGTAAGCATATTTAAAATTTAAAATACAGCAGTCCTGGAACATTTTGATAAAATTTTATACAATTTGAACATTTTAAAAAATACAGAGAAATTAATTAAGTATTTAATTTATATAAATATTGTGTAACAAACGTGTATTTTCAATTCAAAATATGCTTACGTTAACGATACTAGACGTCAAAAAAACTCATGATCGGGGTACAGATCTCAGTGTGTCATACCTTGCGTCTTGCCCCGCACACACGCGCGGGGGTGCGTGTTTCTCCGCATGTAGGTGCGTGATCTGCAACCCCGCGCGTGAAAGCGTTTTCAGTGTGTTGCACTATGCGTGATTTATATACAAACATAGGTACATGCAAACAACGTAAGATCACGCACTCCCGCACTACGCTGCGTGATGCGGGGCAGTGTGCGAATCGCCTATAACAATCTAGGTAATGGCCTATTTTAGACAAAAACTTTATGTAGGTATTACGTACTAAAAGAAATAAAACTAAAACAGCCTTATAAAACTTCAAATTAAATATCCGGCATCCGGCGGCACCATTCTGTTTACACATTAACCACCTTTCTTATAGACGAATCTTAACTTTAACCACTGATTAAATATATAACTATCCTTGTCATTTGTATGACAGTGAATAGAGATGACAATTGACTTAAGAGCTATTTAATTTAATCATCGTCTATAACTAAGGGGGTTAATTGTTTCGCTAAACGCCTGTGTATTTTATATTCTTACCTTAAGAAACCATTTTTTTTAGCTTTACTGGGCTTATTTTCCACTTTGATGTCTGTCTGAATAATTTTTAGGGCGTGGTAATAGGGATGTTAACTACTTTTTTTTTATTGTGAATCTGTAAACTATTTGAAAAAAGACAATTAACACCAAAAAAACCGATAAAACATCTACAAAATTGGCAAAGTTATAAGCGTTTTAAAATAATTTGCTAGACACGGACGGCACTACCTACTAGTGACGTAACACCACCTACGTCCGCTTGCGCGACAAAGACGGAGCGATACTCCCTCCAAAAACTTTAAAAGCGTCTATGTTTTCCATTTTGTGATAAATTATTATTTTTGCTTTTACTTTTTTGTTGTGCCTATTCCTTCTTTGAAATAAAATAATTTATTTGTACTTTTTTAATAGTAGGACACTACCGTATTCTATGATATTCCTACACACCAAGTCTTCAAGGGAATCCTAACATCTTCAGTGAATATTTGTCATGATTATTATGAGAAAATCTCTGATTATGTGGACTAAACCCATAGATAATATTGAAGATAGATAAGTTGATCACAGAAGAGCAATTATCCTAATTAAAATGTTCAAAATATAGTTCCGATGTAGTCACAGTATCATCAAATTGTATTTTTCTAACAAACAACGATAAACGTGAACTTATATCGCTATTAAATCGAAAAATTAACATCCATACATCCTCACTAACTTTCACGTTTATAATATACTAGCTTCCGCCCGCGGCTTCGCCTGCATTTTTGGGATAAAAAGTAGCTTATGTGTTATTCTGATGTATCCTACTAATATTATAAATGTGAAAGTTTGTGAGGATGGATGTATGTATGTATGGATGTTTGTTACTCTTTCCGCAAACACTACTGAACGGATTTTGATGAAACTTTACAGTAATATAGCTTATACATCAGAATAACATATAGGCTACTTTTTATCCCAAAAACGCGGGCGAAGCCGCGGGCGGAAGCTAGTAAGCTATATTACTGTAAAGTTTTATCAAAATCCGTTCAGTAGTTTTTGCGTGAAAGAGTAACAAACATCCTTACATCCATCCATACATCTATCCATACATCTTTACATCCTCACAAACTTTCACGTTTATACATTGATATATAATTATATATCAATGCGTTTATAATACCTATTAGTAGGATAGGAAGTAAGAAGTAAGGCTACGGTTCCTCATGAAATAATTTTATCTTCATCAGAAAAGAAAACAAAAAGATAGCAAATTAAATGAAAATAATTCTAATTCTAAAACAATTAAAAGCGCAGAGTCAGTCGCTTGGAGAAATGGTATAACTAAACAATTTAAACAAATACAGCTTTTTGTTCCACAGATAACGCAATACAGGTGTGTGGCTTTTGTTCAATGTTTGTCCACAGATATGAAATTAAAAAAGATAATGAACGCGACTCGAAATTAAATAGTTCTGAGTCGTACTGTTTACTTTACGAATGAAAGGTTAACTGTGTGTGGTACGTTCCTCTAGTTTAATTATCTTGATTTTTTGTGTTAGTTAAAAAACTCATTTGGGTTGATAACAAATATTTGTTTTGTTCTTAATGGTGGCACGATAAAAGATGGCGTAAGATTTAACAAAATTCGTAATCTTGATATTCTAGTGAGGTTAAACACGGATACATTATGTTAAAACACATTTGAAACCGAATAAATTAAAGAGTTTTTGAATAAAAGAGCTAATATACACAAAACAATAAAAAAAAAACCGGCCAAGTGCGAGTCGTACTCGCTCACCGAGGGTTCCGTATCAATTTTGGACGTATAAAGTGAAAAAAACCGGACTGCATAACTAAGTTTGTTTGTCAAGGAATTTTGATGATTTTGAAAAAACTGTAATAGTTAGGAACATCGTTTTATTTTTGGTGCAATATTTGGGTCAATTCCTATCAACTCTAATTATTTCAGATTTTTCGCTCCGCAAACTTCGGAGATAAGGGGGGGAATGGTATTTTTTCAGACATTTTTCATCATAAGTCAAAAACTGTGAGACATAAAATAAAATAAAAATATATTTTGAAATGTGCAGATCAAGTTCTTTCATATGATATGTCACTTGACCTAGTAACCCCACTTTAAAATTTCGGACCCTCACTCCGGCCCCTTTTGCAATGAAAATAAAAATATTTTTTGACTTTTTTCATTTGCAATAAAATTGGACAAGCATTTTTTATAACTGTTCCAAATTTCAAGTCGATAGCTTTAGTAGTTGCTGAAATAAGCAGGTGTGACAGACAGGCACCATAAGGGTTCCTTTTTTACCATTTTCGTACGGAACCCTAAAAAGCTGCTCTATTTAGTGACAGGTGGTCAAGCTGTCCCTATCAATCGTTGTTATAAAGCCATCCCCCCCGTCACTTGAGGTTTGTGCATGATGATTGCGAATACATATTTTTTATATTTTTTTATTGCACCTATCGGATTTTAATTCTTTATCATGATTTGAATTAAGGCAACCCATTTTATTTGGCGGCTAATTGTTGCATTTCTTTTATTATAAAAAGTTAATAGGTATTCAATACAAATAAAGGTAACGGTAGGCACTTTAAAATAATTTGGAATTCTCTTAAAATAGTGTTGTAAAGATAAATTTATAAATACGTCAACCTTACTTACCCCATAATTAGAATATGGGGTAAGTCAAAATTGACCACTGTCCAGGATGCGAAAAAAACTTCCTGATTCCATCCAAAGTTCTAAGAAAACTTTTTTTTTTTTTTTAATATGTCATTAAATCCGTCTGCTTAGGTACATTTTTAAAGTTTAATTAAGTAGTTAAAACTCTTTTAAATTAATTTTCATTTCAAAATATTGTCGTTTGGCCAAAAATTGAGTTATGTCTTATTAGAATTAGGTCGTTACAATATATCTGATAAACCTAATAAATTAATAGAAGGAATAAATTATTCAATATTTATAACCTAATTATATTTTGAGTAGCAGAGCACTACTAGCTACAATAAGAATCTATAGCTATGCAAATATTAATTGCGGAAAAAATAATTTGACTTCGATAAGTTAAAATATTAGTTACGGCAACGAATGAGAATTCCAATTAAAATTAGTTCGATACAATGTTATAATAAAAAAAAATATCCAACTTTTTCAGTGCCCATTCAATTGTTGATCATACAGTGATTTTTGTTCAAAGTACGATGAGTAGATAAGTCGGCAACTAATCTTTCTAGTAATCTCACCTTAATCTCTTAGCTTCATCGATGAACGGCCTTTTCTCCATCTCGGTCAGCAGCTTCCACTCTGCCCCCAGCCTCTTGGAAATCTCCGAGTTGTGCATCTTCGGGTTGTCTTGCGCCATCTTACGGCGCTGGCCCCTCGACCACACCATGAAGGCGTTCATAGGCCTCTTTATGTGGTCGTTGGGCTGTTTACCCATAGACATTGTTAGATCAATTTTGACGGATTTTAATAACAACTTTTTATAAATCAATTATCGCCACACCGATTCTCCGCGCGCATTATTATCAAACTTTTACTTATAACAGTTTCGTTTCAGTCCTGTTTATTATTTTTTTGTTTTTAATATATGCGTTACATTCAAAATATCGCAAACCGATTAATTCCCGCGCGCGTAGTGAAAAGCTCGTCGAAAGCTCAATGCGGCGCTTTTCTTGCTAGTGTCATGTTAACGGCGAACTCTGCCTTGTCCCCCCTTGGATTTCCCCCCTCTAAAGTGACTGGCCAATGATGGTGGGCCGTGGGCGGCCGCTGGGCTCTGATTGGCTGAGGAATCGTTTGTCTCGCGCGCTTCAACAGGTAGCCGCCGCGTTCGTGTTTGCATGTTTATTAGCAAGATTAAATTTCTTTTTAAACCACAATCTTGGGGCAAAAAGAACGCGTCTGTTCGCAATCGAATGTTGATTCGATTTGGAGAGCGCGACCGGTGATTTGCACAAATTAATTGTTGACATTAGAGCGAGTTCACACTGTGTGTTCGAAAAAAGTTAATTCCTGGGTTGTTGATTGCATTGATGTTGGATCAGATTTAAAAGATGTGAATTACTTTAGGATAAGAAATGGCATTACTGTTATAGTGATATTTTATTAGTGTTACATGAATGTTTACTGTATTTCCTCATTTATAAATAAATCTGTAATAAATATTTTTATTTTATATTTGTATCCCTTTTACTTGACAAGTTTAATAGTACTTTTATAAAAAAAAATGCCTTTATGTGGGCTTGCATTTTAGCTGTACCTACTTTTTTAATCATTTTTAAACGATTTAACTTTTTCCTGTATATTTCTATCTGAACCGAAGAAACACTCATTATGTGGGGGTACTCGACTCAATTATTATTTTGTGTGTTCAATTAAATAATAATTGCTGATGCCGTGTTTGTTTTAATAAATATTTTTTTGCAGTAATAAGTGTACTTTTTTTCTTTTTAAAGAGTTATGTTCGCCGTTTATCTACTATTTAAGGGAACTATAGACTAACAATATTTGTAGGTCCTACGATGTGCATTGAAAAATATGTGTTGAAAGTAATATGGCTTAATTAACAATGTTGATTTCATCAATGAATATTGTCAAATAAATCATTGGTCGCCCAGTAGTCGAAATTAGACTGTAATTATTAAATTTTCATCATTTGTAACACCTAAATAATTAATAAATTGTAGCTTTCTGCATTCCTTCTCCGCATAAACTTTGACTAAGTATGCCAAATCTCACACTCCTCCGTGCACGCAATATGTATGAAAAACGGTAGGTACAAATTTAAATTTTCTCTTCACGATTCAAGATTATGTTAATCTGAAAAATCGGCAGATACCATGGAGCTTTTTGCTGTGCTTTTCGGTTCTGTGGAACCATAATAAGATCAATAATTTCTTGTGCGTCTGTCTGTATGTCATAAACTTTGTCATAGAACTTGATTTGTCATAGAAATAGTTATTGTGCAACAACAGAGCAAAGACGTTTTTTGCTGCGAGTGCTGATTTAACGATTGAATCACGAGCGTTTTATTCTAAAGTTGAATCCTGAGTGTGGCGAGGGATTCAAAGGCACGAGATGCAGAAAACTTTGCGCTCGTGTAACACACATAACTTTTCACTTCAGCAGCGAGAACACTTTAGGAGAAAAAATAATAAACAGGAATAGATTTTAAGGTGTGTTCGGAAATAGCATTAAAAGACATAATTATCTTTTTGCAAAATTTCTTTAGTCAGTACGAAATTCCGAACGTGTTTGTCTTTGAGGTCGAATTCAAAATCGGAACTTCGAAAGGGCTGGTCTTTGTCTCTCTCTCTTTCTAATGGCGGGAAAGAAATAGAGTGTGAATGTTTCTGATTGTATGAATTATCCAAGGCTGAATAACATACTCGCGGATTTCTGAAAAAAAAAAGTTACTTTGTCTCACTCAGTGAGCAAAATCGCATTTTGCTCTCTGATTTCAGGCAGCAAAAACATGTTTGGGCTACTGAAGTGAAAAATATATTTATTAGGGGCAAGTAACTTTGGACCCACCAAAATCTAAATAATAAGCCAATAAAAGTGGCAAAGGCGCTTGACCTTGTCGCCGCTTTTCAACAAATGTAAGGCAATGTGTCTGAAGAACACTACAACATCGAGACCGCGCGTTAAAAAATGTGACGTACCTAATGTTGTGTGTAAATTCTAACTGTGCTAGTACATGATTGGAAATTATTTTTTCAGTGCACATTTAGCTAGATAAGTTCTATTTAATATCCTAATCCTGAAAAACCCTCAGATAATAGAAAACCCAACTTTGGCCGGACTTGAACCGAGGACTCCACGTACGTAGAGTCTTCGGTTCGGTTCTGTGATCACTAGACCAACGAGGCAGTGAAAAACGTGTGTAAAACATAATCTAGTCCGTTCTTCTCTATAGTAATCTAAGTTAAAGAACGGAAAACTAGCTTCATCTAACGGACCAACAGACTGACCACCATTGATTGACAATTCAAAAGTGCCTGTAAATGCGCCAAATGAAATATATGTTTTGACTTTGACTTTGAATATACAGGGTGGCAGGTTAAACAGTGGAAATATTTTAAGGGGTCATTGTCTACATCATTATGAACAACGTTTACTATGGGACCAACCCTGAAATCGCGAAAAAAAAATCAGCTGTTCCATACATTTTGTTGAGTTATGTGAACAAAAATGTATGGAACAGCTGATTTTCTTTTCGCGATTTCAGGTTTGGTCCCATAGTAAAAGTTGTTCATAATAATGAGTACAATGACCCCTTAAAATATTTCCACTGTTTAACCTGCCACCCTGTATATTCTCAGTTCCCATTCAAAAACCATCTATCGCAAACACACACGATATACACACGTATCGCACGCCCATACATCGCACGCAGACGGTATCCAATTTACATGAGACAAGCCGCGGGCACAAACAATTCGGGCCTGAATGCTCTCTAATGGTCACCTCTGTTCATAATTGTGGGCATACGGACATGTCCCTCAAACTATCTGATTGTGTGGACAGACTGGCTGCTGTGGAGTTGTTGATATTATGGCGAATCTCTGGAGAGTTTTTCGAAACATTGCACAAAAACACGCACACAGTACATTGTTTCGCTACACATGTTCATTTACCCGCCATCTTCTGCTCTATAAGATGAATCAAAACATGAAAGTGCAAGAAACCAGATTTTGCAGGAACCTGCGATTTCACTTATTAAATTTGTAAATGCTGAATATTGCTACAAATGTGGGTCAAAGTTATAATAAAGAAACGAGCCAATGGATAATGACCTATTGAAACGTGCAATATTATGGTGTGGGTTGTTTCAAATCATCTGTTCGTAATCGGTAATTCATGCTTGAAATTATCATCCGGTCCACCATATTTGACACGTAACCATAAGGCCTTCCGCAAACAACAGATTGTGCGATCTAGTCTGTCATCCGCGATAGGCCTAAGATAATACAACTGGCTTTTAGTCGCACAATGTCTGGTAATTACCGGACCATGGCAGAACAATGTCTGGGAAACACCGGTACTGAGTTAGAGAGTAGACGAATTTGAAAAAATAAAATGTTACGGTGTTCCTTTAATTTAAGACGCTATATTACTCAAATGGAATTAATCCTTTTAACTGACCCTTTTGACTGGCATCACAAAAATACAGGATGTTATTTTTTTCACATTTGTCAGTTCGATTCCCAGATGAAGGAACGAACTTTTAAAAATCTCGTGAAGTCTCCATGAGGCAAATATTCCTATCTAAAATATTTAAAGTATTTTCCCTCTGTGTTGCACAGCCGTTGGACAACCTAAATCCAGTTCATCAATATTATGCGTATCGGTCTAAACCCAAGTATGTATCCCACGTTAAAAGCGTTTTAAAAGTCTTTTTCAAGACAAAATCGACCACGTTTTCATATTTTTCCTTCATCAGTTCTAGCCTCTAATTTGATATAGGTAATTACTGAGTAATAATGACTTGTAGCGGTGTCAGCCGTTTGATTGGCGAGCGCTCGTGAAATTGAAACAGAGCGGCCGCCATGATTCAGTTACCGACCGGTCAGAGTACAGTCGGACTCAGTGGACATTTGATGACGAAAATATTTTCATACTAGCTGTTCCTGCGATATCACCCCGTGGCTCGACTCCTAAAAGTGGAATTTCGTGGCTCGCGGCCGACGCGTCTGACGCATGCGGATCACGGAATAGAAACAAAAAATTAATTCTGAACGCAAGTTTCTAATAATAACTTTGATTAAAGAACATAATTATGTAATCACCTAATCACTTATTATGTATTTAAGAATCGCATTTACATCGAATAGAATCAAATTTGTTTTATATTAAAAAAAAAAACACTAAGTAACGGCGATCGTATGTGAGCGACGAACATTACCGATTCCACCCGAACACCGCCGAAAGCAATGATCGGCTTGGCCGATGCAACAATACTAAACATATGAAAATGTATGGCGCCCCTTTCGAGGCTAGCGACTGACGCATGCGGCTGACGCGCGCGACCGACGGCCGATGCGACAGTAGTGAGCCGCTCGTGGCCGACCTAGTATGGCCGCGCGCCGCGCGAAGATTAGACGTTTGTTACAGATAGTAATGTTTTATTTACTTCGCAAGAAGATGAATATTTAATTAATTAAGTTGCCCAGAACCCTTTCTTATATGATTTTAATTTACCGGGGTACAAAAATTATTTTAAGCGCGATATAGCGTGGGAATTAGCGTAAAATAATAATAAAATATTAATAACAGTCCGATAGAGCCATTTTTTAACATTTTACTGACGAATCACGACACAACTGGAAGTGACGAACGAACAACACTGACTGCACGGTGCGCGACTGACGCGTACCATGAAAGCCGGTGTGTCGTCGGCCGGCCGACGCACGCGTCAGACGCATGCCTCTGTCGCATCGGCCGCTAGCCTCGAAAGTCCAAGCGCGATGTTACATAGCCTATCACCACCGCCATCACAGGAACACAACATAACAGAAGGGTAGCGTTATTTGGCTGTGGTATACTGTAAGGTGGAGGTTCCTTAGTCGGGCTGCATATTTAAGCGAGAGCTGTGCTACCTTTCCTAAAATCTATACTAATATTATAAAGCTGAAGAGTTTGTTTGTTTGAACGCGCTGATCTCTTGAACTGACTGTTGGATTCAAAAAAATCTTTTTGTATATGATAGCCAGATTCATGAGGAATAGTATAGGCTATTTAACATTACGCTATGACCCTTAGGAGCCGAGCAACGGGGGTGAAACCACGGGGAACTGCAAGTATTTAATAACAGAGAAGCCTAACCTGGCTTTGACATGTTTAAAATTCTTAAAAATATACGTTTATTTTATAATAATCTAAAATTCCCCATTACCCAAGTATTTTGCTCGTACATGTACGGTAAACAATCCGGTGTGTCGCCACAATATCGTTATGTACCGTTTTACCGCGTCACCGCGCCGCAGCCGCAGGCTACAGACGACCACCTACCTACCTCTGTTCTCCACAATACCGCCATTTTATCGGGCAAGGCTTTTATGAGGGTATTTTAGGTTTTTAAACGGTTTTAATAACTTTTTTCGTGGATGTCGTAGTTGAAGAGTTTCCAAAATTGTCTGCAGACAAAGAGAGTTAAAAAAGTAATTAGTAAGTAATTACGTACATTAAATGTTGCCTTCATAATTTTTTTAAATTTTTCTATCGCTCAAAGATTTGCTGGTAGAAAACTAAATTTTTGAGTTATGAAGCTCGTTTTTTTACATACAAAAAAAAATGTTTAATTAAGTAGTTCTGCACTACAGAGCTAATTAAACATTTATTTTTTTAGACTTAAAGAGAGACAAAAGCGGGCAAGTGCGAATAGGTACGACTCGCGCCCTGAAGGTTCCGAAATATGCAATAGCGCCATCTATTTACATCATAGTAGATATGTCATATCTTGATTATAGATGGCGCTACTGCATACTTCTAGTGGCGCCATCTATGAGCAGATGGCTCCACTTATGGAAGTGGAGCCATCTGCTCATAGATGGACGGAACCCTTATAGGATCACTTTGTTGTCCGTCTGTCACTGGACTATTCCAGTGACAGACGGACAACAAAGTGATCCTATAAAGGTTCCGTTTTTTCTTTTGAGGTATGGAACCCTAATTAAATTGTTGAATTAGCTCTCATAGATCTAGGTGTACGATATATAAAACGGCTGGCGTACGCGCAAGCAGCCCTTCCAAACATATGTTTTTTCTGACATAAAAACTGTAACAGCTCGGCTAATATAATTAACATAGCTATAATTTTTTTTACAAAAACCTTCCTCGGGAATTTGTCTTTCCATTGGTGAAAACCGTATGAAAATCCGTTCAGCAGTTTTTGAGTTTATCGCGTTCAGACAGAAAGACGCGCCGGGGGGACTTTTTTTTAATATGTAGTGATATGGAGAGGCTCCCATCTAACCTCCACGACCCAATTACTGGGTGATGCCAGTGTAGAGTGTACCTCTATAACAAGGGTAATTAACACACATTTACCAACCCACATATCAGGATTATCAACGATAATCTGTGACGCGGTATCATGACGTCCGACATCGATATAATATCGTTTGATGCAGCGGCGCGCACATCACTACGCGGCAATTTTGTTACTCGACACCCACGCATCACTATTTTGGTGTCAAATAGCTCGGATTTTCTCCAGAATTTGAGGGATAAGGTCAAAGGTTTTATTTCATTCGTGATAATATTTTCAGTTATTACAAGCAAAAGTTATTGTTTAAGATAATAGTCCTTTTTTATTTGGTTGGTAATAGGCTCTCGCCTGATGTTAAGCGATGATGCGGTCTACGATGGAGCACACTTGCCTAAAAGAAACCGATTCACTCTCGACTTGAAGACACCCAGATTGTAACTGTCGGGGAACACCCACTCGGGCAGCGCATTTCATTGTTTGGCGGTTTTCACAAAGAAAGTGGAATCAAAGCGCTTCGTTCGGGTTTTTGACCTGAGTCCTCAGTGTGTCCTGAGATGTTGTTAGTGTTTTACCAATAACCCCGTAAACTTGTAAAGAGTCATGACCCCTGTAGTATTAATTAACTGTAAATGACAATGAACCCAAATACTTGTCTTTACACAACAACCCCAAGAAAGGGCAGAATGCCATGTAAACAATACCTAAGTGAATGCCATGCCCACCCGTGGGCTTAAAGCGTGGGCCATCGTTATTGTGGCTCGGGGCTAAGTCGCTACGTGTTCGGGGCTGCGATTGAAGTAAGATTGTGTTATTGTGACCGTGTGGCAGGGCTTAATTGCTTTGTATAAGACGGTTTCTTTGGATACATTGTTATTCCTTTGTCGTATTTAGTAATGTTGTAATGAGTGTTATTGTAAATGAATCTTTTATTTGTACACCTAACAATATTGGATAGTCAAAACTAATATTATAAATGCGACAGTAGCCCTATCTGTCCGTTTGTTTGTAAAGTTTTCATGCCTAAACCGCTAAATAAATTTTAATGAACTTCGGTGAATATATAGATTGGAAATGGACATAGGCTACTTTTTATTGCAAAAATAAAACTTGAAGTTGGTGAAACAACCGCTGGTTATTAATACTTAATGTCGTCAACCATTTTTTCCAACCAAAATAAATGGTAAGTACCTATACCAAATCATAATAGTAGGCACTTGATTCAAGATAACATCTATATCAAAAGTGAACCAGTAATTATATTAAATATCACTACAAGTTGCTAAGAATATTGTGGTTATGTTAAAATACGTAGAAAACGGTTGCTACGAAAATTCGTAGCCGCTGTAGCGCCTCGTAGCGTCGTAGCAAATAGAATTCATAAAACAGACTGCATGATATTAATAAGCAATTAAGCATGGCTAGGTAAGTATGACCGATGGTCTGTATAACATGTTTTTTTCTAATCATATTTAGACTATTTACACACATTTTCCAACAAATTCCTTTTGAAAACTTCTACCTTCCATTCCTTTATAAAACGATTTAATACAAATGATTCAAGTTATTATATTATAATAATATGTTATTTTATAAAGTGTTATGCTAAACGTGTATTGTGAACTCCATCTCGCGCCAGTATTGAGCGGCTAGGAAATAAAAATATCACATCAATAGCGACATAAAAGGGACTTCTGTTGTTGGGTACACACGAGATTGCGACCCTGGGATATAGAAATAATGTGGTTGGACGATATAATTTTAGGTTTAGGTTATCAGATAGTTTCCTGCATCACATACTAAAAAAAAATAGTTATAGTTTTTAAACTTTCGCGAATTTTACACATGTTTTCTCGTGACCACGGTCAATGCAACTTGATCGAAACGTCGAGGTTAGTCAAAATGCTTATATTTTGACTATGTTTGTGCGCGAAAATTCCCGATATAATTGAAAACAAAAATAGTTATAGGTACTTAACCAAATTTTTGTCACCGTATAACACAAAAACAGTGATAACTTTATGCAATAAAGAATTCTAGAAAAGTACGATAATTTCGTGAAAAGTTACGATTTACCTCAAATATTATTTCGAGGGCTATATTGATGATTAAGATGATTATTATTTAATAACTATGTTTATTATCATTATTGTTGCGAATCGAATTTGGATCATACAACGTAAAACAGCACTGCAATTTGCAAAAACTCAAGATATTTTGAATTTCGCGGCAACCTTGACGGATCCACCTTAAGGCACTTCGTTTCAAAAAATACTTGAATTATTTCCAACAAAAATCTTACTAGATACTTATTGTCAGATAAATCCCGGGATATCCCCCCTTGTAAACCAACACCCTTTCTATTATATAGGGTGGAGGAATAACATTTCACTCCTTTCTATTCGCCCGCATTATTTATATTTGTTTGTTTGTCTGTCCGTGCTCTGAATGCCGTCTTCTTTATGTGAAATGCCTTTGCTGCTATATGTACATTTTGTGAAGATGTGTTATAAGATTTTCCTATACAAATGGCAATGGATTTTGTATGAAATGAAATGAAATTATTTATTCTGCAAATAGGTTAATAGTAACACTTTTACAAGTCAATTGAGTTTTTCTTTTAAAACTAGATGAAGTCGGTGTTTCCTATCTGACTACCTTTGAGAAGAAACACCGAAACAAACTCAAAGGCCAGTCTCTTTTAAAGTCCAGACAAATTAAAATGAAACTATGCAAGCACCATGCAGGTTAGTCTGGAATGGCCTTTAGAGGAAAGAGCCATACAGATTTGAATGGACCTGCCCTGACTGTGCACGCATGTGCTGAGTATCGTGGTAGCTCAACCCTGACTTAGGGAGCTCAACGCCCCAGCGAACATTACTATAAGAAAGGACATTTGGATAGGTCGCGTAAAGTACTCAAACTGTCAGACTGAACTTGAGATCTATATAATGTAACATAGTATGATTTATGTGGTATTTGTTCTAGGAAATGTTTCGCTTAGATTATCTGTCTTATGATGGTAGGTAAGTACCTACTTAGTACTTATTAAAAGTAATGAAATAAAGTTGCAACTTATTTAATAAGAGGCGTTGCAAACGGATCTCAAATTTCGAGTTGACCGAGCAGGTTGCGGTGGCTTAGTTGGTAAAGCGTTGGCACGGTTCGCCTCGCGACATTCGATTTTCGAGAATCTATGAAATATTTAATAATTTAAGAGAAGCAGTGATAGCCTAGTGGTTTAACCATGTGCCTCCCACGGCGAATGGTTCGAGTTCGATTCCGCGGCACGCACCGCTGACTTTTCGAAGTCATGTGCGTATTAGAAATTAATTATCACTTGCTTTAACGGTGAAGGAAAACATCGTGAGGAAACCGGCATGTCCTAGAACCAAAAATTCGAAGACATGTGACGTCCACCAACCCGCACTGGGCCCGCGTGGTGGACTACGGCCCACTCCCTCTCACAGAGAGGAGGCCTGTGTCCCAGCAGTGGGAACATTATAGGCCGATTATGCTATGCTTATGCTAAGAGAAGCATAATATGGCTTTGACATGTTTCAAATTCACAAAAATATACATTTATAATGTATAAATGGTGATATCGCATCGATGTTCTATAACTGCAAAGTTACAGGCATTGAGTTGGAGACTACCGATATACATACTTTAGTCAACTAGTTTTAGCCCGAGACTCCGTTTCCGTGAGAATTAGAAAAATCCGGCGATTTCGCTTTTCTACATTATAAAGGAAACCTCTGTGCACAGCAGTTGCGAAGGGTCGATTTTTGTAAGAGGTAAGCCGGAGCTACAAATGCTTAACTGGCCACGAAAAGCTAATTAATAAAAGTAGGCAATACTGCCTGTGCTAATTATCAAAGGGAAGCCGGTAGGAATCATATTGTAGGGACCCTTCGCCACTGGTGCACAGCTGTCTAGGTCCGAAAGTTTGTGTTGATGAGTCAGTCAGGTTAACTGGGTTATTATAGGTATATTAACTGGGTGTATTATTGTATAACTGGATCTGCTAAAAACTGCCAAAACACATAATGTCATTGTATACGGGGTGAAATTGTAGTTAGTCTTGATACGAAAAGGGGTCATTGTACTCATCATTATGAATATACATATAATTATTACGATGAAACCAACTCCGAAATCGCGAAAAAAAATCAGCTGTTCCATCCATTTATCACATTCATTCCATCCACTTATCTCAACAAATGTATGGAGCAACTGATTTTTTTTTTCACAATTTCAGGGTTGGTCCCATAGTAAAAGTTGTTCATAATGGTAAGTACAATGACCCCTTTTCGTATCAAGACTGAGTAAAGTTACACCCATAGCCTACCAGTCTAAAAACACATCGAAGAGGGGGCCCACTAGGGCCCACCAAGCCTGCTGGGAAAGCGGGGTTGTCCGAAAGGGATACCGCTGACCCGGAACATAAAGGGCAAAGGAAGGAACACGGGTGGGTTTTAGTCAGTAAGAGTCTGACACTCCCTTCCGCTCCGCCCTGAGCGGGAGGGGACATTTGATGATTTCCCATCCTCAAAAAAAAAAAAAAAAGTCTAAAAACACAAACACCAGTTCCTCATCTTATCTAACATCGTCCACAAACTGACCGTATTTTATCATTAGAGTCTTAAGTTCACCTCAAGTGGAGTCAGTTCTTGGCGGGGCTCCAATAAATCTATATAAAGTAAATAGATGCAGGCCCGCCGATCCGCACATAAAACTAAGGCTTAAAACTTGCAATAACAATAAGTTAGACTAAAACGTGCCTTTATATTGTGCGATTTTTAAATTGGTCGTGACGATATCGTGTCGTATACGGTTAACGACATAAGTCTAGTCTAGTTTTGAAAGTATTGCCTGTTGATTAATATTATGTAAGTTTGGTTCTCTTTTTCTATACTAATATGATAAAGAGGAAAGTTTTTTTAGTTTGTACCGAATAGGCTCCAAACTACTGGACCGATTTTAAATATTCTTTCACCAGGTGAAAGCTAAATTATCACTAAAAAACATAGGCTACTTTTTATCCTGAAAAATGCACAGTTCCTGTGGGACACGCGGACGAAGTCGCGGGCAAAGTGTTGGTATTTGATAATAAACTTTACTTTTAAACCAAAATGATGTGCTTGAAGTCGCTCTGCTTTTAAAATACATTTGTTGGAGCAAAAATTACCTACTTAACAGCTACCAGTGCTTTTCGACATTTTCAGTTGTAGCGTAGGTACATACTATACGAGTATATAAAATCATACATACTCACACATCATCAGCTCTTAATTAAAGTTTTATGGTATCGACTTCTTTTTCGACTCATGCTTGACAGTTACCAAGCAGATGACAAGTGTGTCAAAATTAATAACATTAAAGAGCGTTTCACACAAGACTTCCCTCGAACCAATGTTGGCTCCCCTGAATGTCAATATGTTACAACGTTTTTAACAGTGTTGAAAGTTTTCTTTCGGCACCAATTTCTATTTAACTACTTTTTAGCGTCCGGCATTAAAAGGACACTTAAATCTAAAAAAAACATAGAACGTCGAAGAAAACTTATATTAAAACGCTTTATACCTTGAATATAATCCTTTGTACCTTCTTTATACAGTCATAATTAGGTATAAATACACTAAAATTTTACTCAGACATTTCTAGGAATAAAAAACCTTAGGATTTAAAACGAGTATAAAAATATACCTATAATTAAGTGGACATACTTAATTATTATATAAATTATTTATACTCGTTTTATTTTTTTTCGTTCTTCTGCTGATTCTGACGATAATTTTGCCAAAAATTAAATTTAAATAAATTCTAAACTATGCAGCTAGCTACTGTAAGGTAGCTGCAAACATCTTTCATCTATTATTATCATCTCATTACGACTCATCTTGGCACAAACCGATAATTAAAACGATGAATTAAAAATCAAATTGTACCTTTTAAACAGTCGTATCGTATCGTCTAAATCGCCTTTCACCGCCCGCCTTACGACGGTCGGGGCGGGCGATTTTTGTATTTTCCATTATGGCGCCAACGGTCTTATTATCATAAATATGGCGTTAAATACTCCCCTTTATGTCGGTCGGTGATTTACAAAGTCGCCTCCTGTTGGCGCGGGATTTATCTGGTCATTCTCAAGTTGGTACTTATGTTTGTATCTGTGGTTAGCCCTTTCTTGTTTTCATTTTGGAAATTATTTCTTATTGTTTATTATTTTTTCCCTTACTTATAGACGCCTCTTAATTTTAACCACTGATTAAATATACAACTATCCATGTTAAATGACAATGAATAGACAGACAATTGATATAAGAGCTGTTTAATATAATCATCGTCTATAATTAAGGGGGATGTCCAACTTTAAAATAAAACTCCTTGTGGTCTTTGGCGAGAATTTCGCAAACATCTTAATCGTTAGAAAGTAAATGAAGGTATGGTACATGATATCGAGTTCAAGATTTTATATTTATAAAACCGTTTTCACTTAAGTATACCTACTTACTTACCTACACTAGAGTGCATAAATTATAACTGGTAAATAATAATAAGTTAAAAGTTTGTGCTTCTTTTGTAGCAAGAGTAGGTACCACTAGGTTTCTATTTCCAAAAAAATGACAATGACATGACAAACAAAAAAGTCAACGTCACGCGGTGTTCCCAGGCGGTCACCCATCCAAGTACTGACCGCGCCCGATGTTGCTTAACTTCGGTGATCGGACGAGAACCGGTGTTTTCAACGTAGTATGGACGTTGACGACAGCTAGCGCAAAATGGAGGATTACAAGTAGGTAGGTATTAATTAAATACCTTAGTAAAGATAACCTTCACGTGCCGCTTTGCAAACATGGGGTGAGTTGAGCTGTTTTGAATGATTAAATAATTTTAAGGGACATGTATGTCTATAAGTAGGTTCTTAATTGCCTAGCTTACCTATCAATATTGTTGGTTTGATTTCTTCTACATCAATAATTAATTTAATTTTTATTTTACATTTTATATTTTATAGTTTATTTGTGACCTTTATTAATAGCAGTCATGTTTAATTCTGGCTAAATTGTAACAGCCGTACCACGGGGAGGATAAGCATCTGTTTGGCGCGGGTGCTGCCGGGAATGATACACCCTTGTTTTAGACAAGTTAGTGTTAAAGCAGGTGCCTGTTGTTTTTGGTAGCATTCGTGTTGAACACGTGTTTGTCTTTTTTATGGTACGACCCCTTGTATTGGTGTTTGTTTAAGTATAAGTAGTTTATATAATATAGTAACTAAATTGATATGTTAAAAGGCACGATGGGGTTGACATATCTGTTTAGATAAAAACCCCTAAACAATAAAGGAAAAAAAAAAAAAAAAAAAAAAAAAACATCATTAATAATATTTTGGACATAATAACGAATAACATTTCAACGGAATTATTATTTATGTAAAACTTAATTCCATTCAACAAATTGCTCAAACCACGCGATTTATAAAAAAAAAATGACAGTACATCGGACTCAGGAATAGAAACAATTAAAAATAAGGAATTCAGCCAATATTGTAGAGATCCTGATGTGTCAAAGTCGATTTTCTAAAAGGCCATCTACAAAATTAGGGGTAAAGCTAACGGGCCATACTCAAAATAAATGTATGCAAAAAGAATTGATACTTATTAAGAATCTTTATTAGGAATTTTATTGAACTCGCGGGCCGTTTGATTTAGATCCGCGGGCCGCATTGCGGCCTGCGGGCCGTTTGTTTATCATGACTGCTGTAGAGCTTAGTGCCGAATAGGTAAACTACTGGTGCCATCTGTATCACGTATTTTGATGAAGTAACTTTAATTTTGTTTGCCCTGCCATCTATTGCCAGTTTTAGTAACTTAAATACAATTGTCTGACTAGTGTAGAGCATAGTCCTAGAACGTATTACTAGATGGCGCGCGTATACATAACATAATATTATAAACTCACACCTTTTCTGCATTGGGGTAGGCAGAAACTACAGAACGCACTAAACTAATTTTAATTGCACTATATCAGCTCTGTCCTACGAGTATTATTGAAAAAGGACAGAAAATCTTAAGAACCGTAATTTATTCTACGCCCTCATCATTTACGAGAAAGTAGTAGTAGCGAATCCAGCATTTTACTACAAAGTATTATATTTATAGATTAGAAATATTATCAGTGGTTGACCTAGGCCTAGCCCGTGGGAAAGGAGGGGGGAGGGGTCTTAACCACCATGCCCCCCTTGGATACGCTTTTGGAAAAAACCTAGTCTGAAAATAATGTAGAGATGGCGAATTGGCGACTAAATTCACGCTGAGGATAAGCAAGTAGACTAATTTGATAGGGCTAAATAAGTATCTTCTATTCTTTTCTTATATTTTTTGTTAGAAAGAGACATAAGTAGTGAGACTACATTTGTTTAGTTTATTAACAATAGAATCGGCTACACTGGTGCTGATTCTGTTAAACGTCGCACTACACTACACACTCGTCACACTACATCTCTACACTACACACACTTCACACTACATCTCTTTCTTACAAATAACATTGAAAAAGGACAGAAAATATTTAGAACTGTCAAATTAGTCTACGCCCTTGTCATTTACGGGAAAATAGTCGTGACCTTTTGCGATTACGACTAAATTGACAACAAAACTATTCAAGTGGACTAATTTGACAGGATTAAATATCTTCTATCCTTTTCTCGTGTTTTTTATTAGAAAGAGACGTAATGAGACTAAATTAGTTTACTGTCTAAGATTCTTGTGTTTTAGTGACTAAGATTCTTGTTTCAACAGATAGAAAAAAAACATACCTATCATTCATTGACTGTAAATGTTATTCACATTTAAACTAAGTACCTACAGACACACTTAAATCAGTCTTTTGTAACCTATTCACGATAAAACGAGTTGTATCGATCAATGGCCATCAATTCAGTATTATGTTGCAAGGATTAGCCGCTCCTCAAATTCATTTTGTGTGCCAACAATGCACAATCGCATACTACAAGTACTTAGTTTCTCTATTCGCATTTTACAGTTGCAAAATCTAAGGTGTGGATGAGAACTAGTGGTGTAGCGACATCTAGTGAAGTTTTTGATTATTATGGAGCAAGAAGAATGCAGGGATGATGAAGATAAATAATAATATGACTGAGGTAACTTCAAGGGTTGCTTGTAGATTTTTAATTTAATACAGAGATGTCTTCTGTGGATTCTAAGACTTTATATTCTAATAAATAATGGCATATCAGGTAATAAGTGCAGTACCTATCTACAAGTATCTACGTTAAGTGCACAACTACAAAAATCAGAGTCAAACATGATGACATGATGGCACACATCTACAACGAAACTATATTAATATTGTTGTAAGAAAATGATTTATCATAATTTATAAAAAATTGTATCTACTTACCTAATAAAAACAATGGTTCAACTACATTCTCATAGATGGCTCATTATTAAAATACGACTGGCGAACAAGAAAGTGATCCTATAAAGGTTCCGTTTTTCCTTTTGAGGTTCGGAACGCTAAAAATTTGTAAAAACCGGTTAACAAAGGTTCTTGTAGCGCCACCTAGCGGCTCGGTCGTGAAATATTAACTAGACGCGGGGTACATTTAGATGTAAAGAATTCTCTACAATGTTCCGCAGAGGCTCTGCTCACCCCTTTTTGAATCTTGATACTGCTCGTATTCGAATGCAAAAAGTGCCTTGAGTTAAACGAAGGCCACGTGTAAGGTACGGTTTGAAAAGTACAGGCTAAAGGATTTGGTTGGACAAGTTCCATCAAATACAACAAGGGAAGTTCGCGTAGGTAAAGCATTGCTAAATAAATTATAATACTTAGTACTATAATTCACCTCATTTTGTTTTTATCCTCATTTTAACGGATACAATAACATTGTGCAGAATGGAAGCAACAAAACACCTTAAAATTATCGATATTACTGTTTTCAATTTCAAGTGACAATAAACAAAAACTGTTGTCTTCCATTCCAACAGCAGCACATTTCACACTCGAGTCTTCTAATTTGGAATAAAATCAATTCGAAGCACCATTTTTTGTGCACCGTACGGTTAATAGATAGCGGGTGCCGGGCGCGGCTTACACAAAACATACGACGAGTATCATTTGACAATTTGCGAGCAATCAATGCATTGTCACCGCTCTTTATTCAACTCCAAATAATACATGGAAAATTGTCCATTCCAATTGTGATCGGACCATTGTTGGTCTAATGACACGATTCAGGCTTAGCTCGCTTTGAAACCGACCATCAGTGCATGTTCGGACGTGTCGGAGATGAGTATTACAATGTTCTGAATTCTGTTAGTTATTTGAGAAAGTTCCTCCGTGATAATGGTGTCTATATAAGTGTTGAGGAACCCAAAGCCCTGGCTAATAATACTGTTTAGTGGTTTGAAGTGAATAATCCAAATTTCGGACATGACAAACCAGAAAAAGCAGCAAGAAAAGTAACTAACATTACCCAAAAATTTGGAGGCTACAAAAGTGTATCAAACTCAACAGTTACATCAACCAAAGATAACAAATGACGTAACATCAATGGCATATCAATTAGACCAGCAATCAACGAGACATCTTCCAAAACTATCAAGACATTCCAATCCTTACCACATAAAGAGACCCATGAACGCTTTCATGGTATGGTCGAGGTTGCAGCGGAAGAAAATATCAATGATGAACCCGAAACTACACAACTCAGAGATATCAAAGCGCTTAGGCCTCGAATGGAAGAGTTTGGAAGAAACAGAGAAGAGGCCATTCATAGACGAAGCAAAGAGGTTAAGGATAAAACACATGCAGGATTACCCAGACTACAAATACCGTCCAAGGAGGAAGAATCGGCTGGATACAGCGGCTTTTTCCAATCCAGCGCTTTACACAACCAGGGAGACTTTTGTTGAAGTAGAACCTCGTCAAGAAGCTAATTATCAAGCGCTTTCTTACCCAGATCAGTTTGTGTATAACAATATGATTAGTTACTCGGTGCCTTCGATGCCTCAGCCGACGTTTGTCCCAACATCTATGAGACCTAAGGAAGAAGCTATACCGAGTTTGGATCTAAGGCCTCTACCGTCGATTGAGAGCATATCTCCGAGGCCGTTCGCAGTCGTCAACCAGCAGATGATGGTGAAAGCTTACCAGGACCTGCATTACGTGCCCAGTGACGTCACAAGGATCTCTTATCACTATCCGTTTGGGGTGCAGTAGTCGTTTTAATTTTTAAAGTATTTTGAGGCCATAATTTATTGTTTAAGCCGTAGTTAGGAATAAGTATAGCTAACCATTGTTGATTCTTACGTGATTTTATCGTTTTTGTTTAGTTAAAGTGTAGCTGGTGCACTGTAGTTACCTAATCAATGAATATTAATTTGCAAAGTTTTCCCACATTAAATTCAAGTGTTTCCGTAGAACTTTTGCACATGTTAAATTAATGCACCTTATCTAACTCCAAAAATTCTAATTCTCCTTTGCCTCTAAAGTTGCAATGATATTTTTAATAGAGTACCTAAAGTAGGTGGTCTGCTATCAAAAGTTTCTTTAATATCAGAATTTAAATATCATTCTTTAAGAGGCCTTTTATCAGTTGAAACAGTACTAGTTACTCAGCGTTTTAGAAAATATACCATAATGCAAAATGTATATGGACAAATATTAAAATAATGTAGCTGTAGCTGTCAACAATGAATTATTCCAAATAGCGTTATAACAACATCAAATTACATGTACATCAACATTTCACATAATAAGGGGCGACGCAGACGACAGACTTTTTGTGCGATCGAGTCTGCCGCGCTTTGCAGCGCTCGAACAATTTGTTCACTAAAGCCTGCAATACATGTTGGCCGAGCTTAGACCAACGCGAGCCTAGACAAATTGACACAAGGCAAGCGCTACTGTCTACACGTTCGGCAAGTTTGACGTCAACCGCATAATAGCGCGTGGACAAACATGTGAACACTATTGTACGAGCGCGCGCGAGCGCCTTTGATTTGTGCAGAAAAACCGACACCGCTTCGAAGTGAGGCAAGTGATCGCGAGCGACTGCGAATTGTGGCAAGCTACGACAAATGAGGTCTATACACGTTGGCGCTTGTCTATACTCGACCAACTAGGCAAGTGATACCGAGCGATAGCAAGACAAGGCAAATATACCGTCTACATGTTGGTATTGGCCTTCACTCGACAACGCTCGGCCAACATGTATTGCAGGCTTAAGATTCGCAGATTGTGCGAGCGCTGCAAAGCGCGGCAGACTCGATCGCACAAAAAGTTTGTCGTCTGCGTCGCCCCTTATACACATATAAAAGGAACACTCAATCCTTATAACATACATGACAGATATAATTCGCATGGAAAATGTTATAATTTCGAATAAAATGTATGTCTATGTAGTAGGTACCTATAATGAAGTTTAATGGGATACAAATGACATAACAATTTGTTGCATGGTGTGTTGTTCTGTTGCAGTGTCCATGGGATTCAAAGTACGTATTTAAGGTAGAAAAAGTCATGTTAAAACTAATTTATAATGAAAATAAATAATTTTGAAAGAATTGTTGTTCACTATATAAAATAGTTACATTAGGACAAAAGCTGATCGATGATAATGTTGATCTTATTACAATAAATTTACTGTTAATGTTGATAACAATCCCTAATTCATTAATTTTGAGAATAATTATTCTAGAAATAGCAAATGTTTAGACTACAGTGCCTTCAATCCGACTTCATAAGTTTCATCACCATCTTTATAAACCCAACGATAAATAGGCCTTCTTTTTTTATATTATTCAGCAGCCTAATTGCGTAACTCAATTTCTTTCGCCATGGCTTTCATTTTGACAGTTCAACAACATCCATTGCGGCGTTGAGCTAGTTACAGGAGCACGGATTAACAATCATTCGGCGTAATGAATGTCAAAAACAATGCCATGGTGATAGCAATTGAGTTACGCAATTCGGGTGCAGGTTTACCTACCCTCAAAATATTTTTTTGTAATAATACTCGTATTTATTACCTTTACAAATTATCTCGTTCTAGTCTGAATCCTTTACTGCTAGCAATACCAGCTGTCTATTTTTAGAACTGCGAGAATTACCAATCTCACCGTGACATTCTCCCTCGAACGTTCGCAAACAAATTGGCTCTCGCGGTGATATCACGCGAAGAATAGATTACATACATTGAGCACTACAATATGAACTAAGCTTTCCTCAATCCTTGATTCACTAATTTGTTTCGTAATGTTTTCCCTTTCAAATCGCATCTATCCACTTCACCCGTCATTTCCCTCAGACGGAGACGTCGCGGAACCCGTCGGAAGCTGTGCCAGAGATAATGTGAGAGCAATGACGAGACGCTTCATAGATTGATGGTCTCGTCAAAATACTGTAATTGATTCGTGTGCTTGCTGGAGGAGACGGTATTTTTTGGGATGACAATTTTGTGAATCATTGTTTTTTTTTGGATTTTTGGAAATGTTTCGAAGAAATTCGTTGAACCCTGACCTCTTTGTCAGTTGTTTTTGGAATGTCTTAATATTTAATAACATTAAGATAAGCATAACATGCTTAAAAATTCTCAAAAATATCTAGCGAATTTTAACCACTTATTTGTCTTTCCTACAAGCTGACTAATGGTCATCTAAAAGGCTATTTCCTTTCCTTACTTAAGTAGATGATATGATTCATATATCAGTAAGACTGTATTAGACAGATGAGTAACAGCATACATTAATTTGTACACTGACATCGTCCACAGACCGGCTTGCTTGGCTGTTATGTTTACAGAATTTTGCCACAAGGAGTTTCCATTCCTATTTACCAATTTGTTCCAGCCACCTGAAGGAAACCCTAGATAAGCAGAAAACGTGAACGCCGTTATGTACCTTAGTCCTATCAGTAAATAAATTACCCAAAACAAACAATATAACCAATTACAAATTATCGAATTTCGATTTGTTCGATATCGTACGTTTTGAATTATTATAAGCAATTTAATCGAAGAAAGATCACAGGGTCGCATAAAGGGGTGTTAAATTAAATTTATTATTGTGCACCCTTCACCCCTCCAGTGTTGGGGGGCGAAACGATTTTTCTTTAATAAGCTTTCCATTAATTGAAAACTTGATTGTTAAAGATTTATATGGAGCTGTTGATACGCCTGGCAAGGATTTTGAACGGCAAAAGACAACGTTGAAGTTCCTGAGTGCTGTTTGGCTAAAAACTAACATCTCGTATCTTCAAAAATAGCGTAGTTTTCATAACATAGAATATATATATATATATATAGGGGATTTATTATTTAGATACACCTACCTCATTTTCTTCTAAAAATGTTTAAAGGAACTTATCAAACAGAAATGTTACATATTGTGACATAAAAGTAATGTTTAAAAGAAGTTAATTTTATTGTTTATCTTGTGTCGCGTGTGGTAAATGCTGTATGTTACCACTTTTGTATATTTTAATACTAGCTTCCACCCGCAGCTTTGCCCGCGTTTTTGGGATAAAAAGTAGCCTATGTGTTATTCTAATGTATAAGGTATATTACTGTAAAGTTTCATCAAAATCCGTTCAGTAGTTTTTGCGTGAAAGAGTTACAAAGATCCATACATCCTCACAAACTTTCAAGTTTATTAGTAGCAATATGTTTGTTGTTGATATGCCTTATTATATAAATAAATAGTAATCAGGCATAAATCTGTTTTAGCTAGTGGTATCATCCACTGGCGTGCCTACAGGGCAAGCCCAAGGGTATAACTCTAAATTTTTCATGATAAAAAACACTTACAATAATGAAAAATCACGCGAAATACCCTCGGGCTTGCCCTGTAGGCACGCCACTGGTATCATCAGCTCTATATCAATCCTAACCCTTGAAAAGTCTTCAGGTGTACCTAAAATAGTAATTAAAGAAACCCAACCAGTTCACTAGTAAATTGACATTTTGTTTCTACAATTTAACCCTTCTTGAACAAACAACCTGACATTTAACTGCTTCGGAATATTCCTAGGGTATCAAGAACAGAGTCTTTCAATGTTTTGTGGAATATTCTGGTAATTTACATATTATGAGGGAACTTTTTTTGTTTTATGTAAATTATTATCCTTATTTTCCTTTATTTTTCCTTATTCTCTTGGGCATTTAGCTCTTTGTCATGTGTTTTTTGAATATTAGTTACAGTTTTTACAGGGTTTGAAATTATCAATAGGTAGATACCTATAAAACAGTAGGTACTGTGACTGATTGACAGACGCACAGCCCAAAATGGTGGACTTAGAGATTTGTTTGAAGGAAATATTCCTTGAGCACCCTAGAGGGGCACTGCAACCGTAAAGGGATGACAAAGTTTGTCTAAAGGAGGTAATCTCCGGAACTACCTGATCCGATACTAAAAATTCTTTCACTAGTAGAAGGCTACATTATCCTTGTGTGCTTAGGCTGAAATAATAATAATAATGTTTATTACTGTCCCACTGCTGGGCACGGCTTCCTCTCAGAATGAGAGGGAATAGGCCATAGTTCACTACGCTGGCCAAGTGCAGGTTGGCAGACTTTACACACCTTCAAGAACTTTATGGAGAACTCTCAGGCATGCAGGTTTCATCACGATATTTTCCTTCACTGTTAAACAAGTAATCATTAATTTCTAATACGCACATGACTTCTAAAAGTCAGCGGTGCGTGCCTCGGGAGCAAACTCGAACCATTCACCGTGGGAGGCACATAGTTAAACCACTAGGCTATCTCAGTGCTTAGGCTATTTTTTAAATATCAGTTTTAGTGGGTCATGCGAACGAAGTTGCGGACAAAAGCTAGTCATTAATATGAAAAACAGCAACCCTTTTTCGTAATCAAACAAGAATAGTTTTAACGCTTCCCCAGGTTACGTCACACTAGCTACTAGTTTACTACTTGCAAACAAATACGTAACCTTACGTCACATTTTTAAACACGTTTTGTGGAAAAAACGTGTTTTAGACCACTTCTGAACTAAAGTTTTACGGTAGTTCAACAAAAAGTTTCCGAGAATATATGGAGTTTTTTAATGTTGTGATTTAGGGGTAACCCGAGCTTATGTAATGAATAGGTGTGATGTTACGTAACATCGCACCGGTTTTCTTCTTTGAGGCTGGCAGAGATGTACTACTTTGCCCGACCCAGGGATCGAACCCAGGTGGACGCTTGCATTCGTAAAAAAAACTACGCCTAACTTATAAAGTAAAAATGTTAAAAAGTGGTAGGTATCCCTCCAGTTGTCAAGTTACGCAAACTATAGACTTCACCTAGAGATTTTTTAATATAATATTATCAGCTGCTACTTATTACTCAAAATGATGGTTATCATGAAAACACATTTATTATTCAATCACATTGAATAATAAATGCTTAAGTTGAATAATGAAACGTTTCCGATACCACTGAAAAACAAAATCCAAGAGAAAAAAATCTCTTTGTCACGTTTTTTTTCATTCGTTTACCTTGATGACTTAATAAGCCGACCACGCAATGTTGCGCAATACTTAAATTGTTTTCCTTACTTAACCCTTTAACAACAATGCGGCAACAGTTACGACACCACATCATTACTTTGTTGAGCACTTGCTAGAGCCGTATCAGCTTTTGAGCCACAAACACTGTATAGTACAAACGTATCTTCACACTCACGTCTCGCGTCATTCAATATCATGCGACGCATTCATCCGAAACATCTCTGCAAGAGCAAAGAACAATGCTAGACAACTGTCTAACACCTATCTCACTGGGCTTAAGCACTATCCGCGTGTTGGCGAGGGAATTTCGACTTTATGCGACAGAAAAAGAGTTAGGTTTGCCGTGCGAAAGATCGCGAGATGCAATTCTGACGAATAACTGCTGCGCATTATCAAACCTTCGTTACTCTTCAGTGTTGTATTATAACAGTTATAAGTAAATGGATGTCACAATGCAATTTTAAATCTACTATATGGGTATTAAAGTAGAAAATCGCTTGTGCAGATTATAACGATATGACGTTACAAAATTGAATCACAACACAGAACTATTCAAAGCCCTACAAACTTAGAACGTTGCATTGTCAACCAAAAAACGAATTTAACACAATGGTATTAAAGGCGTCGTTGCCAGCATTTGCCGTTGTCACACCGAAGCGCACGTCATAATCGTCACAGACGTCTTTCACACCGCACATGAAGAATGAATGATGGATGAATCGCAGCATGCGAATCCAGCTTTTTCCATGTATGGTGGAAACAAATTGTCGTTTTCCGGCCATGAAACTGTTCTCCATGCTATTCTGAACCTTATTTTGCTAACCATAAAGGTTGATTAGTAGTTATAGGGGTTACAGAGTAAGTATGTCAGGCAGATATCTGTGTATTTCATACGAGTCACAAATGGGCCAAAAGTTGTATGCTGAATGTGGGACGGTCTCCGATGTAAAGAACTTTGCAAGAAATGATTTCGACTAAGTATATCTAGAAATGTTTAGAAAACATGATTTAGCTTTTTGATGCTCACTCTCTTGAATAGATACTTTACACTTATTTTTTGCCTGAATTGAACGGATATCATCGTTGTTAAATATTACCTACATCATGCCAGATGATTTGAATTACCATTTGACATGAAAATGAAAAGATTCGAATTTTTTTTTTCTTTTTTTTCTATTATAGCAGGCAAACGAGCAGACGGATCACGTGATGGTAAGTGATTACCGCCGCCCATGGACACTCGCAACACCAGATGAGTCACAAGTGCGCTGCCGGCCTTTAAAAAACTGCTCTTGCCTTGGGCATTTTTGAGCGCAGTTTTGCCCCCCCCCACAACAATGGATTTATCAACTGCGCCATCATGGGGTTGGGGGTTGGGCCTCCGGTACCCTCACTCACTCGGCGAAACACGACGCAAGCGTCGTTTCACGCCGGCTTTCTGTGAGGCCGTGGTATTACTCTGGTCGAGCCGGCCCATTCGTGCCGAAGCATGGCTCTCTCACGGTTAAAAGTTCATGGAATTGATTTTTAAACACCATGGAAAAAACTTGAATTACTGTGCTAATTTTAATATATGTACTTTCTTAATTATTCTACAGGGGGTAGACAGAATATTGTACAGGACATCAACATTACCTACACCAAATCTACGAGTAAGTAAACTAATTATAGCTAAAGGGTTTATTTGTTTGAACGCTTTTGCTTGTAACGATTTTTTTTAACTATTCAAATTAGTTGTTGGAAATCAGGTGAGCTACCTACCCGTTACGTTTTTTCTATTAATTACGGGACATCCTGTATAATGTCGCCACACCACGTTTATCTGGTTACGCTGTTGTATCGCAAATTATTGCCTTAAAGCATCAACTTTAGCCTGACCAGGGGATCGAATCCCCTACCCCATACTTAGTAGACGTACTTGTGGCTTCTAGGTCAACGAGGCAGTTTTGATTTGTGCTATTTAGTGTTGCCCAAAATCGGTCTTGCGACAATCATTTTCGCATGATCAAGATCACCTAATTACAGCAAGACTAAGATCAGGACCAAGAATGAATGTACATAACTAAAACTAAGACCACGACTATGGGTATTGACGCAGAACCGAGACCAAAGATGGGGTTAGACTCGTCTCGGTCTTGCATTTGGGCAACACTAGTGCTATTTTAAACACATCTAATAAGTTTAATGTTGAAAATCACTTTTCAAAACAAGATTTTATAATGACTACTTCCCAGCTCCATCATCAGACCCTGGACATCATTTAGGTCTATAGTACTTGTCAAGACAAATTCAACGAGCCCAAACACGACGGAGTTATGATAAGGAGTTCCTATGGCTATCTCCCACCTCTATGGTACCATATCATTGCATTGTCATCAAAGTGACATATATGCTTTCCAAATTTCCATTCAATCGGATGGGGAGAACTGGTCTAAAATTCAGTTCCAAGATTTCGCCTCATACACACACACGTTAAATTAAATAAAAGCTTGTAAAAATCTTAATCCAAGCCGATTCCAGTAACACCCTTATCTCTTCTCATCACCACGACATTTGGGTGTTCGTATATATTCAACTTTGCTAGTTACACGGTATTTTTATCAGTTTGTCGTCCTTAACAACTTGCCAACGTTTGATGGAAAGGCGTGAAATGTTTCTGAATACAATATTATTTGCAAAGGCTTTCACCGTTTACTGTTTTTAAGGATTGTAGGTATGTATTTATGTGTAGTTCAGGGTTTTCTTTTGCGGAAGAATGGATGGAAACGTTTAAGTTTTGTTTATAAATGTGTAGGTTTCTGTAGGAGTGATTAAAATCGTGGTTTTTATACTGAATAACGTGGGACATATTCAGTACCAGTTTCCGCCCGCGGCATCGCCCGCGTTTAATGTTAACATCTGTACCCCTATCATGAGTTTTTAGACGTGTAGTTTCGTTAACGTAAGCATATTTTGAATTTAAAATACAGCAGTCCTGGAACTTTTTGATAAAATTTTATACAATTTGCACATTTTAAAAAATACAGAGAAATTAATTAAGTATTTAATTTATATAAATATTGTGTAACAAACGTGTATTTTCAATTCAAAATATGCTTACGTTAACGATACTACACGTCAAAAAATCTCATGATAGGGGTACATATTTCTATATTTGTACACCGTAATGGCTAAACATGACTGTCTTTCCAATTATTAAACATCTTGCATGCCTGTGTATGTATACTCATGTTTAAACAAATAAAATATCTTTATCTGGGATAAAAGGTAGCCTATGTGTTATTCTGGTGTATAAGCTATATTACTGTAAAGTTTCATCAAAATCCGTTCAGTAGTTTTTGCGTGAAAGAGTAACAAACATCCATCCATACATACATCCTCACAAACTTTCGCATTTATAATATTAGTAGTATTCGATATTAATTCGATTAAATACGGGTTTTAATTTTTTAGTTTTTAAATCTTTTTTGAATGTTGATTCACATGGAGAATTATTTAAGGCTCATTTCATCGATTCGTTCAGAGCAGACCAGTCGCTAGCTAGGTGATCCTCGTGGTCTCTTTCCCTCCTCCTTCTCAACTACGTGCTTTTTAAGCTTGTCTGGTCTCTTCATTATGTGCCCAAAGTAATCGAATAGGTATTCGTTGGGTGCAAGTCGTTGACAGTCTCGTTTTGACTGCCAGTTAGTCAATATGTTCAGTAGGTAGATATAATAACATAAGATTAGATGCCTACGATGCTACGCAAAAGTAAACTTTGTTGATCTTTGATGTTCTTATTAAGTTCTGGATCATAGGCCATGGTTAACGTTTTATTTTTCTTATGAACGCGAATAACTATTTACAACACACACACAACAAATAAAAATATATCATCCCTATTTGTCATCTAAAAGCATCGAAACTTCCTAAAATCAATTCATTAACATAAACCATTAATAGCCTCACAAATTGGTTCCGATATCTAAATAACTTACAAAATAATGCTCTTTAGCATTATGTCCCCTTATAATAAGTGGTCTAATGCTGGCACAGTGCGCAGAAACGACGCTCTTGTGTACGAAATGAATTGTGTACGGAAACGTATTAACGGTGTGTCAAATGACTCGGAACTAGGGCTGGGGTCATTTGCCGGGATTTTTGGATATTTTATTATGTTTTTTTGTAGTTACGAAGTAACTTCACGTAGAGACTTAAGGTGCCTTTGAATGACCCAATTTGACGCGATTGGCACATTACGCTTAGCCCAATTTACCTATAATTCACGTATCATTTCATTGAGACTCGCCCGGATTGACTCTACACATCGGGTGTCCTGCACCTTCACTCCATCACTTCCATTCATCAGTATGAACAAATTTTACTATAGGACCGACCCTGAAATCGCGAAAAATCAGCTATTCCATACATTTTGTTGAGTTATGTGAACATAAATGTATGGAACAGCTGATTTTTTTTCGCGATTTCAGGGTTGGTCCCATAGTAAAAGTTGTTCATAATAATGAGTACAATGACCCCTTAAATTATTTCCATTGTCTAACCTGCCACCCTGTATATTATCATCTCAAAAATATAGATTGTAGTATCAAAAACGTTTTTCATCGTCTATGTTATGATAATTACGTGTGCCATGAAATTTATTAAAAGTCCGGAATCTCCAAGCTAGGAATCCCGTACTCACCAGCCCTACTAGAAACTTATGTGAAGTGCCCGGAACCTCCGTGCATTATTTTTTGTTTAAGTACATGTTTGTGCTATCCCATGGGGGACAACTATGCTGTTATTTATAGAACCTCTAAAAGGGTGGCTCTGTTTTCTTCTCATATAAATATGGTTCATGACCCGTGACGTTTATTAAAGATGATGGATCTGTTAAAGAAGCTGAAACGGAAGTACTTTAGAGATTAACCTATTATGGCTAAGGGTTGCATAAATAGTGAAATATCTTAGATACATATGGGCTGCATAAAATTCAAAATGGTAATCTATAGTTGAATAACTTTACTTGTCATACTCATCATTTGGAATAACGTTTAAAGTTTAAACCGAATAATGAATCCAACATAATTGATGTTGTCGTAATCCTGTAAGTATAATTATATCATCTTATAATTGTCATACTTATACGTTTTACAAATAGGTAAATAAAGATAATAACTACGCATGTTTCTTTTTACTGTAGGTATACAATGCGGCATCGGGGTGGGCCAAAGGCCAACCCTGCCACACTCAACCTACTGTAAAGCCTGCAATACATGTTGGCCGAGCTTAGACCAACGCGAGCTTAGACAAATTGACACAAGGCAAGCGCTACTGTCTACACGTTCGGCAAGTTTGACGTCAACCGTATAATAGCGCGCGGACAAACATGTGAACACTATTGTACGAGCGCGCGCGAGCGCCTTTGCTTTGCGCAGAAAAACCGACACCGCTCCGAAGTGAGGCAAGTGATCGCGAGCGATTGCAAGTTGTGGCAAGCTACGTCAAATGAGGTCTATACACGTTGGCGCTTGTCTATACTCAACCAACTAGGCAAGTGACACCGAGCGATAGCAAAACAAGGCAAATATACCGTCTACATGTTGGTATTGGCCTTCACTCGACAACGCTCGGCCAACATGTATTGCAGGCTTAACAGTGTTTAGCTCAAATAAATACTTACAGTAAATAACTATTACGTTTCAATAGTACCTAAATATTACGATGTTTACATTAAAAATATTATCTAATGTTAGGTATGCCTAACGAAATTAACGCAATTCAAATTTATGACAATGAAAATAGTATTACCACAAACTACTATGCCAGAAAAATACTTTATTATGAACCAAGGGAATACCATGAATTTCTATAATTGTTTGTGAAACGTTATTTGTGAAACGAAAACTTTTTAACTCATACTAAAATCCAAGTTACATCAATCCATTTCACTCAACACAATAAACAAAAAACGCCCCACAACAACATTACACAGACAATGAAATTTAAACACAGTGCGCCCAGTGCGCCAGATGTTCAAACATGGACAAAATCAACACTAATTCTATCGAGTTACGTTCCGTATGGTTTCAATTAGCCCGTTTTAAATTATTTATTTCACACTACCCGATTGACGGAGCTTTCGATTTGGTAATGGTTTTTGGAGTTTTTAGGGTGCAGTTATCAAAATAAATACACAAGTATATTGATTTGGTGTGTAGTGTGAATTATGGCCATAACATCCATCTTGACAAGTATTTTTTTATTAATAATTTTGTAAAAACGTTATCACAGCACTGTCATGAATTAAATAATGTGATCAATAAAACACTTTTGAATTCAAAATTAAGCCAAATCTCGCGATGCTTTCAACGTCAAAAGTTTTGAAATCTCATGCAGGACCAGTATAATAACATTCTTATTAATTATTACACTGGAACCCTTGATGAATAGATATAAATCGTTGATTAGTTAATAATACTGTTTAATTAGGTAGGAAACAATGTTGCACAAACTTAGTTTTTATAATCTTTTTTTTAATACATAATTTATCAAATTAATTTATTGTATAAAGATACCACTTAATTCTAAATTGCACAATTTATTATACAAAACAACCATTATCTCTACCCTTCGACAATAAACACAAAATATTCACGGAACCCTCACAAGGGTGATAGGAAACCCATTTGACCATCAAATCGATTGGAAAATTGTATTACTTTTTCCAAAACATTACAGCTTTCGTTTCACTGGGCCTCAAATACTAAATAGTTATTGCTAAATTAAGTTTGAGAATAAAAATGATATCGTATAGGGTGTTTTAAGTTTTGCGCAGTAACTGTAAAGTTTCATCCGTTTAGTAGTTTTTGCGTGAAAGAGTAACAAACACCATTATCCATCCATCCTCACAAACTTTAACATTTATAATATTAAGGAGTTTAAGTAATATAAAATACTAGTAGGATAATAAAGCTGAAGAGTTTTTTGGTTTGTTTTTTTTAAACGGATTCGAAAAAATCTTTTTGTATATGATAGCCAAATTCATGAGGAATAGTATGATTTTATGCTATTTAACATTACGCTATAGCCCTTAAGAGGCGAGCAAAAAGAAAAAGTCAGAAAGAATACTAAGGCCATGTTGTTTCAACTTACAGTTACGTATCTGTAACCGTCAAATATGGCGGCTTGTACGACAATTTCATACTGACTTAACGATTACGTACTGACTTACGGATACAGATGGTTTGAAGCAACCCGCCCTAAGCGAAAACGAAGTTTCCCGATTTCTTATAAATGAAACACCGCGCGAAGCCGCGAGGCCCAGCTAGTAATAAAAAAGTTTATTAGGTATATAAATATTTCTGTGTATCCAAGTTAATGGATCGCTAAGTTAACTGTAATAATAAACAGACGAAACGGCCTTACTTTTATGAAATATTGTGTTTTGTGAATCGTTTAGGAAAGTTTGTTTGAAATAAAACTGTTTTGGTTGCTTTTAGCGCTACTTAGTAGTTATTGCTAATGTTGTTGTCTGTGCTCATGCTATTTGACTTTATTTTTTACCACGTTTTTATTAACTCGCTTTCGTGTCTGTCTGTCTGTCTGTTCGGTACAAAGTTTACATACAGTAGGTAGGTAAAAAAATCAGCTGTTCCATACATTTTGTTAAGTTTTGTGAACATAAATGTATGGAACAGCTATTTTTTTTTTCGCGATTTCAGGTTTGGTCCCATAGTAAAAGTTGTTAATAATGATGGGTACAATGACCCCTTAAAATATTTCCACTGTCTAACCTGCCACCCTGTATAAGTGTACATACAAATTTTGCAATTAATTTTTCAAGCACTTTCCGTCCGTCAAGTACCTATGTAATTTAGATGACAATGCAATAATATGGACTAAAAGTTAAATAATAATAATTGGAAAAAAATAATTAAAAACCACGTTTTTAAAACGGACTGAAAAGTATAAAATAATTTCTAACGAAATGAAAAACGTAAAGCGCATGCAATAGATAATAAGTAAGATGCACCCCACGTTTTTCATTTTATTAGAAATTATTTTATACTTTTTAGTCCGTTTTAATAGCGTGGTTTTAAAAAAAAATTGTTTTGAAGATTATTTTACACTAGCTGTGCACGTAAGTATCTACCACGACAAATTAAAATTCCTCTCCACTGAGTCCTCTGAAGTGTCCAATAAAACCTACGGTCCCTCAACACTTATCTAAGTGGCGCAGACAACGGTATTCAATGTATAATGCAAATTATCCCTTTGGGAGTAAGGAAGGACAACTAAGTGCCTTCGGAATATTTTAGACGGAGTGGATAAGATTTAGTACTTATAGTCCGGTTGCTAGAAAATGGCGTGGGTTTGGTCAAGTTTGGTGTTACAAGGTTATCATCATTTTTATGGTTCCGTACCTTAAAAGGAAAAAAGGAACCCTTATAGGATCACTTCGCTGTCCGTCTGTCTGTCAAGACTCTTTTTTTCTTACAGGGTATTTACGATGACTTGGCCCGTATTCCAGAACGATACTCGAGCACCGATCTCTGCTTGAGCATAGATTTAAAGCCATTTGATTGGTTGAAACTAGTTTGAATCTATGCTCAATCAGAGATCGGTGCTCGAGAATCGTTCTGGAATACGGGCCTTAGAATCATTCAATTATTTTTTATTCTTATTTAGGATGCTATTCCTACTCGCATTTATCCGGTTTTTTCAGCTAGTAAATATCTAGTGATTTTGGTATTCACCTGCAAAAAGGAACCCCAATATTTTGATAATGAGTCCAAATAGCGACACCGGGGGTCTTAGATCTCCACATTTAATGTAGGTACCTACGTCTATTGGAGATGGTTCTTATTGCAAAAAATATATTTACCACGGAGACTCCGTGGTAAATATTTTTTTTGCAATAAGAACCTTCGAATCGGCTGATCTAGTCTAGGATATAAAATTTCGATACTAATTCTATTCCAAACTTTTGTGGGATCGACTTCCAGTACTAGGTACTAGGATACCATCCCCGAACGTAGCGTTTGATTAGGTACACTTTTAGTGTGAGAACCGCCAAACAGTGGAATGCGCTGCCTGTGGGTGTTCCCCGATAGCTTTTACAATCTGGATGTCTTCAAGTCGCGAGTTTCTTCTAGACAAGCGTGCTCCAACGTAGACCGCATCATCGCTTAAAATCAGGCGAGATGATGATCCCTTCGTAAATTACTAGATAGTTAAATAGCTAGTTTAATTATTGTTCCGTGAATAAAAATTAACGCCATTTCTACCCCAACCCACTGCACAGTCTAGAGTCATAGAAACAAAGTGATTGAATTGGAAGAAGCAACTCTGTCTTCACCCATTCACTGCTGCAGAGTGGCAATAAACAGCATTTTAGTCAGATGAACGGTTAAACCCGTTTAGTGGCAAGTCTGGGCTACAATGTGGTGCTAGTAAAACGTTAGTGCTTCTTTATTGGGGCTCTATAACTATGTTATGTGGATATTGGATTGAATGAAGTTGAGTAATTGATATTTTTTATTACAAACCGAGTGACTCGTTAATCGGCTATATTATTTTGCTGTGACAACAGAGTGAGAGAGACCATGAGTCTATGACAGGATTTCTTAACCTGTGATCTATGGACCCTAAGGAGTCCATGTCTTGAGTGCTGGGAGACCTATAACTAGCCTGTCTAAAATAATTTATATATAATAATAATTACAGTTCTAAAAAAGTATTTTATAAATTCCCTTGTTTTCTTTTCAAACAATTCTATTACAAAAGGGTCGGTGGGATTTCTGAAATTCGATAGTGATCTGCGGCTACAATAAGGTTAATAAACCCTGGCTATAATGTTCCCACTGCTGGGATTCAGGGTATGTGTCAGAACCACTTGAGAGGTGTCTGAATGGTCACCTTTCTGTGAGAGGCAGGAGTGAGCTGTAACCTGCCGATACAGACTAATATCTAATATTTTGATTGATTTGGCGTAAGTCTTGTTCTAATATTATGTAAATACTGATTGCATACATTTCTGGTTGAAGATTATCATACACGGACATCTACTCAGATTTTTTCTGATCCCGAATAAATGAAAAAAAAATCAACAATTAAATTATAATTTACGTAAAATATACGTAACTTCCGTTCGTAGCTTCGCTCGCGTAAATTCAAATTTACACAATATCTTTATAAATTATAGCTTACGTGATATTCGGGCGTATAAACTATATTACTGTAATATTTGATCAAAATCCGTTCCGTAGTTTTGGCGTGAAGCAGTAACAAACATCCACACAAATTTTCGCGTTTATAAAAATTTGTAGAATAGTAATCAGTAACAATACTGATCACTAATGTTGAAAACGGAATGACAATACGTTTAGGTAAAGAAATAAACATAGCTTTATTTGCGAAAATTGCACCATTATACGCCAAACTGAAATTCACGGAGAAATAAAGCAACAAAACCTCTTGGATACTAAACATAATATTAATGTGGGGGAACGCATTAGGGACCGGAAATGGCGGCGTACACATTCAGTATTGTGCTCGAGGAAAAATGATATAATATTGTAACATCCTTTTGTGACCATTACTGGGCTTGCCCGCCCTGCCACAGATGGAGATGTAGAGATGTCATAGTAGACGATGATTAATTTGTGCCTATTTTACGGAAGTCTCTGGGAGGATTTGTGAGTAGGTAGTAGTTTGTTAAAATAAATCACTTCTCAATCTTCTACGTACTGCTGTACTGCTATTTAAGTAGGTAGGTATAGTTAGTACAACTTGAAATACGAGAACAAAACTTAGCACTAGTATTTAACCTGTGATGAACTCGTATAGGTTAAATACTAGTGCTAAGTCTAATTAGGCACAGGAGTATAAAAAATATCCTAATTGAAAAAAAAATGGACAAATTTTAATCCGAATAGGACTCGCGCCCTGAGAGTTTCGTACAAAATGTAAGTTTGTAATTGCAAAATAAAATATTATTATGATATAACCACAAAGTACCATCCGCTATATTTTTTAATGTATTAACCTCACCACTCGGTATAGTTTCTTGACTTCTCGACTTACTCTTTGCCATCGCCGCCCTACACGAGACAAATCGTCCAGTAGGCCATTTGTCAAAAAACCTGCATCCGCCCAATGAAAGCCGTCTTTGTCGACACCACAACCTTATATCAACACTCACTTTTTCCTTATCCCCACTACATAAGATTCAAAATAATCTTAATCACCAGTAAATAATACACAAATCTACAATTATTTCTAAGCAGTTCTTGTAACTCCTATCCCGATAGCATAAGGTTGATTTTAGCGTAATTAGTGGTAATGTGGTGGTATTTAATAAGAATGGTAAATGTTAACAAAGACTTCCTTTTTGAAGTTTTCTGTTAAAAATGTGTGCGGGTGTGTCTGTTTGTCATAATGATGGCTTTGTGATTTTATTATTTATTGTGATAGAAATAATTTCATCGTCGTCTTAATAATTCTAATGATTTAATGCGCAGGGGTTGCACGTTTTTCAGATCTTTAAACTCCATTTGCACGACGGTTCACTAAATACAATTAGACATTGTGTTTGGCATTAATATCTTTCACACAGCCATGTTGCCAAATTGCACACAATAACATAACATGGTGTCAGAATAAAGGAGGTAAAGAAGCTTTTGAAATAACACAAAGAAGATGTCAAACGATGAAGTGGCTGAGGTACGTAAAAACGCCATGCCGCATTCAAACACGCAAAGTCATAATAATTTCAATAAATTACCAAAACTAGAAGTCGGCATAAATCAAAATAATGCATTGGCTTGGAAAAAATGGTGGCAAGGCTTTGAACTTTTCTTGATAGCCACTAATTACGATGAGGCGCCGGAAAAAAGAAAGGTAGCCATTTTATTGCACACAACAACAAAACACACACAATACCTACATCACATTTTCACTTTTTGTACAAAAAAGAACCAACTGATAGGTATTACTCTCAGATCATAGAAACAAGGAGATATGCCATCATAGCAAATTAGTACGGGAACAACTGATGCCACTTTTAGTAGGTACATTTTTCGACACAATTACGCGCATAATTAAGCGCTCCTTGTGAATAAAAAGATCTCCCACGCATTGAACATTCCGCACACCCTCAATCTAACACTGTTAATCGTTACTCAACACTAGCACTAAACTAAAACACTGTATTTATACCATCGATCGTGTTCGGTTCGTCGCCAGCACGTACGTTTTTAATACGAGCAATTTGCTCAAGATCAGGCATCAAGCTCGATAGCGCCTTGGCACATCTTGTTTCTATGATCTGAGGTATTACCCAAGAAAATCTATGATAAATGAGTATTTCTGTATCGTAGGTACCTATATAATACCTAGGTACAGCTATAAAAAGAAATGGAAACATTTTTTCCGGGCCCTTTACATAATTATGTAGTTTTATACAAAAATCCTAATTATCTCAAAACTGTCATCCTGTGGATTTAATTTATTTATTGTCATCGGCTATCACGTAGATGAGTTTGTTGCAGATAATCATGAGCAACGTTCCAATACGTTCTGTTATTCATATATAGGCAACTTTGCTCTCACTTTTTTAAAAGGAGTTGCCTGTCCAATGTTTATACAGCAGTCAGCAGTGGCTCTCAACCTTTTTTGAATTAGGGACCATTTGAACTTTTTCGTTCGGTGCGAGAACCCCAACTTAGTTTGGAAAAAGGCCAGGCAAAAAGACTGGCAAACATTCTTTCTCCAAACTAAGTTTGCGTCCTCGTAGTGGCGGTCCAAGGGGGAGCAGAGGTCATAGGGGTCATGATCCCCCCAAAATTGTGCAAAACCCGTAAAATTCACGATATAGCGTCAGCATTAATCAGTATGACCCCCCAAAGTCTTCGGCTGCGCTATGACCCTTCCGAAGTCGTCGGATGCGGATCCTTGCACCGATCTATCCGTAAACAAAAACTACAAAAACATTAAGCACATTCATTATCCATCACTGTATTACAGATATTAACAATACTGACTGCTCCTGTTCGCTCAGCCAGCTTGAATATACGTTGTTCGCAAAAGTTGGCTTATCTCGCACGTCACGATTTTAACGTCCCTTGTATCGGGATTCATTTCAACGTTTACATCTTTTTTGCTTCCGACGTGTCCTTTCTGAATGACATTTTTGTTTTTTTTATTTTATTTTGCATTTATTTGCTGTCAATGGCGAAACAAGCGCCTAATAAGCAGGCGTTGAGGTAAAATGATACTTATTGCAGGATTTTAATGATTTTAATCGGTTAGCAGTGGTTTCAACGAAATTAAGTATCTTATTTAGACAACCGACGGCGACCCATTGTAGTTCTTTGCTGTGTTTATATATTATGCTAACCCATTATTTATTTTAAGGATATTCCGTGAAGATATCTTTATCAGGGAAGCCGTGCCTAGCATTGGACGTTGTAAAGGTCCATAATTAATCATAAGATTAATTACATTTGTATGTTTGCGCGTCTATCACGCCAAATCGGCTGAACGGATGTGATGAAGTTTAGAAAACTTATATTATCCTGAATGAACACATATAAAATACTATTTATTCAGGCATATAAATTAATTACCTACACTAAAACTCAAAAATAACTCAAATATTTAAAACATCAAAAACATCTCATAAAATCATAACCATAGCCCAAGTCAAAATTCACACAAAGTAAGTCATCTTAAGCCGCCCCTAATTAAATTCGTTAGAGGTTCTCAATATCGTTGGCACTCGAAATGGTACTTCAAACTCGTAAGGGAACCTCTTCACCACTATAGTGACCGAAAACAATGGTTTAACTGAGGCTGGAGAACAAACAAAAAAATGGCGCGATTACATCTTCAAGTGGTTTGGTGGTGCGTGTTTCTCATGGGGCTATGTTTTGGTACTAACGCTAGAGGGAGCCACGGGGTGTATGGTGGCTAAGCGTCCGAGTTTTAGAAGACAATTCCCGGTCAACCTTTTTTTTCATTCTATTTTGTGGTTAGTTTAGCTGGTTGAAACTTATATACGAATTGTTGCAGAATTGTTATATTGCATTAATATGCAAAAACTATCATTAAATAGGTGTGTTTAGTGAATCAAAATGAAAAAAAAAACATTTTTTCCAATTTCTGACGATTTTGTATTCCTAGTTGAGGAGCTCGGACGGGCAAAATAGTATATTATGCAATTAGTGAATAAAGGACAGATTTAAAGCGAGGGCCATAGATGAATCACGAGCTAGTGAAGGATTCTAACGATTGAATCACGACCGTAGGGAGTGATTCATGATGATTGAATCACGAGCGTAGCGAGTGATTCAAGTGTTAGAATCCTGAGCGACGCGAGCGATTCATGGCCCTCGATATAAATCCGTTTTATTCAAGAGTTGCATACTATACTTTATACCATGACTACGAGAAAAAGAAAGATTTAAGTGAAAATATACATATAATGAAGAAAAAGTAAAGTAAACCAGCCGTGATTTTTTGGGTAGCAAGCTTTCCACCTTTCCACTATATCGGCCGCCCTCTCTTTCACAAACTCAGGTGTTAACACATCTTCATCACTAGAATGCATTTTTAATCGATTAGAACAACACTAAACAAACACAAAATTAAAGATTAAAGTAACACTAAACTTTGTGTTCGTACAACTTACAGTATTCAAAATAGCGCCAATTTACTAAGGACAGCAAAGAACACAAAACAGTTTTTATTCTAATGCTAAACTCCTTGTCGAAAATGTCGACCAATCAAATTGAATTTAGAACACATCAATATAGGTCGAATACACAGATTACACTTACACTAGATACGGCAAGCCACGACCAAGCGTGCCCTGCATGTTCGACTGTTCGTACTAAAAAAAGTCTGTTAGCTCAGTGACGCTTAGTGATTGAAACAATTCTGTTTACTCTGAGCACATCACTAAATGGCTGGGGTGAAGTTATCGTAGGTATAAAAAAGATGACACGTTCGGTTTTCATACAATCTAATAACGTGCCGCATCTAGCATAGGTTCTTTAAATCTGTGGTCGAATACATTGGTGTGTTCCATTTTCAAACATCAAAACAGTGAGTAAAAGTGCTTTTTATTCACTGTTTTCAGTGAATAAAATAAGCTTTTTAGAGGGGGAATGGTATAAATTTAATTAATCGAAAAAAAAAAGTGGTTAAAAATTGTTACACATAATAAAAAACTCCAATTTATAGAATTGTTCGAAATAAAAATAATCATGCAACAATTTCTGACGAAGCAATTACTACCACGATACAGTTTTAACGAACATGGACTTGAGATAATTGCGTCCACATTCCTTGTCTCGTTTGTTGGATGATTTTTAATAAAAATAATGATGCAGTACTTGCATCAATGATTTGTGGCGCCGTATTCAAATAATGGAGTTTTGATGAACAAAACTTAAGATAATTATTGTTATTTCTTTATATGTGTTAAAGCTTAAATAAATTACAGTTAGTCCTCGTTATCTCTAATCGCAGCTCATCACACTGTCTCGTTTTGCTACTGGTTTTGTTTTTAATGTTCACTCTTAGTTTTCACGTTTAAGATAAAATGTTTATGATTTATTTCGTAGCTGTTTACTTGTAGTTTAGCTACGTATATAATATAAAAACTATTAAAAACTAATGCAAACTTAAATATTTATTCTTAAAAATCAAACTCGGAAAGTCATAAGATGACTTTTTTTGAATTGAAGATATCCAAGTTTCATTTTTAGGTACCTACTACTTGTTAGGCTTTACTATCCCACTATTTTTGTTGTTAAGTTAGTTAGCGCATTTAACTAACACAAAATAATGAAATTGAAATAAATTTATTGCAGAACTATGCAGTCTACCTATATCAGTAGTGCAAAGAAAAAAAAAATCTGTTGCCAAACTAAGCTATTCACTAAATTACTTTTTACTAAAAACCTAACTCAGATTAATTTTCTTCTAGTATAGAATTAATTTTTAAAAACGAACTGCGTTTAAATGTACCTACCTACTTAGTTTTTGGGTTTTTTAAGTATAAGGTAGGTAATTTTCTTGTTTAAATATCACCTAAATTATTTAAGGACAGTCCCTCATTTCCCTACACAATGGTGTTTCTACCGAGTACGGACGTCTCACAGCGCCAGCTCCCACGGGTGTGGTGCTCAAATTAGCGCTCAATTTGCTGAATGATTCGATTTACTCCCCGGTTGGGCAGTCAGCTGACCGTAAACGACTGCCATTTAGGCTTCCTGGCGACACTTTTATGGGAAATAAAGTCGAAACCAGGTGAAAAAGAGAAGGTTGTACCTGAGACATCCATTATATAACTTAGACAAAGGTGGCAAACAAAATCACTAAATATATTTTTTGAATAGTTATTAGCCGACTTCAAAAAAGGAGGAGGTCCTCAATTTGGTTGTATTTATAAACCAATTTAGAAAATTCTTGAAAGGCAGTGACTGAAGTCCGAAACTGTTTTATACATTCGGTAAAATTACATTAAATATATTAGGTATAATTACAATAAATTACAGTGATCTTTTGGAAAGCAGTTATTACTTTTTTTTTTAAGTGTAGAGTTTTAGCTCATCTTGATTAACCGTATTCCTCTTATTTGTCTATGATATATTATGGTAGGTATATGAAATAGGTAACGTGTACTAACTTTAAGTTTTAAACCATGATAGGTATAAATAAGTCTTAGTTTTCAAAATCCAAAGTCCAAAGTCTTAGGTTAGCTGTTGTGATTGTTAACCAAATATCGATAGCCAATTGAGTTTCTCAATCTAACAATATCAAATTAATATTAAAATTACCCATTTTGTGGAACCAAGTCGTTTTATTGGGTTCTTTCGCTTTCAGTAAGTGATTTTATTTAATAAAGGATCACAAAGTTGAAAAGTAAAATTGAATAACAGTTTTCAGTTGGGTTACTCCGCCTAAATTATTATTCAATGACCTAATAACTCAAAACATTACATCAACAAACAAAACAGTTTCATAACACAACAGGTAACTTTTATTTAAACGAGTGGCAACACTCAATAAAAACCCGTTTCTTTTATTTTACTGTAAACGTTTATAATACTGCTTCTTTGTACTGAAGCAAAACTAACATTACTTTTAAAAACTTATCACAAGATCTAACAAAACAAATAACATTATATGACCAAAGAAACCGACTAAACAAAAGTATTTTAACTATACATCAGCCACTTTAAATTTCAATTACATGCCAAAGAATAACACACCTTAATGAAATGAGTGACGGTTTAGTTTCAAATGCAACTAAAGTAGTTTTATGACCTTTTCAGTAGCATTTGTTATTCAAAAATCAACTTTGTTTATATGACGAAAGGGTTGTTTTTTGAATAAGTAGAGCATGTATATTTTTATATCCATACTAACTTTAGTATAAATGTTATCTTCCAATCTCAGTACTATTAAACAAAAGGGGTGAAATCAAAATGAAGTATTTCTCGTATAGGGGTGAAATACAACGTACTCGAGTGAAGAGCACTCGAGAACTGGATGTAATCGATATTACGATTATATCGACTCGATTGTAGAAACAATTAAACAATTGTTGAGCGAGTGTGTGTAATATTATTTTTGCGTGTGAGTTTTTTTAAAGGTAGGTACTAGGTAGGTACTTCTGAATTTCTGCAGTTGCATGTTGGAATATCAATATCATTTAAAAAGTTATGGGAAAATAAGTTCATAATGGGTATTATTTATTAACAAAACCGTATTGTAGAATGACCTTAGAATTTTTATCTTCTCTACAGGATTCAGGTTTTATTTAAGAAGTTTTAGTTTTAAATAATCAAATAAGCAAGTACCTAGATAAAACATGAGATAATTTTATATGAGCAGAATTTATAAACATTCACGATTATTAATCTAAGTAGTATATCGTTCTTATAAGGCAAAGGCAAATAATGACTAAAATGGCAATAGTAAGGTAGTAGTTAAGTTAATTCGTTTTTCCGTGAAATCCGACAAACTCAGTCAGCGTAGCATCGCCAATAAAGCAAACATAACGCATGACAATATTCGTAGCAATTGCTACGCTCGTAGCAGTTGTCTGGTTTTCTCACATCGATGCTCGTAGCTCGTAGCACGTATTATTGAGAATGTATATTTTATTTATTTTATATGACGTATAGGCAAGCATACAAATGAGATTGATGTTAATTAATTATAAGATAAGGTAATTTTCGTTATTCGTAGACGCGTCAGGTATATTCATTAAGCTGCCTTGTACTCATAGCTACCATAGCCTGTAATTATAATCTCTTATATTTTGTATGAAAAAAAAAACCACAAAACGATATTTTCTAAACAGGGAAGCATGCATATAACTCCCTATTTATTGACCTCCACTCTCAACAAAAAGAAAAATAAATAAACATTTAAACCAAACAATGAATCCGTTTTAAAAACAGTAACAAGAAACCAGGCATTAGGCTTACCGCACACCCGCGACACAATGGCAAGAGTCGCGACAATGGCTGCCGAAACAAACGTGCGAGCTAATTTAAACCGACGACGAATCTGATCACACGTCTGTGCCGCAAGTAGCTATTTGTTATTGCATACGCCCACGGCGCGCGGGCACGTTGTTCGGTGTAATGCGGTACGGGAATTTGTTTTAGTCATTCTCAGGAGTCTCACTATTTGGTTTACTAGACTTTTGTCCGCGACTCCGTCCGCGTGGACTATAATGAAATGACCAGTTTTAATGGCCTCCGTAGTGTAAGGTGGGTAGTACAACCAAGAAGTCAAGCTGTATCTTTGGGTTTTTCCAGTGGACTTAGATGAAACGTGGCTTAGATTTTAAGTTGGACTATAAGCTATTGAACTGTGAAAACCACATCAAAATCCGTTCAGTACTTTTTGCGTGATGCGCGCACAAACAGACGAACAGACAAAAATACAAAAAAACAATCTTTTTGGGTATAGTTACGTCCCAGTACCCTATCCCGACTGTTTTTTTCTGGAATATCTTCAATGTAGAGACACAACTTGTTTACAATTTTATAATAGTATAGATGTCTCAAGTGAAAAAATAGTTGGAAAATCATAAGCATTTTGCCAGTACTGACACCGTATTATGTAAAATCATTATTGTTCCAAAGCCATAAATAGATGAAACAGGACAAATAGTACCATCTCTATTTCATAAACGAACATTGTTGACTTTACTTTAGCCCTTTACCACTTCATAATTCGACCATCAACCAAAATTCCCGTAAGTCAACGCACCCGTACACTTCTAAACACCATTTACCAACATGTAATCATTAGCAGGCGCGTGTGAAAACAGCCAATTTTGTCGCAATGTCGCGCGACTATTGTGTCGCCCGCGCTGTTTGATTCGTCGCCAATATTAGTCGATACGTTTGCGTTTGACTTACGTTTGCGGAATAATTGCTGCTTCGTAATTACATATTGGTGTTATAGTTAGTTCCTGTGATTAGGTTTAGAATTTATGTTTATGTCGTTCATATTGTAAGTTTTGTTGCTTTTTTAGGGTTCCGTACCTCAAAAGGAAAAACGGAACCCTTATAGGATCACTTTGTTGTCCGCCGTCAGTCACCGGACCATAAGTGGAGCCATCTGCTCATAGATGGCGCCATTGGAAGTATGCAGTAGCGCCATCTATGATCATATTTCGGAACCCTTAGGGCGCGAGGCATACTCGCACTTGTCCGGTTTTTTCAATATACTATCACGCTAGATTCTGTTAAAGGACGGGCAGTGGTATTGGAATAGGACACGCACGCAGTTATTATAAGTTCCATATTAATAGGGGACAAGTTAAAGCCGGATACATAGTAGACTAGATGTAGGCTCCGGGCTGCTTCTGAAATTTTATTAATAGGGAACCGCCATAACAATGCTCGACCCGGGATCGAACCCAGACCCCACGCTTACGTATTGCGATTTTGACTACTAGACCAACGAAACAGTAAAGCTGCAGCAGTTTCTTTTTAACCGATTTAAAAAAAGGAGGAGGTTCTTATTTCAAATGTTTTTTTTTCAGAAGTCGGTGCCCGAAACTGTTTCACACATAACATGTAAACTTTTTGAGGGCGGTTTTAACTTTTTAAAGTTTTTTTTGTGCTGCTCATGAATTGATTTTCTTCTTTTTCTTGGAAAAGATGTCCCTAATTACTAAATAACTACTATTTGCGTCAGTTTTGTTTATTGTAGAATATTTTGTCAATATCGCGTTGTTCAAATTTTATAAAGGATTAGATTCCGTGGAACGTAAAATCATCATTAATTATTGAATTTACTGTTACATTGGATAAACCAATTTGTTCTATTTCTCGTAACTAGTTAGGTATCACAAACTACCTACTAATATTGGCGAAACTATATCACCGTGTTAATTAACTATTGGGAAAATGCTCAGATCATAGAAACAAGGGAGATGTGCCAAGGCGCTACTAAAATTGACGCTTTGATACGGTCACATTGACCGTAGGTATATAAAATGTACACGCTGGCGACGAACCGAACACGATCGATGATATAAATACAGTGTTTTAGTTTAGTGCTAGTGTTGAGTGACGATTAACAGTGTTAGATTGAGGGTGTGTGGAATGTTTAATGCGTGGGAGATCTTTATATTCACGAGGGGCGCCTGTAATTGTGTTGAAAAATGTACTAAAAGTGGCGACAGTATTCCCGTACTAATTTGCTATGATGGCATACCTCCTTGTTTCTATGATCTGAGGGAAAATGTTAGTGACGTAACTTCAAAATCGAATATATCCCAAACTAAACATTGACCACATTCATCCCACCACTTGTCCATAACAATACTTCCGCGATGTTGATCCAGTAACCGGATTCAGGCCGGAGCCGGATCCCGGCGGAACCGACCGGATTTCGGCGGATTTTAGACCGGTTACATTCGGATTTCGCCTCGATAGATACACGCGGTCCGGCGTCCATCCAGCGTGTATTTAACCGCATTTCTAAGCGTATCTTGTTAGAATTTCAAATTTGTTTGCATACGGATTAGAAATTTCAAGTTTGAACGTGATATTTTGATTTTGCATTAATGTTACGATATGAATTTTGAAATATATTTTCGTTGGTATAGGAAATATGTTTTGAATATTTAGTCTGTTTGTATTGCTTAGGTATAATTTTGTAGTTTATGTATGATGTCTCGTCAAATAATGCGGTTGGAATGGCTATACACATCGTCGCTTGAAATAATAATGTATGTTACAATTTTAGTTGAGATTCTTGAAATTATTAGCAATGATTTGTTGATATTTCATCGCGTTTAGTAACCCCTTTCCCACAGTCTGATGATGACCGTTAGAAAAACATAGTTAATGGCTTACTTTGGAATAATTTATGACGTTAGTCGTCTTTTTTGGAAAATATCACCCACTTTTCTTTGATATTTTCGGCTCCTAGTCTGAATATTAATATTTTATAGCAATCAATAGGTTCTCAAATTTTATGAGCTTTATCGGTAACTACTGTTTTGGAAAATACTCCACTGACATCATAACAGCTAGTGTTCCTTGTCTATGACATATTTTAATGAAATCTACATAAAAATGATAAATTCCATCCTCACACAAATTACCATTTAAAGTCCCCGTATTAGTGTCATTTCAATTAAATTTCATGTTCAACTTCAGAGGCCTCGTATTTCGATGGTGTCCACTTCAGAGCAAGTTCAAAGAAACCTTCCTTATCAGTCCCTAATGAGTAAGTATTATTAACTAACAGTCGCCCATGAGCTAAGCGCGACTCCGGAAGGGCTCAGGGCTGCGACAAACGGCCGCCGGCGTACACTAATTGTCTAAGTGCATAATGAACTTGTTGGCAACCCTAGAAGCCAACTTTGATATCAGAACTGCACACTGACGTTGACTTTGTTTTAATATCTTAGAGTTAAATTTTGTTTGACGAATTCTCTTGAACGGCAACCCTTAACGATGTATTTGCCAAGCGATTTTAAACTTTGTTTTGTTGGAATTAGAGTTGATCTTGGGTTGTGGGGAAAATTATATATTTATATTAAGGGGTATAATACAGTTGTCGCCACCCTCAGTCTTTCTGTATGTATGTGTCGCACTCCTATTGTCTCGTGGAGTTAATTAGAAAGTTGTGTCGCACAAAAATGGCGGAGTTCCAAAGAGATGTAACTTTGATAGTTAGATGCGAGAAAATATTTTTAAGTTTTTTGATTAAATTATTTTTCGAGGACTTATCGTTAGGTTCTGTGTAATTAGAGTTCGGAATAGATAGAGTATATTTACCTGAAGTTCAAGGAATTTATCTAGAGTGGATAATACTTCTCTGCCCTCTCTACCCTCTGAAATCTCGGAATAATAATTATGACGTTTTCATCCCTGAATCACGAATTATTAATTGGGCTTTCAATACATTACATAATAATTATAATTAAAATACTATAATTATTTTCCTGTACGTAACTAATGACAGTTTTACTACGAAACCCTTAAAATGTAAAATTCAAATTCTTCGAAATGATCATTTGTTACCAATGTACCTATTTAAAGTCCAATAAATAATTCGTGATTCTTAAATCCCAGAGTAAAAACGTCATGATTGTTATTGCTGGATTTCAGAGCGAGGTACCTATTATCCACTCTATGCTACTTACTTTCTTGAAGTTTAGGTAAATATACTCTACCTATTCCGAACTTTGGTAATTAGAAATGTGTTGAATTTGTAAATAAACAATAAAAGCAGTGCCAAATTATAACTACATAACTTTTTTTGTAATAATTCAGTAGCTTTCAATTTTAATTTGTATTCGCCTTTAGTTTCTTCTTACTGGTTTAAATTATTCACTCATATCTGACTATACAAAGACAAAGGTATTTATATTTTAAACATTTCTCTCTAATAATTAATTTGCGCACTTTGATACATACAGAGTACCTACCTATATGAATCACACTAATATTAGTGTACACTAATATAATATATGTGTGTTTGTAACTCCTTCACACTGAAATGGCTGAACGTATTTGGATGAAATTTGACGAAGAGGTAGCGTAGGACCTGGAAAAACACATAGGCTACTTTTCATCCTTTTTCACACACAACAAACAAAAAACTCTTAGCTTAATTGTAATATGTGTAATACTATAGACGACGCCAAATACGAGTATGTATGTTTTTATTTATGTTTCAATGAATCAGTAATAGTTCTCTGAAGCGCCAATTTCACAAACGAAGCCGCGGTTAAAAGTAATACTCAAAAACACAAACATCGGGTTATTTCTGTTAAAAGTTCCCTTTTAGTTAAAATTTAACCTCTGGAACGAATCTGCTAATATACTTCCAAAACAAAAATTATGCAGTTATTATATTATATTGTTCAACAAAAGACATTCCGAGAATCGAACGGACTGCCTTTAGCCTCACCGCTTCCAGAAATACACGAAACGGTTGCTCATTGTTTTGACATTTGACAAAACTCATTGTGCCGTCATGACAATACTTACTTTTATGACAAAACTCTACCTTGTACGGCGCGAAATAAAACTGTTTGATCCGAAAATGTAATTCTGTTTTTACAAACCGTTATTTTGGAAACAAACATATTTATTGCGGTTATGAAGACATTTTGTGTGTCTGTTTGTTTGTCGGTGTTTATTGGTTTATAAGTTTTTGTTCTTGTGTTGTTTTTTGCCATTTGTTTGATAATGTGGGTCGTTTGAAAGTAATTGTTCTTCGAAGGCGTATTTTTAGTTCGAGTTTTATGATGTCAACGATTATCGCAGTTACACGCGCGGCTTTGTTTACTGGAAACGATAGTTCTTATTTATGAAACTAATAACATCATTTTTCCAATACTCTCTAAGAATAAAAACAACGCCACATTACCGACTACAATCCAACAGATAATAAAACACCTACATATCCCACAGTTACTAATCTAAATAAAAAACACCCTACACCGTTCATTAGTTTATTAAAAAACCTATCTATAAATGAATTTTCGTTGTCACAATGCGAGCACTATGAAGATTGCCTGCGCGTAGGCACCACAATGGACCATTATCATTGGGAGGTCATTAACTGAGTGCATTCTTGGTGAAAGATAATAGATTCTGCAAAAGTAACGTATAGGATATAGGATGCAGGAAGGCCCGGTGACACTGTGGTAACTGTAGTTTAGGTTACCGGTTCAATATGTGTTGAAATGACTGCAATTTGTAGAAGGTTCTGGTGTCTTCAATGATGTTAGGCAGACTGTAGTGTGTTTGAAATAGAGTCCTGAAAATGCGTATATTTGTGACCGGTGCTTATTCCTTAACGACCGTTAATAGTGAACTAGTAGTATCTTAGCCAATACCTACTGAATTGTGTTCTATATTTTTCATCTTTTACAAGTGTTTTTTTTATTAGTAAAATTATCTTTACAGTTTTTATAGGAACTAAATGGATTTTTTGTTTAAACAACGCAGCAGATATGAATTGCATTTTTGTGCATTATCAAATTTTAACCAAAATGCGGCCTTGTGAATTAGTTACTATTAGAGATGAGTATTTTTAGGATGCGTAATTTGATGGCAGCTACATAATACGATAAGTTAAGCATAAAATTGATACTAACCGATGATCAACCTTAACTAACCGAAACAGAATAAACCCGTCCTTTAAAAAAACAAACCATAATGGTATGTCGGGTGAAGTGTCATGGGAAATTTGCGTAAATTAAAATAGGAAGATGGGGCGAATAGGCTTTAAGCCTATATTGTGCTCACCCCGCTTTTGTCACTATTCGGAGCTCAACGGCATTCGAAGACTAACTAGCTAATATTTGCCTCTCTTTCTTTTTTGAGAGGACAGAGCGAGATGGCGATATCCAGGTCATGTCTGCAGGCGGCTGCATTGTCGCGGTGTTGAGAAATAAGTAATTAGGTGCGATGTATCTTTGTGTGATATTTTTTTTATCATGTTATGTATTTTTCTTGTTGCGGTTTTAATTAATGGTGTCTATGTACTGCGTATGTTGGCTGGGGGAAGTTTTATTAGTTAGATGTAACGTGTGACTGATATTTTTAAAAGATAATTTTATGAAATATTTTTTTGTGAACTTAATATGACAAATTTTCTAAGGAAAAATGTTATTTATTTTAATAAAGTTTACGAAATATATTTGATATTACTATAAATGTTTCTGTACAATTTCATTAATTATGTATCCTTTGCTACTTGTAATTTGTTAATGTTCTAACAGACTGATAGTGCTCTATGGCTATGCTCAACTAATTATTATATACATAATCTGACTTTACAAAATGCTAATTGCCATTAGACTAAGGGCCGTAAGATCAATCGTAGCCTAAACCACAGAAGAGAGTTTAATCTCCCGTCTTTGATTGTTTGTTTGGGTTTTTGTATTAGAAAACAATCGAAGACGGGAGAACAACTCTCTTCCATGGTTTAAGCTACGATTGATCTTACGGCCCTAATCCTACCCAATTTAAGCTACGATTCATCTTACGGCCCTAATACTACCCAATTTACTTAGCTGCCAAATGGTAGGTATACAGACTATTGCCACCATTTTGAAAATATCTTGAAATCAATAAAATATTACCTGAATTGTTGACGGCAACTTAAAAATATTTTTATTTCAATATTTTTTTTCATTTCTTGTTACTGATTTTTTTTTGACAATAGATATAATCGTCAAATAATTAAGTAAATTATCTCAGCTGTTTTATGTTTAATGTTCTTTCGTATACCTAAGTGTTAATTTGTTGCTAAAATGTTTTTGTAAGTATAAATGAATTTTTTTTTATATTGCTAGAAGAGTAGGTATAATTTTTATTATATTGCCATAGTCAAAATAAACATAAAGCTTAAGCTGTCTTCAGACTACGCTATACTATACAGGGTAAAATTAAAACCAGTGCGGATATTTTAGGAGGTGAAAGTACTCATGAATATGATCAACTTTTATTATGGGACCGACACCGAAATATGAAAAAAAAAATCAGCTGTTCCATACATTTTGATCATGTTGTAGTGCATTTTTGTAGGGAACAGCTGATTATTTTTTTTTATATTTCAGTGTCGGTCCCATAATAAAAGTTGATCATATTCATGAGTACTTTCACCTCCTAAAATATCCGCACTGGTTTCAATTTTACCCTGCCTATAGCATTATAGCATATAGCTCATAGCACGACAATATCGCGCACCATACATTGTTATGGACACGTTCACACTGTGCTATACTATATAGTATGGCTTTGTATGGCGCGCTATAATATACAGGGTGGCAGGTTAGACAGTGGAAATATTTTAAGGGGTCATTGTACTCATCATTATAAACAACTTTTACTATGGGACCAATCCTGAAATCGCGAAAAAAAAATCAGCCGTTCCATACATTTATGTTAAATGTAGGTATGGAACAGCAGATTTTTTTTTCGCGTATTGTATAGCATACGCTATACTATATAGTATAGTATATACTATATAGTATAGCGTAGTCTGAAGACAGCTTTAGTTACAGATTACCTACTTAGTTCACAATTTACGCGCTGTGTCACTAGATGGCGTTAGTAGTAGGTACCTATCATAATGTCGACGTTTCGCTTTGTATTCGCGAGTGATTTTTTTGTAACTAGTTTCAAAGTGGCTATTCTGATTGTCCTGCGCAGCTATTTGTAAGTTACTTGTTCGGTACTATGCAGAAAATAATGATTATGTTTATGTGAATCAACTATAATTTCAAAATAAATATTGTTTTTCTAAGATAACTAAAACAGGCGAAGTGCGAGTCAGACTCGCGCACGAAGGGTTTCGCACCATTATCTATATAACATTAGTCACTAAGGGCCGTAAAATCAATCGTAGCTTAACCACGGAAGAAAGTTTAATCTCCCGTCTTCGATTGCTTTCTAATACAAAAAACCGGCCAAGTGCGAGTCGTACTCGCGCACCGAGGGTTTAAAGTGAAGAAATCTGGACCGCATAACTAAGTTTCTTTGTGAAGGAATTTTGATGATTTTGAAAAAACTGTACTAGTTAGGAACATCGTTTTATTTTTGGTGCCATATTTGGGTCAATTCCTATTAACTCTAATTATTTTAGATTTTTCGCCCCGCAAACTTCGGAGATAAGGGGGGGGGGGAATGGTATTTTTTTAGATTTTTTCATCATATGTTGAAAACTGTGAGACATAAAATAAAATATAAATATATTTTGAAATGTGCAGATCAAGACCTTTCATATGATATGTCATTTGACCTAGTAACCCCACTTTAAAATTTCGGACCCCCACTCCGGCCCCTTTTGCAATGAATATAAAAATATTTTTGGACTTTTTTCATTTGCAATAAAGTTGAACAATTATTCTTTATAACTGTTCCAAATTTCAAGTCGATAGCATAAGTAGTTGCTGAAATAAGCAGGTGTGACAGACAGACAGACAGACAGACAAACAGATAGACAGACAGACAGACGAAGTCGCACCATAAGGGTTCCTTTTTTACCATTTTGGTACGGAACCCTAAAAATCAAAGAAACAATCGAAGACGGGAGATTAAACTCTCTCCTGTGGTTTAAACTACGATTGATCTTACGGCCCTAAGTACATTATAAGCTGGCTTCTAACAGCCGTCACTGCTTAACGCGGTCTTCTAGCGACCACACGCTAAGAGCACCCCCTACTGGGGTACGGACCTCGGCTTAGGGCGTAGGTACCTATCCTATATCTACATACTTACATAATTAAATTTGTACGAAACCCTCGGCCGCGAGTCCTAGTCACACTTGTCTTGTCACTTGTCTGGTTTTTAATTAATGTGTCTATCCGTCTCCATAATTGGTTTTAAAATTGAAGACTATCTTTTACCGCTTAGATCGTCATACAAAAAATCTTTAAAGGTAATAAGGTTTTTGTGCTACTACCGTTAGATGTAAGAATCCTTAATACGAGTATTAGGTATTTATCTACATCACAAACAAACATTAAACTGCATTAAACACAGTAATTATCGTAATATTGTTTATTTTCCTCTCAAATGTCTGTTAAAGCAATTTAATTCTGCTAAGTAGGTAGGTACCTAATTGTTTTGACCATAAAAGGAAATAATTCATTTCCATTAGCCATTTCATTTTACGACTAAGCTGAATTACGAATACTTTGATAGCTAATAAAGTTTTAACAAAACGCGAACAAACTAAACTTTTCACTATAAAATATAGAAATTACTCACATTCAGACTTGTTATTATTTTATTATTAAACACTTCTTGGAAGTACCTACCTTTAGATCTTCGCTAAAACAAAAGACCATCCTGTATTTAATGAACCCCAACCAAAAATCGACTCTATCCTTCAAACTTAAAGTTGAAACTTCTTAAGCAGAAAACAGACTTAAATCTAAAAAGTGTATACAGGGTGATAGTGAAAAAGTCATTTTATGATTGTAGAATGTGTTTACGAGCGTAATCCTAGTTATTGGACTGTATAGTGTCGCCACAACCATTCCTATGAAACAAAGGGACAAAGCGTGTCCGATTCGCTCAGTAAAACGACAGTTTTACGACTATCTTATAAAGAATCGATTTAAAGTTAAATCTGTGAAAGGTTTTCTTGTGTTCCTGTTTTATGTGATATAATATATTATGTGCTTTACAGACCTGTGGCACTGTGACCATTCAGTCAAATGATTGAGTTTAAATTAAGTTTATCAGTGTGAGGATACTTATGTATGATTTACAGTCTATTAGCCGGGCTAACATGCGCGCCGCGACAAATTTCATCGACTGTTTTGTCTCGCTGTTACTCGTGCGAATATGAGACAAATGCACGATAAAAGCGTCGACAAAATTTTGTCGCACATACAAACATATTTAATTAAAAATTCATCCCCCGTGTTAAAAATAATTTGTTAATAATTTGATTTTAAAGAATCATAATTAATTAACAACCCTTTCTAGTTTTGCGACAGCTATGAATTCCTATACCTTGAAGCTAGTAAAATCAACAAAGAAACCATACACATAACCATGACATGAAATTCAAAAGACAACAACATTTCACATGTTGTTATAGTCCGCACAATCTAACTTAGCCGGATTGAAGTTAGCTCACCGACACATTTTGCGCATGTACAGTCGCTAAGAAAACAGTTAACAGTGGGCAATAAACTTTGGTATTTCACAAAAATATATTTTTTCAGTTAAAATATACATTATTAAGGTAATAATTCATGGCAAATATTTTAGGTCAATCAATAGGTAGATTACAATGATGCTATTTAGCAACAACTTTTTTTTATACTTACATTTTCAAAATTAATTAATACAATTGATGTTTATGTTTGCATAAAACCTTTATTCCTTTTTGGTTATGAATGGCGCTAAGGTCATGTAAACAAGTCATTTATAATCATAGAGGAATAAATTAATTTTGAAACGTTTAAAATACGTTGTTATTTTTTAAATTTATTTTTGTGAAATACCTTATTTGTAACTATAAATTGACCATCTAAAATAGTTGCCATTAATAAAGTAAGACCTTAGGATATAAGATGACTAACTTTTGCTTGGTTAAGTAGTTTCGTGCGAACTGTAAAACCATAGCCTACAGAGCAAGACACCATTGTTGAATTTTTACACAAATACAACACACACATACATAATAACGTACAATCCGAAGACGTGGTCAAGGTCAAAGCTCACATAGATAGACCAACCTATGAGTATTATAAGGGTGCAATGAAAATAAATTAAGTAGGTATACCTACTTACCTCAAGAATCATTACACCAACGAATAAATCCTTATTTTTATTGTTTAGCAGGAAAAAAAAAAATCATTTTTCCTACTTGGGAATTGGTTATAGGTATTATTTTCGTTCGTAATCCAAATTTGCTGCTTGTACCTACACTAATAAGATGACATACACTACATTTGCATGAAAACAGTTATGTTTAAATTCTACCGGTAAAAAAAAGCGATCCTACCAATATTATCTTGCCCTATTTATGTTCTTCTATCTATCCCACATCAGTCTTTATCTCTGTGTTAACTTCTGTTTTTCTATAATTTAAGTAGGTACTTCTTGAAAATCACCTATAGTAGGTACCTAAGCTACTTTTATCTTTTCTGTTGTATAAGCGACTTTGAAAACTTTAACGCGATGAGAAACGGCTGATTGACACATTCTATCTCCTGATTTAAAACTCTGAACGATGTAAAAGCAATATAAGATCATTAAGGCCACACTTAAAATGAAATAAGCTTCATAGCAGTATATAAGTTCTATTACCTACATCTAATACCAATAAAAGATTACGTCTTATTATGTTATGATACGAGGATTACCAACTACATAAACGTTAAGAACGAATCTCTGTTCGAATGTTCTCTTTAAACGTTTACCAGCTTATAAAAAATGTTTAATCGTTTATCCCTTAAAAGCTTATACGTTTTATTACTTCGAATATGTCGAGTTTTCGCACAAAAAAGGTGACATTCAAACGTTCACTCGTGGTCTATTTATATCAACCATTTATTTGGTACACAACCAAATTCCACAATACAAGTGTGTAAAGTATTCTATTACTACAGTTACATCATGCATTGAGCCGCATTCAGTCGCTGACATGGCTCCGAACAGCTGCACGCCTGTTCCGCGCCACGGCACGCCGCTCTATTGTTGCGACGGAAAGAGACCCACGCACACCCATTGTGTGACAGAACGAGACAACCATAGCGCCAGAGGAGGGGCGCAGGCTTTACTCGCCGGCCCCTCATTGGCCCGCGTCTCGCCGCCCAAAAACCCTACCCCCCGCGCTCCGATACCCACAAGGCCCCGATACCGACTCGCCAGTCTGCCGTCCGTCTTCGACGTGACACAATCACCTCCTCGTCTGTGCTCATTCACCGCTTTGTGCCATACATCACCATAGAGCTAATGCTGTAACAGAACTTACGAGTTAGTAATTTAAAGTTTAATCGCTATGTCGACTTTGAGTCATCACCCGTACGCGTTCTCCATGCACCCGGGCATGTTGCCAGAGTACCCTAGCGGACCACAACCGCTGCCGGCGACCTCGCCGCAGTCCGAGGGACACATTAAGAGACCCATGAATGCATTCATGGTGTGGTCCAGGCTGCAGAGGCGCCAGATCGCTAAAGACAACCCGAAAATGCACAACTCGGAGATCTCAAAGAGGCTCGGCGCCGAGTGGAAGCTGTTATCTGAGATGCAGAAACGGCCGTTCATCGATGAAGCTAAGAGGTTGAGAGCTCTGCACATGAAGGAGCACCCGGACTATAAGTACAGGCCCCGCAGGAAGCCCAAGCCCCCCACGCAGGGAGGAGCGCCCGGTGCCGGTGCCTTCCCCAGCTTCCCGCTGCCATACTTCGCCGGCCCGGCTCCTGGAGTGGGTCACCTGGACGCGCTGTCATACTCTGCGGTGCCACCGTACTTCCCACATCAGCTGGATCACCTGCAGTTCTCGAAGCTGATGGCGCCGACGGAGAAGTTGCCGACGGTGTCGTCATCAGCGGCGGCCGTGGTGTCGTCGTTCTACTCGTCACTGTACACATCGCCGGCGGCTCCTCCAAAACCCTTCCATTCGTCGCTGTTCCCTCAGTACGGAGCCGCACCCTCGTCGCCAGTGTCCCCCGTCACCCCCACACAGCACAGCCCGCATGATGACCAGCTGCGGCGGCCCGTCTCCGTCATATATTGAAGACCAACCTGCCTTCCTTGAAGGATGCCCATCCTTTGAGGTTCGGCAACCCCGCACGAGACGGATCCAGCAGTTTAAGTGAATCAGACTGTGAACATGAATCTAATGAACATTATTTATTTTCTAGAGTAACAATTGATGATGTTAAGTGATTATCATATCAAGTGACTTGTAAATATGTTAAGGTAGACCCGGGAGGGGGCGAATTGAGTTTAACTGTGATTTCTTTTGTTTTTGATGCGTCTATAAATATATAAGGTAAAGTAGCGCCGGTTCGTTAGTTATGTGAAGTGAGATTGGTACCAAAAAGAGATTATTTTCTATAGGTGTCTCATGTAGCCGAATAGTTAAGTCGTGTATTGGCAACCCTGTAATTTGTTTTAGTAATAACATAACGTCATTTTGTTGAGTTATTTGTTTCATAACCGTGTCTTCAGGGTTGTCCTCGCTTTATTTTTTCCATGTATAATTTATTTATTGGTTCCAACAGTAGATGTAAATTTAAGAACTAGTTGTGTTAATCTTAAGTCATTAGTACATCTCAAAATGTATATAATAGTGTATTAATTGAATTATCGATGTCAGTACCAACGATGTATTATAGTATTTGAGAAAATAACTTTGTTAAATGCCATACAAAATAAACTAAATTGTTTTTATTTTACTTTATCGTTTTAATTGACACCCTTTTAATTTTGTTTGACGCGTTAAGAGGTTCGGAATGAAATTGATTGAATTAACATTCACTTAAGTGGTTAAGTAGTTGAAGAGTCATTGACTTTGATGATGAATTAACTGTATTGGATGAAAAGATAGACAGACGCACATTCGGAATTCCAACAGAACTTTCAAATGATCAAAATAACCTTCATCGTTAATTTCTCCACTTTTTAATTTATTCAGATTTTGTTATTTATTTCAAATTCCATACGCGTTTAGATTTATTTTAATAACTGATGATTATGTCATCAGTTATTTTGACAGATTTAGTGTTAATTATGGTTGCTCCGACTTCCGGGCACAGAGCGACTCTTTGAACTTTAATGTCGTTATATAATTAAATGACATTCAGTTCCTATTAACGAATAATTGGTATCAACATGATTTAATTTTGATTATGTTTTCGTATAATAATTTGGTTGTTGTTGGCGTTTCATTCAATTAGGCTTTTAGAGTTAGATGTTAATAGTATAATGAATATATTGAATGAATATAGGTACCTATTAGCTATTAAATAAACTTTGATCATTTGTTTTTATAAGAACATGACAACTCTATGTTTGTATAACAATAAGATATATGATATACATATATAGATACACACATAGATAGAGAAGTTAAATAAACTCAATCAATTACCTATTATTAAAGTTCTGATAACATGTAGTATCTATCTAGGTAGGTACCTAATAAAATGTACATTTTTAATTGTTATTTTACTACTAACTATTAATATACTAGTCCTTTAATTAAAATTTAATATGATATTAAAGCCATGGCTAAACACCAACAGTTAAATAAAAGGTTCTGTTAAAAAGTTTACAGTCCGAGTTTCAACTCCCGACGGAAACTTACAAACTTATCGTTAGTTTTAACTATAGTTTAGTTACTTACAATATTTATTAAATAATTATGTACTGCAGTAATAAAAGCTTTATTTTCATGTTCATTAGGTTTTGTGTAATGTCAAAAAAAATACAGATTTTGGTAATGTTTTTCATTACAATGTACCTACCTACCTACAGCATGTTTCGATTTCAACAAAGGTGTCACAATTATTTAACTCATGGGCTGTCTTCAAAAACTTAATCTATTGATTAATTACTGTAATTAGGTGGGTTAACAAATTATAACATTAAAATTAATTAATTTCTAATTTAATTATTAATAAGTTAATTTAGTTTTCGTTTTTAATAACTTCCTTAATAGTCGTTGATGTAGGCTGATTCTGCATATGGCATTGACTTAGCAAAAAATATACTCTTTTAAAACATTTTTTTTCAAGAATGTAGGTTATTACCTACCTATGTTTTTAGCCGTTTTTTTTTGCCACAATATTCTAGTGTAAGAGAGAGATGGAGAATATAGGATGAAAAGCACCAGTAGGTCATGGTGGTTTTAACACTTCATACTACCTATGAACCAAGACGTCTTACGAAAACCGTTCTAAAAAAACCTGTAGACTTAAGATACTACAACGTATAGATAGGTAAACCATAAGGATTATATTAATTACAGTTAGGTATTTAGGTACTCCTACTCATTACATCTAATAATATAAAAAAATATGTTTGTTTGTTAGTTATGCATTCGCGCATCGTTCGTCCGATTGACTTGAAACTTTGTACAGTAATTGTTGTGTACGCAAAGGTTTCTAACAAAAGAAATTAAAAAACCGGACAAGTGCGAGTACGACTCATGCTCTAAGAGTTCTGTACATAATATAAGTTTTGTAATCGCAAAAAACATATTTTTTAAGATCATTGTCGATTTTTGGATTTTTACAGCTTCAAGACACCAAAACCTTTCAACTTAATACCTCCATGCATTTTGAAAAAAAGGGTCTTGAGTTCTTGACAGATAAATAGACCGACCACGAAGTAACCCTATAAGGGTTAATTTTTTCCTTTCGACGTACGGAACCCTAAAAATGGGCATTGCAAGATGCCGGGCACAGCTAGTATACTATAAAATAAACCTACATATATGTACATGTGTGTATATGTACCTACCTTATATACACACACCAGGTGTCATTGAACTGCATAATTAATCATGATTAGGTATATTTATTTTAGTCATTCAATATTATTTTAAAGAAGGTTTTTAACATGTACGAACCAGCTTTGGGTTTTTTCGACAATACCGAAATTATTTTTCGGTAAAGATCACACAATAAGATTAATATCTATACAAAGGCAAATACTTATGTCATATTTTATGCTGTCGCGAGTTTTTTTATAGAGTGCACTCTATCATATAGAGTATGATATAGGTAGGTAGGTACATAAAACAAGTTGTTCCATTGTTTCCAATAAAAAAAACCGTCTGATAAAAAAAATATTACTTAGGTAATAATAGGTAAACAGGGTGGCAGGTTAGTCAGTGGAAATATTTTAAGGGGTCATTGTACTCATCATTATGAACAACTTTTAATATGGGACCAACCCTGAAATCGCGAAAAAAAATCAGCTGTTCCATACATTTATATGTTCACATAACTCAACAAAATGTATGGAATAGCTGATTTTTTTTTCGCGATTTCAGGGTTTGTCCCATAGTAAAAGTTGTTCATAATGATGAGTACAATGACCCCTTAAAATATACACATCACATTTTAGTTATGTACACTCGACGCCATTTACGGTCGACCACTTTTCACCCTTATGTTCTTAGTAATAAGGGCGTAAAGTGGTCGACCGTAAATGGCGTCGAGTGTACCTATGCCTAAATAGCATCAAACTTTTAACATAATAGATATCTAATAGCTCTTTTATTTCAAAGTAGGTAATAGGTCACAGAGTTAAAAACTGTAAATAAGGTATAAGAAGTGTTAAAACATCTCTTTCCGCGACTGTACGAGTCAATTCGTGAATGAAAGGTCAACCACATGCTCGACAATTAACATGAGCGACTGTTGATTTATTACTTTAATACAATATTGATTACACACCATAAAATAATGTGCCTAAATGCTCATAAGATATGTAATTTTCATATAATAAGAATTTGTTAGATGCGGACATTTTTTATTTGCTCCACACCACCCGCTAGATGGCGTCACACCCTACCATTAACAAAAATTCCTTCAACAAATTTCCCTTAACGTAGCAACTTAGAAAATGGATATAATTATGTACAAACTTATCTAAGCATTTATAAACTATACTTAATAACAAACAAAAGAAGCCCAGATATTCTACTTCAAGTTTTCAAAATCAATTTTAACCCATACCCAAGAAATAATACCTCCTAACTAACAAATAATATTCACAGACACAGATATAGACCAGACAGCACAGCTATAGCCACTATATCCAGATTAGTTTAGTATCTGTACAGAAGTTAGGGTCCATTCTGTCCCCCAACCCTTCGATTGTGTGTTTAAAACAGGGTTTTCAATTTAATAATTAGGAAGGAACCCTTTTATGTGCGGGGGTGTTTTTCAAATCAATTGTTTTATTTTATACCGTTCTCAGCTTGCTGTGGAGCTGTTAAGTTAGCGGGGGAGTGTAGAAGGATAATTTCATAGTACATAGTACTAGAGTTTTGCCCGCGACTCCGTCCGCGTGGACTACAATACGCTAGTGGCCTACTATTAAAAAAGTACAAATAAATTATTTTATTTCAAAGAAGGAATAGGCACAACAAAAAAGTAAAAGCAAAAATAATAATTTATCACAAAATGGAAAACATAGACGCATTTAAAGTTTTTGGAGGGAGTATCGCTCCGTCTTTGTCGTGCGAAGCGGACGTAGGTGGTGTTACGTCACTAGTAGGTAGTGCCGTCCGTGTCTAGCAAATCATTTTAAAACGCTTATAACTTTGCTAATTTTGTAGATGTTTCATCGGTTTTTTTGGTGTTAATTGTCTTTTTTCAAATAGTTTACAGATTCACAATAAAAAAAAGTAGTTAACATCCCTATGAGATGACCTCAGTAGTGTAGGGTGGCTAGTACTACCAAGAGATTAAGCTGTATCTCTGGTTTATCCCACCGGAATTAGATGAAACGTGGCTTAGATTTTAAGTTGGACCTCAAGCAATCGAACTGTGAAAACCGCATTAACTCCATTCAGTATTTTTTGTGTGATCCGCGCACAAACAGACAAACAGATAAACCTGTCCCGTCTGTTTTTTCTGGAATATCTTAAATGTACAGAAACGGCTTTTTGACAATTTTATAATAGTATAGATGCGTGGGAGGTAACTAATTAATGAAGGCATCTGTACATGATATATTTCTTCATAACATAGCATGACAAGACTCTAATTCAAAATAAAAAAATCTAGACAGACTATACACAGCTAGAAAAAAATTACAAAAATCTATACTGTCATAAAAAATCAGTCAGGACCATAAAGACCCATAAAAATTGTTTTTATTTTTTGTCTGTTTGTGCGCGCATCACGCAAAAAGCACTGAACAATTTTGATGTGGTTTTCACAGTTCGATAGCTTGAAGTCCAACTTAAAATCTAAGCTAGGTACGTTTCATCTAATTCCGGTGGTATAAACCAAGACACAGCTTGACCTCTTGGTAGTACTAGCCACCCTACACTACGGAGGTCATTTAAAACTGGTATTTTTATTTTAGTCCACACGGACAGAGTCGCGGGCAAAAGTTCAGTTATACAAATATTTCTACTGCTGATTTTATGGCCATAAATCGAAAGGAATCCAACGACTTTTGAATTAATCATTAGTTTGGTAGGTCATTGTTTATACTTACGGTCCTTAAAGGGTTTCGGCAATTTCGCTGTCGAATTCGTCAAGTGGATTTGTCTGTCGAAAGTAAATTAATTTGTCAATTAATGAAGATCTTGTGTTAATTTGATATTTAAGGAGTTGAAAGAAGGTTAAGTTTTGTTTTATGAAGATTATTCATATTTATTGTTTTGTTAATTAATAATAATAATTAGGTAGGTACCTATATTGATGTTATAAAGTGCGTATTAGTGTACATTCTTAATTATTTGACTGGATTGTTGGTAGATTTATGTTTAGTTTCGTCTATAGATAAATAGCTTACTTTCAAATATTTTGATTTCGTAAAATTAAAGCAATTTAATATTAATATACCTAATAAACAAAGTCGAAAAAACCTTTTATATTCAACATCATTCTCCATAAACCTTGCATTATAATTGGTCGTTCGCCGACACAAAATACCCAATAATATTCAAATTTTCAAAAATGGAATCACGAATTAAGCCAGAGTGTTGCTAGCATTCGAGCATTTTCTCCCGTTCGAGTGTGCCCCATTTTCCCCATTCCCAGCGCGGGTATTGTAGTGAAAATATATTTTGTATGGAGACGGCATCACAATGCGAAGTCCGTGTTATTTATTTAGATGTATTTCATTGTGCGGACCGGAGTTCGATTCCGGCGTACTGCCAGACGGGAGGCAATCGAGTCAGGACCACTGTGCCCGTACAGGTAACGGATTGGCAAATAATTGAAATCTAGCCCCTGCTATTGTTAGAAAAATCTAACGAAAAATGTATTTGTGCGTTTGACTTGAAGTAGGTAACTTGGGAAGACGGAGCACCATGTATTATGAGATTAATGCGTGATAAACTGATGTATAATATAATCCTACGTAGGCATTTCTAAATCAGACAAAGAAAAAATAGTAGTAGGTACCTACCTACCTACTTAAAAGTAAGATAAAAGAGAAAAACGTGTAAATACAAGATATTTGTAGTTTGCTTATTTTACTAATTGTGAGATTTAATCTAATATTTGAACTCAAACCTATAACAAAGCTTATCAAAAATGATTTGCGTCAAAACATAAAACTTCGATTTTAATGCAAATTAAATCAGCTAAAATTTTAAAAGCACAAACTCAATTATTACTCATTAACTACACCAGACACACACAAAAAAATATAATTCCATAACCAATAATATTCAATCTATATCATCAATCACCAATCACGCTTGACGTCACAGTTCCATAAAAACCAAACAGTACTATACCATTTCAAAATAATTCGCAAACATTTCACTTGTCAATGCCACAAACAAAACGTCGTCAAGACAAAGCCTTTGATGGCCAGTGTTGCCAGTTATAAAATAAACTGCAATAATGGCCGTTTCTCGATCGTGATTCGAAAATTTCTCGCGTCGATACCTATTGAAAGTGATAAATGATATTTATATGTACAATGGCGTTGTCAAGATTAATTAAAGTTAGTGTTGCTTAAATAGTTAGTTAAGCAAAGACCGGGTAGCTTTTTGTGTTCTATCAAAGGAGGTTGTATAGTGCTAAGTTCTTTGTGTCCGTTGCCTTGTGGGTAGGTATTTGTTTAAAATTGTTCACTTTGTGGCTAATCGTGTTATGAAATCTTTGCTTTTTGTATAGGTTTTACTTAATGTATGTATTCAGATTTGTTGGTATATTGATTGAGCAATTCCTTATTCTTTTATTGAAGTTTGTAAGGCAGTCTTTAAATTGACATAAAGTTGTAACGGTTAAAAAGATTATTAAAACTTCTTACTACGTATTGAAAATGTGTGGACATAGTTACTTCAGGGTTATATTTAAATATTAGTTATTTCTTTGATGAAAAGGTCAACTCTAGTAACGAAGTAGGTATTACTGTATTTAAAATTGAACATACTTACATAACTTTTACTCTTTTCGAAAAAAACTTTAATTAGTCTAATAATTTCAGACGATTGGTGTCGAACTGCTGCCGTGCGGTAGTCGTATGATAGCTGCTTAGAGCATATTTTCGAGTAAATCGGTTTCTTCTAGGCAACCGTGCTCCATCGTAGACCACATCATTGCTTAACATCAGGTGAGATGGCAATCAAACCCAAGCCAAAAAAACCGGGCAAGAGCGTGTCGAACCACGCACAGTCTAGGGTTCCGTAGGAATAAGTATTTCAGTCTTCCAACTGCAAACATAAGTTTGTATTTCCTAATATTTAATGAAATACAAAGTTATTTTTGCGGTCAAAACTGCAAATAGTCAATATTTAAAAAAGGTATTGACGTATCTTGTTCAAACCAATTTTAATCGAGAGTATTTATTAGATTCCATAAGCTTGAATTTTTTCAGATTTATTGATAACGCGGTTGGAAAGTTACAGGGGGGGGGGGGACATTGTTAAGGAATTTCGAAGCTTCTAGTTCACTAAATATGCACTTAAATAAAGAAGTAATCCAACAATACCCCACATGAAGGGGTGCTTTTTATAATTTCGCTACAGGTTTTTATAGCGGCTTACAGAAGACATCTACCTGTGAAGTTTCATACATATTGGTTATGAACTGTAGATTTTACGGGTCCGTGGCTTAGGCCCCCAGTGGTCGAGGCACCTGTGGCCTACGCCCCCGATTCGATTAATTTAATTCAAAGTAATTTTTGATCAAATGTACATTCAGGGACAATTTTTTTTTACAAAAATAATAAATGTAAGGTAATGTAAGGTATATTGATTGTCGAAACTATTATTATAAAGAGAAAAGATTTGGTTTTTTGTATGTTTGTATGTATGCTTGTAATGGATAGGTAAAGTCGAAAACTACTGAACCGATTTTAAAAATTCTTTCATTTATAGAAAGCTACATTATTACCAAGTAACAAGACTATATTTTATTGTCAAAAAAAGAAGTAGAAATCCTTACAAAAGTACAATAATGTAACCCAAGGTATCAAAAAATTGCCTTTAAAAGTCATTATTTTGACGTACCTACGGTGCTAAAACTATTGATGATACATAAAATAATGTACTGCCTGTTTATAGTACTCATCATCACCAATAAAAAAGTCCGCGAGGCTATATGTTTAAATATTATAGTTAAGTCAGAATAACGGCTTTTTGTTCAAATGAGTCGATCAAAGCACGAGTAGAATGGAAAGATGATGACATTCGTATCATGATATTAACCCATATCCAAATAAATAGTTTCATAATTAAGGTTGATTATGTACCTACACGTAAATTACTCTTTAAATTATTCGAATCAGACCTTTCGTTTAGAAGTTACTACGGGTAAAAAAATACTAAAAGTAAGAAAATACTTTATCGTAGGTATGGTGAAATACATACATACATAATAGACTGCTAAAATCATTACCCTTCCTTTTGGCTTTGCCGAAGTCAGGTAAAAATACTTTATTATTATGGTGAAACACTTTTCTCGTTTACTATACTAAGTGAAAAAGCAGAAAAATAAAACGATATAAAATCAATCGAATCGGGGGCGTCGGCCACAGGTGCCTCGACCACTGGGGGCCTAAGCCACGGACCCGATTTTACGAGGGTGTGACAGACGGACAGACAGACAGACAGACAGACAGACAGACAGACGGACATGACGAAACTATAAGGGTTCCTAGTTTTACTACGGAACCCTAAAAAAACAACCTCGACATTCTAGAACTACAAAAACTACTTTTCATACATACATTTCCAAATGAAAAAAACGCAAAAAGAAAAACAATCCACGAAACCATTTGCACTACTAATACCACAAATAAAAAAGAAACGAGGACGCATTAACATTATTTTCCGAGAAAACGAACACACGAGCGACGGGATTACTCCCCCTACGTACAAGAGAGAAATAAAAATAAAATACCTATTGAAAGTACATACAAATAAGGCATACGTTATATTGTATGGCAACCCTTATTTCGAGACTTGTGCTTTGAATATAATGCCATCGATTTTCTTGTAAGACGCGAGACATGTTTGATTTTTTGTCACACGAATGCGTAATGAAATTGAAGTGCTTGGTTGATATTTTGATGGGATATTGTGATAATGGTTGTGTTGTGTGTAAAGATTGTCTTTATTGTAGTTTTATTCGTTTATTTATCTTCTATTGTTACTACACTACTCCATTACGTCGTCGACGCTACGTACGACGTACAAGTGACAACGCAACGAAGTAGTGAAGTGTGAAATAACGCAACGCATCGCAGCGCAACGTAGCAGTGTGGCTTCGATGTAAAACGCATAATAATTTTATGGATTAAAAGAGAAGAGAAGAGAAAAGAGAAGAGAGGTAGGGCACAGCGGTATATTTACCTCGCTCAAATCTGCAGCAGCCCGACTGGGGAATTAACTCCTTCTTACAGAATACCACAACCAAATGACGTTGGCACAGTGAATCCTCATTAAAGAGTCGGCAACATGCAAGTGATACTCGATGTTTACATACCTTCAGGCGGGCTGTACCTATAACTGTAGTTAGCCAGCATCGTCATTTAAAAAAAAAGGCAAATGTTTTTGTATTAAGGTATCACTAAACTTGTAGCAATGTCTAAAAATAAGTACCTACAGAAAACAATCAAATGCAAATTAAAATCAAGAGCAAATATTATAACATAAAACATCAAGGCAATGAAAGTTCAATTAAAATGCATTCTTCAATCAACATTTAGACTAACCTCAATAAAAAATTCATTGAGCGCAACAAAAAGCTTTTGTCACCACCAACGATTAAACTGTCGCGAATCGCATTAGTGCCGCAAATGTGTCGCAATGAAAAATCGCAGTCGTATCATTGTGTAGTAGGTACAATTATAATAATAAAAAGTGTACCAAACGCTTCCCTTACTAACTTTTGACAAACAAAAATAACCCTAAAAGTGTTTGTTGTAAAACTCACCAACCTTTTACGTGCTACCAAAAACTAGCATGTCATCCACATATGTAAATTTGAACTTTGTCTTCAATTTCGTTGGGTTCAAATTCGTGTGTGTTTCCTTTTTTCGGCTGCTGACCTTTGTATATGAATAAATTAATTTGTAGTGAGGACCATTGTGCTATAGTTTCTATTATTGGACGATGTTAATTGTTAAAGTTCTCGCCTGACAGTTACGCGTTGGGTTAATGGGTATGCGGTGTTTCAATGGTTATTTATCCTATTGTAACAATGTTTTAGGATGAATTGTATTCACAATATTCGGGTCTAGAATGTTACGAACTTCATTTAGGAGTAAGTTTAAGTGAGTGACTGACCCGGAGTCATTTTGTTTCTGAAAAGCACTTACGTGAATTATAATGGCAGTTATTATTGCGATTAATACAATGGTGTTGTTGTAATCTATATTGTTTGGATCAGCAATTAAATTCGTAAATGTGTTTGATTTGAAGTTTTAATTGTTTTATTTTGCGTTTATATTAGCTGAGTCACGATTAATTTATGAGCTTTATTTAATTGTGGTAACGTTTAATTTGTTCGTGTACTCAATATCTTTGTTATTGACCTATACCACAGATTACTACCTATACTTGTGTTAGTCTACTTGTTTTGTTTTAATACTTCTAAAGATGTTATTGCCATCTACATGGGCATCTCTCTTAGTTCTCCTTGGTTGTGTAACTTTGGTCAAAGCTGCTTTATAGACAAAAATTAAATTACGATCACTTCTAGGACATTTTATAAGTCTCTTACTAATTTAACAAATATTCTCCGAATAAGGTTTGTCTTATTACCGTGGAAATACATAATATATACTTATTGGCTTATTATTTTTCCAGTTCTTTGACGAGAAAAGATAAAACCAACATAAATTTTATTGTTGCCAATTCGAAAGACTTTTTTATTAGCTTAGCTTAACTCAGTAGCAATAAAATATCGTTTATTTTCTTTCAGTTTGTCACATAATGCATCTTCCTCAATACAAAAGAATAGAATTAGAAAATTTAAAGCAACAATAGCCAATAGATACATTAGGAACAGCAACACTTACCATTGTTGATTCGAATAAATATTCATAATTATCACTAATGATGGCACCAACAATGTATTCTATTCATACATCTGAACCAGGATCAGGATGTGTGACGTCACACGTGTCCACATCGCCATAAACGTCACCACCGTGTCTTGTATGATTTATCTTTTCAACAATCATTTTTACAACGTTTCCCCTCTTCCCCCCTTTGCTGTGATTAATGATGGATGAATTCCTGAATAATTACCAAGACTTTTAATATTCAAGTGATTTCGTAACATCTCTAGCAAGGTAATTTCTACTCTGTACCTTTGTGTTAGATTCGCTTTTCGATTAAGATATTTAGATGACCCTTCAGAAGATGCTTGGTTACGAAATGTTTTTTGTGATTGCTGTTATAGAAAGTGATTTTGTGTTGTAAATTGTGGGTCATAAAGTTTGTATTTGCTGGGCACGGTCGAGAATAACCAACAAAAAACGTGAATACCATTCAATGCAAATCTCACTCGAGTTTTAAGGGTAGTGTGCGTAATTTGTTATAATTGTCCCCCCATACTCATGTTTGTTCGCATGTGGCATTTTTATTGCGAATTAGTCGCAATCATTAATTTTGTTTTTCTTTTTTAAAAAGTTAATATATCGAGTACTCTTATTGTGGTAAATATAATTAGAATGATTTTTATGATCGTTCATTGTGCGGTTCATGAATGCTAGCTATCGTTTACAATGAGTTTTATTGTTAATTGTTTAGTGGCAGTTTGTATGAAATATGAGGTATTTTTGCTGTAGTATGTAGGTATTGTATCCGTTGTTAGTGCTGAAGTATTTGATTGTAATTTAGAATTATTATTTTCTTATTAAAGTTTGTAAGTAATATTTTCTTGGGTAAGATTTTCTTTTGTTTTGATTGCGCCAGTAGGTATTGACTGCATAATTTGCTTCGTACCTATTTATTTATTTTTCAGTAAATCATCCTTTTTTTCTAGCTTAGTGATTACGGACTACCTGCTGCTTTATTTTCTATAAAAGAGATATAATTACTTATGTTTGATTCCGAATTGCGGATTCTTTCCCAAACATATTATTATATTTCCTTCTGCTAAAACACATTACAAATAATTTCCAGTTCTTTTATCTAATTGCGAGCATCCCTTTCCTCTCGAGAACCGGATAAGTACCACCGCTTCTTTTCGCTCGGTTGGACCTCTACAGACCTCTAATATACGTTGTATATCTTTTTAATAATATAATAAATACATGAATGATACCCGGTCAGGAACAAAGGGAGCCAACAATAACGATACCTATGTGTGTCCGCTTCAAAATTCAATGGTTTTTCGAGTGTTCTCGTTTGGTGCGCATTGTGTTCTGTAAGCGATATTGTGAATTAAATTATGAATTTTTGAAGTGTGTGTTTTCTGTTACGGGTTGAGGAGGGAGCTGGTGTGCCAGTATGGGTTCGTTTTAAAAATAGCGATGTTGTTTTAAAATGTTGGTAGAGTGCATTTCACATAACAGTTTCCTTCATCGCTATGTTGTCACTCTGTCTGTAATGCCTGAGATAATAGGTGAACGAGAGTTGGTGCTGAAAAACTTCAAACACCGTTAAAAACATTGTAACATATTGACATTCAGAGGGGCCAATAAAACGTTGAAAGGAATTCTTATGTGAAACTCACTATTTATTTATTTATTTATTTATTTATTTAAGGACTGCCAACGAATAGTACATTAAATTGATGAATAATTAAAATATGATCAATAAATTTTACGTAACGTACATTCAATTATAGGCAATCACAACTTACATAACATAACAAATCGAGTAGACATGCAAAATACAAGTAAATTATACATTCAAAATAAACACAAATAACACAATTATAACAATACATAAAACAAAATTTGATAAGCATAATATTCAAAAAATTAATATAGCAAAATCTAGTACATCATCATAATTAAATTCATTACATAATTGAAATAGATTAAAAATAAATCCATGAAAGAAAATTAAGCAAATAGAAGATAGAAGAATTTTAGTATTCAAATATCCTGTTTAAAAAAATTATTATTTAATTTGTTTTTAAAACTCAGGTCTATAGAATTCTGTTGATATCATTGACTGATGATTGGGTCAGGCTAGGCTTGCGTTTGGTTTATCGAGTTCTTTTGAAAAAAGCTGACTGATCCGGAGCTGTTCCGTTCACTTAGGTATAGGTACACTCGACACCATTAACGGTCGACCACTTTTCACCTTTATGTTCTTAGTAATAAGGGCGGAAAGTGGTCGACCGTCAATGGCGTCGAGTGTACCTGCAGGAGAGGAAAAGTATAGGATAGGTCAGTTATGAGCACAGATCGCGCATGTACATTTTCGGCGCAATAGACAATAGGCCGTTGACAATACGTAATAGAGAAGAGTCCAATAGACGACGAGCATTGACTGACGTACCAATCGCGTGCAGCCTTGGAGCCCCCCGTCTTCTTCATTCCGCCCAAGAAATCGAAAAATCTGCTAATGCGCAGGTGACGTTTGTGATCATGACATGGTGCTGGTACTTATACTAATGAGTTAGATTAGAAGATTAGTTTAATTGAAGTTTCTCAGCATATAATTATTAGTAAATCTACTAAACTTTAACCAGATAGTAACATTAGTGCAGTTAAAAATATTTTGTTCAACCTTATCACGGGGTCTCATCAGGAACAAAGTAACATTTGTTGAAATAACTCATAATAGATGGCGTTATATGTATCAATTTGTTATTGAAGTTTGTGTAAAATTGGGAACATGAAAAAATACATCATAAAAAATATTTGTTGAAATTTTGAAAAATGCTCTAAGCACGGAAAAATGTATAGCCCGAAGATAGCCCGCGCTAAATCGGTCACATTTCTTTGTATGAGATGAGGCATCTGTACGTATAGTATTATATTATCTGTGATCTTATCAAAGTCTCAAATCTTTTCATTCACCTCCTCATCACGCGTACTGAATCCTTTTTTAAAACTGCCACATAAAGCCTTACATACACGAGTAGGTACATAGGTTCGTTATTCAGTGGCACTCGAGCGGGACACTTGGCGACAAGTCGCTCGTGAACAATTTGCGGTGTGCCCCCCTCCATGGGTCGTTAGCGTGATGTTATGCGAGGTAATGAGGCCACTTCGGTTAGGCATGAAATGGTCTAGAATGTGGCCGATGACTTAAGGTTGACTGGAGTAGATGTATCTGCGAAGATAGAATTGATAAATTTTCCTTGATTATGGATTGGAAGGAAAATACTGTTTTAGTATCAAAAATAATCATTCAATCAGTTTCACAGAGTAAAAATACTCACCGAAAATAAAACAGTTATGGGTAAAAATATTGACACGTGGGAAGGACACCATGTTCGTGTACATTACATACACAAAAACCGTTCCATTTATCAGTAAAACCAAAACGACGCGACAGTTCAAACCAGTAACAGCACGAGTCCTATCTATAGAACTAACCCCTAACAAAGAAGATAAAACACGCTATTTAATCATAAGCTATCGACCAGTATCAATTATATGGTGGCAAATACAATTAAGCAAATAAACAGACATTCGCATATTGAAGCTGACAACGGAGGGGCCCACGATTCTTATGCAAATGACCCAACAAGGGGGCCCGCTTGTGAGAATTGCAATAAAAATGATGGCACGCCGAATTGATCTTTCTGCGTTGTTTTGAAATTACTTGTGTTAATGATCATTTTTATGGTTATTTGTATGTCTTCTTATAGGGGAAGTGTTAATGCAATTGATATTAATGGTTTTGATTCAATAATTATGTTGTTAATATTTTTGTAAATGAAAATACTTATCAGTCTTTTGAGATATCTTTTACAGCTTGTGTTCTTTTATAGTTCGCGTGGTTGATCATCAATTGTTCATAAAGAGAACTGGAAATGTCCTTATTTAATTTGAATCTATTTGATTAATTATATTTCAACATACCTACTAGCTATTGCAAATGGCTTACATAACCATAGCTTGATAGAAGACTATTTTAGCATTCATCTACCATCTGTGGTACATTAATGTAAGGCTCTTTTCCAATAATTTACACTTCTATTAAGTCAAGAAAACATAGTTGCAGTAGCTAATTATGTTCCAAATCAAAGCGTTCAGTTTATTGTAAGGTCTCCTCAACACTTGCCATTTGCGAACTGCATTAATTCAAGATCACGTTCATGGAATCGTGGAAACACATGTGTGGTTGATTAGGTTTCCTGAGTGGAACTTAATAGGAAATGTGAAATTGAATGCTTAGAACTAAGTTAGCCCGATTCTGTGGGTACATAGCTGTTGGTTGATTGATAATTTTGTACTAAAGGAACAAAGGTAAACAAGACAAACAAAGGTTATCAAGGCAGAAATTAAATTGTTTTTTTTGTTATATGTGTCGACGAAATGAAATTTTATTGGTTGTTGGTCTCAAAATATTCGTAAATGGACATAAAACAGCTGCTACTATTCTAAAAATCCGTGATCACAGCGTGACACTAGTCTGCAAACAAAATACACACTCATGGTCCATCAGACGGAAACTTAGCTCATCCAAACAATTCAGGGATATCACAATGCTGATCCTAATCGAGGCTCACACCCTAACAATCTCCAACTATGCATTAAACGGTTCTGTACCCAGGAGACTGGACGGGCGTGACTAGCCCGTTTATCCCTAAAATCCGAGAGCTATGCAAAAAGGGTCGTTCTGAAGATTGATTGTTTAACAGTTATATCCAGCTATAGTTGAGTTTTTTAAAAGCCTGGTCAGTGAGTTCGATTTACATTTTAAGTGGGTGTTGGACGGGGTTTGTAAAGTCATTGTTGTTTTGCAAGTGTGGAAAAGTTTGTATAAAGTGCCGAGAGTAAGAAGTGTTATTCATATACTTCTAAAAATGTCGTGACTAAAATAAAAGATTTCATCTTTATTATATAGCTCTACTAACTTTTAAGCTCGTGGACAATAATTTCACTCTCTGGCTTCTAAAGATTCTAGCCTACCATCGAATGTCTAAATACTTTAGCGAAATTTCTTTCTGCGTACAAAATGTGTCAAACTTTTGTTTTCTATGCAAAATGACTAGTACCTATTTTGTAATAAGTGAGTTTGAAAAATTGAAATGTCAACTGAAAGAAACGATCGCCGTTTCTTTCAGTTGACATTTCAATTTTTCAACAACCTGGCTTTTAACAAAGTGGTTTGTTAAAGATTACAAAACTATACTCAAAGGTACTATTGTCGTCAAAAATATTGTGTCCTTTGTACTAACTACAAATGAGGTATACACGAACTGAAAAATCCACAAATATTATTCAGAAAAGCTAAACGCGGATGTCATAAAGCACTTGACAATGACGCTCGTGTTGGTCGAGTTAGCGCACTAATTACTAACAAAGTAAGCCTTGACAACATTAAATTTAACGACGATAATTTAGGAAAAGTCATTATCACAATCGCATAAGGTCTAAATTATAAGACCGAGGAGCTAGAATATTTGTAATTTTGATGTTTGACGAGCGTGTTCGACAATTTGTGTCAAAAATACGCTTGTTATTAATGTCGTTATTAGTAAGTTACGTAAACTTGGGCCTGACGAATCGTCCGCCATTGTCGCGATCCGTAAGTGTAGATAATCGTCTATTAGAAAATATTGGCGTTGGCAACTGATATATTATATATTGTTGTTGCGATTTTGAAGCAATTAGGCAAATGAGTTTCACGTGTATTGTGTGAATACTCGATTATTTACAAGATTCATAAGTGGAAATAATTTCTAAATATTTTTGGCACATAATTCGCTTCGAATACTTTGGCAACTTTGTTATTGTTCGACTTGAATATTCGTCAGACAGCCCATTATGAGATAAATCGTTTTTAGATATCTGTACGATAAATTGAACGAGAAGATTAATCTAAGAAATCTAACGTTGAGATTATTTTATAATGCCAAAGTAGCTTCTATATTTAGAGAATTAAAAGGAAAACAATTTATAGACGCTATAGAGACTTGTCTTAAAACTCATTATGTACTTGTAAGAAAGATTCTCACTTAGGTATACCACTTATAAAGTATAAATAACATAACAACAAAGTTTCAAAGGATCATCACGGTCTTGAAAAGCATAATTGAAACCGCCAACATCCTCAAAGTTTGTATAGACGATATTGTTCAATGTCCACATGGACACGCAATAGCAGCTATTATTAGCCAACAATTATATATTGTCGTCAATAGCACATAGTACCATGCCTGTGTTAAATACTCCGCCATGTGTTAATATGATAGATTTTTTAGCATTCATTGTTAATCACCACGAAAAGTAAATGCATTTAGAGGTCGCGGGTTGAGTTTTGAGATGTAGCGGGAGGTGAATCAATTTTGAAGTTTTGCATTTCAAGGTAATTAATTATGTTTATGTATGATGTTCAGTGTAGGAGACGAATTATGACTCTTGAGTATAGAGTAGAAATAAGCTCTTTTGCACGAAAAACCTTAGAACGGTGTCGGTTGAATCAACTCTAATAAGCTATCAGTTTGATCCAACATTGTGTAATCTATCAATCCAAATCTTTCCATTATCATCAGAAACAGCTGATTCAAATATGCACTTTTCAGCTTTAATATGTTTAGCTTCCAAAATATTGCATGCCGCAACATTATTTCTTTTTATTATGGTTTTAAATTATTATTTTTATTTCTTTTACTTTTAGCATTGTTTTAGTTTTAGTTATTTTGTTATATTTTTTCTTTATTGCATTTTTATTTTTATACCTGTTCAAAACGGATCTCTCCGCTTCTTCTTCTAACTTAGTACCGGTTCTTCGGTCGTGTCCACCGGAGCCTTTGCTTTTATCCGTCGATTTGCATCGCCAGCGTTATAATGGGGCTGTTTGCCACAAAAGCATACAAGCGACAATGTCATTTAGCGATACACCACTAACGCGGCTGTCATTTTGTCAAAGTTATGTAAGATCGAGATTGTGGTCTTGTAAAGGATCCAATTGTTGTGAATCAAATGTAGCGTGCTAATTTGTAAATTAAATTGTGATTTTGCTCAATTACATGAAAGAGTTTTGTTATTTCGACGGTCATGCGCTCGCGAATGCTTAACAATATTTTCCAAGCAAGTCATGGAACTTTAGTAATAGACGATAAAACCAACATATCTAGACTTTATATAAACTCACATGCATATTATGTTCCTTGTCTTCGCCGATGCCAATCTTTCTTTATCAACTGCTATCAATTCTCTTGATTCTAAGCAAAGTTGTGGTAGTTTGTCTCTCGAGTACTGATAGATCATGTTGCCTCTTAGACGAGTTTTATGACTCTCACAGGAAAAGCTATAGGGTGTTAATCCATTTCATAATCATAAACACCATTAATAGACACAAAGCGATACACTAAGAGCATTTTAAAATCATGAACTTATTTTTACATTCGTAGTTTTTAAACTTTCGCGAACGAACGAACTTTGTTACATTATTAACATTATTGGACTTTGACTTCCTAGATCTTTATCACTTATCTACTTACATGTTTATGGACTAGTTCTAGTCTTCAGATTGTATGAAATTATCAGGGTTAATTGTCACTAGTACTATTAACAGTTCCATGATGGAACTACTGATGTTTTTTGTAATCACTAGTTCCATTTTAAAAGAATTTGAAAATAATGGAACTAATGTTGCATTTTTAACCGACTTCCAAAAAGGAGGAGGTTCTGCATTCGGTTGTTTTTTTTTTTTTTTTAAAACCTGTTTTTTATTGTCACTAGTTCCACATTATTATTTTTAGGCACTTAAGTTAATTTCCATAATATCAGCAAAGAGCAAATTAGACGGAGAATTCTCATATCTAAAGAGGCTAAGCACAGAACCTGACAGTCACAATCGAAAGCACAGACCAGCCATTATAACATACTCTTAAATATATCACTACAAAGCTACTATCTTAATAAGTATTCCGATCCATTTCAATCGATCAGTGATTGACGCGGACACAAAGGGACACTCCTTGCTCCGAGCATTCTTATCGGCATCAGCAGCATCAGATTACTGGCTGCAACGAATGCTTTAACGACCATATATTATTGTTCGGTAGAGGTCTTGGGAGTTCCGCCTTTGGAAGAAAGTTGGAGCTTTCGCGTTGTAGTTATATTGGTTTTTAGGTGTGAGCGTTTTGTCGTAGCCGGCAGGGTTGCATTTAGGGACTAGACTTTTGCCCCCGACTCCGTTTGCGTGGACTACAATTAATTGACCATTTATATGACCTCCTTAGTACCTATAGGGTGGCTAGTACCTACTATGAAGTGGTCAAGCTGTATCTCTCGTTCATCCCACCAGAAAAGAGAAAATGTGGCTTAGATTTTAAGTTGGACTCCAAGCTACCAAACTGTGAAACTGAAAACTACATCCAAATCCGTTCAGTGCCTACCTTTTGCGTGATGATACGAGCACAGACAAAAAAAAATAATTGGTCATGGATATGTCCCAGTACCCTATCCCGAATATTTTACTGGAATATCTTCAATGTGCAGACACAGCTTTTATACAGTAGGTATTAAATAAATATAAAAAAATCTAAATATACCTAACTACATATCGAATTACTTATTTACTGACTTACGAATTCAGTTTGATACAAGGATAAAACCCACAAACAATCTTTCCAAATCCATCCCTGTAAATATGACAAGTGATGGTCATCATCTTAAGACGAGTATCGCTTTAATGGTGCACTCCATCAGATAAGGGCATATTTTTTGTTTCTTGCCCTTTACCACACAATGGCCGCCGATAATTCTGTTATTACGAGCACTGGAAGACAAACGAGATTGACGGCGCGGTCGCCATTACTTTTTAGAATGTGTGATATATCGGCTGTTTGTATTGTTGAGTAATTTTTGTGAATACAAAATTATTTTCTCATATTATGGTACAAAAAACAGTTATGAAGAAGATGTTTGAACTAGTCTAGTTTGTATATAGTCTCCTTCTTCGCTCATGTCGGCAAGAGTCGTAGGCTCGTATTACAAAACGATACTCGAGCACAGATCTCGACTTAAGCATAGATTTAACGCCATTTGACTGGTTGAAACTAGTTTCAATCTATGCTCAAGGAGAGATCTGTGCTTGGGTATCGTTCTGTAATACGAGCCGTAGAAGAATAGCTTGTAACTAGAGAAGCATACTATATCGATATATCGGCAATATTTATTTGCCGATACACGGATTTTCAAATGAGTTCTGTTGCATCTGAGAGACTGTATTTTTGCAACAGCCTGCCTATTCTGTACAACACGCAGCATGATAACCACACACAAGAACGGCCAATTTGTTTGCGAACGCACGAGGGAGAATCTCGCCGTGACATTCTCATTTCGGTTGACGGCAACAGGCGCGCGTATCATGGCTTCCTCCAATTTGTTTAGCAACGCTCGAGGGAGATTCTCGCCGTGAGTTCACCGGATTCAGACGTTATCACTGACGAAGTATTAATTTCATGCCATGATTTAAATATTATCGATTATGATTGTACCTTGGTCTATCATTAAGCTACAAGCGCAATGACATGACAGCAGTTCTCACGATGAATTCACGCGGCGAAATATATAAGATATAAGAATAGATTAGCAGATATAAATAAGACATAAAACTATCTTGAAAACTCCTTTAAAGAGATTTCCGAAGAACCCCATAATAAAACAAACTTCAATCATAGAACACCTCAACAAAATGTTTACGACTTAGCAGTACACACAAAACTAATATTGGCACTAATTAATCTAACCCTCCAACGCGGCACGAGGGATCGTTAGACCACGATTTAATAAAAAAATATAATTTGCGAGGTTCTTAACACTGACGGTATAGGGGTGACATTAGATTGCATGTACCCCAGTGTTGCGCATAATGGACCGTGCAGTTAATATGAAGTGCAAACAAACAGTTAAATATTTTTATGTGATATTGCTCGTAAAACTTGATTGAAGGATTTAATGGTCCTTCCACAATGATAGGTCTTATTGGGACCTAAATGTGTGTCTTTTATGGATGTTACAGCTATAAAGGTGGTTTTTGGTTCTAGCAATAATGTTTATGATGATTGTGTTGAATCAACAAGTGGTGGGACGTGTAATTTGATGACAATTAATTTGTCGAAGAGCGAGCTAAGTCGTTTGTCGGCATATATCAAAGCCCATTCAGATAAAGGCATATACCTACCAAAAAAGGATATATGGAAACACTAGAAACGTGCTTCATTAATTTCACCTTAAAAATGTCATCTGTCGTATTTAAAGGACAAAGATAAGCCGCATTATAATCCCTGTACTACCTAATAGAAGAATACAAGTTAACTTTCTGAAATGCTATTATGTACCTATATTTTTAGTAGATCTATAAAGACACGAACAACATTTTGGCAGGCATTTGCATTTGCAGCATTTTTTAAACTAAATCGCGCTGGCTTATCCTAAGTGACGATCTCCGAAAAGAAATGTCGAAACAAACTCAGAAACAACGGCGTATTTTAAAGCGCAGACATCATTATGATACAATTGTATGAGTGTACAAATCTAAGGCAATATCTGGAATAGCCTTTTGAAGCTTTCCTCAAGGGATAGTTAAACTGAAATGAAATGAAATGAAATTATTTATGAAATGAAATTATTTATTCTGCAAATAGGTCAATAGTAACACTTTTACAAGTCAATTGAGTTATTCTTTTAAAACTAGATGAAGTCTGTGTTTCCTATCTGTCGGTGTAGAAACACCGAAACAAACTCAAAGGTCAGTCTCTTTTAAAGTCCAGACAAATTAAAATGAAACTATGCAAGCACCATGCAGGTTAGTCTGGAATGGCCTTTAGAGGAAAGAGCCATACAGATTTGAGTGGACCTGCCCTAACTGTGCACGCATGTGCTGAGTATCGTGGTAGCTCAACTCTGATTTAGGGCCTGCTCAACGCCCCAGCGAACATTACTTTAAGAAAGGACATTTGGATAGGTCGCGTAAAGTACTCAAACTGTCAAACTGAACTTGAGATCTATATAATGTAACATAAACTAAAAGTTGCTATGGCTCTTTAGCTATAAGTAGCAGCTTTAAGTTAATCTGTCCCTACAGAAATGGTATCCTACTAATATTATAAACGTGTAAGTTTGTGAGGATGTTTGTTACTCTATAACGCAAAAACTGATGATTGAGCGAAAATTGGAAATCCTTTAAAAAATACGCAAAATTTGAATTAACGCCAGCAAAGCCGCGGGCGAAAGCTAGTATTTAATAAACATCCACCTAAGATTTTATCCATTACTAGATATATAATTATCTTCGATCTACTTATCTTGGTCAGCAGTAATTTCAAACCGAACGGTACAAACATTCACTAGCTCTAAACAGAAATTGTCGTCCGAACGTTCACCTCGTTAACAAAACGAGCTGTCAATTAGAATGTATTTAAAATCAAATTCACATAAACGTCACTCATGTCATAACTTAAGAAAACACGTCACGAATATTTAGAATCAACATGATTTACTTACCCCTACAAATCGATTCCTTTGTCATAGGAAATAATGCATGGGAATCTCAATCGGACTTCCCTGAAACAGTTACAACAATGCACAGAGCCCCTTGAACTGGTTTTAAATAATACGTATTTAAAATACATGTGTCCGTACGTCTGTGTACACATTATTGATATTATATGATAGTTTATTTTAGTCTCATTGTTGTTCGAATACAGGAGATGGACGGGTCAGCGTTTGAGGGTTGATAGTGTGGATATGTGTTTGAGATTTCTTGGGATTAGTTAGGATGTGTATTAGATAGAAGTTTATATTTTTTACAAGCTCATGGTAAAGTGGAGAAACGTGATTTTCGCTGTATAGATCATGCAAAGTTGTTCTAAAAGGATAAATAGAACTTTAGTTTAATATTAAGTGTTAAAGTACTTACTATGTTGCCGTTTTAATGTATAGGCCATCTATAATGGCAATTTCATACTTTAACACCTAATAAGAAGTTAAATTCTGTAGTAAAACTATAGTTTCCCATACGATTTTATAATAATTATGAAACTGATCAGCCGTATCTATATCTCATTTATTCCTGGAAATCCCTTGAAACTTATCTTCGTACGTGGATCATACCTAACTTTAAACTGCACTCGCGTTCACCAAACTGACCATTCATCTTGAACCAAAGAATTGGCCACCCTACACCGTAGGGTTGCTTCTTTCAGGATTCTAATGCATTGTGACGGACGTAGTGACGACAAAACAAAGCAAGGGATTTTGGTCGACATAGTTAGTGTGGGTCATCGCGTCCCGATGCGATTTTGGACAACTTTTGACGGGAACACGTCAGTTATTATTATTCAAGTTGATTGACAACCCTAGTGACGAGTTTGAATTTGTTTAGTGATAGTAAGAAGGTAGAATCTTATTATTAATAACTATAGCTGTGACCACGACTCCGTCCGCGTGAAAATCGGAAAACACTTGTTATTTTTTTCGGAATTAAGTGTTGTGAAAAACTTAATAAATCAGCGTTTTAATATCTAGGGTATAGCCGTGGTCGCATGCCCTGTTGGAGTCAGTAATACGGTGGCATGCGACCATGGCTATACCCTGGATATAAAAACCGTTATTTTTTTAAGTTTTACACAATGGGAAGAATTTCAAGCTATCAGACAGGCATATTTTCTTGTTTCCTGCTTTTTACTTCGGTTTTTTTCGTAGTTGGGTTTTAGTTTTTAACTACTTTTTTATCTATAAACAAAGTGTATCGTCTCTTTTCTCCTCTTTAGTTTTTGCGTTTTGTCATAGCGAATAAGGAATGAAGGCCTTCGATGTGTTAAAAAGATCACCCATCCATCGACAGACCGCGGCAAGTGTAGCTTCGTCAAAGTTCGATTCTCGCAACAGTTATAAAGCCCCCATACTTTAGAAACTTTACGTAACAAGTTTCCTTTAATTAATCGCAGTATTTAACGACAATGCGTCACGTTTCGTTAACGTGCGGTGTTGAGCGTTCTTTTGTTGCGTTTCGATAAACGCATTGTGTTGCGTTGTGCGTTTAAATCTTGCGTTGTTGGACGTGGCGTGTAGAGTTCAATTTAGTGGAGCGATCTATCAAGTTGGAATGTGGCGTTAATTATTTAAGAGTTTGTTGGTTCTTATATCTGGGCCCTGTTTATCAAAAGTTTTCTTATAAATTAGTGTAAATGCAAGAGAAAACGCTTATAATACAAGGTTAGTTGAAACTTTTGTTAAACGGGGTTCTGGTAGGTATATACTGGCAGAATTTTATGTGGCATAGCATAGCATATAGCATAATCGGCCTATAATGTTCCCACTGCTGGGACACAGGCCTCCTCTGTGAGAGGGAGTGGGCCGTAGTCCACCACGCGGGCCCGGTGCGGGTTGGTGGACGTCACATGTCTTCGAATTTTTGGTTCTAGGACATGCCGGTTTCCTCACGATGTTTTCCTTCACCGTTAAAGCAAGTGATAATTAATTTCTAATACGCACATGACTTCGAAAAGTCAGCGGTATGTGCCTCGGAATCGAACTCGAACCATTCGCCGTGGGAGGCACATGGTTAAACCACTAGGCTATCACTGCACGCTGCATTTTCTGTAGCCTCATCGGTTATGTGGCCAGTGTACCTGGCAGAGAGGTTCGCCCGGCTTTGCCAAGTCCATAATATGAATGGTCTAAGACCACGACTTTTAAATGACATCCTCAAAACATACAGCAATAAATTCACACTAATCACTGATATCATACCATCAATTCTAGTACCTAAGGCAAGTAAATCTATAAAATGTTTGTTTTACATTGCGTATCAACTACAAAAACTTCCATCCCCAACCCACACGTCCCCAGCAATGAATTACCACCAATCAATGATATCAGATCACAATACAGTTATTTCTCAACATGTTTCATACAAACCCGCGTTTGTTTAGCAGTATTGACATTTCGATGACATCTGTCAGTCGGCCATATTAGAAAATAGCCGTGGGAATGTGTGGGTGGCATTGTAATCTATTGTTGCGATGTAATTTGATTGTATGTGTTACTAGCCAAATATTGTTTAAAATTGTTTTATGTTTATTTTGATAGAAACGCTTTCGCACTTGTTAAGGAGTAGTGATGGCCTGACTTACAAGTATCTAGTAGGTCGTAGGTTCAAACCCCGGCAGGCGCACACTTTATACAATTGGTTTCATCACCACTGCTCTAAAAAACGGTGAAAGAAAACATCGTGAGGAAATCGGTATGTCATAGAAACAAAAATTTGAAGTCATGTGACGTCCACTAACCCACACTGGCCTCGCGTGGTGGACTCTTGCTGTGTCCCAGCTGTGGAAACATTATAAGCTGATGATGAAAGAAATAAAAGAAAGAAATCAATTATGTGCCAAATAAATGTGTCAAATATGTAGAGGGCGCAGCTCCAAATGTCACGATGAAAAATCCAGGTCATTAATCAACACGAAACCTATACACATTTTAGATGGATCAGATGGATGGAGACGGAGAAATTAAATGTAGGTATGTACCACCTAAGCCGGAGGACAAAAGACTTTTGTGTAAGAGAGAACATTAGCCTAGATAGAAAATGTACTTATGTCTTTATGTCTCAGAAGAAAAATATCTGTCAAAAAACAGCTCATGCTAAGGTGGATCCGTCAAGTTTTCGCGTGAAATTCAAAATATCTTGGGTTTTATGCAAATTGCAGTGCTGTTTTATGTTGTATGTTGATCTAAATTTGATTCGCGACGGCAATTATAGTAAAGTAACTATATAATCATCATCCGCCTAGCCTTTTCCCAAACTAGATTGGGGTCGGCTTCCAGTCTAACTGGTTGCGGCTGAATATACTATATAATATATCATTAAATTCATCAATATAGCTCTCGGAATTATATTTGAGGAAATCACGATTATTTCGTGAAAACATTACGATTTTCTTCAAATACAATTTCGAGCGCTATATTGATGATTTTGATGTTTATTATTTAGTATTTATTCGTATCGATATCTGTCACAGGATTCAAGCTATATTTTACGAACTATCGGGATAAGTCACAATTCCGTTCACATATCTTAAAATCCCCACATTTCTTCATTCTAAATTTCCACAAAACTACTCTCAATTTTAACCACAGCCTACCAAGAAAACAAAAGCTCAAGCTAGTCAAGCTACCAATATTACACACCGATCCAATTCCCTGTTTGACTGTTTGTTCATCACATTAACACTGGTTGTTAAGGCATTATAAGACAAACACTGGTGGCACGCAGTCTTGTTCTTACTAGCGATAATTGGTCAGATAAAGAGAGGAATTAGATCTGGCGGAGTTAACGCTTGTTATTTGTGTGTTAGAATGTTGTGTTGGTTTTTGAATTCATTTTTGAGAGACTTCGTGAATTTTGTAGGCTGTGACGATGTTATTTAGTTTTTTTGTCATGGTCTAAAAATAGTTTAGATTGTATATTGCTATGGACACTTCAAAAACAGCTTTTGTTGTTAAGACACAAGATCTGAATTCGCTCATAAATAGAGAGATGAGCATATCAAGTGTAGCTAGATCATTATTAATAGCAATAAGAAACTGCTGGATTATCTTATATCGCACTTTCATTAAAGTTCTAAGCGTTATAAAGACATGCGCATTAATTGGTTACCCTTTATGCATTTATATTCTTTGGTAAAGGTGGTCACCAATATTAATACAGGCGTTTGTATTACATTCATACGTTTGAATTTTTGGCTACCTACATTTAAATGTAGCATGATAATACTTTTTTGTATAAGTTTTATCAATTTTTGTTCATTGACGGTTCACGCTTTCAACTTATTATTCATCTTCTACATTTTATTCAATTATGATAAAACTAACCCTTCCCGTGACCAAAGGGCTGGCTATTACTTTGGCCAAAGTTTAAGCATTGCCATTCAACGTGGCAATGCCGCCAGGCTTTTGGGCACGCTACCAGTTGACGGCGATGCGGAAGAATTTTTTGATGCTCTTTAGTTGTAGATGTATTTATAATTATGATAATAATCATGCAGGGAGGTTCCCACTTTGACCTTTCCAAATTGAGAATCTCCCTGGTTGGGCTAACCTTGATGGGATGATTCTGGCTAGACCATGGCAGGTTCAAGCCGATGCAATGGCAAGAACATTTGTCACTAAAACATAATGGCATACACGTCATGGACGAGCAAAAATCTATGTAAAATGATTCTAAATCAAAAGACCCGGATGAAGCCCTTTGATTCCACTATCATTATTAAAACTGGCAAAATGGAATGCGCTGCCGAAGTGAATGTTCCCCGATAGTTGCAATCTGGGTGTCTTCAAGTAAGTTAATCGGTTTCTTCTAGGCAAGCGTGCTCCATCGTAAACCACTTCATCGCTTAACAGCAGGCGAGATGGCGATCAAACTCAAGCCTATTATTATTTAATGCATCTGTATATGCCTCGGCTTGAGCCTGTCATAGTTTAGCGGGAATCATTCCTTCCTTACTCGCCTTATAAGGCAAAAATAGCGTGAAAATTAGGACCAAAGAAGTAGAACAAATAACTCCTAAAATACAAGAAACTAGGGTGGAGGAAACTATGGTTAAAAGTGTTAATTTGGTCAAATAATGATGATAACCCTACTTAGAGGCTGTGCGACGCTTCTCAGAAGGACACACGTTTACAAAATAAACGACGACTCCTGTAGTACGCGCCACAGGAGCATAGGGCAGGGGATGGAGACGAAATAGAAACATTTTTAAGATTTTTTTTAATTTAGCGGTCGTTTGATCGCCATCTCGCCTGATGTTAAGCGATGATGCGGTCTACGATGGAGCACGCTTGCTTAGAAGAAACCGATTCACTCGTGACTTGGAGACACCCAGATTGTAATTGTCAGGGAACACCCACGCGGGCAACGCATTCTACTGTTTGGCGGTTTTCACAATAAAAGTGGAATCAAAGCGCTTCATTCGGGTTTTTGGTATATCAACCATGAGCCGATGGCGCTTTTTCGTGCTTCTGGCTGTCCAATAGAAAAAACCGGCCAAGTGCGAGTCGTACTCGCCCACCGAGGGTCCCGTACCTTCCTTGTCATCTATCCTATCATCCTTGGACGTATAAAAGTTAAAAAAAACCGGACCGCATAACTAAGTTTGTTTTTGAAGGAATTTTGATTATTTTGAAAAAACTGTGCTAGTTAGGAACATCGTTATATTTTTGGTGCAATATATGGCTAAATTCCTATGAACTTTAATTATTTCAAATTTTTTGCTCCGCAAACTTCGGAGATAAGGGGGGGGGGGGGTGATGGGGGGAATGGTATTTTTTCAGAAATTTTTCATCATATTTCAAAAGTTATAAGACAAAAGAAAATAAAAATATATTTGGAAATGTGCAGATCAAGCCCTTTCATATGATATGCCATTTAACCTAATGACCCCACTTTTAAATTTCGAACACCCACTTCAGCCCCCTTTTTCAATGAAACTAAATATACTTTATAAACTTCATTCACTTGCAATAAAACTGGGCAAGCATTCTTTATAATTGTTCCAAATTTGAAGTCGATAGCATTAGTAGTTGCTGAAATGTGACAGACAGACAGACAGACGAAGTCGCACCATAAAGGTTCCTTTTTGCCTTTTTGGTACGGAACCCTAAAAAGGGCAGGATGGAATTAGATTATGCCGATTTGAAGCACACTCTCCGAAATATATTACAAATAGCGCGAACATTACAAATAGCTATATTCCAAACGACAAATTCTTTTAAAAATTTCGAGTGACGACAGTGATATGACAATATAAAAAAACCGTTGGAATTATTAACAATCAAAAAAAACCGCCATGGTACGGTTAGCTTGACATTGGTCTATTGTGTGGTCTATAGTGTACACGCTGGTGAGCCAGGCGTAGCCATGCTAGAGGCGTACATGTCAGAGTAATATAGTTAGCTAGTGTAACTACCCTTACTCGTATATGGAGAAACTAATAGATCCTACACTACTGTAATTAAAACTTTAGGTATTAGAACACATTTAAAAACACTCTGATTCTAGTACTATTGCTTTTTATTTTCTCGCAGAAGGTGTGAAAAGTAGAATATGCTCCTCGGGGATAAAACGTGTCTTTGTCTAGGGCGAACTTGAATCCCTCGCTGCACTCAGGATTCTAGTTTTAGAACTCGCTGCGCTCGGGAGTTAACCCTAGAATCCTTCATGCACTCGGGATTCAATATGACGCCCATGACATAAGACACTGCTTTAGGGGATAAAGCATGGTGCATAATCTACTATTATACTCATACAGAGAAGATTAATCGCCATGCTTGATCAGTGCGGGTTGATAATATTAAACTATTATATAGAGTACAATTTTCCTTACAATTTTCCTTCACCATCAGTATATCTACACACATCAAAAGTGTCTAGGGATCAAGCATTTTTATGCGGATTTCTTGAGATTGAGATGTGGCTTTGTAATAAATTTATGATTTTATAAATTTATATGGATCCTTTTTGGTGCATTTCATAATTTGAATCAGGAACTCTCAATCAAATTCGAGTAAAAGATGAAAATAAGCTGTCAATATTTTCCCTATAAAAACATACAACGCCTTGAAGACATTATTAGTGCTACTGTTTCCCTACTACTGATTAAAACCAACGTTATTATGGAGCGGCGACGTCATTTAAGCAGGGAAGAAATGCTCAGAGCCGTGGGAATGATAGAAGCTGGTTCCCGGCAACGTACTGTAGCTTTAGCTCTGAATACAAGTCAGAGTGTTATCAGTCGACTTTGGACACGTTACCGAAGCACTGGTACCGTGGCTGAGCGCCATGGAGGACGGTATCGCTGCACCACACGGAGACAAGACCGATACATTCAAATCTTAACTCGAAGAGCTCCAACAATAACCGCCATGATGTTAGCCGTGAGGCTTCATCACTCTTCAGGGAACTTAATTAGCGACCAAACAGTCAGAAACCGCTTGCATGAAGTGAACCTTCATTCCCAAAGACCGCTACGGGTACCACCTATAGCAATGCACAATCGTAGGATTCGATATCAATGGGCTCTTGAACACAGAAATTGGGCAGAAGAACAATGGCGTTTCGTGTGCTTTTCTGATGAGTCTCGTTTTGGTATGAGACCGGATACAAGACGTATACGACACTGGAGAACCCCTGGACGCCAACAGCGATTAAAATCCTGCCAGGAAGTCCATCCTTATAGTGGTGGAACCATCATGGTATGGGCGGGTATTTGGATCGGCGGAAGAACTGAGTTGATTTGGATCAGAGGCAACCTCAACGCTCAAATTTATGCTGAGACGATTGTATCAGACGTCATCGTTCCTCTACAAGTGCAAATCGGTCCCTTATTTCAGTTAATGCATGATAATGCACGACCGCACACCGCAAGAGTTGTAAGACAGACTCTCGCCGCAGCTAACATCAATGTCCTGCCCTGGCCTGCTCAGTCGCCAGACTTGAACCCGATTGAGCATGCATGGGATATGCTACAGAGAAGAGCTCTGCCGAATATGGAGGGTATCCAGTCGCAAGAAGACCTTTTTTTGTTGTTGCAATGAACATGGGCGGCCATTCCACAGCGTGATTTGGATGAACTCATTTTGAGTATGCCAAACCGATGTTCTTGTGTTGTTAGTGTTCGCGGTAGAAACACGGATTATTAATTGTTTAAGTTACCCAATAAAATTTTAAAGAAAACTGTTATTTCAGTCTTTTTTTCGAACTTTAATGTTAGTGGTTCAAATGTCAAAAATCCCTTTATTAGGAAAATGGCAAATTTCTTTATTAATGCAAAGGTGACTTGGTTTATCGTTACTGTGACAAACGAAAACACTTTATTTGATGAATCCTTAAAGAAAATTTTAATTAATATCAATCAGGAGAAAAGTTATTGCAAAAATATATGTTGATCCCTAGATACTTTTGATGTGTGTATATTAGAATAACTAAAGCAAAAACTACAGACTTAAATAAAATTTGCTAGTACAGGAACGCGGTACAGGTTGCAAACTACACTGTACGTGGACAGCAATAGATTTTTATTAAACTTGTTGGTACATATTATTATGAATGAATTACAAACAATTATTACATATAACATGCATAGTATTACAGCTATTTCATAGTAAATGAATGTCTTCTCCACAGACGCCCCTATCTCGTCAGTGCTCCTGGCATAGTCCATTACTTAAACAAACCGGGGATTGTGTGTAGTGGCCACTTTACACCCACGTGGGCCTGTTTGTCTGTCTGTCCTTACGTCGGGAACTGAGGTGAAACGAGTATCACTAGGGATTGACTTCATTATCTTTGACTTGGCTTTGTCTTTTGGCGGTTTTGCAAATTTTCAAGTAAACTGGTAGGTATGTGGATGATTTTCGTTTGTTACTATTATTGTGTTTTTTTTTTAATTTTCAGTCAGTTGTTCTGCTTGAATAGGTACATTAGCAAATGCACTGGCAGTATATAGGTAATTGAAGATATGTGAAGAATCAGTTCGCTCCTTTGATTTTACAGCAGCAAAATTTTAATAAAATTATATAATATTTCTGCAAAAAAAAACTGCATGTCCTTCTTTTATAGCCTCTTGGCTATCTTAAATATTTCCTAAGCATAGGAATACTCATGAACAAGTTCACAAATTATGTTGATACATATAATATAAATTATCATGTTTTAGTTTCTTATTATATCTCGTGTCAAGCTTTCCATTGCATATCAACAACAATTTCAAATAAAATGTCGACTTTCACAAAACCACAAAACATTGTTGTCCATAGAAAGCTATTTCCAACAATCTATATTATTCAACGCGCGCACAACTATTATATGTTCTCGTTTAAGGAAAGCGATATTTGCCGGCGCTTGTTAAATACATACATGTTATTTAATCAGTATTTTTGAACGGAAACGAGATGTTGACACGGTTGCTGTGACTTTGGGTGGACCAGTGGCGGCCTTTAGGCCTCCTTCAAATATTATGACATTAGTTCATTGTCATTTTGGGCGTAATGTGTGGGGCGGCGAGATAGTGGCAGCGAGGCGATGCGTTATAATCATGCGATATGTTTGTTTTTTCAGCAACTTGCATCTAAAGTTGCTGAAACACCATTTTACTTTTCAGATGATTCGACTATTTTAGTCGTCATGCAATACAGATTTTTATGGAATTGATAGGTAAATTAAACAATACTGAACAGTAATTTAGTGGCTGGTAATCCTGTAAAACATTGTCAAAAAATTTAAGGTAGATAGATTGGTGCTCGCAATTTTATTTTCTCAAATTTCCAACCAGTAAGCACAGAAATGGCGAGATATTTAGAGCCTTTTAAAATGAAAGGCAGGATACTTATGCGATATATCGCAGCCATCGCTCACACTATACTCAACCCTTACTCAAGTCATTGTTGATTCATAATGAAGTCTATAATACGACAATACTCCCCAACAGAAGTAGCCCCGAAAAAGGAAATCACGACAATTTTCCAATATGGCGGCCGTGCATTTGACACGTCGCGCCCTGTTCAATGCGATGTTTGTTGAACATGTTGCTACTTACCTATTTAGATGTATTAGTTATTTGAAAATAATAATAATATTTAGGGTGGAGTTGGAGTAGTTTTGGAAAGTTTTTTTGTAGACCTTAGAAATAAATATTCTTAAGGTAAAAATGTATCGTAAGTCATTTGCTGGAAAGATATTGGCACTAAAAAAATCGTGCACATACAAACATACATACATACATACATACATACATACATACATACATACATACATACATACATACATACATACGGGCCGAATACAGAACCTCCTTTTTTGAAGTCGGTTAAAAAGCTTGGTCTTATGTTTGATTTCATATCTTGTTTCTTCAATATTAAATACTTACATATATAAAAATTGGGACGTTCCGGTAAATTATCCACGTATAATGTTTAAAGGTTTCTTTATTTTAAATAATTCCGAAAAATAACACAGCTTAATTGTTCAACAACACCTTATTATTATCGTACATAATATATTATAAACTTTTATAGATTCACTCAATTCACCGTTTTTGCACTTAGGTAGGTACCTCAGATCATAGAAACAAGGAGATATGACATCATAGCAAATTAGTACGGGAACAACTGATGCCACTTTTAGTACATTTTTCGACACAATTACGCGCATAATTAAGCGCTCCTTGTGAATAAAAAGATCTCCCACGCATTGCACATTCCGCACACCCTCAATCTAACACTGTTAACCGTCACTCAAAACTAGCACTACACTAAAACACTGTATTTATACCATCGATCGTGTTCGGTTCGTCGCCAGCGCGTACGTTTTTAATATGAGCAATTTGCTCAAGATCAGGCATCAAGCTCGATAGCGCCTTGGCACATCTCCTTGTTTCTATGATCTGAGGTAGGTACCTATGTAAAACTCAATTGTCAACTCACTCATATTCATGATATCGGATACCTAGCTAGTTGCTAGCTTAACTAGCTTTTTTACCAGAAGAATTTATATATAAATCTAACATCCAGCTAAAAAGCGCTTTAACTCAGACAGCGGGCCACTAAAAACTTAATTCTCTCTGAAACCCTAAAGAGTTTATAGCTGCCAAAGAGTTGTTAGGAAACTGACTCTGTGCCCATAAAGCACTGTGTTTATGTGAACCAAACAATGGCAGATAAATAATGAAACTTATCGAACGAGTTGGTTAACAAACATGGGTGTTGCGGTTATGAACGTTGGTACCAATATTGGTGCTGGGATGAAGAAATTGATGGTGCTGGTGTTAGATAAATATCTTGTTTTAGATAGGCAAATAAAAATATTGCCTTTGGCGCAGTTTCAAAATGGACGGACAGATATAAACGTAGAATTATATTGTTACTTGATGCTCTTTGACATTACACTTTATTAGTTGACTTGCATTTCCTGTATGACTATCTAGAAAGTGAACGAAAAACAAAAATGTTGATGAAATTCTAAAATGTTAGTAGGTACGCACGACTACAGACCAAGCTATAATTTTCCAGTATAAGCTGATCTCGCATTGTATAGGATTTCCTTACAGTGAGAGGTCAGTGTAAACTGGGAATGTATAGCTTGATGTGTAGCCGTGTGTACCTACTATACTTGTAGACAAGATAAAAAGCGAAACAATTCATTACTGTAAAAAATATTTACTCTTCCTTTGGATTTGTCGAAAAAGAGTAACAATGGAGTTTCTTGTCAGTTCTTCTCCATAGGAATCTACGTTTTGGAACGGGCTGCTATCTTCAACTTACGAACAAACCGACTGACAACTATTTCTTGACAATGCAAAAGTGCCTGTAAATGGTCTAATTGAAAACAAATGTTTTGACTTTAACTTTGAAAACTTGATTTAATTACCGAAAACAATATCTACCTGGGTATCCTATCATTATTGTACCCTTTTTTATTCCACCATCAAAAAGTCTTATACCACCACAGTAGTTGTACTACCCATTGACAGCCAAAACGCACAACAATTTGAACTCCGCGAATCAAAACCCATTTACCGAACAAATTAATGACATACGCTTCGTCCTATTAACGGCAACCGGGGATAAATAGCTTATCCCCGTTTAAAGCTATTTAAAGCCATTTATGGCCGTTTATCGGTATTTACGGCCACCTGACGTGGCTGGCCAGCTTTGGCCGTGTTTATAAGCCCGTTGTCCGTGGACAGGCAACAATGCGCGTATAGATTTATGCTGGCATTGAGTGTTTTTCTTGGTATGCTCCGGTGGGTTGCACCGTCAATATTTGAAGCTATAGTTAGCCTTTAATTTTTATTTTTATCGTCAAGCTAAGGATAGTCATCGTTGCAGGAACGTGACTGGTGTTATAGTTGTCATCTAACGTGACGCGGATTTGGCAGATAGATTTTGGTACACACACACTTTTATTTGGCTGTTGATCTAGTAGGCTTTCGCTGTATTTAAGCGATGCTTAATTTAATATCAGTATAATACTGACAGAGACATAATAAATAATTTTCAACTCAAAATCCATACTTCCAAAATTTTACCGCAGTCAACTAAACCGTAGATTATCATTAAAATCACGTTGTAACCTTTCGTCAAAGAATTTTTGTTTAACGCCCGTCTCCTTTTGTGGAGGAATAAAGACGAGAGAGGGGCGGGGGTTGTCATGGTCGGATTAGCACTGATTTAGTGCCCATTCGCACCGGACGGCCCTTTGACGGCCATAGCTTTAGACCTTTTGGTGTTTATAGTTGGGCTCAGATTGAATACGGTTTTGGGAATTGGTAGAAGATTTGTTTGGTTGTAAAGGGATTTTGGGTGATTGCTCGTTTCGATTGAATCTTGATGCTTGTGAATTCAGGTTGCGTGTATTTTAGTAGTATGGGACTTGAACTAGTCATCAACATTATTTCCTCTGTTTTTACCAAAATCTGGGCTGCCAAAGAATTCTAGATCATATAAGTAGCAGCGTAAGGTCGCTGTAGATATAATTGCTTTAGCTATCATTGTTATTGTGAAGAATATTGATGTAATAATCAAATAACTGCAAAAGATTAGAGTTTAGGAATTGTAACGATATAAGTAGGTACAATTAATGCTGGCAACATTATTAAAACATTTTTTTTTTAAAATCTGTCTTTTCTACAACACCGTGCTAAGAAATAATGTTACAGAATCTTTTTGTTTTAATATTTTTTTTAATAAAAATGAAGCTTGATTTTCTCAGTTTGTAGCTGTAGCATCTCCATAAGACATTACTTTGGCGCCAACTTGAGACAAATATTCATTTATCACACCTCAAACACGTTTGTTATGATTTCAAAACCTAATTACACCTCCACAAACCAACAACATTGGATTATACGAATGGACAACGAGATAACCCCTCGTAAGCATATTGAAATATTGAGTCGTAAAAGTCGCGTCCCCACGGCTCGTTCGGGTTAACCGACCGACGCGAGATTGACGCTTTTGACGTATGACTTCATTTGTCTGACTTCGATAAAATTATGCCAACTGAATCTTGCAGCATTATGTTTGCTGAAAATCCTTAAGATGTACACAGTAAGATTGATTTTCGTGCTTGATTTAGTTTGCGGGTTTCGTAGGTTTTGCAAAAGGATGTTTTCGAGAGCATCTTTTTCGACCGCAACGTTATGAGATCTCCCTTAGTGCTTGAAAACAAAGATGCTTTCTGATGGGTGTCCGTGATTTAGTGATTTGCGTTTCGCTCGCTTAATATTTTCTGGTGGATTGCAAAACAAAGGTTTAAGGTGTAATATTTTAGGGAATGGCTCTGTTGTGCGTTTTGGTTAAATTGGAATCGCTGTTGCTGATGAATTTGAAAAGCAAAGGTAAAAGATCAAAACTGTTCTTAAGGCGACGGTAAATGGTAACGGCCGTATATCTCAAGTTTTAAATCTCTTATTTCGCCGTCAAATAATGCAGGTTAGTTGTGCAATTTTTTAATGTTAAACTAGAACATTATACATCAATCGTACCTGTGAATATTTAACTATTGTAGTAAAATACTTAATGAAATAAATTCATGAATTCGTGTACCCCGTACCTACTACCCAAAACATAAAAACGTAATTACTTTCAAATCGCTTAAGATATTTTCATGATCTGTTTTGTGTGAAAAGACTATGTTACTACCTATAATATTGCCTGTTACTTTTTTTTATTTTATATTTTAGATACTAAAAAGTAATAATACGTCTAATTCTGCACAGCGCGCTCCTTGATAGGCGAGTCGTATTGCTCGGTGGATGTATGTCGCGTTGCTTGAGCTCAGCGCAGAACACTCAAGCTATACCGCCCAAATCACTCAAGGCCGTTGGCGTATACCGGGGCCTTAATGAAATGCAAAATCCATTTGCGCTGCGGCCCTACGATGACTTAAGTATCATTTTTATTGCCAAAAAGTTTTGTGCTGTTTTTTTTTACGTTTCTATTTATGAATCAGCTTCATTGTCAATACCTAAGATATCAAGTTTCATCCAGTAAACACTTATTTTAACGGTTTATTCAATGAACATTTCAATTATTATAATTGAACCATACGCAGCGATGCCAAAAGACGTTTAAGTAGTATTTCCTTTATTGCCTTTTATGACAAACCCATTTTGGGGTTGTTACCACATTTAAGTGATTAATTATGCATTTATTAAAAGTTTTCTCGTAAAACCGACAACATTATCCCAGCAACATATTCCACACCTTCTTTCTTTACATCGAAAGTTGTTTTTTCTTTGCATTTTTATCCAAATGTTAGGATGTTTTTGTTATTGAGCTGGTGGGGTAATAAAGGGCAAAGTTAGTATTCTCTTGGATTTATTCTGACATGGCACGGGATTGCATTTTTGTTAGTCCATTGTTATGGAATAAGTGTGCTTTAGGTTTTTAGGTATTCAATTAGGAAACCGATCGTTTTCTTGAATTATCAAGAAGTTATGTCGGTCAGGATGGGAGATAAATTCATCAACAAATGTTGTTATTAAAGATATAGCTTCAACAATTTGAACCCATATTATTTTGTATGCTGATGTCAAAGATTATTGCAGGCAGCGTGTGAAAGGACTTATTTTTACTAAATACTTAGGTACTTACAATTATTGATTCACTCGTTATATCGTGATTCTTTTCTTTATGATCTACTTGTTTGCGATCATGAGTAACTGTATCATTCTGTTTTCCCTTTACTTTAAGAATTTGAGCAGAATTCTATAGCTTCCAAACTCTTGGTTTGCTAGTTGGTGTTATTAGCATAATTAAATGTCTGTTCCACATTGGTTTCTATTAAAGATTCAACTGCTTACTAATTTCTGTCGCAATCGCACAAATCAACATGAATTTATAAATTCTCGTATCCATCTATCACTTAATTCTAAAGCCATTCTCCATCTAAATCATTATAAATCTATTTAGCTACAATAACTCCTATAGCAGCCATCTCTTCCGTGGCTGCGTGCCTGGTATCACTTTATCGCATGCTAATTCCCGCCGGCGGCCATCACGGGACGTTCTCGTAAATTTTCGCATGTTCCTTATCGAGAATGGTAGCCCGCTGCGCGCTTCGGGTCAGGCAGAAATATTTTAGAAAAGTAGCAAAAATGTCGTTTTTGCCCGATTGTGACGGAGCCCGAAAGGAGGAGTGTTTTTAGTTGGTATGTATGTTTGTCTGTGTTCTCCTTCTAGAGGCTGAACGAATGAACCAATTCTAATTTTTAATGAGGTATCCTGATATTTGTCATAATGCCGTAAGTGACACTGGCTATAATTAATTATTTATTCTTAGCAAATCACTATGTTTACAAACGATATTAAACCAGTTTGATTTATATTAAAAATGATTTGATAAAACGATAAAGAATTGATTAATTCGCATATCACTCACCCTAAAACACTGTATTACAAAGGAAACAAACAGATATTTTGCTAAAACGCGGCTTATTTCAACTCTCACATTAGGGTAGTTCACCAGCATAACTTGGTCTTCCAAGTAAATAGGGACTGGGAAAGGAGTCCAAGATTTAGTAAAGGGGTCTCTAAATTTTGGTAATGTTGTACCTACCCTAATTTATAATTGCTTACCTACTAATATTAAAATGCACACAGTCGTTTTGTAGGCGCTAGCGCAGTTTGGTATATTTGATTTGTGCAGAGTATTTTTTATTTAAAACCTTTTTATCTTTTCACCTACCAATCAATTAAATAATTTATTAGTGTGATCCTTGGTAGGTATGTACAAAGGTTTTAACTGTAACCATACATACATAATAGTTAGATAATTTTCAAATCAAACGCAACTTTACAGTTTTTCCCATGAATCGGCCCAATCTTTAGTGAAGCATTTTATTGTATTTTAAAAATCTCCAACTATTATACATATTCTTTGCTTGCTATCTACTTCTACAGGCTCTTTCTCAACTTATTTCATCTGTCTTTGTTTACCTGTCTGAAAATTATGATGAAAATTAATAATATCAGCCTCTTTCTCTACATATTACGCCTCTATTATCTCTACACACTTTACATCTACTAATACGTTCCCAACGATTGCGTCTGTCGGCTCTCGTTATGTCTCGCGGTATTAATTTTACATTCATGACGTCACGACGACACGAGATACTGTAATCCTCTTCCCATGGCCGGTACGTACAGACAGCACAAGCTAATAAAAAATAATAAAAAAAATTGTGTGATTTTTGTTCGTGTTCTTTTCTAGTTGAAATTAAAAATATTAGAAATTATTTTTTGGACTTGGTTGGGACTGTTTTCTGTGCATTTCTTTTAATTGAGATTTTAATGTGAGATTTTTAATGTAAAGAAAAGTCTTGTTTCATACATGTAGGTATCTCAAAAACATGGTAAAAAAATAACGCGAAACTAAAAACTAATAAGTTCCCTTTAAAAACCATATAATTTTATACAACATTGTAAAACTCGGTATACTACTAGTAAAGTATTAGAACACAATATTCTTATCTAAGTATCAATTTCTACACACACCACTACATCATTAATATTCTGCTGACGCTCCAGACGGTTGCAATCACCCTTATCTGCAGACCTTTACATAAACAACAACATTGTTGCAAAACGGATACTTTAAGCGCATCCCTATTGTGTTCAACGTGAGTGACAGCTAAACACAGGCCTATTGTGTGCTTGATCCAGCGATCACGTTTTCACACAAATTAAACGGTGAATTATTGAAGAAATGTGGAAATGTTGAGCACCTTGCAATGATTGAGGAGAAAAAAGATGTATCGGAATGTGAATACCAGCTGCTTGTAGGAAAAGGTGACGACTATTAAGACGTCGATGATTAGCTAGCTATCTTATCAATTTTGGATAATATTTTTCTATAAATCAAAATCAGCTACAAATTGTGTAAAAATAAGCATCGTGATGAATGATGTTAATAATACTGTAAAATATTATTCTGGACTGTTCTACTTAGTTCTGTGAATATAAATGCAAAACACACGCATAACCAATCAGATCAGCTAACAAAACTAAATCACACTGCTTAAAAGTTTAAAACACTTAATAATAAAGAAAAAAGTAGCCTAAGTAGAAAAAAGCCCAAGTAAAAAAGATTGTGAGGAAACACATAGAACACCACAACATTCTATTCCAAGCATCAAAACAATATCAACCAACAATTAGCTCGTAACAAAATCAAAATCGATAATACAAACAAGACAACACACAAGCAGACATGAATACCAAACAGTCCATTGAAGTACAAGCTAGAACATGTAGTCTTACTGACAATGCTACCTATATTCATAACAAACAATGAAATGAGAATTGAGACGTCCATGGACAAAGTCACTCATTAATTTTCAAAGTCTGTAACGAGGATGGCGACGCTAACTCGGGTAGCAAGTAGAACAAAGCGACAAGATTCCGGAGATCACAGTGAAAGAGATGCAGTAGATCAAGTAGGTAATACGAGTGATCAACATGAACAAGTTGTTATTGAGTTTTTGCAATTTGAAGATTTTGTCAATGTTTAGAGTAGACTAAAATACGAGTGAAAGAAAGAAAATTTTGAACTTGCACAAACTATAAAAGAAATCAATAAATCAGAGGACACAAATTGCATATTGAAAATCCGTACAAAGCAAAAACTGGCTTTTATCCCAGCATTGACTGTAAGTGAAAATAAACAATCGTTGCAGCTGCTTCACAGATAGGACCACGTGAAAGAACGGACAGTTACGTGCTTTCAAGTAGTGTTACGTCTTCTGGAAATGGACCAATGGTGCACCAGTAATGCTTATTTCATGGTAGTGATTTGTTTTGCACCAGATTACATTGCTTTAATTTTTTTCGTTTCTTCAGACAACAATAAATCTGAATTCTAAGGTTGTCTATACTACAATATATCGCTATTAGCATTAAATACGTCAGTTGTACTTATGTCATTTTCGTTTTTACTTTATTTCGTGTACAATAGAGAGCATTTTATTCATCTATTCAAACAGAAAGCTGATAACACACAAGGTCATCAAATAATCGATACCAAGAAGCATAATGTAGTAGTAGTAGATATTCCGTAGCTGAAATACACGTTCGTTCTAAGCTCCAATTCAATTTATACAATCGTCCCAGATTATTTATAATAGTGATGCATATCATTTTATTATTAATGTAATTGTAGGTCAATTGGATCTGCCGAAAGTCTTACCGTATCAATATCAGGTAAATCTATAATTATTTCTGTAGGAAGTCAATTCACTCATTGTATAGTATAGTAGCAAAGTATTTCTGTGTTCATATATTTCGAGACCTTATTTTTGTATCCGGCTACACAATGAAATTATGTCGTTTTTCGTCTTCCTCACCTAATCACTATTCTTTACAGTGAATTGATAATTCAAGAGTGTAATAAACTTGATGCGTTATCTTCGTCGCTCTATTGCCTAGGCTCTCTCCATATCTGCTTATCCGTGAAATAAAACATAAGCACCATCAATCACAGGATCTAAAACGGTTCTAACCTACTGTCTCCTACCAACAGTGTCAAGTGATTGTAATGACAAAAGATAGCAGAGCTGAGCCGCGTTACACGCTCACACAGCCTTTTGTCATTCAGATGTTATCGCCACAGATGCTAATGCTGCACGTACAACGCCGTGAAAGCCTTTTCTTGGTTCAATCAACCACTGCTGACCACTATTGTTCGTTGGGGTCTGATGAAAATGAATTTTATGAGTCATACGAGGTCACGATTTTGCTCTCTTGTGGGATTGCTAATTAGTGTTAGTAGTAAAGTGATTTGGTTTGTAATTTGTATTTATGAAGGGCACATTTGGAAATAAATTATTAAGTATTTTACTGATTTTGACATGTTTATAATCTAGTCTATATCCAGTATTGTGGCATAAGCTGAATTGAATGAAAAACGATATTCAATCAACTCGCCAAATAATGGCTTCTAGTTAATTAAATCTTATTGTTCATGTACCAGTAGTAGCGTAATGTTTTGCTTACTGACTTCAATTAAAATGTTGCATTAAACATAGGTAAATAAGACATTTAAGTAAGCCACCATCATAACCTTAGCACGTAGAACATTCTTTTTATGAGACAATTGCAAAAACAGTACCAAAGAAATTATGCAATTCTAGTCCAAATCTATGACTATATTTCCTTTGTATTCTCTAGGTGATATTTACCTCCCATTATAGCTACTTGCGCACCATTAACTTAACTTCCCAAAAATAATAAAACCCCAGAAACATTATCTTCTAATATGTTCCCATTATTTTTGAAAAGTTGCTTCAAATTACTGACCAAAGTGGAACGAAGGGTCTTAAAAAAGTCGTTTAGGACACAAAAGGATGGACACAGTATGTGTCAAACTTCTGTTTCGGTAGTGAGCAGTAATCCGAACGGTAGAGCGGCAAGGTACTCTACATTGCGTACACGTGAAAGAGACGCATTTGTCATAGGTTTTGTTTTTAGACGTACAATACATGACAAGTGCGTGCGACGTTTATAACCAAATAATTTGTTGAGACATTTTTGGAGTTGAAGTTGTGGATGTTTATTGAAATCGATGGAGGTTTCACCCAACATTTCAGTTTTTTTGCAAAGAGATGATTTTTAGAGACCTAAAATCTAAATGACATGACCGGTTGACTTCATCTTAAAGAATATAAAATTGAGAGCGACCGTTGATTCGACAGTCACATCCAGCAAGTCACACTTGATTGAAGGGAATGCAAGTGATTTTTGTTTTGATGACGAACTCTCTATTATGGATATTAATTTAAAATACTCTTCTAGGAAAAGTAGTAGAACAAATTAACCATTAGAGAATGGAAGACGAATGCTTCACAGAAATCCAGGTATTGAAAAGAGAACGAATGCAGGCGATTTTCATTTAGACGAAATCACAACTGAAGGGTATCTTGAAATGAATATTGAAAAACAAAAACAATAAAGAAGAAGACTAAATTATAGCTACAAACAACCTTGACCCTCAAAAGTCCCTCTTTTCTCTCTAAATCCAGAACATGAAGAATCGATAACCTCCTCTCGATAAGTTATTCGATTACCAACAAACATAAGGGGCGTATCACACAAAAATCGCTCGAGGACCATCGAAATCAGTTCCAATTGAATCTTCACCCCTTAAAACGGATTAATGCAACTCCCTTATGGAACTCATTGTGATTGCGACTCATCAATGGAAATATTTAGTTGGTGGAGTTACATTGCTGGTTTATATGGAATTCACATTGGATTCTGTGAGTGCATGTGCAATGTATTTTATCACTTTAAAAATTAAGTTAAATAAAAATACACATGGCCTGAAGCTCTGTACCCGTAGAATTATTCCATGTATTACGTGTACTTTTTTTTTCCATTTATTTTTTAATACGGTAGTGGACTACTATTCAAAAAGTAAAAATAAATTATTTTATTCCAAAGAAGGAATAGGAATAACAAAAAATAAAAAAAAAATATCCCCAAAATGGAAAACATAGACGCTTTTAAAGTTTTTGGAGGGGGTATAGCTCCGTCTTTGTCGCGCGAAGCGGACATAGGTGGTGTTACGTCACTTATCATGCATGCCGATTTTGTAGATGTTTCATCGTTTTTTTTGGTGTTAATTATCTTTTTTAAAATAGTTTACAGATTCACAATAAACAAAATATATTCAACATCCCTATTATGTAGAGTAAAACGTACCCACTGTACCCAGAAATTAGTATCTACCTATTTCAGTAATTATCGTCAGTAATAAATAGCCTAGGCTCTTTGTTGCTCCTAATACACACAAACGGCATAAAAGGAATGCCTCTAAAGTTACACTAGATAGCTCAGTTTTAAATTTTCAGCCACCAATGTACTCAAAACTAAGCGAACGCTCCACAGAGTATTTACGAGACACCCTCAATAAAGGGGACATGCATTATTGATGGAAACTTAAACTATGGTCCAAACAATATGCTTTTAGGTTCGTTTAGTCCACGAGTGGGACCAGTGAGGGATTAGCGTGGTGATAACTGGCTTGTAAACGATTTGTACGGAGCTTTTTAATTAATTGTTTGAATCTGTTTTAGTGTGAGATGTTGTTATGATTGTTGTTGATAAGTAGAGCTGAATTTTAATATTTTCAAATTAACTAAACAATTAAATAATATATTCTTTTGATATCTGTGTAAACTTAATTATGCACCTATGTAGAATTGTAGATACTTATTAAATAAAATAAAATATTCCACTAGAACTTTATGCAATAGCGCCATGTATGAACAAGATGCCGCTATTACAATCTTCTTCTAGTGGCGCCATCCATGAGCAGATGCCTCCACCCGTTAAGTGTCTTGCCTTGGACAGACGGACGACAAAGTGATCCTACAAGGGTTCCGTATTTTCTTTTGAGATGCGGAACCCTAAAAACAACATCACGCCTGTATTTCCCGAAGGGTTAGGCAGAGCCATCCACATGTCGCCAGTTATGTTTCAGTCCTGTGTGATAGCCCTACCCCTTACCCCTAAACCTACCCCTATCCCCTGCGAGCCTATTGCAATTAACCAAAATTCCTACTAGAAAATCCGGGGATCGGGCCCAGGAGGCCAGGACCTTCCGCTCAGCGGTCGCGCTAGCGATTACTAGATCAACGAGATATTTATGTAATTCGGGAAAGAAATAAGAACTATTACGGAAGTAATTGCAATAACAATAAGTATGTTCCCATACTATATAATAAACAATACACCGATTAGTATTACACTCCCACCAAACATAATCACCCACCGAATAATAATACCAGCACCAAACACCACTTCACACTCCTATTATTTTGTAAAATTGCAACGAAAAACCACCCCCGTTAAATACGCTACGATAATCCATCGCACTGTGTTTAATTTTATTTGCGATTTAATTGTCCGCCAGTGTACAGTGCGTGCCAAATAAACTGGCTCGTTGAGTCGAGAGCGGGCGGTGAATGTTCAAGTGTTTGTTGTTCCTAATGAGATTAGATTTTAGGTATTTTTTCTGCAACTATGTGTAATTTGTTGTAGTGTAGTGCAAATATAAATTGTTGAATAAAAGATTGGAGAGTATCATATTGTGTGAATGAGAATGGTAGGTGTATTGTTATTTTTTAGTGAAATAGAAAGTTTGTTTTTTTTTTGTATGTTTATTTTTGTTATAATAATACCTACCTATCGGTCATTGAAGAGTGTTAACTACTTCATCTCTTTCTATGAATTCGTAATGCCAGTGGCTGAGTGTTCTGTGTGGGTGTCTCAGAGTTGAATAGATCTTGTCAGATAGAATTTCATATCTTTTTTATTTTAAAACTAGCTCTTGCCCGTGACTACATAAGCGTAGACTTTAGTATCCCGTAGAAATTTTAAAAAATCTGGCCTTATTCCTTATCTAAACCATAAAGGGAATTTTTGTGCAATATTTCAGATTTCTAGGTTCATGGGTTTAGGCTAGGCATTGATGATTCCGTCAGTGAGTGAGTATGAATTTTTATTTTTAATTAAAACTTAGCCAGTAGTATCCTGATATTTTAGTTGTACAGTGGATTCTGATAGAGAACCGTTGACTATAGTTATATTATCTAAAAATTAACAACAAAATCTATTCAACCGTTTCACTCCCCTGGATCTAAGAATAAGTAACCGACCAAAAAAGAAGTGAACATAATTAAAAATATTAAATAGTCCACAATCTATTTTAATTTACCGTACAATCGCGCACAAAAGTGAAAAATACGCGTCATCATTCAGCCTAGATTACGTGCAAATAGCGCGACATAAAAAAATTGAAAAAAATCACCAAAAAATAACTCATAATAACAATACTTCGTTAGTTTACCCTTTATAAGCAACTGAATGGTTGAACACAATGAGATAGAACGCATCCTTCCACTTACTGTCTCACGTTGTGTTTACATATATAAATCTTAGAAAAGTACAATCGTAACAAAATGCATGTGTCACCTTCGTAATAATATGTTAATTTATATGTAATGTAATAAGTTCTTGTGTGAATGGGCCCGGCAAGCGTGAGGGCCGTACACTAAGGGCCCGGTACAAACGTAAGGGCGATTCAATTGCGTTAATCCATTTTATTGCGTGTCACGAGCAGTTGGTTTTTTAAGTTATATGTACAGTCGTAAAGTTTGGTGTGGTTGGCAAGGTACATAAAATCGGACACAGCGGTGTAAAAAATAGAAAGAAGTTTCATTGCTGAGTCAGTTATTGTTAGAAAGAGAAAAGCGATAAAAACAAAAATAAGAATCAATGAATTGTGAATCTATAGCTTCAATTTAATATGACAAGTGAAATTCTATATTATTTATTCAGTCATGACCAAAAAATTGGTGCCAATTGCTTCACTAGCACTTTGGCTGCAACTTTGTCCGCGTGACCCACAGAAACTCTGCATTTTTTCGGGATGAAAAGTAGTTTATGTTACTCAGTGATAATGTAGCTTTCTACTGGTGAAAGATTTTTTTGAATCGGTCCTGTAGTTTTTTTGAGTTTATTCATAAATATACAAAAAATACAAATCCTTTTTCATTAGAATAATAGTGTAGATGTAATTTTGATTCAATTTTAACTTCAGTAACAGTCACATCTTCACTTGTATCTTTCTATAACACTTTTGTTTGCGAGTGTCCAAACTAGACACCACCTCTTCCTATCCGTGGTCCACGGACACAGAATTCCGGTCACCCTAAATCACTCTCAATTGTCCCCAAAAAAACCCCATGCAAATGCCATAAAGGCCTAGTCGAGATTAGTTCACTATGAATCAAGTAATTAGGGGATTTATATGCAAAGTCTTTTCTGTGGTGCACATTATTAGTTCATAAAGGGCAATGGTAACACGGCTTAATGTAATTTTGAGTACGCCATATTGTGGAACGAGGCGGTCACTCCCGTTGTCCTAGATTTATGATCCGTACTGATTTAATAACTGTATGATAACGGATAATATTTATGGCCCGAAGTGTATTATTCCCAGGATAGTCCGTTGGGTCAGCATCTCATTATCAAGTGAATTTTTATTACAGACTCATATGCTATATACTATCTACCAGATAAATTCTTAAATAGCTATCTACCAGATAAGTTAAGCGGAGGTGGTGAAATAGATCGGGGCTGTTTTTCGTTTCGTCATCGTTTTGTAATCGTCAATTTTTCCTATAAGCACATGAATATAGTTCAAATCCAGGGTCCATATAAAAAATGTAAGCAATTAATTATTGATTTTGATAGACCTGTAAATAAGACCCCCTTCATAATTTAATTGGACGAGTTTTGTTAAAAGGTGATTTTGTATAAAGGTACACAATCATGGGTAGGTACTTCATTGACCTAATTTCTTTACAAAAAATCGAAACTAATACAATACAATTTAGTTGGACGCATGAATCCACTAAACAACTTCTACCCTTCAGCTAAACAAACGTAGATTGAAATTAGTCCTATTCATAATTTTAGACTTTTCTATTCATATCTATTTTATTGTTCTCCGATTAAGACAGCTCAAGTTATGCATCACAATCGTCATATCCAACTGTCCACCATTATTATACATTATCCATGTCCATTTTTTTCTCATAACGTCTAACAAAATTCTTATCCGTCACCTTTATTTTTACTATCTTTGTTCCAAAGCGCGACTCTGTCTTCTTTGACAAAAGAAGGTCGGTCCCCATAGTCAACAAAGCGACCTATGAACTCACGTATTGTCTGGTTTCCAAACACTTCCATAGTCATGTCTATGTCAATCAAAAGTTCCCGTGTCAATTTTTTGCTAATGCGAGTTTGATATGCGATGCAAACTTTTTGGGGCTGTGAGAAGTTTGCCAAGATTGCTAGAGGAAGAATTAAGGTGTATTCATGGGGGTTGTTTGTTAGTTTTGTTAAATCACGTATCTATCTCTTCCTCAATGATAAAAGCTTATATTATGCGACAGCTATTGCTATAAGATTTAGGAACAATTTCACACACTCCTAATTGGCATTAGCAAAGATTAAAGGAAAAAAATTAACATTTCTAGGAAATTATTTGTCAAATAAGTTATAGGAAACATATCCAGAGACGGTGAAATCGTCCGTTAGCAGATATTTCTAGGAAATTATTTGCCAAATAAGTTATAGGGAACTAATCCAGAGGCGGTGAAATCGCCCGTTCGCAGTCAGAAAGATACAGATAGCAAGAAGAACCTGGTAACGGGCAAAAATAGTCCACATGGAAGAAAAATAAAAATTACCTCTTGTGCAAACTTCCTGAGACGGACTAAAGTCACAAGTACATTTGAGGCCTTCTACATGAGAGAAATTTCGAATGCCTTCAAAATGTTTAATTCGGACCAATCCAACGACGAGAAACCGACAAATTACTTGTAAGTCACGTGCCTTCGGATTAGTAGGCATCGTCGGACGAGTATAGACTTATTTTGTCACAAGTTTTTTTCCACCAATCAAAACAAACATACCAGCACTAGTAGTACGAATTTTCTGAAGAACCAATCCGAAAGAATCGATGGCTGTTCAACAAACTTTACGAACTAAAAAGGGTTCGAAGTTCACGTTTCGCCAACTGGCAACAGTTTCCAGCGAGACCAATGTTTATACAGTAATTACTGGAAAAAAAAGTTTTTAAACAAAAACTTCGAACTCGGCCCGAAGTTCTACAACTCTTTCGTTAAGGCTTCGCGACTGTTTTGGTCAAAATATCGGACTTCGGTCTCGAAATACTTCGCCCGACTTTGGACAAAGGGTCTTACTTAAAATTAAAGGTATTGTCCTGGGGCTACATTGTGTGGGCCACATCGCGGACATGTGATGTCTGGTATACTTATCTGGAGTATGTGGGAAATGCGATTTGCAGAAATCACATGAGATAAGGTTTTATAAAATCGCGATGATTTTACTTTACGAATCAAATCGATTCATGTTAATCGATTGTTATGCCTCGAAGTTGCTGGGGGCATGATCATATCTTGAATGTTTGACCGTTATTGACAGTTGAGAGAAACGAAAGCCATGACAGTTTTGTGTTTCCCATTACAGTTTTTAATTTGTCTAGAGAAAATAAAGTATCGAACTATGTATTTGATTCAGAAAATGTTTTTTTTTAATCATTTCTTGAAATGCGATTGTTTAGAGATACCTAGCTAACGTTACTACTGAAGTATACAGCTACATAAATTATACTATGGCTTCAAGTGGTATGGTTAAACCTGCTCATTCTTGTCTACCAAATCATGAAATGCCTTCAAAATTGCGCTTGCGTTTATCCAGCTGTACAATCTACACACCGGAGACATAATACGCACTAACTAACCGACCATCGACAAATGCCTACTCTACCTACATCTACTAACAACTTGAGCAGGCTAGACGAATCGAGACACATCAAACACTCAGTTTTCAAACCTCCTTTACACCACAAAGCTCTAGAACTGTTTGGTCAACCGGACCAGTTTAACATGACACGCGCATTTCAATGACAAGTCCCCTCCATCAGTAGCGAGCTGGGTGGAAGGGAGGGGGGTGACAGGTCATTTGACAGTGGTGTTATTCGTGTATTTGTCTTTAGGCTTAGACCGGCGTGCACGCTGTATCTGAGACAGGAAATTAGGTTTCGATGTTTGAATGTGGACGGTATCTGGATGGCGTTATGCTGCATATGCACATGAATTCTCTGGAGTATTGGGAGTAGATTTACTTTATGCCTTGTAAATTTAGCGTCAGGGCTTGTAAAACATTTTTAGTTGGAGATTTTAAGGTAGTAGAGCTCTTTTTGAAATAGCTTGTCCCTTGTCTGGGGAAGTACTACCCCCATAACTATTTCTGCTGCCGAGCAGCATTGCTGTATTCCATTAATTATAAGTGCTTTTTTTTTTTTTGAGGATGGGAAATCATCAAATGACCCCTCCCGCTCTGGGCGGAGCGGAAGGGAGTGTCAGACTTTTACTGACTAAAACCCACCCGTGTTCCTTCCTTAGCCCTTTTGTCCGGGTCAGCGGTATCCCTTTCGGACAATCCCGCTTTCCCGGCAGGAATTATAAGTGCTGGTTTATAATCTAGAGCGCCATACGGCTGCCGGACGACATTCGGACAGCGCTTTTGATATGTCAAATGTATCTATGGAAAAAAAAACCGGCGGTTTCCACAATGATCGTCGAATTAAAGCGCTTTGTTGAGTTTTTGGTATGTCAATCATGAACCATCAACCATCAACCATCAACATGGGACTGAAACATAACTGGAAAAATGTGGGTGTTCTATACGCCACTACCTATCCCTAAATGATAAACTGACTAAACTACACTTGGTTCTTTCTAACACAAACCCTTCTAGCCATTGGACATTCGTCGTCTTTCACCAAAACAATGTTTTCGGAGATAGTTGCTTTGGATTACAGACGGACTACATACCGTACGTTGTTTCGGCCTATACGCCATGTTAGTGGCACATGTCATACTATTGATTTATGTGTATTGAATATTTGGAAGTTCATGAATTAGATGACAATTTAATAAAAAATATATAAATATACGAGGATAAGGTTGACTTCCTGCAGGTACAGCTACATCAGGCCACGAAGCAAACTGCGTCCCTCCTTTTGAGCTTCGCCGCAGTCGGGTTAAAATGCAATCTAAACTAATAATATGTATTATAAAGCTGAAGAGTTTGTCTCTTTGAACGCGCTAATCTCTGGAACTACTAGTTGGATTTGACAAATTATTTTTGCCAAATTTGTGAGGAATAGTATAGGCTATTCAACATCACGCTACGACCCTTAGGAGCCGAGCAACGAGGGTGAAATCGCGGTGAACAGCTAGACAGAGTAATAAAATTATTTCATCCATCGGCTTAAAAGATCATGACTGTCAAGGTAGTTTGCAACACTTAAGGACAGGTCACCGGATTGGCACTATCCACTAGATAAATTAAGAAATGTGATTTTGTATGGAATTATCTGTCAAATACCTAGGTAAGTTAAATTCAAATTATCTAGCGGCGGTGAACCGGCTGCTAAATTATAATTACATAATATATTATACTTTATTGTACACCAAATGATACAGTATAAAAGATCATTCTTAATTAAAAACATACAATGGGCGGCCTTATCGCTATCTGCGATTTCTTACAGGCAACCATAGGATGGACACCAAGTGAGGTGGACACGGGGTTGTCTTTGGTACAACTAGCTAATGTTATATCATATTTTTAAAATTTATAAAAACTACCTACTTCAATCTTATTTTACAGTCTATTATAAACGGTCTATTAGTTCGCACATTTTAGCACATTTACGACTTAAATCGGAATATTTTTTTAAATTAAGGCCTCCAAAAAAAGACGCTACAAAATCTATCAAAGCAATAAAATGGCGCTTCGTCTTCTAGTTTTAATAACGTTATAATTTCCGTGAAATTATATATCGCCTGCTAATTATTGTCGGAATAACATGTCAGAACAATGACCGTAGGATTCTGCTGCGTCATATGGTAGGCGGCATTTTAGCTACCTTTGCCTGCCTAATGATTTTTATTATAATGTGTTAATCATTGGTAGACTGTTTTGTTTTTAAATCGTACCTTTAAGTATTAGTGATTTTAAAAAGTGTTTAGTCATTCATATTCATATGTTTTAATGCCCACAATATATTTTTCTTCATCTAGAATTTCAAAATACCTAAATAACTATACCTATCGTCTTATCTTTTATTGCGAAACAAAGGCCTGCGCCAACCGTTTGAAGAATATCCAAAATATTTAGTTGCCTATTATTAAGTATTAGTGAAAATATACCAAGTCACGATACACGCAAATTACTTGATTCTCTAAGTTAATTTAACGGTAGAACATGGGGTGAGCATGGGGAACAAATTAGTTTGGTTGCGCGTTGTTATAGCTTGTAAACAAAGGTATCAATTATAACTGGGAATTAGACAAGGGTACAAAAATAGGCAGGTACGACGCGGAAAATATGTAAAGTCATTTCTTGTAAGATTAGCTAATCTTTGGAAACTACTCAGATCATAGAAACAAGGAGATATGCCATCATAGCAAATTAGTACGGGAACAACTGATGCCACTTTTAGTACATTTTTCGACACAATTACGCGCATAAATTAAGCGCTCCTTGTGAATAACAAGATCTCCCACGCATTGAACATTCCGCTCACCCTCAATCTAACACTGTTAATCGTCACTCAATACTAGCAATAAACTAAAATACTATAATATATATAAACCATCGATCGTGTTCGGTTCATCGCCAGCGCGTTAGTTTTTAATATGAGCAATTTGCTCAAGATCAGGCATCAAGCTCGATAGCGCCTTGGCACATCTCCTTGTTTCTACGATCTGAGGGAAACTATAATGTTAAAACAAAATAGTTATAAGAAGCTAAAAAAAATCTGCTACAAAATCAATTAAAGCGGAAAAATATTGTTCATAAATAACAATTTTTATTACATTTTTAATGAAATAGTTTTTTGATTAGACATTTTTATTCCATTTTATATAATTATTCCATTTACATACCTAATAGGTATTTCAACATAAACCTTCATATTAAACAGATACAAACTAGGTACTTAAAAGCCTATACCTAAAAGGTGTTTACAAATGCTCAGTGGAATGTATGAGAATATCACCCCAGATCCACGATTTCATTTATCACACTAATAACACCTCTAATTTCGAATTTGGCTCTAGTGTTGTCCATATCGGCGTAAAACGACACTCGTCGGCAATCAACGGCCCCGCAGGGAGTCCCACGTGGACGCTTCGACTACCTCGACTACCTCGACTACCGGGGATGTACGCATTCACGCGAGACAATCCACCAATTGTCAAGTACTCGACTTATCTTCACAATAATCCACTCTATAATCGAGATGATAAAGTCGATAGTCATTTGATACAAACAATAATCGCTACGAAGATGAATGCACATCGCACAGAGTTTTCCGCTAATTATCATGGTAATACCCGCTTCGGGTACCCCCGCTGAGCTGAATTTTAATTTAATGAAGATTACTTATGCTCGTGTAAAATATTTGTATAAATTAGAATAACTTACCAATACATTTTATACAAAATGTAGCCATTAAAAAATTTACGCGTATTCTAATAGCTTCGAACCGAAATAGGTGTTCGTGTCTTTTATGGGCAAGAATAAAAGGAGTTCTCAAGCATTTCTGCAAGTAACGCACCTAATAAACTAACTGATTACTATTTTGCTCATAATAAAGGGAGCACAATATAAAATAATCTTTTAGTATAGAGGGGAGTGAAGAATGCTATTCATGGCACAATAAAAGCGTGTATCAGTCTCAAGCCTGCCGTTACAACAGGAGCAATCGAGATAATTCTCATTACACACATTTCACTATTCGATGTTTCTAATATACCATTATGTTGAGCGGCGGGAGGTCTCGATCGTGGCAATCGGCGTCTTTGTTGCACATCACTACCGAGTGAACGGATCCCGCCAAAATTTAAATGTCATCGTTCCAATTCGAAATTCAATTACGTGTAATTAATGCGGTGTGTTCCAGTGGCGGAACTGGATCTTTTACCGATTTGAAAACAATGGTTCGAACGTCGTCGGCGACTCAAAGCCGGGGAACGCAACTCATGCCTCGGGTTTTTTTTTTAAGTTTTTGTTGACGATGGCTTTTATTATGATAAATGTGTAGGCGATTTCTTGTGGCGCCTTTTTGTGCTAATAAAAATCTCAATTTATTTAACTCTTTCATTATGCAAAGTTATGTATCTATTCATGGTGGCGACAATTTTGATTCTGATGAAATTCTGATTTTGATGAAATTCTGCTATTTTAGTTCTTGGTCAACGTGTTTGCATTGATTAATTTGCATGGAAAATTAAGCGTGTTTTTAAAATAGACACAAAACCATAAAAGTAATTTATTATATTTAATTATTTAAGTAAACTAACCCGTATTTTTATTACTTTTTTAATTTCTTTCATTAACGGTTATTATGATAAATTTTCGTAATAATAGCCCGGTTGCCATGCCAACGGTAGCCGGATAAGTAATTATTCAACAGGCTCGCCCGGAATAGAACTATTGAACAGAAGTTTAGTGTTGTACACAATGATTCATTGTCTGGAACAGGTATAAGTACGCGTCTCTACTTAGGAACACCATATTTTAATTACAGGTGGGATAATAACGCTTTTAATATGATTTTTATACCTGTGTATCTGTCAACGTCAAAGTATTAGCACTTTCTAGCTTTAGTATTTTTAAATTGACATTGACCGAACCGATTTCAATTGTTCTTAAATCATGTGTTACATAGGTATTTTGTCAAACAAATTATATTGAATATTTTGTGTTTTATATACCTAGGTATTTTGTCAAGCAATTACAACAAAAGCGTGAATTCATTATACGATATATTCACTAACCGAACCTACATATCACTTTTTGCTATGAATAGGCAAAGCGAACTAAACACAGATAACTTAATTTAACCTGGGACCACCGTGCAAGCTTTCTGTACCAAATTATAAAACAATAATTAAAATTGGTTCGTAATTGGCAAAGATATCACGTAGGTAACAAACATACCTATAAATAAATACAGTCAAATTGAAAACACTCCACTTTTTTGAAGTCAGTTAAAAGGCCAATTAATTTCTTGCTTGTTTACCAAAAACTAACTGTTCCAAAAAGTTGCCTATCACTCAAAGAAGTAGAAGTGCACATAAAAATCCTTGATTTTTCAGCACCATGGCCCCCCTAAGCAAGTAGGATCACATATTCTAATAATTCCGTACCGTGGGTGTACGAGGTGCTTCAGTGAACTGGTTTTAACTATTTAACTGTGTTTAGAGCTAAACAATTGGGGGCGTGGTGCCTACCACATCCGTCCGACACAGAGAGGTGTTAAAACTATTGTCCCGACACTTTTTAGGCAGTCCGACACATTAATTATAATTGTTAAGTGTTGCACTGGCTCTGGTCGAATATCTATGGCTCCGACACAGAATAAATGCTCCATGGGCTCCGATTACAGAAACTGATTCAAGACCAACAAATGAAATGGCTTATCTTTGAAGATATCTTAAGCGGTTTAAAAGTAATTAGGTTGTTATGTTTTGGGTAGACAGTAGTTCATGAATTTATTTCATTAAGTATTTTACTACAATAGTTAAATATTCACAGGTACGATTGATGTATATATGTTTTAGTTTAACATAAAAAAATTGCACAACTTACCTGCATTATTTGGCGGCGAAATATGAGATTTAAAACTTGAGATTTACGGCCGTTACCATTTACCGTCGCCTTAAAGCGAGATCTGTGGTTGAGGTAATCATCAAAATCATCATAGCCCTCGAAATTATATTTGAGGAAAATCGTAATGTTTTCACGAAATTATGGTACCTACCTACTTATTTTCCTTTAATATTATTTCGAGGGCTAAATTGATGTTTTAATGATTATATTGTTTAGTAACTATATTATCATTATTGTCGCGAATTGAATTTGAATCAACATATACAACGTAAAACAGTGCTGCAATTTGAGAAAAAAACTCAAGAATCGTCGATCGCGTTCGGTCCATCAGCAACATTTAATCATGCTAAAGCGTCAAGCTCTACTTCTTGGTACATCTCCATTGTTTCCATGATCTGAGTAAGTTATAAACCCTATAAGGTCAGTACCATGCTTCTGACAAGCCCACGAGGTCATACCACTATCAGTCAATGGACGTCGAACTATCGTTGTAAAGTCACAAACGAATACGACCCTAACAGATGAATGAAAACTTTACACAATTGTAATTGTTTCTAGTACTATACAATTCAGTTTTCAGGCAATAGTTAGGTTTGTAGGTCTTTGCACCGGGTATGTTGATACATAAGGTCATCCTTATGTGTCAACATACCCGGTGCAAAGACCTACCCTTGTTCGGTCAACAGGAGTTCATGTTGTCCTAATACACAAGATTGTAGACTTTATTCATTAGGAATTAAGGTTTGAGAATTGCGTGGGATTTTGACAGAAACAATGGAGGTGGGCTCGGAATTTGATTCTACGTACTTAATAGTTTGAAGAAAATTAGTTTAGATTTTTCAGCAGATCCAGTTTCTTCAGTCATTTTTGACCAGCCTGTTTCATCGTTTCTGCTGATTAATTAAGCGAGATAGTGGTGCCGGTTATATTGTTTACAAACTAATTCAGTGTTATTATTGTCTCTTTCTAACAAAAAAACTTGAGGAAGGGATAGAAGATAATTTAGTCCTGTGAAATTAGTTGACCTGCATATTTTCAACGTGAATTTAGTCGCCATCACTATAGATCGTGACTATTTTCCTGTAAATGATAAGGATGTAGACTAATTTAACAGTTCTTAATCATATTTTTCTATCCTTTTTTAAAGATATTTATAAAAAGTGATAATTAGTGTGACTAAAATTTGTTTAGTGTGATGTACAACAGAATTAGCATCAGTGACATCGATGAGGCTATCTAATATTTGTAGCTCTTAGCCAACTTCACAACACATAATAAAAAGCTCTTCAACTTCCTAATTAATTTCCAAGTTAATCTTGTGCTGATATAGGTACTATAAAGAAAAATATAGCAAGAAAGTCTTGAATAGCCTGACATTGTTGAACAGTGACACGTAGTAAGCTATACTTAACCCTTCTTTGAATGAGAAGAGACTTCTGCCCCACCGGTCTTTAAAAGGCCGGTATGCTTCTCGCTTAAAGTTATAATTACTTAAACAAAAACTTTATTAATTACTTCTCTTAGATACCTAAACGTCACAACAAAACTCCACCAATGAGAAAAAATACTTTAATTGGCCTCAAAAGCAAATCCCCAACTTACAACACCCCAAAAGAAAAACCTTTACATTTTACAAGATGGCGCCACAAAGGACGGTCGCCACTCTTCTTTCACCGTGCGAGTACGTCACACCTGCGTCAAAGTGCCTTATTACGAGTTTAAGGGTAGTGTAGCTTATCACGCTTTGAGGGCAAAAGGCTCGGTTTTAGTAAAAAAAACATCAAAGCTGGTTGGAAATGTTTTCAGTCGGGCTTTCGCCTTTTTTCAATGGCAATTAGTTAGCGTTTCTGCCGACGCTTCCACCCGCGCCTTGTGCAATTATAGCGTGGAGTAGTTGGGCTGGCTGAGATGTAGACAGGTATTAGAGGCGGTAATTTTAATATTTGCTTCTCCAAATATCACCTACATTCTTAAAATTGTTTGGAAGATCCAGAAGTAAAATTGAAGATGACGCAAATATCTGATATTGAATCTGAAACACCTCAAGTAACTAAATTGAATCGCATTACTAAATATTAAATTACATCTCACTAGTGTGTATATTTTGTTACACCAGAGAACATTGACCTATTTAGAACATCAATTTTTATTACGTAGGTATAAAAAAAAGTAATTCAACACAAAAATACTTACACCATAACTGGAATAAAAAAAAAAGCAATAGAAAACATAAATATAAAGTAGACACGTAATTTTATTTAGAAAATATAGGTATGTACCTCAGATCACAGAAACAAGGAGATATGCCATCATAGCAAATTAGTACGGGAACAACTGACGCTACTTTTAGTACATTTTTCGACACAATTTGGTACTTAATTAAGCGCTCCTTGTGAATAAAAAGATCTCCCACGCATTGAACATTCCGCACAGCCTCAATCTAACACTGTTAATCGTCACTTAACACTAACACTAAACTAAAACACTGTATTTATACCATCGATCGTGTTCGGTTCGTCGCCAGCGCGTACGTTTTTATTATGAGCAATTTGCTCAAGTTCAGGCATCAAGCTCGATAGCGCCTTGGCACATCTCCCTAGTTTCTATGATCTAAGGTATGTACCATCAGCATAATCATCCTGAAAGGGTAACCAACTCAGCATATTGCTGAGCGTTAGGTACCCAGAGCTAATTTTCAGTTTGCACCCCTGCAACTGATATACGGAGGGAAAAGTAGGTACAAATACGACGCTGGCTCATTTTTTACTTGCATACATAACATCCCGCCTTTCATAAAAAAACCGGCCAAGTGCGAGTCGTACTCACGCACCGAGGGTTCCGTACCATATTTGGATGTAGGTATAAAGTGAAAAGTTGCTGAAATAAGCAGGTGTGACAGCAGACGAAGTCGCACCATAAGGGTTCCTTTTTTACCATTTTGGTACGGAACCCTAAAAAGTATAAATAAGGCTACTTTAATGAGATTTGTATAATCTACAAATACTCCCATATCAAAAATTACACTGTTCACCGTTCCAGCAAATCATTTGAGATAACCGCATCCAGTGCACACCGACTACGCATGTTCCTTCATCCCTCCGGAACCGCAAAGAGGGTGTCTAAAACTAAAAAAATATTGATATTAAAACCTCGCGTTAATTAAGCTTTTCACTCGTTTAATTTTTTACTCAGTTAACCACGGAGTTTCGGTTAGTGCTAATTTATTTCATTAATTAGCAATGGCGAGGTTTGATCGTCCAAGCGGCGGGTGAACAAAAGATTATGTTTACCTTCACTTCGTAGGAAATTGTTTATTACTGAGAAAGAAAATAAATAAACACTTCTTTTTTGTTTTCTTTTAGTAAGAAAGGATTTATAGCATTAAGACAAGTTTGGCTTATGCAAGACAGTACCTATACTGCAGGCGTCTGAATTTTAAACGTATCTTTAAGCACTAATATCTCAGCAGTTTATTAAAAATCAATATTAACCAATATAGATGAGAATGATCGCAAAAACACTAACAAAACTGACTCCAAAAAAGTAATTGCAAATTGTATTTTATAAAATTTTAACGGATATTGTACCTACTTACTAAACTTATTGAAGCGAGACAAGAGAAAAAGAACTGGCCAAGTGTGAGTCGTACTCGCGCACCGAGGGTTCCGTATCGGTTTTGGACGTATAAAGTGAAAAAAACCAGACCGCATAACTAAGTTTGTTTGTGAAGGAATTTTGATGATTTTGAAAAAACTGCACTAGTTAGGAACATCGTTTTATTTTTGGTGCAATATTTGGATCAATTCCTATCAACTCTAATTATTTCATTAATTAGCAATGGCGAGGTTTGATCGTCCAAGCGGCGGGTGAACAAAAGATTATGTTTACGTTCACTTCGTAGGAAATTGTTTATTACTGAGAAAGAAAATAAATAAACACTTCTTTTTTTGTATTTTATAAAATTTTAACGGATATTGTACCTACTTACTAAACTTATTGAAGCGAGACAAGAGAAAAAGAACTGGCCAAGTGTGAGTCGTACTCGCGCACCGAGGGTTCCGTATCGGTTTTGGACGTATAAAGTGAAAAAAACCAGACCGCATAACTAAGTTTGTTTGTGAAGGAATTTTGATGATTTTGAAAAAACTCCACTAGTTAGGAACATCATTTTATTTTTGGTGCAATATTTGGATCAATTCCTATCAACTCTAATTATTTCAGAATTTTCGCTCCGCAAACTTCGGAGATAAAGGGGGGGAATGGTATTTTTTCAGTCATTTTTCATCATATGTCGAAAACTGTAAGACATAAAATAAAATGAAAATATATTTTGAAATGTGCAAATCAAGCCCTTTCATATGAAATGTTACTTGACCTAGTAACCCTACTTTGAAATTTCGGACACCCACTCCGGCCCCTTTTGCAATTAAAATAAAATCATTTTTTTACTTTTTTCATTTTCAATAAAGTTTGGCAAGGATTTTTTATAACTGTTCCAAAGGAGGTCACCAATCTTCCAAACAATTTTGGCTAAACTTGTACCGCTAGGTACACGTGCATCAAATCGTAGAGAAAAAATAGAGGAATTAGAATATCACTGTATTTTATTCAATAATTCACTATAAACCATTTAATAAGTAATTTAAAGTTTAAAAAACTTGTAACACAATTAAATCATATGGCAACATTGCATAAGCACGTGCAAGCATGACGAAATGTATCTCGATTTAGCTCTCTATTATTGAATAATTTACTATTTTTAGTAATTATTTAATTCAACGGTTACTGATCGCAATTGTGTATAATTTTAATACTAAAAATCATATTTTTTAAAGTAATGATTAAAATATCTACAAACACAACTATTTTTCTGTTAATCTGCAGTTGAAACTGTGACATTAGTAACAAATGTTACCTAATCGATTAATTTACTAAAAAGTCATTTCCACTTAGTGTTATCTTTGCACATCCCTGATAAATGACAAAATAATGTTATTGTTTGTTTTGATTCCGTTCAATTCCGTTCGTTTCTGCGTTCCGGGGTGTTTCTGCTGTTCGTTTATGTTGTGTATATTGTTTGATAACTTGGCTATTCTTTCTGGTATTACGTTTGCATCCTCACGATTTTGTTTTTGACGGGTGATCCCAAAAACTTCGGTATTCTCTCTGGACTTTTGTTTTCAACTCGATGTATGTGTGTATTAATATGTGTATAGTGTATATAGTGGCGTAGTCTAAACAGCTTTAATAAAAGCCACTGGTAAGTATCTTTTGCAATGTCAATAACGAAAGCACATAGAACTCGCGGCGAATGTTTTCAAATTGTGTAATGCCGGTTTCACACACTTGACATTTGCCGTAAACTACAAATCTCGACAAATGCACTGAACGTGTGGATTCATTGCAAGCGTTTTCTGCAAGCTTCTTTTGATTTGTGCACAATACCGTAAACGGCAAACCCATGTTTAGTTTGTTAAGTAATATTAGATGTCTGTAGTTTTGTCACGGTTTTACCTAAGTGTGGATACGGCATTAGATAGTTGACAGATAGAGCGCCTGAGCGCCATATTGGAGTGCTTTTTCTTATTGAATTAAAAAAGTATTTTTTTCTCGTCTTCAGGTGACGATAAAAAAGAAATAAAAACACAGCATTATTCAGTATAATTTAGGGTATTTTATTCAACTGAGTGTACCTCGGTACTTCATTTAGCCAAATATTGTTGATCTCCTTTCAAGTCGATAGCATTAGTAGTTACTGAAATAAGCAGGTGTGACAGACAGACAGACAGACGAAGTCGCACCATAAGGGTTCCTTTTTAGGGTTCCGTATCAAAATAGTAAAAAAGGAACCCTTATGGTGCGACTTCGTCTGTCTGTCTGTCTGTCTGTCTGTCTGTCTGTTTGTCTGTCACACCTGCATATTTCAGCAACAACTAATGCTATCGACTTGAAATTTGGAATAGTTATAAGAAATGCTTGCTCAACTTTATTGCAAATGAAAAAAGTCAAAAAATATTTTTATTATCATTGCAAAAGGGGCCGGAGTGGGGGTCCGAAATTTTAAAGTGGGGTTACTAGGTCAAGTGACATATCATATGAAAGGGCTTGATTTGTACATTTCAAAATATATTTTCATTTTATTTTATGTCTCACAGTTTTCGACATATGATGAAAAATGTCTGAAAAAATACCATTCCCCCCCCCTTATCTCCGAAGTTTGCGGAGCGAAAAATCTGAAATAATTACAGTTGATCGAAATTGACCCAAATATGGCACCAAAAATAAAACGATGTTCCTAACTATTACAGTTTTTTCAAAATCATCAAAATTCCTTGACAAACAAACATAGTTATGCGGTCCGGTTTTTTTCACTTTATACGTCCAAAACTGATACGGAACTCTCGGTGCGCGAGTACGACTCGCACTTGGCCGGTTTTATTTACCATTTTGGTACGGAACCCTAAAAAAGCAAGGTTATAATAGAAGAAGGTTATTTATTTGTTAATCATTAAAATCATATCGTTAGTAAATTTTTATAAACCACACAGAACACACTTTGAATAAACCTTAAAATCAGATAAGAAAAATAAAAATAGTTACAGTTAAATTGTACCCGACACCTTCAAAACACTTCCTGTTACAAAATGAAGGACCCTAAATTTTTTCCAAAGTTAAAATCTCATTAAAATCCTACAATCTAACCATTAACTAATTGGTGAGACCCTTGTATTATCCACGTCGGTAGAGACAGACATCTTTCCGAAGCAACTTCTAATTAAACAGGACACTTCTCAATTTGTTCTGTTATCTTCTACATCAAAGTTGACACGAACATCTTCCAACGCAATTCCAACTTTACCACTTGTAACATAAGTCTTAATTTTGGAAGAAATGTTGATACAGCCGTTTTAAGAGTTTCGGCGAAGTGACATTGCATCGTCGGCTTCGAACAAAAGTGACTTGAAAAGGCAAATGAGCGTCTTCACAAAGTCGAAGCGATTAGCGTTTTAGCTGAGGAAGTTCATGGCGAAGGGTGTAAAAATGAGGGTGTTATGAGTGTGTAATCAAACACCATGAATAAAATAGATGAAGACTAGGGAAAAGGATGTGTATAACGTTTTAAAATAAGCAGACATTATGATAATGGAAGTTACAATAGGAGACATTGAGAAATCATTTGAAAATAAGATGAAACAATGAGGAAGAAAACTGTCAATTAGTTCCGCCTAGAAGGCGCTAATTATTACAAGTGAACTGTCAATCTCCATAGAGATTGTTTAAAATTTGTTATTTTCTCGATTTATACCAAAATATGGGTCGTTGTGTAGCCTTTGGATTTAAGAAAATAGGTGTTCACAAATTCCCAAGTAATATTCGTTTAAAAGGAAAGTGGGAAAAAGCACTGAGAATAGTAAACTTTAAATCAACTAACTTTTCACATTTCACTTACATGCTATGTGGTAAACATTGCTAAAAAACAGACTACAAGACCATTTCTAAGACAACAGGTTGGTTTAAGGCAATATAATATGTCATATACTAATCGTTTGTAAGATGTTTTTACTTCAAATAACCTCACTTTGTAACAAAATAGCCTAACATCTTGTATAACATTAATATCATTAAAACTAGCTTATCATAGCGAGATAAGTTCATTTTAGAACACATATAACTTTAATAATGTCCTAAATACAGCTAAAAATCGATATTAATGATAAATAATATAATGTACCTTTCGACCAGCTCAGCTTTTTTTCCTCGTTGCGATGATCCCATTTTTTTCAATTCCCCAGGTAGAATACATAGTTAAGAACGTAAATTGATATATAAAACTTCGCAAAACTAAATTTATCATTCACATAATGCACAGTTTTAATTATAGCTTTTTTGACAGGTGTAACTACTTCACAGCGCCCTCTGCCTAAAAGTTTTCACTTTTCTTCCCCATTACTAACAAGCAACGACATTTCCACTGCAACAGTGAGTGATGCTGTAGTTTTGACTCAGATAGATTCTCATAGTGATACCATCTACCGCAGTCGTAAAAGAGGTTTATATTATTTGGACCTTCTTTGATTTTAGATTGATAAATCTCACAGTAATTATATACCTACCCATAGCGACAGCCGAATTTAATCACTATGTTAAAAAAGTTACACTGAATAGAAACAACGAAACTCTTTCTTTTCTAAAGACTTCTCAAAGTTAGCATTATTGTGTAATAATTTCACGCCCTTTCCTTTACAAACAAACAATTGAAAAATTATTTAATGTTTTATAACTTGAACAATCACGATTAAAGTTTACTTTGCAAAGAATTGTGTAATGTAAAACAAAAAAACAGCGAAATTAAAGTGTTGTTGACACTTAAACTTAAACAATAGGGAAATTCTTGTGATTCCCCAAGTCGCCTAAGTTGCATAAGTTACTCCAAATTTTTTTATCAAAAAAAAAACTTCTATAACAAATCTGTGATGAAATTTCGCGTAACTTTTTTTATTATACAATCGCAAAAGTCGAATATTATCACAGACGGCGTAATACAGCTTCGTTAAAAAAATATGGCAAACCCTCACCTCTTACCCTTTGTTGGTGATGAATAAGTTTCTAAATGTTCCTAAGTTTCGTGATTAAGTCATACCCAGTTTTGTTTTTCATAATAAGTTAGCTAACATTTTTCACCTCTTGATGTTTTATTGTTCAAGGAAATAAACAGCATGCTAACTTTTATTTTTCTCAATTTTTGTAAATAAAAATGTTTAGTATTTTTTTTTTCAATAAAAAATATGAAAAAATCTTATGAACTTAACTACTAAGTTGATAAGACTTCTTAAAATAGGATTAAACAAAATAGAAACAAAATCATAATATTATGAAGAATTACAGGACTAAATTAGGATTTATAAAATACTTACTCCAAAGTGTACATTTACAAAAGATATCAAAAAAAGTTGACAATATAATTTTAAAACAATCAAGTAGGTAATTAGCAAAGATATACTATTTCATATGGCACCTGCATATGTGTAATAACTGTAGGTATAACAACTAAACATTGAAAAAAAGGCAGCACAAAGAGTGATTGAACATTATTTATTCTCCCAGTCGTGTATTCGACCAGAAAGTATCAGAAGCGTTTTACAATTTAACGGTATATTCTAACAGAGACATGAATAACTATAATTACACGCGTAACTATATGATTACACACAGTTCCGGGTACGTCGGATCAGTCACAAGCCATGAATAGGCAATTTACTTCTGTATGCTGTCTACCTTCAGATGTCTTCATCCCACTAAATAAACCACACCAATCAACGTATTCAAAATGACTTTAAAATACCAAACAAGTTGCATGACTATCATTCAACAAACATGCATTTGCTGCTTCCAAAATAAAAATCTTCGTGAAACTCAAATAACTGTTAGAAGAGAGTTGTTTGAGAAGCAGAATGTATAAGTTGGTACTAATGCAAGAACGCGCCAATTCACAATGGAGACTGACAATTGAAAATTTATCGTTTATAAAAACATCAGACATCGCACATAGCTTGAATAGAAACGTCAATAGTAAAGAGCATCATTTGGAAGCGCGCGCGCAAACCTTACTCGCCAACCTTTTTTTTACAGCTATCTAACTGCAAAAGAACTTTACCACTTCAATGATAGAGTTCAAAATCATTCACAATATACTTTTGAAGTATGCAAATAATATAACATTCGCCTGTAACGGCTGATTTATGATGTGGTTCGGACACCCAAGGAACAAAAACTTGGTATCAATAGAACAAGAAACACAAATGAATGCCTGTACAATGCACACTGTAATTGTTTAGACAAAAGCATTAACTTTGAATCCATTATGCGTAACTAATGAACTATTGTCGAATAACTTTGAGCCTTAGGAGAAGATCACAGAGCCTACTTTAGGGGAGAATAGCCAAGGGCGTTAGGACGTTAAAGAGTTGCTAGAAGCAAAGTAATATCTTGAACCATCAAAGCTTTCGCCGATGGTTCTAAAGTTAATTTTTATGACATCTATACACAATAGAGGAACATTATAAAAGAAAAGACATTCCATAGCCGTGTCAACTATTCTTAACTGTTGTTTTAAGATCCTTCGGCGTTTCCACTGTGTGCTTTTGAAATTTTTGGTGACTGCATTATACCTTCATTGTTTTCAACAAAGATGTTTGTGGACATTTTATTATTCTTTCTTTCTTTTCTGGGTTTTAAAATTGGTTGGAGGTCACACTAGACTGCAATTTTGTAAGTTATATCCATAGGAAATTGTGTTTTATTATGTGGTGCATTTGGACTATTTTCATTTGATTCTATGAAATGTCGTGCTGTTTCGGAACCACAGAAATGAGCATCGTATAATTTCACTAGTGACATAATGGTATCGTTATGGCGCATAGAGAATAGCTAATTGCAGTTGGTTCTGGAAAAATTTACGGTTAGTCCCATTTTAACTGTACAATGTTAAAAAAAAGTGTTTGTCGTCTGTTTGGTGTTTATTTGACAATAATTTATCGGAACCCTGACCATATTATTTCTATTGTTTGGCAAATGTTTTTAGTGGCATACTCATTATGTTAACATTATACTTTTTGTTTTACAACATGGAAACCATTATGAGCAAGTAAGTAAAACATTGTGTAAAACTTGACAAAAACTTTTTAATTTTTATGACTCATTTTAATTTTAAATATTTATTCAAATATTTTTAAGCTTCTTCTTTATATATGTATTTGTGCGTAAGGGTTTTTCCTATTTAAAAATAGCCTTTACAAATAAACCTTAATCAGATTACTTAAAAATCTAAAACTAAATCAACCCAAGTCAAATCAGAATCAATACTTGCAAATAAAAACTTAAATCCCAACTATTTATTAGCGCACAGATAACATACAATAGGTCTGTTTTCATTTGCATATTTCCAATCTCGATTTAAATAGTTGAATTCCCAATCATAACTTTGAGAACGGACTGTGAAAGCGATTTTTAAATTTCCCGCCAAGACGGAGGGAGGGAAAAAGAAGATAGAAAAAAAAAACAATCAATTAGATGAACTGTCATCGGCAGTGGCAAGGGAAAATGATAAAAGTCCAAGTTTCGACAAAGATGTTCGTTATGGCGGGGCCGATATCATTGATTATTGATTTGTTTGTAGTTTGTTCAGTGTTATTGTTAGTCGATGTATGTTGTGTAAGTAATTAGATTAAATGTTTTTTTTGGAATACTGTATAAATCAGATTTGTTATTTGCGTGTGTTTGTTATGTTAAATCGGAAGGGATGTCAAAATGTTCATATTCTCATAAACTTGTATTTATTTCTAACAAATCTTCATTGTAGTTTTTAAAACTATCTATAGTAGGTACCTACTTTTGAGATCGATTCCAGCGCATGTATTCAAATTAAACTCATCTCTCACAACTTAATATTAGTGGGGAGTATCAAAATTAAATCGGGCATCACACTTCAACTACCAAAATGGCTTAAACTTCAAAATCAGTTTGCATCAACATCCCAACTTTTTACACAAATAGACGTTTATTCTCATAAACATTTACACTAAACTATCAGCTAATTGCACAAAACATCCCCCAATACAAAACAAACATAGAAAAACAACAAAAGGCAGATTAGGGAACATCCAGATCGTATTTAAGATAAATGAGTATTTTCGCTAAGCGCGGCTTTAGATCGAAGACGATAAAGGGCAGATGTGTACCGATCTTAATATGACGTCACCAAAACATATCGGTTTTTGTCCAGTGTGATATTGGTATAGAGCGTTTGACATAATAAGTCTCTTCGACGCTATGTTGGTTCCCCTGTCAGTACTTTGTTAGGTCTTAAACGTTCTATTTTTTTTATTTAAGTGTTAAAATAATGCCTGGGATACTAAAAAGTGGTGAAAGAGAATTGGTGCTGAGAGAAAACTTACAACACCGTTAAAAACGTTGTAACATATACAACTCATCGGAAATATCTGCGAACCTCGCTGGAATGCGCTTCGCCTCGCGCTTCCCCGCACCAATGCCCGTTATTTTTTTTTACCAATTGAATGAACAGTAACAAATGAACAGTACAAAACATTTAATGAAAAGTAATCGCATTATTGTTTATTGTGTATTGTTACTCTGTTTGTGTCATCAAGCCAGGTCTTTCCGCAGATATTTCCGACGACTTGTATATTGACACTCAGGGGGGCCAACGTAGCATCGAAGGAACTTCTTAGGTGAATCGTGGTATAGTTACAATATTATTAGAGATCTATTTATTTCCTTTTTTGGGATGAGGTAAAGATTTAGACCAACCGTAAATACAATAGTTTAAGACCATTAATTTCTATCTAGGTTTATGAAAGAAATGTTACATAATTTCATATACCTTTGTTGCTTCCAAATCTATACAAAAGCCTCTCAAATAGTGCCTATAATTAGGGGCATTATGAATATCGCATAAGCATAATGGCGTGCAATTGGAGAGGTCTATGTCTAGCACTAGACTGCTATAGGCTGATGATGATGATGATGAAACATAATCAGTCTATAATGTGTCCACTGCAGGGACACAGGCTTTCTCTCTGAAAGGGAGTGGGCGGTAGTCCACGGACGGTTGATGGATGTTGAAAATTCGAAGACATGTCTTCGAATTTTCAGTTCTAGGATATGCCAGTTTTGTCACGAAGCTGTTTTTAGAGCAGTGGTGATGAAAAAAATTGCATAAAGTGTGCGCCTGCCCGGGTTCGAACTTAGAACTCTACCACTAGGCCATCACTGCTCTCATTATGAACATACGTATCTAATGTTAAAGTACTTATGTATATCAAAAATAAGGCATGGAAACATATCGTTCTACATTTGTTTTCCTTAAAAACTACACCCACATAAAATATTGCGTGGAGGCAACGTCGTGCTTACAAACATGACCCAATTCCATACACAATAGCCCAAACATTTTATTAGCACAATAAAGCACAAATGCTCTTTATAATTGAGCTAACAATGAACCAATAGGATTAAGTCTTTTGATACACTTCACCTAATTGGTAACAATGAACCGCCATTTTGGAATTGATTTGGAGTTTAAAATTAGAATTTGTAAACCAACGTTTTTAACGGATGAAAGAATGTTTATAGTAAGGCCCGTATTACAGAACGATGCTCGAGCACAGATCTGTGCTTGAGCATAGATTTAAAGCCATTTGATTGTTTGAAATCTATGCTTGAGCATAGATTTCAACCAATCAAATGGCTAAGATCGGTGCTCGAGTATCGTCCTGGAATACGGACCTAAGTAACCTTTTTGTACTAAGTATTTAGCAACACTCAAAACTAGTTATAGTTTAAGAAAACCTATAAGTCTTTATGACATCGCTCTATTTTTATAAAAGTTACGTAGAAATAGATACTTACTATTTTAATAAGCTAAACCAATTTTTGGATTTGAAACAAGTGCGCTCTAGATAGAAAATTGACCGAATAAGAAGTTGCTAGTTCAACACTTAAAACCATGTCAAACCGTCTTTTAACTTAAACGACACTCACATGAAATCGTAGGTAACAAGTCCAGTCTAATTTATAATGAAAAAACTTAACAAATGGTAAAGCAATCAAGACCCATTATAAAATAATTTAAGTTTCGCTTTAGATACTTTAAAAGCGCTTTTCTATCGTGCATCATGAAAAGCCGTGACCAAACAAATTATTGAGTCAAAAGTTGAATACGTTTGTTCGCTATCCGCGTCCCTTTCTCTCATATAGCTCCATCCTCCTCGTGTACACTGGCGCACACATTAAGGGTACACGTATAAGCTGCTTATTGTATTTTTATAGTTATTTTGATCGTCACACACAGGGTTTATTGTGTGGATTATCCTATATGAATACGGAATGGGGTATTACATTTATTGTGTCTCGATGTACACAGCTGATGTTTTTCGAAACAATAGCTTGCCGTGTTTGCGAATCGCCGGTACAAGCTTTTGTTAGCATTTTTATTTTTTTAATAACTTGTAAATATGTTCCATTTTTAATTGAAAACATATTTTGCATTCGATTTATTGTATTTTAACACTAGATTATGACAATGGAGTGTTATTGCTAATAGGATTGATTTTGTATCTTTGTTTAATTAGAGAAATAATGGAAAAAATTATGATAGACTAGACATAATGGCAGAGAGGCCTTATGTTCAGCTGTAAACAATTATTATCGAGCTGGTTGATGTTGAAAAACGAGCATTCAATATTAAATAATAGAAAGTATTGTATAGACAACAGTGTGGCTCATGAATTGAAGACAAGAATCATGACGTAAGGATTAATTAAAACATCAAAAAGTCTAGCAGAACTACTTCAAGAGGTAATTCTGAATTAAGACGTGTGGTGTCAATCGGGGGTGTATTTTCCTTTATCATTGCATAATTTTATCTTATCCAATTGCAAGAGACGAGGTTTAAATAAATCAAATCATGTTAACGTACCTACCACTAATAAACTATTACATGAATATCATAATAATAAAGGTAAAGTCCAGGTATATACATATTTTTGTCGGAAATAATTAAACCGTGGTCAAATAAACATCATCTTTTTCAAAATACCAATAGACACACTTAAGAATTTCAAGGCCCAGGCCCACAACAAAACAATTATTTCTTTCACACCTATCACACCTCAAGCCAATAAAAATATCTAAAAGCCTAACACATCTAGTAACTTTAAAAAAATCCTTTAGCGGCCATAAATCGAACGCAATAAATGCCACTGCCAACAATACCGAATTAAATGTAAACCCGCACGAAGGAACACAAAAAGTAATGGATAACGATACAAATAGAAATATTCTCTTTACACGCATTCAACTATAGACAATTGGTCCTATAAATCATAGACTTGACAAGAAAACACGGCTTTACAAACATAAAAATCCACCCCAGAAAATACAACCTAATCAATCTTCAACCTTGATAACATAAACATAAGGGCTACTAAAACCAGGTGTGAAAGCAAATGTGATCTATGTACGCAACACGCATTCGCCGCCCTAGCGTTTAAAAACGACTTCAATCGAGTTTCGCGTAAATTATGGGACAACCCTGAACAATGTGAAGAAAAAACACTATTCGCTAATGGATTTTGTTCTCAAAAATTAATTTGGGGGTACTTGACAAAACTGTATGCACCCAATCAGATGTCACCATTACTTAGGGTTGACCTTTTGTTGTTTTTGTGGGAGAGTTGAAAGGTTAACCTTACGTAACTTTGGGCAAAAAGTATACTTTTCGTTACAGTTTCCTTGTTAATTGTTGTTTGTAAACTGTGGAGAACGCATTGCGTCACCTTTTTGTTTTTTCCTGTTTAAAGGATAAGAGGGCAAGGCTTCCCAAAAGCGCTTTAAAGCTTAGCAATATTATTCTTTACAAACGGTCAAATGAACAGACGGTTCGTATTGTTGTAAACACAATGGAAAACAATGTTTCTGCAATTTCTTATCAAAAACTCTGAAACCAGTAAACTACATGTATATCTACCTACTGATAAATAAATGTCAAGTGTACTAAGAAAATTTTAGCATTATGCATAGGGTATGCTGGATGAAATTAAAATGTCTGGTCTTTGTCTAATTCAGAATATTACAAAGATCGATAGGAACAACTCATCACCTCTTACAAAAGACTAATGAAGCAGTGACTACGGAAATAACAAGAAAAAGACTCGAAATGATATTTTGCAACTTTGCTCTCAAACAAACACCATTACAAAAGCTGTATTTCAATTTGGTTTGGTTTCATTTATAAAATGGAATGAATAAATCCCCTCAAAGGGATTTTCATTAGTTCTTAATTTATAGCAGCCCTATCCACCCTTATTACCTTAGGGCGACAAAACTTAGATCTCCGGGTTACAGGGTGAAGTAGCATTGTTTCACAGCCCTATCCCCAGCTAACTTTTTAATTTATTAACGAAGGGGTTGCCACTCGTAAAAATTACTTTTATTGTTTGTAACGACGTCTCGGCCTACGTGATAACAATGTATATTATAATTCACTTTTAAAACGGTGTTGTCAGCAACCAGTATTGCTTGGACTATAACGAAGAAATTCTTGTTCCCTTTGAAGGGTTTATAGAATTGGTCGATTTTGTTAAAGACTCCGCGTGTGGCTTATAGATATAATGTCAAGTGTGTTTTGTTATTAAGTTTATGTCCCGCTAAAGGTTGAGACAACGGTCTATGACGTATAATAGAACCTGTTCTTTTTAATGAAATGAGTGATTTAGTGCACTGGGAATGCTTTTTAGTGACGTCTAAATGTGCTAATGTTAGACAATGATATGGTCATAAATTTAATTTAGTAGTATTCATAGATGTAAGTTTAAACCTGTTTAGAGATAGTAATTTGCAGCTTGTTATTAGTACAGTTACATCTAATTAGGTTGATTGCAACGGTTTTGATAATACATATCAACTCTACTATAATACATTTAATGACTGAGATGACTTTATCAAAATTTCAATCTATATTTAAATTATGTACTATCAAAGTGAAAACAGGGATTCGTAGAAAAGGCCAGATTTCTTTGATAAATGAGGATTTTGAAATGTCCACTGATATAATACACACATCAAAAGTATCTAGGGATCAACATATATCTTCGAGTTAAGATTTGAATGTATCGGTCTTGTCTCCGTGTGGTGCAGCGATACCGTCCTCCATGGCGCTCAGCCACGGTACCAGTGCTTCGGTAACGTGTCCAAAGTCGACTGATAACACTCTGACTTGTATTCAGAGCTAAAGCTACAGTACGTTGCCGGGAACCAGCTTCTATCATTCCCACGGCTCTGAGCATTTCTTCCCTGCTTAAATGACGTCGCCGCTCCATAATAACGTTGGTTTTAATCAGTAGTAGGGAAACAGTAGCACTAACAATGTCTTCAATGCGTTGTATGTTTTTATAGGGAAAATATTGACAGCTTATTTTCATCTTTTACTCGAATTTGATTGAGAGTTCCTGATTCAAATTATGAAATGCACCAAAAAGGATCCATATAAATTTATAAAATCATAAATTTATTACAAAGCCACATCTCAATCTCAAGAAATCCGCATAAAAATGCTTGATCCCTAGACACTTTTGATGTGTGTAGTATGAAAAATAAAGATATTAATTCCAACCACCTCCTAGCCTAAATGAAAACAGTACTAACAGTATCAGAGAAAAAAAAACTAAATAAAATTCCGGTACCCACAAACCCTTCACAAAATAACAATCTATAACTTTTCCGGCGTTGAATTGAAAACGGGAACTTTAGTAAACCGAATTTTACTTCGTATTCAAACGGGTCTAAGAGGGGAAGACATTATCGACACGGCGACACCACTCCACTGAGGCCCACTGTTGATTCTATCAAAAATCTACTCGAAATCATGTCTTGGTAATGCATGGAGATTTGACTGGGAAAATTGTTGTAAGAATAGGAATAAAACCTCTCACTTCTTTGAAGTCAGTTAAATATGGTTTTGGGGCAGATTTGCGATGAGACCGCTTGCTTGGTTTTTGATATTTAGATACTGGTAGTATGTTAGTATATTCGGCCTATAATGTTCCCACTGCTGGGACACAGGCCTCCTCTGTGAGAGTGGGCCGTAGTCCACCACGCGGGCCCCGTGCGGGTTGGTAGACGTCACATGTTTTTCGAATTTTTGGTTCTAGGTCATGCCGGTTTCCTCACGATGTTTTCCTTCACCGTTAAAGCAAGTGATAAATTAATTTCTAATACGTACATGACTTAAAAACGTCAGCGGTGCGTGCCTCGGGATCGAACTCGAGTATGTTAGCACATTTATTGGAACGGTTTGTAGTCCTAGTAGTTCTTCAAATTAACTAATATTAAGTTATAGACTAACTGCATTATTTTACCCATCTTCATCACCCCTTTGCATTAATTTATTGTTGGATTGCGCATTGTTTAAATCAAGTGTTTTACCATTTTAAATTATTAATATTGAAATTTCATCATCATTATCATTGTTACCTTATCCCATTTTTAGGAGGGTTGGCGCTGTATGGAATTCTTCCATATAGGTATCTTTATGATACATCATTTGAGTGCTAAAATCTTTACTTTCTTTACTTCCTTCTATACCTGTTCTCTTAGGTATGTCTCTTTTCATCTCTCTCATAACACTTTTCTCATAATTAATGTTGAAAGTCTATAGTTAAAAATAACATGTTATGGTATCCAAAGCTATTGCATCAATAGAAGTAGAGACCTGTAAAGGTCTATTCGGGAAAAGGTCAGGTTGATGTGAAATATATTTTTATGTGAATGTCGTGCCGATGTCGGCACAATGCCTCTGTGGATCTCTGTTTAGTGACGTCACACAATAACCATATTTTTTTAAAAGTAAGCTTTAGTAATTTTTTAAATCCTAGTTAGAAATAAAAATTAATACATTCAAACGCCAGCTACGGAGTTTGAAGTGACTGTTTTGAACTTCTTGTTTTTATCTCTCAATGGATTTTTCATCTCATATACTAGCAACTATTATTATAATAATATAACCTTCAAACAATTACCATAATCAAATCCGCAACCTCAAAAATCCTATCATCTATGCCCTCGACAGTATTCTCAAGAGACGTTCCATATTTCGCAACGAATCGGCCGTTCCCAATTGTAAGGAAAACCTTGCCAGATGTAAATAACATAGGCAGACCTCCGTCCAATTCAAATTGACATTAATGGGACTACACCGCGTACTGAAGTAGAGGTCAAGTTAAATTGGTGCATCCATGGTATTATTCAGTCCAATTTAAATCGACCTGAAAGTCAGGAAGGTGCAAACTGAAGAGGGGGTCAGGATGTACTGGTTAGAGTCCAGGGTACTTCGTGGTCGATATTTTTTCGTGCTTGTTAAATTTCATTGTGCCTGTGAGATTTTTACGTGCTATTCCTAAGGTTATGTTATTTAATTTATGTGTAGAGAATTTCTGTGAAAAGGGAATTTTAAATGGGGCTTTGGCTATGTTATGTAATTCATATTGCACCAATGTTCTTGTTGTAAAGATACAAATAACAACTGACAACGAAAAAACTAAAAAAAATAAAAAAAAGCGCTAAAATGACTCTTCATTTTAGCGTTTTTATTTTTATTTTTTTTAGTTTTTGAAGCTTCTTTAATATCCCATTGCTAATGATACAACTGATGAGCCCTTGAATTTAACTATAACCGGAAGTCCAACCAACATACAGAGAGCACATAAATCACAACACAACAATCAACAAAAGTGAAACGGTCCAACATGTTGCGTATGGACACCTTGGATCTGCGCGCGCGTCTATTGTTGCGCTAATTGTTGTAGATCTGCATTGTTTGGCAGTATCTAATGGAGCACCTGCCTTGTCCATTTGAGAATGTATTGAGTTTGTAGAATCTGGTAAATTTAATTCTAAATTGATTGATAGAAGATGATTTATATGCAGTGATAGCCTACTGGTATAATGCGCCTTCCATGGCGAAAGGTTCGAGTTCGATCCCGAGACAAGCAGCACTGACTTTTTGAAATCATGTGCGTATTAGGAATTAATGATCACTTGCTTTAACGGTGAAGGAGAAACATTGTGATCACCTGCATGCTTGAGAGTTCTCCGAATTCTTGAAGGTGTGTGAAGTCTGCCAATCCACACTTGGCCAATGTGGTGGACTATCGCCTTTGTCCTATTATTCTGAGAAGAAGCCCGAGCCCAGAGCAATGGAACAGTTTATGTATAAACAGGGCTGATATTAGTATATTCTGTATTTCATTTTTTGAGTGAAAGAGTTGATCACCCTCTCTTTCTTCCTAATAGTTGACGACTAGTGTATCACTCATAATAAAACAATTAGCAGCATAGCAGTAGCTACTACCCATCTTTCTAGCCGCAAGACTATACCTACTGTTGTAACTGCATTGCTTGCAGCATTTTTTTGTCCATTATTTATGAACAATTAACATTGCACACATCTTGCTTGTTCAAGGTTTTAAGTAATTATGGTGTGTTTAACGTCTCCATTTTTTGCTCTAACCTTAAAAACTCCCTGCTAGGGCAGACGATTTGACAATAGTTTGGTTTTCCAGACAATTTCAACACTAATTGGTTAACAATACTAAACAGTTATACTTTCTTTTAAACACAAACGCTTCACGCAGTTGTGTGTCGCAAAAAATCATTAACAATAGCTTAAGAAAATCAGTAAAAATACAATACAATACAAAATTTTGTGACCAAAATCAACCCGCTGTGTCACCCGCATCTGATTGGATAGGCCACAAAACTAAACACCGTAGGTTAGCGGAAGCCACCCTTTTGTACAATACAATACATTATTTTTGTATTACAAACGACACAAATCGCCGTATCCAGAAAATGTTCGCAAAACAATTGTTGAAGCACCCCGCGGATCTAGCCGTAATGACTAGGAAAGGTGTGGAAAAATTACCATATTTGCTGTTAACTTCTGTAATGCTGTATCATTGTGAACTCTTCACCCTTGTAATAAGAACGGTAGAAGGTTTGATGGGCACATTTAAAAGTTGGACAAAAATTTCAAAATTGTCAATGCAGTTTTGCGGGCATACAAAATTCAAAACGCGTTTTGTGCTGCATAGAATACGGTTGAAAATCAAAAGTTAACATTAAAATATATCAGGAATAATGTTTTGTGTATTTATTTTTATTTCTTCACTTGTTAAGGATCATTACCGACCATTGTTGGATAATTTCACGCGTTTGGGCGACACTGCGGGCGTTTGGTGCGAATTTAGCGGGAATTCCATTATAAAGGCTTGTATGCGAAGGTGAGTATTGTCCACCATTTTTGTTAACAGTGGCATTTGGTTACTGTGAAATTCACAAAGGTGAATGGAGTCATCATTGAAACCTGTATGAAAATAGAGCAACTATTTTAATGGTGGAAAAGGTCCATTTATGCTGTCAGTGTATTGTTGTTTGTTGATTACGGTGAAATTTCGGTTTAATTTTGTTGAAGTCAAAGGTAAAAACCCTTGTCATCATGCTCATTATGTGAAGAACAATGAGTTGTTTCGTCACTTACATGGTTTACAAGTGAAATGTGTTAAGGCATTTGGTCCTAGAGACATTGTAAATCTGATAATGGATTTTAAAGAGATTTTTTTTCGAAAGCATCTTTGTGGATCTGTGCTGATTCATGCTGAATTCAATAATACAACTTCAGTTGATGAAGCACCTCCCCAGCATAAACCATCAAAACATCTAAGTACGCATATCTCATATGAAGCTGGTAGAACGCTAAAGCATACTCCATATTTATGTCGACATGCCGAGACGGGAATTATGCGTGTGAATGCATATTTATGCGAATTTCGCGTGGGCGGCTGTGTTGGGACACAATACCTGTGAAACTTATAAGGATTAATGTTTGAATTAGTAAGTTATTGGCTGTATAACATTTTTGCGACATAAAGGAGATCCGCCAAAATGACCCCAGGCCCGGCGCCAAAATAATGTAACTCAGTTTTTAGAGTAAAAATAGCAATAATATTATATAGTTTCGGTTTTGCTAAATTCACATGCTAACATCGTTTTTTTGCCTGTTGAATTTTAAAAATTCTATTTATTAGAGAAGCGTTGTCCTTTTTATTTCATTAACATTGTAATAAATAATTATGGCATATAAGCATGTATATCAATCATATTATATAAAAATATTTCATTTGCAGTTATATTTTTATTTAGAAAAAAAAATAGTATTAACTTCCCATAAATAAATAGAAGAATCAAGTCAAATGTTTTAGTTTGAGCTTTTTGTTTATATTATATAATGATAAATATATGAACATTCGCATAAAGGTACAACAACAAATACGTTCAAACAAATAGGTAAAAAAAAAAAGTATATTTGTATTGTTATATTATCGCTTTACGTGACTTCACTTAAGGCCCCGGTATACGCCAACGGCCTTGAGTGATTTGGGCGGTATAGCTTGAGTATTCTGCGCTGAGCTCAAGCAACGCGACATACATCCACCGAGCAATACGACTCGCCTATCAAGGAGCGCGCTGTGCAGAATTAGACGTATTATTACTTTTTAGTATCTAAAACATAAAATAAAAAAAAAAGTAACAGGTATTATTATAGGTAGTAACATAGTCTTTTCACACAAAACAAATCATGAAAATATCTTAAGCGGTTTGAAAGTAATTACGTTTTTATGTTTTGGATAGACACGAATTCATGAATTTATTTCATTAAGTATTTTACAACAATAGTTAAATATTCACAGGTACGATTGATGTATAGTATATATGTTCTAGTTTAACATAAAAAAATTGCACAACTAACCTGCATTATTTGACGGCGAAATAAGAGATTCAAAACTGGCCGTTACCATTTACCTTCGCCTTAATGGCCGCATGACCTTCAAGCAATCGGCAAAGAAAGGATGCACACGCACGGATGAACGCACCTGTGACGTGAGGGCACAACTGGATACATCTTATTGTCTCGCTCACATATAATGGTTTAGAGGGAGAAACACGCAGACGCCCGCTTTGCTTTGGCGTGCTCTGCTTACGCGCAGTCCTACGCTAACGTTTGTTGTGTTGTGTACTGTGAACTGTGCGATACCTTACCTTGATCTTTATTTTACTTTGTTTAACCCTCCCGGACTTTTGATTTTTGAGAACACTGGGAAGTTGCGCCCATGTAATAAGCGTCATGTACTATTTGGGTTGGGCTAGACACAACGAACGTGATTTAGACCACCCAGCTCTAAGCTTAGATTTTGTATTAGTTGATTTAGAAAACTAAGTCCATCAAACATATATTTTGTTGAGAAAATGAAAATATATATTATTTTATTACCATACGAAGTGTTTTATTTTACACATAGTTTCGAACATCTGATTTATTTTTTCATAGTTTACAGTACAGTACATACATGCATACATGCCATAATGTCTAATTACAAGATTAATGAAATAAATATGACGACGATTCTTTAAAAAATATAATTTTCCAAAGAGCCCCTATTAAAATTCAACGGGCAAAAAAACTATGTTAGCATGTGAATTTAGCAAAACCGAAACTATATAATATTTTTGCTATTTTTACTCTAAAAATTGAGTTACATTATTTTGGCGCCGGGCCTGGGGTAATTTTGTATGGGATTTGGCGGATCTCCTTTCTCGTAGTGTAAATGTGTGAAATTATTTTTGTCATCGTAATTTTTCGTATTGTTGTTCAGATCAGAGATGCTATTGAGGCCTTCTAAAGGTAGAGATTATTTGTGATCTGAACAATGTTGAATATTTCTAAACCTACTCATATGTGACGTCATCGTCGCTAGCGCATTCTCTCTAACATGAAATATTCTTAAGAACAACACAATTAATTTTGCAAACAAAATATCTAAATTGATACTATGCTTCCATAAATAGGTATAGTCAGCTTATAAGATCAATACTTGCAACAAACGTTAAAACTAACCAACCGCATATAAACCTTAAAATATTCTTTCAATTTACTTCAACTTGATAGCGGTTGTCATCCCGATCCCGAAACACCACATAAACCTAATCTTTATGAGTCACGAGGAACCAATCGCATCGCTGTTTCAAATTCAAATTCAAACACTTCTCTACCTCCCTGCGCATGCGCATGTGTGCGTGCGGCGACGGTGCGTCTGCGCGGTTGCGAAGGAATGCGGCCGCGGGGAGGGATCGAGTCCCGGTTTGAGTAATGTCAACGATTTCTTAAATAGTTTTTTGTTTCGATTCTGTTGGTCTGATTCGGTTTGGAGAAGATGTCTTTATCTAATGCAGGGCTGAGGTTTTAAGAATTGGTATTTCTATAAAAGAGGTGTCTTAAAAGAAACCTAATTTATTGTGAACTGTGTGTGTTACTTGACTTTTAGCGAATTAGTCCCTTATGATGATATTCAGTATCCGCATCCTACAAAATCAGGAAGGATTTTATTTTAAAATACCTAGAAGCACCTACAACCTAGAATAGTACCTACAACCTCTACAAGCATTTGTTGCACGACCTGTGCTTATATTGATTCCCCAACATTCTGATGAGAGTAACTTCGTACAGTACCTAGATTTTTCAAATACACCATTACAAGTAAATTTTTCTACTTTATAAACATATAACCATCAAGTTTCTCAAATTAAATCATAATTTAACGTAACCCGACTTTGTACACTTAAAAAATGATTATACTCTTTGAAAATTTCTCATAAGTAAATTATCTGCTTTGTGAAGGCGGTTAGGTGACATACACGGCGTTTCACTATCCTATGTTACAACTCTAATCTCGGCTTGGACCACAAAATGTTTGTATAGCTTAACTAATAATGTTTAGGGTTCCGTAATGCCGTAGACCTTAGTAGAATTACCTGAGAAAGTAGTGTTACTTTTCTAACAGTGGTACATTTCGTTTCTCTAGATTAGAGTCTAAGTTGCTTGTAATGACATTACTGAAATGACATAATCTGTAAACCTTATTGTTAATAATTTTATTTACTGAATCGGTTTGACTTTTATGCGGCGATGCTAAAATTGTAAAGGATAAGGCTGATGAATAATAGTCAAATGTAACGTTACTACTAGATTTTAAGGATAAAACATTGGCACCCTTAACTACTGCAATTGTAGACATTAAGACATTAAACAAAGAAGAAATTGTGTTCATCCCTTATATCTAAAACCATGAACCTACAAACAACTGAAATAAGATTGCCAAGATCAGCCAATTTGTATCCCTCGCATCAAGAACCCTTTGAAAATAAATTTTCACACTTGACCGCTTTTATTACAATAAGAACTTTACGCTTACTCCTCTACCAACAGAATAGGCTATGATCACCAGCCCACTCGTTCCAAAGCCTCGAATAATAACATTATCATGAGAACCACAACTTCTTCTCTTTTACTCGACCTCACAATCGAAAACTCAATCAAAAACGAACCTTATGATGATCCTGTTAAAGTTTGAGGAGTTTCGGAAGAAGAGAAAAGTTAAGTTGTGTATTAGAGTACATTTTTAAGCGTCTTTGTCGTTTGATCACTGCCCGAAGTGCCACAATACTTACTATAGACGCATTCAACCTTTTTGGTAACAGTTCACCTTATAAAACCTCTACCTACAGTGAAAAGAAATAAAAGAAAATCCCGAATCAGAAATTTCAAACTTATTTAACCACAATAAGAGTGTTTATTATGGATTTAAAAAGAATAAGGATTTTATCCGATTTTGATGCGGTTAGGAATTCGTATTTGAGTCCCATGTGTTAGGTTTTTAGCCATTAGAAACTCTTACTTTTACGTTCATTTCCATCAAAATATTCTTGATGTCTTCTTCACAAAATTTCTCACGATAATATAATCTTCTCCATTCGCTTACTGGTATGACCTCTGTTGATATTAAGTCTCACTTTTAAAGTTTTAATCTTTTAAAAGTACCGACCAATATTATTAAAGTTATCGTGTCTAAAATCATTATGACAAATAACCCTCATATTTAGAGAGATAATAAAGATGTACTATAAAAACACGATTAGACCCTTTTACATCTAACCGAGAGATGCATATAAAAGGCATCGATAAAGCAGATTTTTGTCCTAAACAATATGACACTAAACCGAGTCAATGTATCGGTTTACAATTGTTTTGAAAATAAAATCGATTGTCATTGGATAGTATCGGTTCATCTCACGACTGTCACAATCTTAGTGTTGCGATCGACGCAAAATATTTACGAAAATAACATAAAGACTGGGCAGGGCAGCGCGATGCTGCGGGAACACTTTTGATCTTATTAAACTGGGGTTTCACTAATGGAATTTTTCATGAAAATAGCAATAAAAAGAAAATACATTAACGACTATTCGAAGATTAATAAAACATTTTTTAGCCCGATTTGGAGAAAGTAGCCTCTCCCTCTTTTAGTTGCAAATTGAAGGATTTCGTCTCAGTAAAAGCTATATGGAGGAAGTTATTGCATGCAAAGTGCATGAGAATTATTGCAGGTTACATAAAGGGCACTGGCAGACGCCCATAGAACGCTGGGCCTCAGATTGTGTAAGTCGGTACAGATATGAAATTAGTTTGGTGTGATCGAGTATTTCAAGAGTATTTAAATTCATTTTTTATTTGTTTTTGTACGTAATTGGGTTAAAGAGAAATATTCTTATTTCTGACAGTGAGGTTAAGTATGGTGTGAATGATCCAGTGAAGTACAGCCCGACTAATGAGTTCTCAATTCAAAGGTTTTAGTTGCTGTCACCATGATATTCTGTGGAAGCACGCGCCAGCCAGCATGCACCCGTTTTTGTTTTAGTGGTTTTTTCAAAATGTCAATGGCATAATCATTTTATTTCTTATTTATTTCGATTTTTGATTCCAATTCTTAATCTCTAAGATAAATTAGGCAAAGAACAATTAAAATATATTTTTATTTTTGGTTAAGCTTTTATTACTGTACCATATCAAGCCTAAAACTGCCGACGTCCTTTAGAAACATGATAGGAAAAGTTAATAACATTATAAACTGTGGCATCAGAACCACACCTGACCGTATCCGTGATAGCGTTGATAACGAGCGCTTAAGATTCACTTATTGTTCGATCAGCTTTTAAGATGTTACTGATAACACACCCGATGTTGACAAAAGACGCGGCCGACCGCCGCTTTGTCATAATTCAGGGTTCCGTTGTATGATTTACGAATTTTGTGATGGTTTTGACTTCTACGCTGATTTAGAAAAGACAGAAAATCTGGGTCATATAGTGGAAGAAAAGTATTAAATTGCAGCGTTTCTAAGCCGAGATTTCCTTTTTACCCGACTGCGAGACGCAAAGGAGGGTAATGTGTTTATCAGTCTATGTATGTATGTATGTATGTATGTATGTATGTATGTATGTATGTATGTTTGTTTCTATGTGGCGTTCTAGAGACCAAATGCGTTGGCCGATTTTGATAATTCTTACGTCAATCGATTCGTCTTAACCTTGCGAGTGTCACTAAAGACATAACAGTAATCAAAATTCACCACAGCGACAACCAGACGCCATATTGTCAAAATGAAAAAAAAAAAAAGTTGCTGAACTATGTCAATTGGGGTGTCGTTGAATAGGTATTTTAAAATCATCTTTAGGTTCCTTTTATCATTTTTCATTTAAAATAATAGTTTAGGATATATAACGATTTAAAGTTGTTTAACAAAGCAATCATTGTCGCTAATTCTTACTTATTGATTTAAGTTTTTATTTCAAGTATTAACGATATACAAACATACAAACAAACATTAAAAACTAAAAAGTGAAAAATAAAAATAGTAAATTAAAAATTAAAAAAACCCGACTGCCAAAAAACAACTAAAAAGTTGAAAACAAGAGCACTTTTCAAGCAGTCTGATGCAGTTGGTGGCATAAAATCTAAGATTTAACACAAATAATTGCCACCAACTGCATCAGACTGCTTGAAAAGTGCTCTTGTTTTCAACTTTTTAGTTGTTTTTTGGCAGTCGGGTTTTTTTAATTTTTAATTTACTATTTTTATATTCTACAGATAATCTACGATAGACTGTCATGGCGTTGAATGAGATCTGAACCGACATACCTGTAGGTTATTTTTATCTCGAAATATTTTCAAAAACTTTCTGTAAAAGAACTCGTTTCCTTACCAATTACGCCGACAATATCTTTGTTAAGATTGTAATATGTTTTCTCTCATTAACTAAAGAATTTTCAGATCTTAGAATTAATTGAATTTCTATAAGAAAACCCACATCATAATTACGTATTTCTATACAATCATTTTATTTGTAAGTTAATTGCTGTAAATGTCATTGAAATTATTAAGTTTGCCAAAGAATATTTGAGATTTTTTAACGTTGCTCGATTAGTAAATTCCTGTTAAATATAAGTATTCTCAATAGGCACAGCGGGCTATATTCACATCCTGATAAACATAATAGTCTATTCAAAAGATTGTTATGGTGAGATATTGAAATCTGGCATAGAATGAGGAGGGGATTATGCCTAGAAGTAGATTGCGGTAAGTCGTTCCCAATAATCGATCCATCGGCTCTTTCTCCTACTAGAAATCGATTTTTGACATATGCTATAGCCGAAAGAGCCAATAGATCGGTTATAAATTGAGACATCCATGTAGTAAAAATCGACACTGCAGACTATGATGCGAATTGCGAGTGCGATTTTTGACTTCGACTTGAACCTATTAACATACTGAACCCGTCCAACGAGATCACAATACACACAAAATCTTTGTCTTACCGCCGCCATTATCTCACAACGGACTAATAATTCACCGGACACAGTATGATCGTCTGATTTATGCGTGTTTGTCTTTGTTATTCTACCTGTTTTTGATTCGTTACGCTTTTTGTCCTCAAGAAGAAATACATTCTGAATATGACATGGATCTGTGACACGAGTGTGGGACACTTGCAGATTAGTTAGCTGTTTTTGTTTGACGAAGACATTTAAATGTTTTACATATAATATATTGTGTAACCTCCAGTTAGCACTTTTCTTCTAAATTTCAATGTGAGTTGCACGTAACTATCAAACTATGTATGTATAGAATAGGCTTGTGTTAAGAGTGAGTTCACAGCAATGGTTCAGAGGTAAGAGATCAAACGCTTAACCTCTCGCTCTAAACCGTTGCGCCACTGCCACTGATATTTTAGTTGATAATTTGAGACCCTACATGTACTTAGTCTAGTCCAAGATAAACAATAAAATATTTATTATTTAAATTGAACTTTAACGGAAAACAGTACCTATTGAATCATTTTATTTGCTTTCTTCACTTCTAGACGATATTCAAGAATATGCAAAAACTAGAGTGGTTCAACACTACGAGTTATATTTCTTAATGTTTCTGCATTTGAAAGACAATTATGCTAGCATTGGTCTAAAAACACATCTCTCTCCGTCCATATTATGCCTGTGACATACAGGCTAATAATTCATCACATACTGTATGACCGTTTGTGTCAGCTGATTTATAGCGTTATTCTTTTCTTATATTTGTGTCTTCTTGTTTGTCATTTGTTTAATATCGTCACGGTGCGTTGGTAAAGTGGCATGAGCAATATGTTGCTCAGGTATTTTTGTGTCCTTTGAATTTGTGGCAGCGAATGTTTTATTTAAGAAAGCTGTTATTGTTATAAAGGTCAGTTTATGTAATATATATTATAGTATATCTTCTTCAAAGAATATTACTGTCGGTTATAAGTTTACCAAGAACACGATGTATTTTTTCTTCCAAGTTCCAAGCTTCTTGTTTTACGCGGATCGCCTCCATAAATCTAAGAACTGGCACCTTTAACCTTGTGGTCTTATTCCAAATTAACTGGGTCCCAAAACAGAGTTATTTCTAACTCAGAAAGATGATTCGCCGACATTCTTTCCACATTCTGTATGAACCATGGCTAATAACAAAATTATTATAATTCAAGCGGCTCAACCAGCACCCATAAATCGTTTACTAGCCCAAATTTAAAATGACAACCCTTTTCATTTGGCTTTTTTATTTTAACGCCAAAACAAACCGCATAGTGTCCTTGAATCGTATTAACCGATATTATAATAAACTAGCAATCTGTCCCGAATTCACTTGGGTTTTTTGAAATATTAATTTTAGCGCTAGAACTGCAATTTATACTAGACTTCTCCCAAAATGTGGCCAAGGACAGAAGTTTCCAAGATAGATATACTGCATGAAAAATCTTAAATATAGCAATGTGTATTCATTTCATGAATATATTTTTAAACCTGTTGTTTCTTATAGTTTTGTTTTTATAAAATCAAATGCGTTGTTACTTAAAACAAAGATAGTAACTGTCCTATATAGTTTTGCTATAAATATGAATGGGATATTCAAACAACAGCAAATCTTGTGCGTCGTAAAACTTATGAGATTCCATAGGTATCAGTTTTTATGACAGATTCTTACGCGGCCTAATATTGAATTTGATTACTTAAATGTCGTTGAATGTAAATTAATTAATTTGCATTCATTGTCGTTAAGCTGCTTAATGTCAATCAAAAACGCAGAGGAAATCTGTTTTTGATATTCGTTTAATTCAATATGTATTATTAATTTTCACCTGCAAAATTAATGTAACCTTTTTCCATGAAAAGTGCGTTATTAAAACAATATTCTTGAATAAAATTTGCTAACAACGGTGTTCAATTTGGTTATTTCAATCACAAAGGAATAGTTTATTCAATCAATAGTAAAATGTCTTAAAACTTAAATATGGTGAAAATGTTTCCCCAATTTATAAATGTGACACAATGAATTGAATGTATGGATTGCCCACACAGGGGCGATAATATTTTTTGATAATATCGCAAGCGTTATTGCTATTTAATGCGTCCCTGTGCTTTCCACACAGCTGCGTTTTTATCGTTCGATGTTTTCAACGTGTGTGTGTGAGATGCGATATTAACGGTCGATAATATCGCATGACGTATTATTATCGCAGCAGTGTGTAAGATCGCAGGTGTCCAAATACAAAATGTACTAAGAATGAATATCGCAATAAAGCTAGCATTGTACTTGTATCGGGGCATTATTATCGCAGCAGTGTGTAAGATCGCAGGCGTTCAATTACAAAATGTAGGTAGGTACTAAGAATATACATCGCAATAAAGCTTGCGGTATTATCGAGCGATATTATCGCACCTTCATGCTAAAGCTGTCTATATTGTTTTAACAAAAAATAGCTAGCCTGTACGCAAAATACTTTATTATTTAAGTGGCACAATCAAGATATAGGTATTCGTCTACAGCCACCACCAGACATAATCTCTAACCATCTATACATGTTGTTACTAGATAAGGCAGTACGCGTAATACCGGATGCTACGAAATAAAAAAAGGCTAAAATAAGTATTTAAATTCATAATCAAATCAATTTCATTACCAAAACGAAAGTCTATCTATGATCAAAAAATATTCTACATTAATATTGATTCGCCACACTCGATATCGAGCATCGTTAACAGAATACGGCCAATCGCGAGCCATTGATACCGTCTTTACAACAGGAGGTTATGCCAGGAATGTCCGACCGACTTCTTGTAACAATTAATTTTAATATCGAAATTTTATAGGTGACGCTCAATATGCGGTTTGTGTTAAAGAAGTATATGTAACATTTTAGATAAATAATGTTGGCGTATATGTAAAAATGTTTGATGCTTTTTTATGGTTGTATATTTTTATGTGTCCATTTTTATTATAAGTTTATTTATACTATTATAGCAATTTGATAGCCTTGTCGTTTTTATTAAATGTGTTTGCTAGACCTCCCTGTCGCATGGCGTGGGTGTAGTGAGAGATGACAACAAATAAGGCTATATTTCTAAGTATAAAACGCATTTTCATTATTAAATGCCGGTAAACGACCACTCAGAACTGATGTTAACATTGACCACATCAACAAAAGGTGTCATGCTATGGAAAGATGTGGTCATATTTGCCTCGTTAGGCCACGTGTAGTATACTCCTATATCATACAACGATACTCCAATATAACGTTAAACCTTCATAAAATAGCAATAAATTAATGCCACCATAGAACATTAACTCATGACTGTTATGAACTTCTGAACTCATGAAATGAAATCACTTAGAATTTCTCGAGTTTTTTTAATATATTTTATTCAATTAAACCTGCCATCAAAGACGTCTAAATTAGTATACTTAATATTATACCGACTTAGATCTTTTCATCACACATCATAATACCACATTCAAAACGACTGATTGTATTGACAAAATCAATAAACTATTACAACACAATTCAGAATCTCGGCCCCAATGGTTGTGTGGGGAGGTGGGGAATGGGGGAATGGGGGCAGCATGATGGGGATAGACCTAACCAGTCCTGATACCACCCCAATAAAAGTATCATCTCTCTTTGTTGTATTCTATTTTGTGTTGGTCTAATTTAGGTGGCCTAGATATCCAAAGAAATTATTTGAAGAATTTACCTAATTAACTTTCTTTTATAATCTTGTTTTTTTTTTTTTTAAGTTGACTGGCAATTGTTTGTCTTGGTGTGGGTAAATGATGCGGAGGAATGATGAAAATGATGAATGTCGATAGGACACATAAAGGAGTACGAAGGAAATGATGGATGGATTGTGTTAAAGATGATTAAGGCTAGAAAAGAAGTGAATACTGAGATGACGACTTATAGCGGCGTATGGAAGAAAAAAATTTGCTGCGCTGACCCTAAATAAATTGGAATGCAGGACAATGATAATTTGAATCATAATCAAAAAAACCGGACAAGTGCGAGTATGCCTCGCACCCTAAGGGTTCCGAAATATGATCATAGATGGCGCTACTGCATACTTCCAATGGCGCCATCTATGAGCAGATGGCTCCACTTATGGTCCGGTGACTGACGGCGGACAACAAAGTGATCCTATAAGGGTTCCGTTTTTCCTTTTGAGGTACGGAACCCCAAAAAACAAAAGGTGTTGTGGGATACCCGGAAGGAACGAAGTTCCTTTCGCAGAAGTACCTATATCAAGTTTTTAATAACAGGCACAATGAAAGAAACTAACAACGTTTGAGAGTAATTATATGAAAAACGTGATATAGCAAAAGTGTCGTGACGGTCGAAGACTCACCTTTTTCGGCCTAACTCTCATTTAGCAAGTTTCTGGAGTATAACATGCGATAAGAAACTTCGTTCCAAAAAGAATAAGCCAAATAAAAGGATAAAGATGATACTACACTGGCCGGCAAAAATAAGTACTACACTTTCTACTACTACTTCGTACTAAGTGCGATACTTATTTTTGCAGGCCAGTGTCTGTAGGTAGATGTCTTGAATTTTGATACAAAGAACTGCAAGACAGGGTCGTGTCGTTTAAATCGGCACATCAATCTAATATCTACATCTAACCTAACCTAACCTTTTTTTTTTTTTTTTTTTTTTTTCGCTGAGAAATGCTACTTACGCATCCCCGCTCGTGGGGGACGAGACGGGGTATGTGGGACTCCTGTCCAAATGACAGTATACCCACTAAAACTCAGCGGTGTTCCCGCATCGCCGTGATGGGAGGGTCATGGGGAACCGGCACAGCCTTGACGTCCACAACCCTCCCGGCGCATGCCCGCCTAGCTGGCGGGCCCCGCATGCCCCCCAGACTGGGGGGCTATGGGAGTGGCCGGGAACACCTGGCCACCCCCGTCCGGCACTAGTGGAGGCCTGTGCAATACAGGCAAGGGCGCCCCCGCACCCGTTGCCTGCTGGCCTCCACCTGGGAGGAGTCGGAGATGCCTGTCAAACTGACGTCTTCTCCGACCCCCCCTCCTCCTTCGGAGCAGCGCCGCGTGAGGATCGTCCTCACGCGCGCGCTCCGCCGCCTCCTTCTGCGACATGACGTGCTCGCAGAAGGCGGCGACTGCCACCCAGGATCTCTCGTCCCCCACCATGGCGTTAACCACGCCGGGAAGCGAGAGGTCCAGACCGACCACCGCGATGAGACTGCGGCGCGGCCCCGACCACGACGGGCACACCTCGAGGGTGTGCTGCGCCGTGTCCTCCGCCGCGCCACAGTCGTGGCACGACGGCGTCTCCTCCCGTCCGATTCGGTGCAGGTACGATCCGAAACAGCCGTGTCCGGACAGCACCTGCACCAGACGGAAGGAGAGGAAACCGTGCGATCGATCGAGCCAGTCTCGCAGGACTGGCCCAATCGCGTCGAGGGTTCGGCGGCCGAAGGCTGCGGTGGCGAGGTCTCTCGTCCAATGGACGACGATGGCGTCCTTCGCCTCCCGCCGCACGGCCTCCCGCTCTTCCGGAGCTGGGCGTTCTCCTCTCGCCCTCCGCCCCGCCGTCCATTCATACACTCTGGCGAGCACCCACGCCTCGAGTTCCCAAGGAGGGGTGCCGGCCAGAGCGCATGCCGCCGCGAAGCCTACTGTGCGGTAGGCCCGCGCCACCCGCTGGGCTATGGCCCTTTGAGGTGCCCGCAAGGCGGTAGCGTTCTCCCTCCTCTGGAGGGAGTCCTCCCAGATAGGGGCCCCGTAAAGGGCCATGCTCCTCAAGATGCCGGCATAGAGCTGCCGGCATCGTCCGCTGGGCCCCCCCGAGTTGGGGAGCAGCCAGGACAGCGCGCCTGCGGTCTTCAGCAGGCGCGACGACAGCCCGCTAAAATGCGGGCCGAAGCGCCACCTGCTGTCGAGTACTAGGCCCAGATATTTCATCTGGGCCTTCACCTCGATCCTGACGCCCTCCACAAAGATGTGGGCGTCGGGTGGGGGGCGCTGCCGAGGTCCGTGGAAGAACACGGCCTCGGTCTTGTGCAGCGCCACCGTTAATCCTAGGCGGCGGATCCTCCCCGCGACCAAAGATCCGCCCGCCGAGGCCAAGTTGGCCGCCTCCCTGAAACTCCCCCCCCGGGCGGTGAAGAGAGTGTCGTCCGCGTAGCAGAGGACACCCGTGCCTCGGAGGAGAGTTCCCCGCAGGAGCCAGTCGTAGCCGACGTTCCAGAGGAGGGGTCCCAAGACTGACCCCTGTGGAACGCCGGCCTCGACGGAGTACCGCCGGACTTGGCCAGTCCTATTTACTAGGAGGATCGCCCGGTCCTCCAGGTAGCTGGCCAGCAGACGGCGCATGTACCGAGGCACTCCGTGGAATCGGAGCGCCTCTAGGATGGTGGAGTGGGGAACGGAATTGAAGGCGTTGGCTATGTCGAAAGACACAGCCAACAATCCGTCCCGCGCGTCCATCGCCTCCCTCACTTGGCCCTTGAGGCATGCAAGCGCGTCCACCGTGGAACGCTCAGCCCGAAAACCAAACTGAGCGTCCGACAAGTCCGGCCCGACCCGCCGCAGATGGCCTTTCAGGCGGGCAGCGACTATCCCCTCGAACATTTTTCCGACCTCATCGAGCAGAACGATGGGCCGGTATGCCGAGGGGGAGTCTGCGGGGCGGCCCTCCTTGCGAAGGAGGCACAACTGCCCCTCCTTCCAGAGTTTCGGGAACCTCCCAGACGCAAGACATGCGCTGAAGAGTTCCCGAAATCTCTCCTCCATTTGAGTGGCGGCGATCGCCACCACCCTTGCGGGAACGCCATCAGGGCCTGGAGCCGTCTTCTTGGCGCGGACACGGAAAATCGCCGCGCCAAGTTCCGACTCCGTGACGGGAAGGGCCTCCTCCTCTTCCTCGGCCGGCGGAGCTATCCCCCTTGGAGGGCCCATCGCTGGTGGGGTGAAGTTGCCCCTGCGTGGAAACAGGGACTGAACAACCCCATCCAGGAACGAGGGCTCCAGGGTCTCGGCAACCGGGGGACCAAAGGGGCGCAGTTTGTTTCGCGCCGCCTTATATGGTCTCCCGTAGGGGTCGTTGTCGAGACCCCCCAGCAGTTCAGCCCTCGCCGAGTCTTTGGCGGCGGCGATGGCACGCTTGAGGACCGTTTTCGCCTCCACGTACACCTCGTAGAAGCGGTCCTCGTCGGTCTGGTCCCGTCGACGCCGCCGCCGGCTCCGCGCATAGGCCCTCCTGGCCGTCACGCACGCCGCCCGAAGCCCCGCCAGCTCCGCCGACCACCAGTACACGGCGCGTCTGGGTGGCGGTCGGCGAGACCGAGGCATACTGGAGTTGCAAACCTCGGTCAGAGACTCCCTCAGTCGCCCCGCCACGGTGTCCACGTCCAGCCCCGCGGAAGGCGGCGAAAGCCAGTCCTGGATGAACGCCGCCTCTTCCGCCGCCTCCCTATCCAGGCGGGTTAGGGCCCACCGTGGGAAAGGCGATCGCCCCGAGAGGGGCCGCGTCTCTCCGGGGCCACCGGTGGAGACGTCGAACCGCACGTAGCGGTGGTCCGACATAGTCTCCACCAGGTCCACCCGCCAGTTCCGCACGCGCGCGGCCAGCGCAGGGGTGGCGAAAGTGACGTCCACTATTGAGCCGCCCTGACGCCGCACGCATGTCCGGACGCTTCCTCTGTTCAAGAGGGAGAGTCCAGAGGAGGCCGCCCACAACTCCACCGCCCGCCCGCGTGCGTCCGTGGCCGGGTTGCCCCAGGCCACCGACTTGGCGTTCAGGTCTCCCAGTACGGAGACCTGACGCGGCGCCGCCCTGCCGACCACGGCGGCCAGGACTCCGAGATAATTCTCAAAGTCCTGCAGAGAGCGGTTTGGGGAGAAATAGACCCCGACAAGGGCCAGGTCACCCCACGCGGCGGCCACGTATCCTGGTCCCCTCTCTAATAGCGAGAGGGGAGGGGAGTCTGTGGAAGACCGCGCCGCTATTGCCACCGTGTCGTCCGCGTCACCCAGCCAGCTGCCAGGGACAAAGTAAGGTTCGGCGACCACCGCCACGTTCACCAACCACTCGGCCATGACCTGCACCACCAGGTCCTGTGCCGCTCTACAGTGGTTGGCGTTCGCCTGAAGGATGCTGTAGTCGGAACTCATTATTCCGACATCGCAACCCTCTCCTCAGCTACCGCCGCTGGAGCTACAGCGGCGGCGACGGCGGTGGCGGCGGCATCAGGGCGAACCTGTGCCGGCACTTTGCCCTTCCTGACGGGGGGCTTGCAGCTCCTGCCCGTCATTTTATGATCCGCGGGGCGGCCACTGGCGGCGCACGCCACACAGTGTGGCGCGGTGGCGCGGCAAGCGGCACTCTTGTGCCCCTCTTGCCCGCATCGGTAGCACGTATCCCTCCAGTCGGATGTGGCGGGACACGTGGTCCGGGTGTGGCCGAACGCGAAGCACTTGTAGCAACGCGTTGGCTGATCTTCGAGGGGCCGGACCACAGCCGAGCTGAACCCGACCAGCAGCCGTCCCTTGGTTGCAGCAAGGACGGCCCTAGCCGCGGCGACCGGGCACTCGACGCGGATGATGCCCATGCCACGGCGGCCGGGCCGGATGGCTCCACCTTTTACTGCGCCAGTGTCGCAGCCCCCGGCCGCCGCGACGGCCGCCACCACATCCTCCCTGGTGACCGAGTCGTCCAGATCGGCCACCTCCAAGGCTGCGGTCTTGACAGGCCTGACGACCGTCGCCACATCCGCGATGACCTCTTGCAACTTCGTTGCAAAGAGGTCCGCATTTGTGCCGCGCTGCTCCCCCGAGAATTCGAAAATTCGAGCCCCGGTTAGGGTTCGGCGGCACGTAATCTTGCTGATACCAAGCTGGGTGGGATCAGCGTTGCGACGAGCCCGCGTCAGGACGGACTCGTACGTCTCGCCCCGCTTCGCGGCCTCCGGGGTGATGGTCACCACGACGGCCGCGGTTACGGGAGGAGGAACAAGCTTCCTCCCGCCGGCTGGAGCCCTTTTGCCTGCACCTGCAGGGGCAGTCGCAGCGGGCTTGGGAGCCGCCTTGTTCCCCCTTCCCTTCTTGACCACCTCCGTCCAAGACTGGTTGGACGGAGTGGTGGAGGGAAGCAGGGCGTCTTCCTCCTGCGAGTTCTGGGGCGGTGGGGGCGCCGGAGTGGCCGACGACCCAGGTGCTCCCTCCGCGCTTGTGGTGGCGGTTTGAAGAGCCACCTTGGTCTTTTTGCCCCTGCCTTTGCCCTTGGCGGGCTTCGTGGCCTGGGGCTGCGCTCCCGATGCCAGGCCCGCCGGAAGCGCAGGTTCCGGCTCCCTTGGCGCACTCTTATCCGCCGCTAGCGGCGGGCGGAGCCGCCTTTCTGGTAAGAGCCGGTCCTCGATCCCTGCGAAGCAGGCTCTGGTGAAGGCCCTCTCCTCCATGACAACCTTGCGGATTATATCCTCAAGGTTGGTAGGGGAGGAGGAGGAGTCTTCTACCACCGGGCCGGGGGCAGGTTGGGCAGGCAGGGCCATGGCCTCAGCCAGCTTCTTATGTAGCTGGCTGACCTCCGCCTGCAGGCGATCCACTTTCGCCTGCAGCTGCCGCGTCTCGTCCGTGGCCGTCCGCTTCGCCAGCTCCATGACGATGCCATGCATGCTGGCGGCCCGGCATTTGAGGGCCTTCTGGAAGGTCCACTTCAAGTTCGAGGACTTTGAGGCGACCTCCAGGACCTCCTCCTTGTCCTCCTGTGCCATGCGCTCCAGTTCCGCCAGGGAGTGGTCAGCATATAGCACTCTGGATGCACCATAGCCGGCCCTCGACCTGGCGGCCCGCGCCTGCCGCTCCTTGGCGGCGACCCTCTCCTCGAAGTCCTGCTGGAGTTGCTCCCTTCTTGCCAGGTTTAGCTGGCGCTCGGCGTCTACCAAGCCCACATCGTGGGTGAGAGACGAATTAGAAGTCGAAGCCGTTTTCGACTTCGACTTCTTCTTCGCCTTGCTTCCGGCCCCCGAGGAGCCCTCGGACCCTGTCCTCAGAAAGGTTCGTTTCCTCTTGTGGCGGACATTTTCGGCCGCTGACGTGTCCATGTTGGAGTTGTCGGAGTCCAACGACTCGTATGGCCCGCTAAACAAGCTGGCCGCAGATGGTGCGCGGCCAGCCTCCGACGCCGAAGCGTCACCCGAATGGCCCTGAGAAGGGCCGTCAAGTTGGCCCTGAGAAGGGCCGTTGGGTTGGCCCTGAGAAGGGCCGTTGGGTTGGCCCTGAGAAGAGCCGTTGGGTTGGCACTGAGAAGGGCCGTTGAGTTGGCCCTGAGAAGGGCCGTTTGAATCGCCCTGGGGAGAGCGATTCGCAACAAAACGCCCAGAGGCGTCACGCACAGATTTTTTCGACATATTCACAGCTGACCGCATTGATGACTGTGAATCACAGCGCACTTTAGCCGCCGGTCTGCCACTCCGTTACGGTGGTCAGACACGGCGTTGCCCGGGGGAAACTACGTGGAAGTATGCGCTGTGGGGGGTTCCCCCAACCTAACCTAACCTAACCTAAGGTAATAGGGTAAAATCAATTCACATTACCCTTGTCCAAAAGTATGGACAGTTTATGAATAGTAGCACTATCCCATTCTGCGAATTGTACACATGTTTTTAATTATACCCACACACTTCAGTCTTCTGGTGACCACGGTCAATGCAACTTGATCGAAACGTAGCGGTTAGTCAAAATTCTTATATTTTGATTAAGTTTGTGCGCAAAAAGTCCCGATATAATTAAAAACATACTAACAATTGTCTTTAAAAGGTACACACCAACGTAGTATAGTTTCTATCTTCTTAGATCCACAAAACTTATATACTTAGCGATACCTACGGCTTTATCGAGCACCAGAAGTTACAAAGCTAGCCTAATTAGTGTTTGACTTTGCTGTAGCGTAGGCGATCAAACGCCTACGCTACAGCAAAGTGAAACACTATAAAGCTGTCTACAGACTACGCTATACTATATAGTATAGCGCATGCTATATAGCATCGATACATTTAGGTTCAAAGGGCGTAACATAGCATTAGTAGTTGCTGAAATAACCAGGTGTGACAGACAGACAGGCAGACAGACGAAGTCGCACCATAAGGGTTCCTTTTTTACCATTTTGGTACGGAACCCTAAAAACCCAAATAGGAAAACCCAATAACACTTTGCACGATCAACCATATCAAGGCAATCCATCATCATCCGCCTAGCCTTTTCCCAAACATGATTGGGGTCGGCTTCCAGTCTAACTGGTTGCGGCTGAATATCAATATTTTACGTGAAGCGACTGCCATTTGACCTCCACAACCCAATTATTATTGGGAAATACCGGTATTCGGATGTTAGACCAGTTGTAAAGTCGAGGCATATCTAAAGTCGAGGCATATCTGACGGAGTCGAGGCATATCTGACGGACAGGGCCGTCATCTACCCTGGTCGCGACGGGGAATGGAACCGGCGAGAGATGTCGTGCGGTGTCCCACAGGGATCGGTTCTGGGGCCGCTCCTGTGGGACATCGGTTACGACTGGGTGCTGCGGGCCGACCTCCCTGATGGCGTCAGCGTGGTGTGCTACGCTGACGACACGCTGGTCCTGGCGCAGGGGAGGTCGCATCAGGCGGCGGCCGACGCGATGACACGCGGGGTTGCGATAGTCGTGGAGAGGATCCGGCAGTTGGGTCTCGAGGTGGCACTGCATAAGTCCGAGGCCATGTCCTTTCATGGGCCTCGGAACAGGCCACCATCGGGATCCCAACTAACGGTAGGAGGGGTTCACATCGGCGTCGAGTCCACGATGAAGTACCTGGGACTCGTGCTCGATAGCCGGTGGAACTTCGTGGAGCACTTCCGACGTTTGGCCCCCAAACTGGAACGGACTGGGGCCGCCCTCAAGCGGCTCCTACCTAACCTGAGGGGTCCAAACGCCTCCTGCCGGAGGCTTTACGCTGGGGTCGTGCGGTCCATGGCCACATATGGGGCCCCGGTGTGGGCGCGTTCACTGCGGCGGAGAGCCGCCCACTATCTGAACGCGCCCCAAAAGGTAGGCTGATCCGGGGCTACCGCACGATCTCGGGCGAGGCGGCAAGCCTCCTTGCCGGACTGCCACCGTGGGATCTGGAGGCGATAGTCCTCGCGCGCCTGTATGAGTGGCGCGCGGAGGCACTACGTCGGGGGGAAACCCCGCTTCCGCGGCAAATTGCGGCGGAGCGGACGGACCTCCGGCGCGATCTCATGGTGGCATGGAAGGAACGACTTTCGCAACCCAGCGCAGGGCACGCCGCAATAGCGGCGGTAAGACCCCTCTTTGAGGAGTGGCTAGGGAGACGTCACGGCGTCCTCACCTACCGCCTGACGCAGGTCCTCACCGGACACGGAAGTTTCGGGAGGTACCTGCACATCATCGGGCGGGAGGAAACGCCCGGGTGTCATCACTGCGTTGATCGCCCCGAGGACACGGTGGAGCACACGGTGGGGGCCTGCCCTGCATGGGCGGAGCACCGCCGTGTCCTCGTAGAGGCGATCGGCAGCGGCGGCGACCTCTCGCGCCCGGCCCTGGTTCAAGCCATGGTCCGGGGCGAGGGGGAGTGGGAGGCAGTCGCCTCCTTCTGCGAAGCAGTCATGCTAGTGAAGGAGGCGGCGGGACGGGAGAGGGAGAGATTCTCCCGTCCAAGCCGCCGCGGTAGACGCTCCGGGCGTCGGGGGTCGCGTGACGACTCCCGGCCACCGTAGGCGCGGGCCTGCGGGCGGTGAGTAATGGGTAGCTCACCGTCCGATCAGGACCAGGCCTGTGCCGAACGGCGCGTACGTGTTCCACGCGCGCCTCAAAGAGATGTCAGCATCGGAGAGGGGGCCCATTAGGGCCCAAGCCTGCCGGGAAAGCGGGATCGTCCGGAAGGGATACCGCTGACCCGGACAAAAGGGCTAAGGAAGGAACATGGGTGGGTTTTAGTTAGTAAGAGTCTGACACTCCCTTCCGCTCCGCCCAGAGCGGGAGGGGTCATTTGATGATTTCCCATCCTCAAAAAAAAAAAAAAAAAAAAAGACCAGTTGTAAGACTTTTGGGATCCTGACCACCCGTAACGACTGTCAAAGATATTCCTATGACAACCGGGACCGACTGTTTAACGTGCTCTCCGAGACACGGAGGGGTCTCGATGTGTAAAGAACGGTCACCCATCCAAGGACTGACCGCGGCAAGCGTAGCTTAATCTCGCAGATCGATCGACCAGCGCGGCTGTCATTTAGCCACGAGCGCCTCATATTAAGGAAATTCAAACTTATTAAAATAAAACACAGTCTTCCTTCAAAAATAGACAGCTGTTTCAGAACTATTGTTAGTTGTTGTCTTATTACATTTTATAACAAGTTGGACTTATAAACTAGAAGGGTTAGAAAGACTTGTAAGTGTTTCAACAACCATATACCGTAATTGGTCGGTAACTCGTAAACAGGCAGGCGATCATCGCTTTCAAACCTTAATTAAAAACGGTTTACTGCTACTATAAATATGTCCGAATGATGTAAAGGTTCTGTGTAGCTTGGTGTTAGAATGGACTCTTTGAAATAAATGCCTACCTACCTGTGAAAAATGTTTGAGAATTTTTCGAGGAGGACTGGTCATCTTCATCTCTGAACTGCTATGGCTAATATTTGGAGTTGTGTGTTATTATTCTAGACTTTTACATTGTTCTCTCATATTTGTGTTATTTCCGACAAAAGCAATGTAACCATGATATTGTAATCATTTGATTTAAAAGAGTAACCATGGAGTTTCTTGCCCGTTCTTCTCCATAGGAATCTACGCTTTGGAACGGGCATCTAGCTTCATTATTATGACTAACTGACAGACTCCTTGACAATTCAAAAGTACCTGTAATTGGTCTAATTGAAATAAATGCTTTGACTCTGAATTAGAAATGATTCTGCTGGCACCTACGAGTAGGACTTATTAATAACTACTTGTGTCTTAGATCCTTCCCGGCGAGTTTTGTTTTAGCGATTGAATGGAAAACTAATAGGTAGCCCACCTGCCATCTATTATGTACCGACTCCCGCAAGAACTGCCAATTATTTGTGAACGTGTGAGAATTCACCGTGACAGTCTCCCTTGAACGTTCGCAAATAAATTGGCAGCGCTCGCGGTGATATCACGACGCGGCGTGTCGGTACAGAATAGATAGGCTGATTTGAAGTCACCGCCGCAAGTTGTTCAGGTTAAAGACAAATTTGAAATGTCTCATGTTAAGTTCTCTCGAGAATATTCTTCAGCTAGGACTTATTTCTTCTTCGAATGAATGTAATATTATAAATGAGATAAATAATTGACAATGGAAGAATTTAATCTAGACATAACGTCTAATATTTTACGTCCAATCTAATATTCCATTTTTAATTTAATCCTGACTGCGATCACTTAAATACATCTTGAAGTCTATCAGATTTTGGAATTTTTTTTAAACAAGTCAACTCTACCCCATTTCTTGGTCTACACGGGACTGCCGGTAGCCGTCATTAGAGCGGCCGCGAACTTACGACACCAATTTAATTGGAGCCTATATATCATTCAGTCCGTCTGTCCGTCTGTACCGTTTTATTGTCGGGCACAGTAGCTACAATAAACATGTGAAGCGATTGTTATTCATGTGTGTTGTAAATATGGATTGCTGAAGTTTTTCGGTTGATGTGACCGATACTGAAATTGGGTTAAGAAGGATTTGTAAAAAAGGTTGGTCAGTTTTGGTAATTGCTTGGAGTTAGCCAAATTTTGGGCCAATTGTTGGGCTCGTAGCTTCAGTACCATCCAATACTGTGGAGAAATGATCAGCCAGATTGTACGACAAGAAGCCGCGTCCAACATTTTTTTAGGGGTAGGTACAAGATCAAAACCTGTTGTACCCCTTAAACAAAACTCTTTGACCGCCAGTGACACCAATGTCAATCACATTACAAGCGAATCGCGTGTGAATTATTATCCGTAATAAAGGTTCGGAGTCTGGGCTTAGAATGTTTGGATCGACCGTAGCAGTCAATGGGTTAGTACCGAGCTTATCATTCATCTTCAATCTCAAAGCAATAACTAAAACCCACCTCGTTTCCACTCCATTCTTCTCCTTATCCCTAAAACAAAGTGTTACAATTACTTACAACATTGTTATACACAAAACGTAATACCTCGTCATAAAGCGGGGCGCACATGCGATAATGTAGCGCTTGACGCAACGTGCAGCGCTTGACACAATGTCTTATTAACAGATACCATCGCTTTCGATTAACATTCCAAGATGGCTTCCGGATGTGTCAGAGTGACGTAAATGTCAAAATGCCATTTTTGTGCCAGCTCAGGAGCGTGAGAGCGGGCTGGTGGTCCAGCAGATTGGGCCGTGATAATAAGCCTTTATTTTTATCCTGAACAAATGTAATTATGAAATTGAGAATTCTTTTTGTTATGAACTGACAAAAATCCTAATTGAGCTTTAAAATGATAACTTTAAACTGTAAAATTGCTGTAGCCGTATCTGATTAGAGACCGGGAGTTGGACCTAATTTACATGGTATGTCTACCAGAAAAATGTAAGGATGGCAGGTATGACCAATGCATGTACCTAAATCAAAAATTGTGATTGAAGAAAAAACCTATTTGTGGTTTTTTGGAATAAGACCTCATAAAGTAGATCCCTGTCATTTTTTGTCTCCCTTTCTTATAAAGAGCCTACCTAATGCCATATTAAAATTGCTAAAATTATAATACATAGATCAATAAATTACACGGTGACAGAACATTGGTAACTCAGAACAAGTATTCTAAAAATGTCGCCTCGAATCCATTCCATGATTAATCAACACAAAGCCGTGCAAATTAAATTAGGTTTAGAAACAAATTCAATTTTACTGCTAATAAATTATTTACAGCTCTTAGTGTGTAAAGAATAGGGTTTAATTTCTTGTATGCTGCCAGCAATATAATTTAAAGCTTTAGGTGTGAACTTTTTTCAGGTCTCAAGTAAAACAGATTTATGTCACGCTAAGGTGTAGCTTAGTAATAATGTTGATTGCAAATACAGAGGCATTCGATTGCGTTGTCATGTTCTTTCGATGTAACAAATAATTAAAAAGAGAATAAGATTTTACCAAAACGTGTAACCAACAACCTACCTAACAAAAAACGCTAAAATATAATATTGCTGAGCCTACAGAAATCGTTATGTATTTCCTTCAGATTTTCGGATATAATGCAATTGTAATTCTTATTTAATTAGATTAAAATGGCATCAAAAACCAACAATCGAAAAAACTTGCATCGCGATTTTTTTTAAATAAGTTGTTTTAAATAATCAAGTAAATCTGTAGTTGTGATGTTTCATGTTTAATAAGTTTTGCATATGTCGAGGATTTGGTACGGGAAAGTAAAATCATTAAGAAACGAATTCAAAAGATATCACAATACCTACCTAGAATAGTTTTTAAAACAAAAATTATTTATTTTATAATTTAGTTGTTCTTTCATAAAAGGGTTGCTGGCCACCTGGGCCACGCTACCGTGTTTAGTAATGACGTCACGATTCCAGTAGGTTGTATCAAGAGCAACCCGCTAATATGTCCCTGTCCACCGCTACGAATGATACCGAACCGCATCATTAAGGGACATGCGTAAAAATATGTATTTTTTGTGTTATTGGTTAAGGAACTTGTACACTGGCAAAAATGACGTAATTGTGCAAACGTTTTGTGGTTAACGAGACCCACGAGAATGTAGTTCCTGACCTGAAATCTTTAATTGTATTCGATTCTGAAAATAATATGTATTTCTTACTGAAGTTGGCGTGTAAATTCTTTCTTTTATGTAACTGTAAAACACTGTTCACTCGTTTAGTATCTAGGGTCTACATAGATATATACATATCAATTAAAAATATTACCCTCCTTTTAGGCACTATCGCAGTCGGGTAAAAAATATGATGTCATTAGTAAAAACACCAAACTAAATTGTTTTTAATCATAAACATTGTATTGTGTGAAAAATCCTAATTATATTTTGTTTCTAAATAGGTAAGGATAGGGACAGACATTGTAAATCACAGAACCTTTCTCACAAAGCAATATGTCATAAAAGTCATAATAGTTCCCAAAACACAACATTGTTTCAAATCTAAAATTTTTCGAAAAACACACAACACATTTTTTTCTATCCACCATTTCGCACTGGTCTGCGGCCTCCTTTACGTCCATACTTATTTTATTTGTCTCATAATGGCCGTCCTAAGGCGAGGAGCGCACGCGCAGCGGGGTGGCTCGAAACCACTACAACCGCATAAATTCTACATTTGTCACGGCATTAACACTCGAAAAAGGGTTTTTTAACATGTCACCCCCGTATCCGGTAATCTTGAACTGATATTATGAATATTTTTGCTTTTTAAAAATGCTTTTGTTGTTTGCCGTGGAAAATGGAGATTGTAAAAGGCTCTTTGAGGTAGCTGATATATTTGTGTTTTTTAATACTATTATAATGTGGCTTTCAGTTACAATGTTTAATTTTTTATTAATTCTCCAAAGCACTGATGGTTATTGAAACCTCAGATCATAGTAGGTACCAAAGAGATATGCCATCATAGCAAATTAGTAGATACGAGAACTACAGTACTGTCGGCACTTCTTACTTATAATATTGCCTGTTACTTTTTTTTTTTTTATAAGTATTTTAGATACTAAAAAGTAATAATACGTCTAATTTGATACAGCGCGCTCCTTGATAGGCGAGTCATATTGCACAGTAGACGTATGTCGCGTTGCTTGAGCTCAGCGCAGAACACTCAAGCTATACCACCCAAATCACTCACACTCAAGGCCGTTGGCAGTTATCAGCGCCTTGAAAATTCCGCACACCTCAATCTGACACTGTTATTCGTCACTCTTCACTCACACAAAACTTAAATATCACCTAAACAGGCTCAATCTCACTTGTTTCTATAGTTTGACATGGAAACTGATGGTTTTTATTATTTTTGTCATTCCTTTGCAGTTGAAACTGCTAAAATTAAAAAGCTTCAGTTAAACATGAATGATAGATAGCCATTGAAAATAGGTAAAATAAATCAAAAACATTTAATAAATGCTCTCAGTACAGATTTGTGATTTATCGAAATCGGGTAAACACCACCATTAGCGACCATCTGTATCATAAAAATAATCGAATTTACACGCCGGCAAACTGATATAAAGCTTAGTACAAGCAATATTGTCTATCTAACAATAGTATGAATGAACGCGTTAAAAATCGCGGAAAAAACTGTCGAATCGAGTAAAGAGGGATTGTTGTGCAAACTTATTCGATACGGTTAAATGGGGCGTTGTAAACGCGACGTATGTGAACCATGCTTAATGATTTAGAAGTAATATTTTTCACGGTTGCATTCCATTTTGTACTTTATTTTTGAGAGATAAAATAGAGGTTTGATTGAGGTATTTTTCGGAGAAATTATTATAAAAATTGATTCATTGTATTGTGTAAGTAAGGAAAAAAAAACAAATATCGATCTAGTTTTTTTGTAAATATCGGCGCTATTGATCACTAAATTGTTTCGGATGGTTGGAGTCGGTTTCTTTGCGCAAATCAACTCATGCGCAATCAAGTAGGGTATTTTGAAGTTATAGATCATAATAGTTTCAGGATATGATATGATATTTCCGTTTCATAAGTGGCGGGGCCTTTAGATGCATAAGTAATTATTTATTTCCTCTATTGAAATAATAAAAAAACTAGTGATTTTAAAGGAGGTAATCTCTTGAACAACGTATTGTAAAAATATCCTATTCTTCTGTTATAGATATTATAAGTGTAGTACCTACCTATCAAAAATGGCTAAAAAAATGTTAAAACTGTTTCAAAAACAGTTACCAGGCCCCGCAATTTATTATTAAAATTTAAACAATAGAATTTAAAAAAATCAGGTATCAACATCTAAATGGCTTTACAACACACCACAAAAAGCGGCAAACACTTTTAATTACCAAAAGATATCGAACAAAATAAAAATGACAAATAATCCGTCTATTAAGTTCCATAACACCCATTTATTGAGATACGATCGTACTACTATAGATAGGACATACCAATATACAATCAAAAGGAATGCGCCGCTCACACATAGGAAAAAAACATATGTATCTAATAAAAACAAAATAACATTAAGTAGACAGAGTAAAAAAAATCTTCATTGAGCAAGCGACGTGGACATCACTAGCTTACTACCAACTAACGAAATCGAACTCTATCATATGATAACTAAGTTTATAATTCCTAATTCTAAATCAAAACGAGATCCAAAAGCGGCAACTGGCTCGTACACCTGTTAAAAACCTTTAAATCCTTTACATATTTTTATAACGCATTCTTCGGAGCGCATTCTTTGTGTTTATTTTAAAAATGATTTTAATAAAAGAGGGTAGGATGATAAATAACATATGATATTTGATTAAAATGACACAGCAGTTTGGCGATGTTACAATGGTCGGTTTTGAGCTTCCGAAACGGACTACAATGAGTTTGATCATTTCTTTCTCAGTAAATTTCTTATTCTTGATTCTGTTTATTTGTAAGAGTATAATACGAGTCGTAATGAATCTACTAACTATTGGTGAGTTAAGACATGCCTGTACAGACTATGACTTAACTATAATTTTGTTGCTGTTATAAAGATCCATTGATGAACATGAGTTTCGATTTATATCACAGACCGAATTAGCTGCTGATGATCTTGTACAAGACATCATTCATTGACACACGGCTCCGTAGCGAGTGCACTGTCTCTGAGTGTCAATATGGCTTCCGGGCGGGAAACAGCACCATGGACGCAGTGTTTGCCTTACGGACTCTGACTGAGGCGTACAGAGAGAGAAGGAGAGCTCTGCACTTGGCCTTTTTAGACCTGCAGAAGGCCTTCGACTCTATACCTCGGCAGTCCATCTGGTGGGCACTTCGTTTCAGGGGCGTTCCCGAGGCCTATGTTGACATTATCAGAGACATGTACCGCGATTCCGTGTCCTCTGTCCAGACCGCTGTTGGCGAATCCAATGGCTTTCCAATATCTGTTGGCGTTCACCAAGGCTCGGCTCTTAGCCCGTTCTTGTTTAACGTGGTGCTCGATGTAGTTACGGCAAACATCCAAGATCAGCCTCCATGGCTAATGATGTATGCCGATGACATCGCCCTCGTTAATCAGAACAAAGCCCATCTTGAGCGCAAAGTCAGCATTTGGAAGGACACGCTGGAAAACGGTGGTCTGAGACTAAATGTGGCGAAGACTGAGTACATGTCCTGTGGCGGCACGGATTCAAACACCATCCGAATAGGTTCGGACCTGATCACCAGGTCCGAGACGTTCAGGTACCTTGGATCCGTGCTGCACGAGTCTGGCAACGTGGACGACGATGTCCAAACACGTATAGGCGCGGCTTGGGCGAAGTGGCGCGAGGTAACGGGCGTTGTATGCGACCGCAAAATGCCTCCGAAGCTCAAGGGACAGATATATAAATGCATTATACGGCCTGTCCTCTTATACGGCGGCGAATGTTGGCCAGCACTAAGCATACACATCCAGGAGCTTCGCGTCACGGAGATGAAGATGCTAAGGTGGATGAGCGGCGTAACGCGATCCGATCGCATACGCAACTCATTCATCCGAGGTAGCCTTGGTGTCCGTGACGTGGGGGAAAAACTGCAAGAGTGTCGTCTGCGATGGTATGGCCACATCATGCGCCGCCCTATGGAGTACGTTGGTCGGAGATGCATGAATATGGCTGTCCTTGGGGCTAGGTCCCGTGGTCGCCCTCGCAAGCGCTGGCTGGACGTCGTCAAGTCCGACATGCGAGCCAATGGCCTGACTGAAAAGGATGTAGAAGATCGGGCAAAGTGGAGGAAGTTCAGTCGGAAGGCGGACCCTGGCAATAGCCGGGATTAACGCCAGGTAGAAGAAGAAGAAGAAGATCTTGTACAAGACAATAACAACATGAATGATGATTAACTCACGTTGTTCTATTAGCTAAAAAACAACAAGTTAAATTATACCTTCAGCGATTGAAAAATTTATTAATTTATTTATTTTAAGTGGAACATTTAGAGAGCTACACTCAAAACAGACTCATCTTAATAATGCTCAAATTTCAATTATCGGATTGACACCAATCCTCAATTGATAAAAAGGCCAATGGAAGACACATTATCAACTGAAATTAATAAAATCACGAGGCTTTGAAAGCTGTATGTTTTTTAAATAGAAATATACCAATCAGTACAAAATTTTGCCTAATCAATACCACGAACAGAGCTCATTTATGACTTAGTAAGGATTTGAATCTCAATACTCCTAAATGTATCGGACCGTGTGGCGTCGATCAGTCTGGTTCATTCCTAAACTCGTTTGTGTTACAATACATTTATATAACTCGTAACACTCGTGAGCTATTGATGTCCTTTTTTGTTGCCCAAGAAGCTAGGAGACAATCGTCGGGTGAACGATTGTAAGTGATTGTGTGTATTGTTAGGTATGGTAGAATTGTAATTAGGTTGGGAAAGCGATTTGGGAATGATAATGATACTTAATAGTTCAGAGGCCTCATTAGACAGTGTTAAAGCCAATTTCGAAAAAGGAATAGTGCTATTTGTCCTGGGGCCCAAGTCTGCTATTGCAGTTGTGTAAGAATGGTCTCATAATGACATCATAACGGTTAAAACCTTTGGTCATTGGCTTAGAGTAAGACTATCTCTTTGCTTATTGGTCAAAACTAACAATAATGATGTCATTAAGAGACCATTTTGACACGATTATGATAATTGCAATTCCAGCTGATTTGGGGCCCTGAATAGCTCCATCTATCTCTAGTTCTGGAACAGTGATGACTCTAACACGTGATAATACAGCCGTTTTTTTTTAAGGTGGCCTAAAATACAACATCTTATTTAAATTGTTCTGTTGTTGTTACATTATCATGGCAAGATTAAGTTTTGAAATTTTGATTTAAAATAAAAATTGTCTTCTTCCATTGTATGAGTGTGATCCGATAGTAGCATAGTTTGCTTTAACCTTCTGAACTCAGATAAATATAATGTTGATGCCAGATAACAAATATAATTATGAATACTAAATGCCTACTCATTGAAGATTTCTAAAACGAATGAGGATACAATGAAGAGATTACTTAAACGTTCTTACACAATAAAAGTTTTCACCACACAATTATTCACTTCCACTAATGAATCTATTACGTCATACTTAAAATAAACCCAATAATCTCCCAAACATACTTACAAAAATAACAAAGTCACCATTTTAAAAAGACGAAATACATATTCAAATTAAAATACTGAACAGTACCAAAGTAATTACTGACGGTGAATCCGAACAACCGATTTTTAGGTCGACAATTTATCTGACATACTAAACGTCAAATTTAAATAACGTATCTTTCATCACAACGTCAGTCACTCTTTTAAATTCGTCACTTACCACCCTTATTACAACAAGATAAAGTTCAGATTCTACTTCACCAGCCGTATTTGTATCTTGGTCAGCTACTTTACAAGTGAAGACTTTTTCTACCAGAGACCATTAAACAGTAATGAGTGGACTATGAAGTGGTACTTTGCGTACCACGTGCCACTCACAATGTACCAAAGAAACCAACTACCGTTCGTTTTAATACAATAGTTAAAAATAATTGTACAATTAACGTCTTGGATTGTTAACGGGTAGAGTGGTTAATGGCTCTTGAGACAGTCCCATGTGAGTATGTAATTGGAAGTCAAAACCTTTTTTTCTTTGTGAAATATTAATTTTAGTTTCAATTATAATAACTCTTTTAAAGTTAAGATGTAATTGTAAAGGAATTTCTATCAAAGCTTTTATGTGCCGTGTTTTATTATTTCTATCGCTAAGTTGATCTAAAGTTCGCCATACTGCTTTTGACTTACAGAACACAAGGCTGCTAGAAAAAACTCTTTTGTGTTCAGTATTTTAATCTATCGACACAATATAGTTTATATTATTTGAGGCATAATAGTCTACTATAGTCCACCAACCCGCACTCCCTCTCTCAGAGAGGAGGCCTGTGTTTCAGCACTGCGATCATCATTATAGGCTGATTATGAGGCAAAGATCACAGAAAAGATCACAAACTACAGAACAGTGTTCCAAAGTCTAACAATTCTAGTTAAGAAATAGGATTGCTATATTCTCAAATTGGTTGATTTGTTATTTGACATAGCAGCTACTCATAACTGACTCAATATGGGAATCATGTGAATCCAATCTTTGTATCCCCTACTCAAACCATAGAATCAAAGTTAAAGTCCAAATTAAAATCCCATTCAGGCCCCTTTGTTATCTAACCACGATCGTAATAAGACAAGAGAAGCTAATTCTATAAAAGCAAAGGGTGTCATACAATAGATAAACGATAACAAAAAACCAACACATACAATTAACAAAGTAAAGATCCAAACAGAACTAACTCTTAAGTAGACAGCATAAGAGCTAACACAAAGTTTGATGATCGTCAACCGTTTGTTGCAGCAAAAATAATTCCGTATGTTTTGAGATATAGGATCAGTTAATTTTTCTAGTCTAATGCCTTTTCTGAATTGAATGTTATAGTTTCACACTAGGGGTGTCTGATTCTACAGATATTCTCACGACGAATATTTTTTTTTTGAAACCAAACCAATAAATAATAGTATTTCAAATACGTCATCCAAATAAGCCTGTTAGCGATGGTCACATAGAATTAAAATTCTAAGTTAATTTAGTTATATCCCACGAACTTTCAAGGTTGGAGATCTGATCTGCAGAGCGATGTGCTTTAAGCTCGCTGTTCGAATCAAAATGTGAATGAACATTTTGCTTTAGACAACAATATGTTAATGACTTTTACGAATGTAGTAAGTACATACAACGATCATCACAAAATGGTGGTACGTAGAAGCACACAAAACCAACAGCGTCATAATTGCTCATGTTTATATAACAGAAGCCATTCACAAACCTACAGAAGCCGAAAGGAGATTTTAAACAAACATACCTTAGAATTTCTTTACATGGCCGTCTGTACAAAGAATGCTTCAAGTGGCCAGGCCGACCAGACACCACAATGGTGGCCAGCTCGTGAAAAAACTAAATATTATCACGCACAGCTTGACTCGAGGTTGTCGCAAACAATGCGGTGTACAGCTTTACTCTGATAATACAGGGTACATTATGAACCTTTGTCATTGAAACAAAGATGCTGTAAAATTGGCCAATTATTTTTAAGGTCACGATTTCGAACATCTGTGTAAGACGAGAAAATTGTGCGCCTCAAGCGGACTTCGTTAGCGTACAGAGACAATTCCAGTTTCGCGAATTCCGATGGACACAATAAGACTCCAACAATTCCTTTTCGACAACAATAGAGTTATTGTCATAAAATAGCCAATAGGTACGAAAATGACGGGTTGCGAACGGCTTTGCGCGTACCGAACTTTCGGCTATTATGATGGATTCTTTGTTACTGGATATCCTCGGGGAGACGCGAGACAACGTCCATAATACCACCGTGAAACGTATTTATAAACGTTATGATATGAATGGATAATATGCGAGTCGCTATTGTGTTATTGTCGCACGACAATGGTGGCAAATCGAGGCCTTGAGTTTGTACAATTAAGAGATTAGGCACTCGACGGGCAAGGATGCTGATTTGACACCAGATGTTTTAAGAATTGACCCCTTTGTGCTAACATCACAATGATGTACTAAACGAATCTTGGCACTAAACATGATTTTGTGAAGACGGCTTAGATTATTGTTTGATGTAAGAATATCAGGCCAGAGTAACTTGTATAGCCAGTTACCAAGGTCATGTTTATAGTCAACTGGCAAAACATTTCAGTGTTCTACCGTCAGACTTTAAAAACATCTACTAAGGTTCAGATTCTGATTCGCAATACTTTCCAATCAAAATTATTTCTTCTTTGAGTCCAAGAGGTGGTGGGACTGAGAGCTACATTAGCTGAGTAGCTGAGTACCTACCCTTCACAAAAATAATGCAGCTTATTAAATTTAAAATTGCAAAGCAATCATTAAAATTATATCGACATGTATGCAATAAACTAAGCTATGTCAAAGTGTTGTAATCATCTCGTTATTTCTTCAACATTAATTTGAATTATAGTATAGATTAGGGTGGGTTTGTTCAAGTTCCACATGCACAGGTGTAAAAACATATTTTTTAGCCCAGCCGGGTAATAAAACTCAACGCCCTTCAAAAACAAAGTGAAAAACATAGGTAAGTAAAATACCACGGGCACAGCGCGCCACCATTGTCCACGGAATAGAATAAAAGATAAAAGAAAAAGGTAAAAAAAAGATTGTGTCGTTTCTGTTTGAACAATGACAGTTGTCAGAGGCAGCCATATTGGATTTGACGCGCGTGAGTCTGACAAACGGGATCGCATTCTAAAAATAGAATATGCAGTAATTGTAAAATTTATTGTTTTTTGTTGAGATTTTTTTTGTCTTTTGTTTTAATTAGGCGGCGTTGTCATTATTATGTATTACTTAGGTACCTACTAGCTGTTGAACGCGACTTCAACTACGTGAAAATGGAAGAAAAGTAGCCTATGTACTTAGCCTAGGTACTTCTATAGGTCCCAGGTTACCTGTTTGTAAAATTTCATCCAAATCCGTTCAGCCGTTTCAGCGTGAAGGTATAACAGAAACACGCACACACACATAAACCTAGGCATTTATAATAATATAGGTAGTGTGATTTTAAGGGAACAGAAAATTTCTTTATAGCAATAAAGCAAGTTCGTGATTGCACGGTACGTCATATTATCATGATGAGCTATTAGAAGGTTGTAATTTTAGCAACGATATCTACATAATAAAATTATCAAATCATTAATAGTGACCGTTAATCGCGCCAATTTCTGATATAAGTTCAAATTGCACAATCTAAACTTGCTTTCGAACTGATGCCGAAATTAAGCTGCTGACGGCTGACGCTTTTCTTAGGTTTTAAGATTTAATGATTGATTATATTTATCTTAACCTCACACGTTTCCTGGTATAACTTTCATTATTTTTTCAAGTCTTTAATAAAAACTTGCAATTGATTGCAAAAACTATTTAACAGCACAGTCATTGTCAAAAGTCACTGATCATTCTTTATAAGGAAAAATAGCGTTGAACGTGGGGATCTAGGTTCTTTTGCGTCCTCGCGTTTCAGTACAATAAGCTTAGGCTTGCGAATTGTTGTAATCCATTGCTTCATTGGTAGGTATTAGTACAAGGAAAATCTGTTTAAGTACGAAGACGGGCATCTATGGATACGAAAATGTTTCAATCGTATTAAAAGTCATTGCATTTGTTTTATTTTTACCAAATATCTTATTCGTATTCTATCAGCATTTCGATCAATACTAAGAGGTATTTGCTCCTTTCATGTCGACTCAAATAAATATATTTTATTTTTTTCTTTCTTTTTGCTAAAAGATCTGTTTCGCTCGAACAGACAAATCAATGAGCGTGCTTCACGAATTTAACGATTTACGTTTAAAATTTCAACTTTGTTAAGCGATTTCGCGAAAACTAAATGTTGGTTGGACACGATTCTTGTGTTCTTTTCATGGTATGACTGTAACTATGATTGTATTTGTGAAGGTTTTGCGCACGCGATAAATGGATTATTGCTTTATTTCATGGCATTTTTTCCTTGGCTACAGAAATACTGCCCGATTTATTCATTCTTTTCATAAAAACTGACTGAAGTTCAGAAGTTATAAATGTGTATTGATTCCGTCAATCTGACATCTATGAGGATTTCTGATTTTGGATAATATTGCAGATGAAAAAAACAGGCGCGTGTTAGCCAATGAGCATGAATAGTTCATTTTGATTTGAGGCAGAAGTATAACAGGGCTGGCAATAGGTTAAGCAAATGGTAAGATGGTGGTAATAAAATTAATGAGTAAAAACTTATACTAAAATAAGCAACGACTGGTCTAGTAGGCTTAAAACTTCTGTAACACAGTCAATCAGTCATGCTCATTAAATAACACGAAAGCATGCTAATTCCAAGCAAATGGCTACTAGCACGTGTGCATAGCTAAGAAACGAGCACGGTTATTTTGAGTGCTATCATCAATATCATCATAATCGATTGAAAGACGTTAACTTCTGAAGTAGGAAAACAAACGAGGACTCTACTAATGGCTCACAAAACTCGATTTTTCTGTTTACCTGTCAATATCCAAATATTAACATGATGGCAGTATTTTCTAGTGTTAGTTGCAGCATTTTATTGATTTTCTTTATGCTATGATGTTCTAAATAGCAAAGGAATTCTACATTGGGAAGCATAATTAATTATATGTTAAGGTTAATATCAGAGAGACAAAATACATTGCTTTTTTAACAGCTCCAATTGCACATTTATAAAAATCTAGTTATAAAGCTCAGTCAAAATCCAGATGAATTTGTAGGTTGCATAACACATTACAAAAACATCAAAACCATTTATTATTACAAGTGTAACTCCAAAATCGATTTCTAGCACTGCAAAAACAGATGAATGTCTAATTCCAATTCTCACAGTAGCTTTTCTAACAAAAATAACACACAATATTGTGTCGCCATATTGGATTCTAAGATTGCGTGCACAATCCTTTGTGTCTTTTTTTTTATTTTTTTAGTGACAAAGAGATTTGATACGTCGTCGGATTTCAATGAATGGGTTTTTAGTTTTTTTCTCACATTTGACACCTGAATCCTGGCATCCTTTTTTTGAGTAAACTGCTGATCAATTTTATTTCTTTTGTTGGTAGATTGGAGACTTTGGTCCGGATGCATGGTTTTCGAATGAGTGTCATTCAATTGATACCAAAGATCGTCAGTTACCAAATTACCATCATTATTGAAAAGAAACAAATGAAGGTAAGTATTTCTATTAGATTTCCTTGCATTATTATGTTGGAATTGTTGCTATGGCTACTATGATGAAAATTTCACATATTTTGTATTCAATGTTTAACTTGCATTCTCAAATAAAATAATTTATATTAAAAAAGAAGAACGCATAAAATCTGTTCTTATAGCAGATGTAATAAACTTATTCTAAGCGCTTTTCATTACATCAAATGCTTCACAGCAAGATTATAAAAAAATCCAAAACCTGGGAACATACAAAACAAGCCTTTCACACTTAACTATTTCAACTTCTTTAACAACAAATTCATTACTTCTATCAACCCGCCCATTTTTCTCATGAACTGTTATTGTTTTCTACTTAACTTGTAACTTGACTTCTAAGTTAGCATTAACAATGATTGTGACTGTCGAGTCCTCAATCTTCTCTGCGTGAAGATACGCCTACCGTAGGAGAGGCGTTGGGTAAAGTTGCTAGTCCTAGCCGAGAATGGGGGACTCCCCGCTGTCATGGACTCAATGGGAATTGTTGTACATTATTAGAGTTTAATTTATCGTTTTAAGTGACGAATATATTAATAATATTATGGTTGTGATTATGTGTGTTATGGGATTGGTTACTTAATGGTTAGGTAACAAATTCGATGGTTTTTAAACTAGTAGGTACCTACTTTGATTTTGATGAAAAAAATAAATGAAATCAATGTCGTTCTGACAATGAGTTACTGACATCGTCGACCTAAAATATCCAATTGCTAACCAAAAGCTTGATGAGGTGGACATCAAAAATTACGGAGGAAATAACTGTCGTTTTTTTTCCGTACAGAGCTAATGTAAGTATGTGTATCCTAACTAATATTATAAATGCGACAGTAAGTTTGTTTGTTACCTTTTTATGCCTAAACCACTGCACCGATCATCATGAAATTTTGCATATCCGTTGTCAGTGGTACAGAAAGGACATAGAGTACATTTTCATTCAGAAAAAAGGACTGTTTCCGAGGAAAAGAACAATCACTTTCGACGGTCACAATTGCTTTAGGACTCTAGATGGCGCTAGGTGTATGTCACGGGGACGAAATCGCGGGCAAATTGCTAGTACATGTTTTATAAAAAATTAATCAACTGTGTCACACCATTCTAGATAATTCCCCATCAAAATATTTTCTCAGCCACCATGGAGCCACACCCACCACCCCGGGAGACCATGGGAGTGGTGTTGAGGCCCACCCATGTCCCATACTGCAGGAATGTTACCAGGAGTGCATGGGAGCGTGGAAGTAAGGCGGTGTTGCTCATGCTGGGCGGCCCGCCCATCGCTGCCCTAGGAGATTACATTCACACGATTAATTTTGTAGATTGGGTTGGCATTTTTGGGGTGTGAGAAGTTTTTAAAGGTAAGTGTTATTACTTTAAGTATGTGTGTATGTCGGTAGTTTATACTTCTATATAGATATTATTATAAAATTGTAAAATAACCGTGTCTGTACATTGAAGATATTCTAAAAAAAACCATCGGGATAGGGTACTGGGACGTAACCAATGTAACATATAAATGCCCAAAATTAAAATTATTTTTAAATTTTGTCTGTTTGTGCGCGCATCACGCAAAAAGTCATCATCATCTCAAACTTTAAAAATATATTATTTAATATGTACTATCTACGCAATTTATTATGAGCAAAGGTCATTATAAATTGGGCATGACGTTCTATTTCACATTATCATAAGTTAGACTATGTATAATCTTGTGTACAATAATGTCATTATTAAGAACCGTAGTTCGCCAAACGAGTCCAGCTTAGCGAAACCATAAACAAAATTAACCCATAATAAAAAAATATAACAAAAAAAATGTCATAAAGTGACAATCTAAATCAAATAATCCTGCTAATGCAATCACTCTGACACATCCAACCCATTCAAATTCACTTCCATACAAAAATTATACACCCCTTTGTATGAAATTACCATAGAGCATAATTAGTTGTATTATAAAATAGTTAGTACGGTGGGCAGTTATTTTAATTTAAAAATAGACAAAATGGGACACAATACTTTATGTTTACGTAGTGTATGAATGTATAATTAATAATGATATATTGGTGTGGTCATGAGAAAATGAAGCAACAGGAGATTACATTAGGTTAAGTGCGCGCAAGTGTTGTGTACACGCCCTTTTATGGAAGCAAGTCGGATATACACGTGCACGATGTTAGAAAAAAGTGAAGTATAGATTACAATGAAGATTTTTCTAGAGTCTAGACGATTGTTTTGGATTTTTTCCTCGCATTTGTCTGGGTTTGTTACCATTGTCAGCTTAATATGCTGGAAAACTTAACCAGGTTCAAGTAAATTAAGGCTGTAAAATAACTCGACTAAATAACATCCAGGAAACTAGTAAAATTGGCTTGCCTCTCACCACGAGTTATATGTTTCGAAAATTGTTTAAACATGACAGACAAACGGATATTCTAGACAAAGACAAAAGGCAGAATACAACATTATTGCTAAAACATTAAATTTAATGTTGTATTACCAACGCCTATAAACAATTTCCACAATGCATTAAAAACAAGAAAACGTACAAACGTAATCGTTTATTCCAATACGTCACAGCTTCACGCCTTTGCCGTAAGAGTCCAAACAGCGGACAGCATCCTGAATTATGTGCCACACAGTATGAGCACACAATGGATGATCAATAACAATTTGAAGACGAGGACGGAATGTGATTTGTTGTTACACTAAAATGTTAAGAGTGTGTTAAGTGTTAAGAGTGTACGAGTGTATATTGGAGGGTTAATGGGTTAACTATTAACATGGTAGCAGGTTATGAAAATTAAAATGCAAAAAATAACGCAAAAGTAACAAGGCTCCGGAATTTAAGGGTCATAGATTTTTGCCATTGCTAGTACCTAATTTAAATTTGAATAAAAAAATACCATGAAATCATTGTTTAGCATATCTCATTCTCATCAGTCTGTCTCATTTCATAATCATAATTCATTAATTTAAATTAGTAAAACAGATCTAAACAACAATTTTCTTTACCAGAACTCTGATTGTTCGTGGCAAAAACATAAATAAAAATCTAGTGATATAAGAAAATCACTGTAATTTGATACGGTCACACACACAAAAAACATAGGTACATGGTATAGAGCAGCGTTTCCCATTTGCGGGGCGCGACCCGGTACCGGGTCATCAAAATTAAAATACCGGGTCACCGGTAAACCGGTATCGGATACAAACAGCAGCTCCATACTTCGCACTATAGTGACTAAATAGGCGATATCAAAATATGTACTTAGTTTTAATAAAACATTTTTATTTTACTATTATTAAATGTGTGTTATTTAACCTAATAGAACCAGCTTGGGTTTAAAAGTATTAAGTGGGTCACGAAGGGGCAGTGTGAAAATTACCAGGCCATGGCAGAACAATGTTTGGGAAACGCTGGTATAGAGAACCATTATTCTTCTTCTAGAAACTTCTTCTAATATTGCCAGTTATAATTATAAAACAATACTTAAAAATGTCGCCGGCACAAAAAAGTAAAATAAAAATTATGTTCCGATACGAACACTGATCTCTAAGAAAAAAATAAGAATAATTCTCACTTCCAATATAAAAACACCGATTGAATTCACTCCTTAATCCTCATTCACGCGACACCAAAGGCAGATTCCTCACAATACCTAAGCCTATAGATATTTACTTTACAGTCAATATTATTTATGTCCTGCCATTAATTGCGGACGCATAGATATATCAGTCGGTACCAGTCAACGCACTTGACGTAGCGACTTGCGACTTTGCGACCAAACTCGCCTGTGTGCACACAGCTTTAGGAATTGAAATTTAATTCTGCGTTATAAGCTATGATACTGAAAGTAAAGATTAGTGCATATTATTTGTCTGAAAATTGGCCAGACTCAGAATCTTCTTAAAATATTGCTGCTTGGCTGTGCAACTTTTAGACTACCTACCTACTTGTCCAAAGAAAGGCAAAAATTTAAATTAATCCGTTTTAAGATTTATTATTTTTTATGATAATTGTGCTGAGTATACCTATATAAGTACTACATACCAGTATGATGAAGAGATCAGATAAATAATTCTTTATAGAACAGCCCCGATATCCTTAACTGAAGCAAATCTGTTTTTGGATAGACCTAATCACAAAATGACAGAGAAAATTAAAATAAATAAAAATCACGGAAAGGATTATATTTATTTAACATGCTTAAAATCATACATCAACCGCAGGAACATAAAAAATACACCCAATAGACTCTGACCAACATAAACTCCCGACTATTTTTTACATGGACTTACATATTTCTTTCCCATTTTATTTCTCACGTCAATATGAACACTACCGAAGAATATCACGGGCTATCTTACCGTAGGTACCTCAGTAAATCAGGATTAGCGCGCGTCCAACCAGTCTCATTTGTGCGTTATTTATAAAGTAAATCCGCGGCACCACGCTACGAGGTCACTGCGTGCGGAAAAATGAATAACTTGGGATTTTTACGATGTCTTCTCAATGTGGTTTTTGTTTTTGGAACTTGAATATGTTTTATTGGGTTAAGGCGAAGGTAAATGGTAACGGTCAGTTTTAAATCTCTTATTTCGCCGTCAAATAATGCAGGTCAGTTGTGCAATTTTTTTATGTTAAACTAAAACATAATATGTACATCAATCGTACCTGTGAATATTTAACTATTGTAGTAAAATACTTAATGAAATAAATTCATGAATTCGTGTCTACCCAAAACATAAAAACGTAATTACTTTCAAATCGCTTAAGATATTTTCATGATTTGTTTTGTGTGAAAAGTTAATGTTACCATAAATAAATGAAATAAATAAAAATGTTACCATAAATGTTACCACCTACTATATTGCCTGTATTGCCTGTATTGACTATATTGCCTGTTACTTTTTTTTTATTTTATATTTTAGATACTAAAAAGTAATAATACGTCTAATTCTGCACAGCGCGCTCCTTGATAGGCGAGTCGTATTGCTCGGTGGATGTATGTCGCGTTGCTTGAGCTCAGCGCAGAACACTCAAGCTATACCGCCCAAATCACTCAAGGCCGTTGGCGTATACCGGGGCCTTAATAAATGGTTTTATTTAGCTACTTGAGTTATGTAAGATCTGGGTAAGTATCGTGTAATTTAATTGAAGATTTGAAGTAAGTAATAATAAAGTCACCTATTTAAAAGCTATTTACTTCAGAAAATTCATTTAGTAGCTCCGCTCTACAAAATCAATGCGTTATGGTTAAACGAATAGGTAGGTAATTATAAAGGAGATGATAAGTTATGGGACTTGTGGGTCGATAGTCATAGTCATTTATTGATTTGTTTAGCATAGGAATAATTTAGAAATCTTAAAGATAATATCTAAAGAGTGCGCTAAAATCTAAAATGAGAACATTAATGCCAAAAATAAAAAAGTGCAGCAGTTAACTAGATGAAATGTGTATATTTTTTTCTAATGGGAATCGCAAAGTACAGTACTATTTTACTATCTAAACAGCGAGAAAACTCACATACCTATAAGTTAAGAAACTAAATAATCGAAAAGCATACCTGAATCGAAAATGAATAAATTGGTAAAATCTCAGAATGCACGTGGAAATCGACAATTGTACAAGCGATTGTACATAGCGAATCGAGTTTCTTATAATCACTTATACCAATGTTCGCACCTGTAAAAAATTTAAAGAAACTCGATTTACTTTCAGTCAGTGAACTGAAAGATGATGACAGATAGACAAAGTAAAAAACTAGCACTCGTTCGTTTTCTTTCGTTCTGATTGCGCACGTATTTGTCATGGTTTACTGTATAACCTCACGACCTCTGCTTTATAACGGACTGTTCGACAGATCTTGCTACTTTGAATTACCTGGTTCTCTATTTTGGACGACTGATTACGCCTCTCGATTGGATATTGACTCATCATAGAAACAAGGAGATATGCCATCATAGCAAATTAGTACGGGAACAACTTTCGCCACTTTTAGTACATTTTTCAACACAATTACAAGCCCCCTCGTGAATATAAAGATCTCCCACACATTAAAAATTCCGCACACCCTCAATCTAAAACTGATAATCGTCACTCAACACTAGCACTAAACTAAAACACTGTATTTATATCATCGATCGTGTTCGGTTCGTCGCCAGCGTGTACTTAATTGTACTACGCCCAATGTGGGCAAATTAAAGCATCAAGCTCAATAGCGCCTTGGCACATCTCCCTTGTTTCTATGATCTGAGGATATTGACGACATGGATCGTAGTGTGAATTGCGAATACTCTGTAACTTGATTTCTGAATTGCCAAATTTCAGCGAATTTTCAGTGAAGGCATTGCAAATACTACCTAAGGCTATTTTGATTGAGTTAATACCTGGGCCCAGAACTGTATGGAGTCATCTCTTACTTCTTTTAATGTTTTCTTAAAAAAATGTTGCGTAAAATTGTGTTTTTAGCTAGTTGTATTATGTTTGGCTAATATATATTTGTATAATTGAAAATCGAGAACATTTTCTTAACTAAAATTTTAAAATTTTTATAATTCTAAATAGCTGCATTTATAGTGCGTACACTAGTCCTTTAAAAGAACACACAATCTGTTATTAAGTTTAAATAAATATCGTTTAAAGTTCTTTTAATTTTTTACAGTTGAATTAAGAAAATAGGTTCACATAACAGAGGAGCCCCTAAGCGGGTATTAGTGAGACAAATAAAAGGCATATGGCGTCAATATAATTCAGAAACACTTCAATTGTTTATTGTTTGTGCAAATTGCCGTACAAACTATTGTCCGGTGATCGTGAGTGTATGGTTTAATGTAAGAGCGATTAGCGAGTTTTATGGCTTCGCTATTTGCATGCACATTTTTGTAATTTTGGAAGCACAGAGCACAAAGAGCGAAAAGTCACGCACACATAGACGCACGTCTTCGAACAGTGAGTGCAAGCGCACTCGACACTCATTCGTTTGAGATAGTTTGAAATCGCCGTGTACGTACGGCGCTTTTGTGTCTCTGTATGCTTTATTATTTATAAGACCTAAACAGGAGTGACAGACAGGAGATCCAAAATAGCGTCGAAAGGACTTCTTATGTGAAATGCTCTATAGTTTTAACTAGAAATACATACAATATAATAATTCTCTATAGCAATTTGATCACAAAATTAGCTTTAAGGTGGTTCCGTCAAGGTTGCGCGCGAAATTCAAAATATTTTGGGTTTTTTGCAAATTGCCGCGCTATTTTACGTTGGATGTTGATCCAAATGCGATTCGCGACAATAATGAAAATACAGTAACCATAATATAATAATCATCAAAATCATCAATATAGCCCTCGAAATTATATTTGAGGGAAATCATAATGGTCTCACGAAATAATCGTATTTTCCTCAAATATAATTTCGAGGGATATATTGAAGAGTTTGATGATTATTATTTAATAACTATACTGTCATTATGGTCGCGAACCGAATTTGTATCAAAATACAACGTTAAACAGCGCTACAATTTGCAAAATACTCAAAATATTTTGAATTTCGCGCGCAACCTTGACGGATCCACCTTAACACGAAGAGCTTTTAATGTTTTGAAGTAGCGCAAAATTACTGAACTACCAACCAACATTACGTTACAAAAACCGGACAACGCACCCTGAGGGTTCCGAAATATCCAATAGCGCCATCTATGCCGCTATAACATCATAGTAGATATATCATTTATCTTGATCATAGATGGCACTATTGCATACTTCTAGTGGCGCCATCCATGAGCAGTTGGCTCTACTCATGGCCATGACAGATGGACAACAAAGTGATCCTATAACGGTTCCGTTTTTCCTTTTGAGGTACGGAACCCTAAAAAGGCATCATATCTCTCAAGCGTTTAAATCGCTTTCGCTGACAAATTACACCAATCATACCAAGATGCCCTAAAGCGCTACGCACATGGCAACTAAAGCGGATAATGCTTTTTTTCACGAACAATACATACAAACATACAACGAAAGAGTTTTTCTAGTAATTGTGTAAAGCGATGTTAATTGCGATTATTTTTTAGGTCGCTACTCAATTTAGTTTGTTGAGCGAAAACTTATCAATGGCTCTAAAAAACGAAGCCATTTTCAGAATAGTTTTTTTTCGTAATTTCTTTTATTTTGGCACCCTATGTGGCTTTTGTTTTTCTGTAACGTATTTGTTTTAAGTAATTTAATTTTAATACTGGTCTCTATGCTTTGTCGCTAATTCATGTTATTGAAATAAAATACTGAAATGGACGCTCGAAGTCTCAAAAGACATTTCAAAAAATCAGGCACAAAATAATTCAAGTACCTCTACCTAAATGCTCTTACTAAAAAAGAAATTTCATTGATACAGATATTTCTTTCATGAATCGAACAATCGCATTCTCGAAAATATAGTGGCGGTCGAAATTCAAAATTTTTCGTTCTTTGTACGGCTAATGTCCGACAATCGGGAGCATCGAGCCACGTTGAGCCCATATTTTGCGCATGTCTGCCCCCGTTTGGGCCGGCGGGTGCATCGTCGATCCGCATGAAAGGCCGCATTGTCATGCGACAAGTAGTTTCGGAAAAATATACCACCCCGTAACTGGCACTAATTTGTACAGGGACGAATTTTGGTGGGTTCTCTCGGTTAAATTAGTAATTTGTTTGTAAATTATGTGTTAACTTTAGAAAGTTTTATCGTTGTTTAGTGTAGTAATTCTTTCTTTGAATTACATATTATATTTTTGGTGAATAAATTGTGAGAAATTAAAATATAAACACCATTTTTTAAGTAAACATAAAGTTTTTTTGTCGTAAAATATCACTTTATATTAAAGTTTATTTTATTAATTTATGTGTTAAGGGAAGCTTCTTTAGCAAAATTTTATTTACCTACACTAAAATATGTATATTAATATCACATTATTTAAATCAAAACTTGTACTTAGTTCCCGAATGCGCCTCTGCTCACCAAGGTGCAACCCGTTGCAAAAACAGACAGAAATTATCCAAAATTTCTAAACGTGATCAAGTCATTGTGTGCGCACACCCGCCACAATGGGACACAATGGCCATCCTTAGCCACTCTTTATTCGCAACAATGCCACTTTTACTAACAATAAAAACCCATTCAGTATCACACAGCCCTGTCTCGATTCCAAAATTTGGTCAAAATTCGACTTTAGATTTTTAATCATAGATATTGATTTCGGAGTTTCGATGGCACAGTTTTGCGACTTTTCCGAAATGTTTAGAGTCCATCGCGTGTTTGCTATAGGTGTCATTGTTACCTACACCTATTGTCGCATTGTTCGTGCGCTATTGAATGGGATCAATGAGAAACATTTTAATATTACTAAATTATAAACGTCTTCCGTGAGTTGTCCGAGTAGAGAATGTAGGGAGTCGCCTACGTTGTGTCAAAAAATTGTGGCTATATCACCTAACTCTTGATTGGTTGTTAAAATTCTCATACACCAATATGGTGTATGAGAATTTTAACAGCCAATGGTCGAAGATAGTATAAAATGGTCGAAGTAACTCATATGCATAGCTTTATCAGGTTTTAAATCCTCACGCCTTATTTTACAACTGCTAATAACCACGAATCTATGAAAATTCCATAACACTACCATAACTGTAACTTTAACGCATCTTCTAGCAACGCAACGATTTGTTATACAATACTATCAGAATTCAAAAATATATTTAAAATCTTAACAACCACTCCAACCATTTCTTTATCCGCCCACGCAAACAATTTATTGCAATACGACTCTGTCCCCACATGCATTCATACATCAACGGTTCACACAAACACTAGCCCCGCACGACACATCCGTCCCATACAACTCATACAATATCTTTGCATCACCTTTATTCTATTTCATCACTTTGTTACAATTCCAAATTGTTACTCTCATTTTCTATTTTGGCTCTATTATCATCTTATACGCCTTCGACAGAAGAGTCAGATTTATAAGCATCATTCTCGTTAAAATCATCATCCGGTCAATTTTCCACTGATTGCACAATTGAATCGTCTTCTGCCGGAAGAAGTGGTTGAATTAAAGCTATTTGTATGCATAATAAAGAAGTATTAAAAGAAAGACTAAATTATTTTTATGTCGCAAGGTGTCGAAAGCATCCGTTAAATCTAAGATTTTTTGTAATAAAATGAGTTCAAACCAGTTCGTCATTTCTAATCCTATGGTAGCATTAACAAAAGCTTAGGTAATATGCCTTAAGAGCATTTTCAATGGACCATTAACACAACACCAAAACACGACAGCCACGCAAAACTGTTTTTGAACTTAGAAAGTTTGCATACAAGCAAAATAAACACATAATTTGTCCCACATTTATTTTCTTTGAATATAAATATTTTCAGTTGCGGGTTGTTTTTCATCAAAATGTTTGTATTGTTCTGCAAATTAAACTTTTCTACCTCACATCGAGTTTTACTTTACCCTTGCTTCGATTTATTAGGTTTCACTTCAAACTAACAAGGAAAACGTTAAGTTTTATATTAAAACTTGAATTTATAGCGAAAGTTTATGATTTATTCGTTAAAATATAGTATTTTTTTAAAAACAAAGCCTATGATGGAAGTAAATTCTTTGTTCATTATAAAACTTGCTAATTAGATCGTTTTATACTTAAAAACACTTTATAAGTGTTTTCTTCTAATGTCCACAGTACCTATATCCTATTACATAAATGCAAAAAAAAAACTAAAACACCAAAAGTGTTTTTGTCAGTTAGCTGCTGCCCTCTGTTGGTAAAATTCTTTTACTATTTTTTAAAAATTTTACAAATTCATGAATAATTCGCCATTATTCAGACGGTCAACATCAGTTTTCTTTCATCACCCGATAACCACGGAACTACTACTAAACCAAGCCGAAAATAACATGGAAATGCTACTTAGCCTCCTCAACCAAACCCAAAGTTACTTAAGCCTTCCTCTACATTGTTAGCGGCACAGTTGAAGCACTAAAGATCAACTGGTCCAAAGACGTTCCATAACTGAATTTCATTCACAAATATTTACAAATGCGGCTTAATTTGTGACAATACATGAAACCGTTCCGCGGTTCATTCATAAACTTACATTGAGTTTCATTCATGTTTGTTCAGGATCTAAGTGTTGCGTTCCTGTAATCTTGGTATTGTCCGGTCGTTTGTAAATTCATTCATTGAAACTTGTATTTTGGTCCAGACAATCTGTGTTTGGGATCTAATCTCTGAGATCGTCTATTTCAGGGTAGACTGTGGTTGTTTGTTCGTATTCCTGTTTCCATTTTAGAATTGATGCCTACCACCTTGAGGGAATTATGTTTATCGAACTTACTGACAGCTTTATATAGCGTTGTATTTATCATTAAGCTTAACATGCATATATTGCAAGTCTACATTGTTTAAATGTCGATTTTGCTTTAAAGAAAGTACTTATACCTATGTATAATCATTCATATAATTCTTGATTGAGATAATTCAAGCTTGATCAATCAAATTACAGTTAAATATATCTAACTAAAGTTTTATAAACTTAGTAAACTCTAATTAATCAAAACCTACCCCTTTTGGTTAAGCACGTTTATTTAAACGAAGTCGTGTTATAGTTCCGTTAAGTTTCGTTATTCATTCATATAACCAACCTTGAGGTAAACCTTTCACATTTTATAATACAACTGATATTCAATACATATTATCAATAAATTGCAATTCCTCATTCATTGATTTCAAATCTCTATTTAAGCAATACCTTTCCTGGAACATCGTTCTGTAGAAGCACTTCATCATTTAGTTCAATTTTACTCATAATACCGTCGGCTTCCATTCGTTTGTCTGCAGCATCAGACATAGCGGCACCAGGCTTATCCTCTTTGTTATCTGAAGTTTCATTAACATCCTCTGAGATATATTTTTTATTTAAAACCTTTATATATTTGTGGACATTGAAGTGTAAACTTCGTATTGTGTGCAAAGTCGGATTAAGGAAGTCCGTTTGGGTTGATTTTTTTTTAGTTTCACTTTGAGCTACCGATACGTTTGAATGAGAAAGTAAAATACAAAGTATTGACTGGAAACCAAGGTTTTAAAGGTATTGTATAATTTCATCATCTAGATAGTAGTAATAAAAACATTGTGCCAATAAATTAAATGTTTTAACTTACTCGTTCTAAATGATCTAAACTATGTATTAATTATTGTCATATGAAACGTTACAACTTTGTCCCTATAGTGGACAACGTACCTGTGATCCTTTTAAAATTTTGCAGATGTCCATAGACGGCAGTGACTACCTACCATCAGGTGGGCCATCTGCTTGTTTACCACCCGATAACATAAAAAAGTGAGCTCACGATGAGAATTAGTGTAATGCGCTGACCTACTCAGGAAGCCCTCTCACATAGAACCTTTGCAGGCAAACTCAGCGTTACGCACCTATCATGGGACTTTCATAGATTAAATCGTGATAAAACTAAATGAATTTTCTATGCACAATACAATAAAAATCAACAAAACCCACATTGACAACAAGCTTATCCGCATCCAATATACACTACCATTTTGTGTGACGTCATTCAAAATTACCCACGCGTGATCATCTAGTCGAGTGACAAAATTAATTGGTTAAAGCCACAATAAAGTGCGTGCGTTATACACGATGCGAGGACAATGTCACTATTGAAAGCCGGATTAGTCGGTTCCCGCTGCGACCAATTTTTCGCTTGTGAGAACACAGCTTTTGAACAGTAGTACCTAATCACAGTCCCTTCTTTATACTATGTCATAGTCTTATTAGAATACGCGCCTGATTTGATAGTTACAAAATTCTCATAAGTTTTTTGAATTCGAAAATGTTCTTATTAGTCCCTGGTTATTTGATTAATTCAGTCTTTTTCCTAGCTCAATACTTTACAAATAAGGAAAACCTGTAATTATTCTTATAAACTATGTTAACTCGTTTTATCGTAGTTAAAGATTCATATCTAGACGATAAAAAGGCTTTAGATCAAACTGCTCTATTTTTCATTTATTTTTCAAAAATTTGACGAATTGTTATCTATAATTAATTTATAAATTGCTGAACTCTTACTTATAGATATTCAAGGCACTTAAAGTCAATATTACCGAAGTCAGTAATTGCTAATTTCACCCACCAAACATGCAAAAGATTTTGCCGCTCGCAAATTAGGTTTTACATCAAGGAAAAGTGACATCTTTAGGTGAAAGGTCATCAGTGATAAATTGAAGATACATCAAAGGTTGAAAGAACAAAAACAAGGGTGTGAGCCGAAAAATAATTTTAATAAAAGAAATAACGATTTATAATATTATTATGATAACAGTTGTCAGACAATCTATTAGAACGAACGAATCTAAAAGTTACGCGATTATAGCCGATGTCATAATATCATTCATCATTCCACATGATTGTGCATTTTCACCGCGTTGCATTCTGAAGTAACCATCTCCATTCCAATTTTGACCCCAAGAATTCTTTACAATCCAGAAGGGCATACCATTCTCTGAAACAATTATTTACACTGAAGTGACTGTGTAGCTGAAAGTATATGTACATTTTAGTCTGTGAAGAAAGTACATATAAGAAATTTTAATGTGGTCCACAATTTAGCCATCCATACAATTAAACATCAAACAGTCCATATTCATTTTAAAACTACTTATTTTTTTTTCCATTATATTCAAAGTACATACTCTTTTTCTTCGTACTATATACTATACAGAATTATTAGCGAAGACTAGTTGTTGCTCGTGACTTCTTCTGTGTGAAAATGGGTGAAAAGTTGCATATGTGTTTCTCCAGGTCCAATAGACTCGCTCCCTGTTATATAGAGCAAATTGTGGGTGTTCAATACGCTTCTGCCTATCCCTTCGGTGCATACAGGTGTTGTGTTATTTAAATAATTGATTAATTGAAGAAGAAAAATAATTCATACCTGTTCCATATCCCACAAGTAGGACTGCATGATTGATATGATCTTCATCATCCACACACTCTTCATCGGTTATTATGCCTTGATGTGCCCAAACTTGAAGTTTTGTAGCCTGGATTGCTAAAAGAAAATATACACAAAAATTAATTTTTTGAAATTATGTCTACACAGAAAATTTCTTCCAGCAATAGGAAATAATATCGTCGATTGGTTTACCGATAGCGATGGGTCCATTCTTGAACAGCAGTTGCTTCACTTTCTCTTGAGAGGTAAAATTGTAAGACTGGCATCCAGCTAGTTTGACCTTCACTTTATTTGCATCGAACTGACAGACTCCCGCTGGCTCGTCGTGGTATGAATAATCATCCTCAAACTCAGATCCACCTGTCTCGATGAGATATCTAGCAAAAATGTCAAGTATACTAGTAAATATAACCACTATTTGTTCAGGAACACCAAGAAAGTCGCATCATACACGTATATTTTTAAATAAATTCGTAAATAAAAAAATAATGTACAAGACTTGGTATTTTTGTACAAAAGGACACTGAGCTATTTTGACGCTTTTTGATAAAAAATGTAGCGACTTCCGTAAAAACAAAGTTACTATTACACCCAAGGTCTAAACTGTACCTAACTATTTCAGATATATGCAAAGGTAATAAGTTTAAGAAGACATTACAAGCCACAGATAGAGAACACAAACTATCACTACTCACCGGAAAACATTTGACATTAATCCACCACCGCATCGGCAACTAATTAAATTACGTCACAATCAACAACCTGCTGTTCAGATAAATCTATCTGCTGCTTATACTTGATGGCGTATTGACTCTCTATGTTTCCTGACAAAAATACATTTGGAATTTATTTATTTTACTGAGGAAGTGAGCAGTCATAGCCTAGTGGTCTAACCATGTGCCTCCCACGGCGAATGGTTCGAGTTCGATCCCGAGGCACGCACCGCTGACTTTTCGAAGTCATGTGCGTATTAGAAATTAATTATCACTTGCTTTAACAGTGAAGGAAAACATCGTGAGGAAACCGGCATGTCCTAGAACCAAAAATTCGAAGACATGTGACGTCCACCAACCCGCACTGGGCCCGCGTGGTGGACTACGGCCCACTTCCTCTCACAGAGAGGACGCCTGTGTCCCACCAGTGGGAACATTATAGGCCGATTATGCTACTGAGGAAGGCGTTTTGGGTTGCTATAAGTGAACATTAATCTACTAACCAATTGCGCTAAATGCGTAACAGCTTCCACATCGCAATTGATGCTTAACTGGAGTCACAACGTTGTGTTCACGCCAATCAAATGACTCCGGAGCATCAACATGTTCCCAATCCGCTTCAGATACGTAAGGACACGCTTTCTGGTACTTTTTGTCGCCTTGTTTCAAACCAGTATACAACCTACGAAACTCATCGCATGTCAGATCCATAAACTGAGTTAAACCTGAAACAAAACATCAGTTTGATAAATAGGTATAACTAGCGGCGTCAGTTATGATCACAAATGTCACCTGCGCATTAGCTGGTTTTTCGGTCTCTTTGGCGGAATGAAGAAGACGGGGGGCGCCGAGCCTGCAAGCGATTGGTTCTTCACTGCTCGTCGGATTGGACTATACTCTATTACGTATTGTCAACTGTCTATTGTCTATTGGGCCGTAAATGTACATGCGCGATCTGTGATCATCTTTAATGCCGGTACCTATAACTAGCTTTTGCCACAACTTTATCGTTGTAGATTTTGAAATGATTTTTTTTATATTCGTTGGCAACCCATCTCATGGCCATAGAAGTAAAATTAAAAAAAAACTATGGAGGTTGGACATTATTTGTCAGTCATGGAACTGTTTTATGTGTATAGATAGAATAGAGTGATTTTATGTTTGTATACCTACCAAAAAGAATGTCAGTCCTCTTTTTATTCAGTTGAATAACTTTTTCTAAGTTATCCTTGAATATTTCGAACCTGGCTTGCTTCTCGAATTCATTAGCGTATTGTTTTCCATATTTTTGTATGAAGTCTTCAAAGTGTGATGCGGCGTCTTCTAGTGCATATGGTTGTATGGAAAATACTGCAGAGATGCAAAACGCACACAATAACAACAATAAGGACGACATTTTTCCCCCAGAAATATCGGCAAATAATATATTTTACAATAAAAAAATCCTTTTATACAAAATCACAACAAACTATTTAGCAAAGAATTTAAAATAATGTGTTGAAAATGCAGTTACCTATTATTATACGTTTCTAATGTATTTAAGTATTGTCCAGTTTATTATCAGATTTTTTTTATTGCCTTTTGATAAAACAGCATTTTTTACCCTTAATTTAGCACAGCCTGCCATTCCTTTTAAAATTATTATTATTTTAATATAACATAACAAAGTGTAGAGGTATTCTAAATAGGCATGGTTTCATGATACTTAAATTGATAATTTACTTGGCACGTGTAAGTTTTATACACGTGCATAGCTAGTTAAAATACGCCACTTTGCTCGACTTGTTATATGAAAAACATTCAAAGTACGCACAAAACTCAATGTGAAGCCTTTCTATCAGGCATTTGAGCGCGGGATGTGTGGGGAATCTACCAATAGGAACGTTTTATTTTCACAGCTTGGCTCATCTTTATTAAAATTAAGCGGTCCTATTGGTTGGTTTGAGACATATCCGTAGCATACTAATTCTCCTGTGGAAAGGCAGTCATAACTTTCGTAACTATCATCCACCTAGTCTTTTTTTCAGCTTGGTTGGGGTCGGTTTCCAGCAACGAGTCCGGAGCGAGTGCCAACTAACCCCTACCTATCCATGAATTAACCATGGCAAGTGCAGCTTAACCTCGCAGATCGATAGATCCCTTAGTAAGCGTCCTTAAACATGATAATTTAAACATGAACAACTATAATTTCAATATCATACAATAATCTGAGATAAAATGTTTTGCGTTATTCAAATTCCGTAAAAGTATTTTATCTTCTAAATTTTTTCTACATGTTGAAATTAACTGTCGAATGTTTCAGTTTGCAAATAGGTATAAAAGGCTACAATTTTTTTCTCACAACCAGAATCTTAGGTTCTATTAAAGGATAATGTCACCTTTACTATTTATGTTGTGTGCGAGTTTAGTGAAGCTTGCAGCGGTTAGGTGCTCATGGCTCACGCCCTACCAGGTCAAATATGCTCACGTACTCTTCGAGATCTTTATAAAGGAATATAACAAGCAATACCTAGACGAAGAAGAGAAAGAAGCCAGGTTCGAAATATTTAAAGAAAACTTGGAAAGAGCTAACATTATGAATGAACAAAATGAACACGCTGAATTTGGTACGAAAAAATCATAAAGTTTTGACTTGAAATTTGATTGAATCTTAAAACGATTGTTTTATTTCAGGTATAACACAATTCATGGATATGACTTCAAACGAATTCGTCAAATTTTTCACCTGTTTGGGAAGAGAATCTCATTTCAATTGGACTTATCAAGGGTGCACCGATGTCAGTGACAGTCAGATTTCCTACACTGATGTTCCTGAGTCGCATGACTGGCGTCTATACAATGCCGTCACTCGAGTTAAAGACCAAAAGAACTGTGGGTCGTGCTTTGCTTTCAGTGCAATTGGTGAGTAGCTTATGCATTATCAGCAACATAGGCGTCCTTTCTGTGAGAGGGAGTGGGCCGTGTGACCACATGGGCCCAGTGTGGGTTGGTAGACGTCACGTGTTTTGGAGTTTTAGGGTTTGCACGTTTCTTAGTGTATTTTTCGATCTATTGACCTATAGTAACAATTATAGGTCAATGGTTCGATCCTACAACCTATGACTTAGGTATAAGTCGAGGCTGCTACCATTGAGCCACCACTCCCTAGTCAGTACCTACATAATTTGAATTATTACCACTAAAATTACCGTTAGTAACATTTTGAACTGACTGCTTGTATGAGTAACTTAATATTATAAAGCTGAACAGTTTGTTTGAACATGATAATCTCTGGAACTACCACTTGAATCTGAAAAAAACTTTTTTTATATAATAACCATATTCATCAGAAATAGTATAAACTATTTAATATCACGCTATGGGTATTGTATATTGGAATATTAGGAGTCAAGCAATGGGGGTGAAACCGCGGAGCACAGCTATTAAAGAAATAAAGATACATCATCTTTTTCAGGAAACATCGAGGGCCAGGTCGCATTGAAGCACCAGCGGCTGATAGAATTATCTGAACAACAGATTGTAGACTGTGATATGCAGTCGAATGGATGTTCTGGTGGATTTATGACATTTGCTTTTCGGTAATGAGTACTTTATCAACGTAAGGGACCTTTGATTGTGATATTAATTCTGCATTTTTTTTATTGGCTGTTTCCTATAGATTTAGGACAAGATCTTGAACTATGGCAGGCAACCTGTAGTTTTAAGCATCGTGTAGACAGACGCGGTCTGCGCGGTCAGTATTAATAAATTAATACTGATCGCCAGCGCAGACCACGTGACCAGACAGTAAAATAAAATAGCGATTCTTAGAACATGCAATAAAGTGTAATTTTCGCGTAACTTTTTCCTTCAGTTTCACGAGTGGCCCTGTAGGTACTATAATATTTTTAGGGTCCCTCTATGCTTGGTGTCATTTTTTCGAATAATTAAATAAAGACTATGAGAGATGAAGAATGTATGTGCTACGTATGAAAGGTTGTGTGAGTAGGGAATTAGGTCTATTGTAGGTATAAAGGCATTTAAAAAAAAAACCATTAGCACCAGTGTCGCGGAGTGCCTCCCTCTATCTATCCTTTCAAATCATCCTAGTCGTTTCCTTTACCGTCTGATACGGCATAAATCCGCCGAATTGGCCTCCCCGGAAAGCCCTACCGATATACTTTTAGCTTCTTACATATAGTGCACCCGGCCTGCTACCGTCAAATATTCACAAGAATATTGCAGTACCTATCACTTAGCGAAATGTCAGCACCTTATTACAGTATAAATGTATATTTTTGTGAATTTGAAACATGTCATAGCCATGATAAGCTTCTTTTATGTTATTAAATATGTAAGAGATTTTCAAAAATCTAATGACGCGAGCGGGACTTGTACCTGCGACCTCGGCCGTACTGTGGCTAGTGCTCTGAACCAACTAAGCTATCACGTTTCACTCACTTCACTCGAAATTTGAAATCTCTTTGAATACGCCTCACATGAGCACTTGGCACTAGGCAACTTTACAATGTTAGTTTTTCACTATTAAACTTTGTTGACAGATCGATTCTTCGTATGGGCGGTATCGCGACAGAATCTAGTTACCCATATGTTGGTCGGCGACAAAATTGTAAATTTAACCCAAGTATTGCAGAAATAAAGCTTACTGATTGTAACTCATACAATATTCAATCACAAGAAAAACTAAAGCAATTGGTATACAACGTTGGACCTATAGCTGTTGGTGAGTTATCAAGTAGAGGCACACACAACCGTTGAGCTCTCATAGCACATAACTTGTTCTAATCTTATCATTTTCCGCCTGCCCTAGCCTTTTCCCAAACCAAATTGGGGTCAGCTTCCAGTCTTACTAGGTGCGGCTGAATAACAATATTTTACCATCTGACCTCCACAACCTAAATATTAGGTAATACGGATATTTGAATGTTAAACCAGTTGTCAGACTTTCGGGCTCCTGACTACCTGTAACAACTGTCAATGATATTCCTATAACCACCGACTGTTTAACATGCTTTCTGAGGCACGGTGGGGTCTCGATGTGTAAAGAACGGTCACCCATCCAAGGACTGACCGCGGCAAGCGCAGCTTAAGCGCAGCTCTCATTTAGCCACGAGCCCTTCTTGTTCGATCTCCCCAGTAATCATAATAATTATGTTTATTCTTATAGCGGTCAAGGCTGAAGGCTTTCATCTTTATAAGAAAGGAATAATGACGGATCAACATTGCAATTATGGCGGAATAAACCATGCTGTTCTGCTGGTGGGGTATGGAACAGGTAATATGGCGTTATGTGTAAAGACAGACGCGTTCATTAATTGAGTACCCCTCAGGCATTAAAAAGCCGAAGGGGCTAACCACAGAAATCGAAATAATAAGTCACTAGAAGTCGTCAAGGCAGTTAAACTTATCACTGCTTTTGAGCAAATTATGTCTTAACTACACCAAAACATCGAGAAGGCGCGTTTAAAAATGTGACGTATATGAACGGAATTAAGACTAATTAATATTGCATTGGATATAAAAGATGCGCTACTAACGGCGACAAGCGTTCTAAAAAATGTGGTAGATATCTATTGACTTATTAGATTTCTGTGGGGCTAACCAATCAATACAGCTGTCTATATACCAGATAATATAAATATTTATTAAAACAATCCCGTTTCAGACAATGGTATGCCATACTGGCTTGTTAAGAATTCATGGGCCGAAACATTTGGTGAAGACGGCTACATCAAAATACAACGCGGTGAAGGTTTATCCTCGTGTGGAATGTTGAATAAATTGATGGCATCAGCTGTAGTGGAATGCTAATACATCACGTTATTAATCTGGATACTGAAAAATCTTGGAATTATCTATATTATTATAAGTATCTTTAGGGTTTTGGGTACATATTAAAATATCTTGAGCAATACAATTGTGATTTTATTAAAACACTTTTCATACATTTCACATTCATGGAAAATAATATTTTGTTTAAATTATCTCTGAGTAATATTACATTGGTGGCCCAGCGGTGGCGACTCTAATTTTGAAGTCGTTGGTTTATTGTGAGTTCATATTCAGGCAGAAGCTCACTTTGTGCGAATTGTCTCATCGCGATGAACAGAAAACGGTGAAGGAAACCGGCATGTCGTAGAGCCAAAAGATCAACAAAATGTGATGTCCACTAACATGCATTGCACTCCTCCTGCAGCTCTCTCCTTAACACAAAGAGGAGGCCTAAGTCCCAGCAGTGGGAACATAATAGATATAAGCATTTATAGCAACCAGGAAACTAAAATGTAATTAATCATTTTCATAATCATAGGTATAGGAAAGGACCTACAATCGACCCTTAAGATACACCCTGGAAGGTAGGTAGGTCCTGGAGACAATAAGGACTGGTGATACGATAGTGGAACATGATCATTGTGCTTTTGACTTAAATAGTTCCTCCTTTACTTTACTCCTTTTAACTAGTTCTTAGATATAATAGAATATATATAGATCATCGAGTGATTAACACAATCAAAAGCCTTGAATAAATCACAAATTGCTTAAACAGATGTATAATATTAAACTTCCGATAAACACGTTTTAACTAAATATTAATTTGGAATGCACATTGCTGTTTAAGAGATATTTGTTTGTATTTAGATTTATAGTTAGGAGGATCCATTTTTAATTTCTTTTTCATTATTATATTAAAGGTAAAGCACATGCACACGGAGACTGTTATAGGTTTTCCGGGTATCTTTGATCCACAGGCTGCATGTGTAAAAGGAATGGCAGTAGGATCTACGCACATGCACTAGTTAACAATTATACTGTGCTGATTGTGGCCCTGTTTGGCCGACATGTGCGCCTCCACATGACACCAGTCGTGCATCAGGGGCATTCGTCGCTGCAAACCAAGCAAGATGGACGCGATAGATTTAAGTTCGGAATTCGACAATAATATCGAATTTTTATATTGTTAATAACGAAAGTATCTGGCAAGAAAGACTAGAACAAATAAAAAACTTTTTTAACAAAAAATAACCGACTTCAAAAAGCCACTACAAAGAAAATAATAATTTTGGTTTCGGAAGTCGGTGGCTTTGGTTTTTGTTTGCTTTTTTTGCCACCGACTTCCGAAGCCAAAATTATTATTTTCTTTGTAGTGGCTTTTTGAAGTCGGTTATTTTTTGTTAAAAAAGTTTTTTATTTTTCCATTTTTAGTTCTTTATCTCGCGTTAGATTACTTTGACGACTTCGTTCAACAGTAAATCTTCTACGTAGTGTGTACATTTATGCATATAACTTTGTACATAGGAATGATTACCTAATGTATTATCTCATGTACTGTGGCAAATAAAGCATTTATTTATCATTAAGTACCTTAAATAAAATGTTTTATCATAAAAATTATGATAAAACATTTTATTTAAGGTACTTATATATTATACACTTTATTTTTAAGCTCATGCACTCGGCTTGTTTTACTTCTCACCTTTGAATTTGAACTGCTCAGAAGATGTTTAATTTGTTGAGTATTACAAAAAAATCTATGCGAAATAAACCACAAATTGTTATTTCTACTTCTCTTACAAAATAATGGACAATGCTATTTTGTCCTCACCTCTCTGGATTCTGAGTTATCGGTCTTTACTAAACCCTCCAGGACTTCTTGACTCTCCAATATCCTTGCCAATTTGAGTACTTACCCAAATGTCCTTTCTGATGGTAATGTTCGTTGGGTCGTTGGGCTCACTAAGTCAAGGTTGAGCTACCACAATACTCGGCACATGCGTGCACAGTCAGGTCAGGTCCACTCAAATTTGTACGGCTCTTTCCCCTAAAGGCTATTTCAGACTAACCTGCATGGTTCTTACATAATTTATCTTAATTGTCTGGACCTTAGAAGAAACAATTAACTTTTGAGTTTGTTTCGGTGTCTTTTTCAAAGGTATATATAGGAAATACTTACCTACCTACATACCTTAAAAAAATGTTTGACGTATAAAAGTTATTTTTAACCTATTTACAAAATAAATATTATTTATCATACCAATTCTATATCCAACGAGTAATACTGCATGGTCGAAGTTTAGAATAGCCTTAGCCTATAATGTTCCCACTGCTGGGACACAGGCCTCCTCTCTGTTAGAAGGAGTGGGCCGTAGTCCACCACGCGGACCCAGTGCGGGTTGGTGGACGTCACATGTCTTCGATGTTTTTGGTTCCAGGACATGCCAGTTCATTACTTGCGGACCCTTCAGCAAAAAGCATAACCAAATAATGCAAGTAAAATAAAATATGATAAACTTATCAATAATTATATTTTCGAGCCGTTTAGGGTTGAAACCCTGGGTCCAATGCTAATCTGATATTTAAAGAGGTCGCAAAAAGATTAGTTGACAATTCCCGTGACCAGGGGCTGGCTATTACTTTGGCCAAAGATTAAGCATTGCCATACAACGTGGCAATGCCGCCAGTCTTTTGGGCACGCTACCAGTTGACAGCGATGCGGAAGAATTTTTTGATGCTCTTTAGTTTATTTTAGAATTTAAATATAATTATTTTAAGGTTTTTTTTTTGGTAAATAAAACTTTATACCTACATTAAGTAAATAACTCGTATAAACTGAATAAAACAATAATGCAAGCCAATTGTATAAATCGTAAAATTTCTGAAGTACGGACTACTTCACCAATCAAAAATTAATTACAAACTAAAACCAATACACAAGCAGGTCCCCCCTACTATCAACACATAGCATCCCCAGGAGCTTTGGCTGCCTTACGCACCACAGGAACACAACACTACCGAAGAGTACCTAGCGTTATTTGGCTGTGGTATTCTGTAAGGTGGAGGTACTTCCCCAGTAGGGCTGCTCCAGATTTGAGCAAGATGTCCTGCTGTGCCCTTCCTTTCTCAAAATTATTTTTACAAGTAAAGTAAGTAAGATAAGTATAAAATAAATAATAATAATGGCCTTCTGAATTTGAGCAATATCAACATATTTTCCTTTTGTACATACATAAAATTGTATCGTGATAAAATAGTTATTTCCAATGCATTGCAAAATATTCAGTGTAATTTTTAATTATTTGTTTTGACCTTGGCAATCTTGGCATACCTTTAGTTAATGCTAAGATTGTCTGATAACTTCAACTCTTAACCTTAACACCTTATACATATTAGCTAAGGAATTTAGTCATAAAATTCACATAATTACTAATCGAATGCCAATGTTTAGAATTCTTCAGCCTAGAAACTTGGCATATAATGTCATTATTGTGAAGGAAGCGATAGATTTTCCTTAATACCTTGAAAGGAAAATGTCTTCAATTTTGGTGTTGTTGTATGCCAGTTGGTTTGGGTTCGCGGTCGCGGCGTGGTCAGCAACACCATACGCACTCGAACATGCTGAACTACACTTCGAGCACTTCATACAAAAATATGAAAGAAAATACGCCGACGAAAATGAAAAGCAAACCAGATTCAAAATATTCAAAGAACATTTGGAAACGATTAACCATTTGAACGAGAAGAGCAAACACGCTGTTTTTGGTAACACAATAGTTTGATGTCATCATTGATTTCATTACTTTTTGTATATTTTTTTTTTTTTTTTTAGGTATAACCCAATTTTCGGATCTGTCTCATGAAGAATTCGTCAAACGTTACAACTGTTTCAAAAGTAGATCTGTCTTTAATTTTGGTGACCATGACAATAGGTGCACATTCTTATTTGATGCAGACATCCATGATAATGATGCACCAGAGTCTTTCGATTGGCGCGACCACAATGCCGTTACGCCAGTAAAACACCAAAATGGGTGCGGCAGCTGCTTTGCATTTAGTGTAACTGGTGAGTGCATATTTGGTTGAAAATTGTCTATAATAGTTCGGAGTCTAGATTTGTGCCCGGTTAATAGAAATAGGCTTGAAAAAATAAAAAGTACACGTCTTTGGAAGTTAAATTCTCTGTGTTTGTCGAACGAATCTAATTTTGTACTTATAAGAGTTAGAATTACTATAGAATTTATGTATTGTGGCGTCAGCGTACAGTACAGCTATAATTTATCATTATTTTTGTAGCTAGAATAACCTGAAGGGTTATTTTAACTAGAGTAGGAAAATAAAGCAAACACCTTTATACAAAACACTATGTATTTTTTTACATTAACAAATATAGTACCACTTTGGTAGACAGAAATAACTAGAAACTCAGGGGTGAGTAGTTCGCTGGCAATACGGGTCTTCAGGTCTTCTGTTAATGTGGCTGGAGCACATAACTGATGGTCTGCCACCGGTCCAAGAGGGCGCGTGGCCACCACGCGAGGTTTTTATAGCCGTAGACTCCGCCCATCAGCTGCATACGGGGCGACCGCCAACGACACCGTCACGTTTTCCTTTCTTTCTGTCTCATTTATTTATTTTCTTTCCTTTCTTTCTTACTCTTCTTTCTTTTCTTTCTTTCTTTCTTTGTTACACGATATGGCATAGCCCCAGTTCTCTTCGTATGGATATCGGTAATCATCATGCGGTTACTGATCCATTCCATCCAAGATGTTTTCATATCTTTAATAAAAATCGGTTCAGCAGTTTATCTTGAAAACCTGACAGAATTTTGACTTAACTTCCCCATTATTTTATAATATTTGGTTGATAAAAAACATTACATTCATTATACATGTCAGCATCATAATATAAATCAAAAAACGTCCACTACTATACTGATGCCTCCTCGACCATCGCCACAACGACCAATCTTGCGTTGCTTACATCCAGCGGATCCCCGCGACTATCACTTACTCGTCAGTCTACCTAGTGCCCCCACAGGGTTTGTGCCTAGTGACGCCTATGAGTAATTATCCATTCTCAATATTGATCACAGGTAACATTGAGGGTCAGTACGCCATCAAACACAAGGAGCTGGTTGCATTATCGGAACAACAGATTGTAGACTGCGACAAAAATAATAATGGATGCAATGGTGGCGTTATGGGTGTTGCGTTTCGGTAATTCTAGATATTTTTAGTAATTCTAGATATTTTAATAAGACTTCGGCTGTATGTCACAAGTCACAGTCACAGTCTTGTCGATGCATTGTGGTGCCAGATATTTCGATAATTAAGCAACTGTAGCTTGATGTACTAACACTATATTTGATGCTTTCGATGACAGGTCTCTGATCGAGGAAGGAGGTATCGAATCTGAAGCTGATTATCCATACAAAGCAGTAGGGGATACCTGCCAATTTAATGAAAATAAAGTGAAGGTCAAGCTAGCTGACTGCCACAATTACAATCTTACTTCTCAGGAAAAAGTCAAACAACTGCTGTACCATAATGGACCTATCACTATTGGTAATGTGTTAGAGGAGCACATGCATCTAATTTACGTAACATAATCAGCTTATAATCTATAGCAAATTTTCCCTCTGATGGGACTCTGGCCTCGTATCTATGAGAAGAAATAGGCCGTATTCCACCACCAAGTGCTGTGGATTCACTACTTTTAGAGCAGTGGTAAAAAAAGTGATTGTACAAAGTGCGCAACTGCCTGAATATGAATCCACGACCTACGACTTGGCACTGGGCACTAGCTTGACACTGGTACTGGGTTACCATTGCTCTGGCATCTATTTTAACTTTGCTAATCATTGATCAAACATATAATTCGTATTGTTGAGCTTTATCGTTTTCCGTAATTTGCTATTAACAAACGAATGATCATTTAATTGGACGTGTATTGTCTTTAACGCCAATAATGCCAGTTTTTTTTAGTATTTTTAGATCTAATCTTTGGAAAAGAGACCTTGTTAACAGCATTTATGCCACGCATATCGATTAGACTGCGAGATTAGCTGCGTTTCTACCAGAGATGTGCGCCTAGCTAACCTAGCCTTGGTAAATGAAGCGATTCTATTGGTCTTAACAAACACATCCCTTGCTATGCATCCTCGCACATCTCTGGTGGAAACGCAACCTAAACTTGGCAGACGCTAGACGTCATATGTGTATTCTTAAGTTCATCTTTTCTGTAGTAGAATTAATATGACTAAATTCAAACGAATTATTATTATTTATGCAAAAGTGCGTTAAAACTGTCTCCAGGAGTAAATTCTAAGCTATGTATTTCTTGCATGTAGGTATCAAGGGCGGAGGTTTACAACATTATACAAATGGAATTATATCTGACGAGAAATGTGACTCTGGTGGGTTAAACCATGCAGTCTTGTTAGTGGGATACGGAATAGGTATGATTTACCATTTCTTTTTTTATTTAATACATGTGGTCGCTTTTGACCACTGTCCTACCAGATTTATCAATGATGTTATGAACGATGGAGCATTGCTTACCTGGAAATAACGTACTGCCCTGTGATTTGAAGACTCCCATTTATAGCTGTACCTACGGTCATATTTTTCTTTTTTCAGAGAATGATGTACCTTATTGGATCGTCAAGAATTCATGGGGAGAAACTTTTGGAGAACAAGGCTACTTCAGAATGCATCGAGGTGAAAATGCTCTTTCATGTTCCATGATGAATGATGATATGTCGTCTTCCGTCATCGCATAGTGCTGGACGTGTTCTAAAAATATATCAGCATTATCTTGCAATTTAGCTGCTAGTTTTTTTTATCTCCATCTCATCAACTTTCTCCCTCTGCTGCTGATCTATGATAGCCGCGTCATAGAACGTTTCAAAACGAAGGATCATTTTATTGTTCGTTTGAAATTCTTAATATATCCAATACCTTCTGTTTGAGGTAAATGGCAGCCTGCATTGTTATATCAGACTCCAACAAACTAAATAAACTTCGGTAGATTTGAAAGGAAGAAGGCCTCAAAATCGTGTATCTCCAGGAAATGCACTGGTGCATTTTTTGACGGAACAAAATCATTCAAGCTTGAAATAAAAACTACAATCAAAATAAAGGATTTGATCGACATCTATGGATATACCTAAGTATCGTGATTCTCTCTCTCATTTCGCTAAATTGTGGACAGAAATAGATGACCATTTTAATTCATTATTATTAGGCTTTATGAATAAAAGAGATATACCTTCAATCTATAAGAAAAGTTCGCTCTGTTACAATACAACATTACAATAATTTCAACCTCCCTTTTCAGCGGTTGAACTCCAAGACTATTTAATGCAGATCTTCGATGCTTTGGAACATATCTCTCAAATTCTACATGTTTCTGCCTTCAATAATGTAGACTTGCTCTATGTGTCTGTTAGTCAAAAAACTGTTGACAACATAATTTTGTACCCAGGCTCATTATATTAGTAGCCGTATATCAGATCTGCAACTTGTGCTTTATCAGATATTTTTCGGCTATGCAGCTTAGGGAAAAGATCTGATCCATACGGCCCCTTCCCTCCCTTAATACTACCTGGTTAACCCATATTTTCTCATCTGTCACTCTTATCACTCTGTTAATTAAAACTAAAGGCAGAAAGATTAAAGAACACAAATCATAAAAAAATATTTTATTATCTAGGTACTCAAACTACAAGAAAACAATGATTGAAATAAAAGCACACCATACGGAAAAAAAATATCACAAACTCTCTACTACTACTTCTCTTACAAAATAATGGACATCGCCATTTTGTCATTCAGCATTTTACACGAAGAGATGTTTTCACCCCTCTGCATTCTGATATATCCGTCTTCACCAAAAATCTTTCCCCAAGAGTTCTTGACTATCCAATAATCCTTGCCATCCTCTGAAACAGTTATTATAATATCAAAAACTGCTTGTTTATCAGCTGATGTGATGACGATGATTGTTACAATCGTACCGGTTCCATATCCAACGAGTAATACTGCATGACGAACCATGTTGTTTCCACAAAATTCATCGCTCATTATACCTTTCACATATTTCTGGAACTCATGTGCAGTGACGGCTGAAATAGGTAAGTTTAATTAAATAAAATCTAATATAAGTCATCCTTAGTCTCGTCAACCACTACTTTTTTAAATCTAACTTCTCTATGATGTCACTATTAATTGGTGCTTTTTAGAGATGGTATGATTTAGGCTCGTATTTCAGAACGATACTCGAGCAAAGATCTTGCTTAGAGCATAGATTAAACTAGTTTCAACCAATCAAATGGCTTTAAATCTTTGCTCAAGCCGAGATCTGTGCTCGAGCATCGTTCTGTAATACGAGCCATAGATTATGTCTTCCAAATCAAAATTATACATATCTAAAGCATGGGTTACCAATAGAGATAGGTCCATTCTTATATAGCAGTTGCTTTACTTTATCTTGTGAAGTAAGATTGTATCTGTAACAGTCGGTAAGTTTAACCTTGACTTTGCGTTTATTAAATGTGCAATAGTCATTTGAAGCAGTGTATGGATAATTATCTTCAGATTCAGCTCCCCCCATGTCAATGAGCGCCCTGTCAACAAAAATTAAAAAGATTCGATTTAAACTAATTTTAGAGGAGACATATTATGTCCAGCAGTGGACGTCTTTCGGTTAATAAAGCATCGTATTATAACTGCCCGCTACTCTAGACTACGTCTGTCTGGACGACGCTTTATGATGATGAGGACGTAAAGTATCAAATCACATTTTCGGTCTTGCCTTACCAATTACCAACCGTCATCAGTAAAACTTACAATTTAAAGTTAAAACAAGCAGATGCAAAATAGTATTTTTTTTTAGCAAACTAATAGATCATAAGGAAAGCCCTTATGATCAATTTGTTTGCTAAAAAAATTTGCTAAAAATACAAATAGATCATAAGGTAAGTCCTTATGATCTATTTGTTTGCTAAAAAAATTCACTATTTTGCATCTGCTTGTTTTAACTTTAAATTGTAAGTTTTACTGATGACGGTTGGTAATTGGTAACAGTTAAGTAGCAAGCAATATTTTAACTATAGAAACTGTATTGAACGCTCCGCTGGAACGTTAAAAACGTCATTATGTAAATAATTACCGGAAAGCCAGAGAAGGTAATCCACCATAACACATCATCATGCTACCGCAGTCAACAATCTGTTGTTCAGATAATTCTATCAGCTTCTTGTGCTTGATGGCGTACTGACCTTCAATGTTTCCTGGAAGATAGAACTCTTAAAAATCATTTGTCGTTTTAGGTACGTAATGTAGGTAATCAAAGAAATTTTGATTGATTTTGTCGAAAAAGAGTAGGTAACCAAATTATGGACTTTTCTTCTCCACGGGTATCTACATTTTGAAACGGATTGATTTGATTGAACGAACTGACTAACAGTGCTTGACAATTCAAAAGTGCCTGTAAATGGTCTAATTGTAATATTTGACTTTGAATTTGAGGTAGACTCACGACAGTACCCACTCTGCAGATAGAGCTGTATCTATTACAAACAAAGCTTTTACAGCCAACAAATACCAGCACCACCTCGTGCTCGGTGTTCACTCGTTGCGGATAGGTGGTCCACGGTTGGATGCCGCGTGTCAACCAATGAACGTCGCGTGGTCAACGAGTGGACATTTCGTTGTCCGCGAATAGATGAGATTTGAGTAGTTTATCAGGCATCATCACTAGGTCTTCCTCTCATATCTAGGTGAACCACTCGCGGATAGTGCGCGATCCATTCGGGACCTGTGTGTGGGCAACGCAAAGCAAACGTGCGAGTAACGGGTGGTCACCGAGTGGTCCACTCGCTGTCCGCGCGTGGTTAGCCTACGGGCGAGGCGCTTCAGAGTTGATGATTGTAGTGAGGTATACCCATAGAAAGAATACTAACCGCTCGAGGCGAGGCGGTGCTGGTCAGGTGTCAGGTGGCTCTAATGAGCTATGAATTTTATTAATTCTCATCTAAGCCACATTATTGTTTTACTACCTTTTATTTTTGAGACTTAAAATATAATCCTTTTTCATACATACCTGTTGCACTAAATGCATAACAGCTTCCACAAATTGATTGATCCTTAACACGAGTGACGGCATGGTGGTCGCGCCAATCGAACGTCGCCGGCGCATCTGCGTCTGGGACATCACTGTCAGTCAATAACTCACAGCCGTCATCGAAGGAAGAGAAATCATCGTCATCGAAGGACGTTAATAATCCTGTATAAGACCTTAGAAATTCTTCTTTAGTTAAATCCATGAATTTTGTTATACCTGAAATAACGTGATCCTTACGTTATGGATTCATTTTGAAAGTTAACTTCTACAACATTAAAAACTTGATTAATTCAGAGTAAAACTAGTTTATTTTGAGATCTATATTATAATCTTCAATCAATGGCTGTACCATTTTTTTTCCGCGCAAGGAATTAACCCCATGATCAGTTTGATCAAATTAAATTTCTGTATGTTTTAAATAAATAGGTACTAAATTAATACCTACAAATAATAGGTTTTCTAAAATATATCTTTTAAATCATATGTTACTCATTTAAATAAATAAAAAAAATCGTTGAACTATTATACTACAAATTCGAGGATTTATCCTACAATATTTTTAAACTTACTACTAAATAAGTATATTAATTTCATTAAGCTACGAAAAGTGGCTCCTCAATCCATATGGACATGATTAAACGACTACTGCTATTACTATTCTAAAAGTTGACTGGATAAAAAGTATTGATAGTTAAGTATTACCAAAAACAGCATGGTCGCTTCTCTCGTTCATATAGTTAACACTTTCTACATTGTCTTTAAATATTTCGAATCTAGCTTGTTTTTCGTTTTCACTAGAGTAATATTTGCTATGTTGCTCAACAAAGTGCTCGAAATGTAGCTTGACATCTTGGAGTGCGTATGGCGTTGCTGACAAGGCAGCCGCGAGCCTAAACCAATTCACACACAACAGTAATAACATTGATGACATTGTCTCTAAACTCAATAAATAGTACCTACCGATTTTTGACTAGTTTTTATATTATCACCAAGAATTTCATCAATATTATTGGAAAGACTCATAAAATTCAAGTTATGCAGATATCTACAATTCCGTATATTTTTGCGTGCAATTTTCATATTACATTTTATTCGCGTCTGATAATTGAAAATGTGAATTCGTTCGTTTGTCCGTATGAGTACTCGTATAACTTATCAATTTCTGCTAACCTAGCAAATACAGGTTGCTAGCCGCCACCCGACTAACCGCAAGCTCAACCGCATCTTGCGGTCCACCGGACGGCTGGGCGCATTGCGGCTAACCGCCTAGTGCGTAGGTACCCTAACTGTGGCCGCACGGTTGTCGCAGTGGCTGAGAGATTGGCTGCTACGCGACGTGTCGCAGGTTCGATTCCCGCATTGCACACTGGTCTGGCTGTTTCTGTATGTGAAATTTGGGTTAGTAAACGCACCCACGACACAGAAGAAATCTTAGTGTGGGGCAACGTTTTGATAATAATCTGTTTAATCAATCACCGGATCAATACAGATTCGAATTAAGCTAGAAATGATTTTTTGTACTTATCAAATGCATTATTATGGTCTATGGTCAATAAGTTTAATTTCATAATAATGTGAGGGTACCTAATATAGAATAATTATGAATAAATCTTTGAATGAAAATTGTGTTACCTACAGCGGACACTAATGAAAACACTAGGCTGATAAAAAGATTGTTGTAATTCTTTAAAAATATCTTCATCGACAGTCCTTTTAAATTATTTGTTATTATCATTATGCAAAGCCACATGAGTCACTAAAGCAATACACGTGCAAAATAATGCTTAACCAATAAGCGATAAAACCAATGATAAATGAATACAAACCTACACAAAATTTCCTTTGACTAAATAATTAAATAATTATATTTAGTTTACTTTAATAGCCAGCATTCAAGATTCAATTCCAAACAAAATCACAAAGAAAATAATATCCATTTAATTTCTTAAATTCTAAAATACAAATAGATCATAAGGTAAGTCCTTATGATCTATTTGTTTGCTAAAAAAATTCACTATTTTGCATCTGCTTGTTTTAACTTTAAATTGTAAGTTTTACTGATGACGGTTGGTAATTGGTAACAGTTAAGTAGCAAGCAATATTTTAACTATAGAAACTGTATTGAACGCTCCGCTGGAACGTTAAAAACGTCATTATGTAAATAATTACCGGAAAGCCAGAGAAGGTAATCCACCATAACACATCATCATGCTACCGCAGTCAACAATCTGTTGTTCAGATAATTCTATCAGCTTCTTGTGCTTGATGGCGTACTGACCTTCAATGTTTCCTGGAAGATAGAACTCTTAAAAATCATTTGTCGTTTTAGGTACGTAATGTAGGTAATCAAAGAAATTTTGATTGATTTTGTCGAAAAAGAGTAGGTAACCAAATTATGGACTTTTCTTCTCCACGGGTATCTACATTTTGAAACGGATTGATTTGATTGAACGAACTGACTAACAGTGCTTGACAATTCAAAAGTGCCTGTAAATGGTCTAATTGTAATATTTGACTTTGAATTTGAGGTAGACTCACGACAGTACCCACTCTGCAGATAGAGCTGTATCTATTACAAACAAAGCTTTTACAGCCAACAAATACCAGCACCACCTCGTGCTCGGTGTTCACTCGTTGCGGATAGGTGGTCCACGGTTGGATGCCGCGTGTCAACCAATGAACGTCGCGTGGTCAACGAGTGGACATTTCGTTGTCCGCGAATAGATGAGATTTGAGTAGTTTATCAGGCATCATCACTAGGTCTTCCTCTCATATCTAGGTGAACCACTCGCGGATAGTGCGCGATCCATTCGGGACCTGTGTGTGGGCAACGCAAAGCAAACGTGCGAGTAACGGGTGGTCACCGAGTGGTCCACTCGCTGTCCGCGCGTGGTTAGCCTACGGGCGAGGCGCTTCAGAGTTGATGATTGTAGTGAGGTATACCCATAGAAAGAATACTAACCGCTCGAGGCGAGGCGGTGCTGGTCAGGTGTCAGGTGGCTCTAATGAGCTATGAATTTTATTAATTCTCATCTAAGCCACATTATTGTTTTACTACCTTTTATTTTTGAGACTTAAAATATAATCCTTTTTCATACATACCTGTTGCACTAAATGCATAACAGCTTCCACAAATTGATTGATCCTTAACACGAGTGACGGCATGGTGGTCGCGCCAATCGAACGTCGCCGGCGCATCTGCGTCTGGGACATCACTGTCAGTCAATAACTCACAGCCGTCATCGAAGGAAGAGAAATCATCGTCATCGAAGGACGTTAATAATCCTGTATAAGACCTTAGAAATTCTTCTTTAGTTAAATCCATGAATTTTGTTATACCTGAAATAACGTGATCCTTACGTTATGGATTCATTTTGAAAGTTAACTTCTACAACATTAAAAACTTGATTAATTCAGAGTAAAACTAGTTTATTTTGAGATCTATATTATAATCTTCAATCAATGGCTGTACCATTTTTTTTCCGCGCAAGGAATTAACCCCATGATCAGTTTGATCAAATTAAATTTCTGTATGTTTTAAATAAATAGGTACTAAATTAATACCTACAAATAATAGGTTTTCTAAAATATATCTTTTAAATCATATGTTACTCATTTAAATAAATAAAAAAAATCGTTGAACTATTATACTACAAATTCGAGGATTTATCCTACAATATTTTTAAACTTACTACTAAATAAGTATATTAATTTCATTAAGCTACGAAAAGTGGCTCCTCAATCCATATGGACATGATTAAACGACTACTGCTATTACTATTCTAAAAGTTGACTGGATAAAAAGTATTGATAGTTAAGTATTACCAAAAACAGCATGGTCGCTTCTCTCGTTCATATAGTTAACACTTTCTACATTGTCTTTAAATATTTCGAATCTAGCTTGTTTTTCGTTTTCACTAGAGTAATATTTGCTATGTTGCTCAACAAAGTGCTCGAAATGTAGCTTGACATCTTGGAGTGCGTATGGCGTTGCTGACAAGGCAGCCGCGAGCCTAAACCAATTCACACACAACAGTAATAACATTGATGACATTGTCTCTAAACTCAATAAATAGTACCTACCGATTTTTGACTAGTTTTTATATTATCACCAAGAATTTCATCAATATTATTGGAAAGACTCATAAAATTCAAGTTATGCAGATATCTACAATTCCGTATATTTTTGCGTGCAATTTTCATATTACATTTTATTCGCGTCTGATAATTGAAAATGTGAATTCGTTCGTTTGTCCGTATGAGTACTCGTATAACTTATCAATTTCTGCTAACCTAGCAAATACAGGTTGCTAGCCGCCACCCGACTAACCGCAAGCTCAACCGCATCTTGCGGTCCACCGGACGGCTGGGCGCATTGCGGCTAACCGCCTAGTGCGTAGGTACCCTAACTGTGGCCGCACGGTTGTCGCAGTGGCTGAGAGATTGGCTGCTACGCGACGTGTCGCAGGTTCGATTCCCGCATTGCACACTGGTCTGGCTGTTTCTGTATGTGAAATTTGGGTTAGTAAACGCACCCACGACACAGAAGAAATCTTAGTGTGGGGCAACGTTTTGATAATAATCTGTTTAATCAATCACCGGATCAATACAGATTCGAATTAAGCTAGAAATGATTTTTTGTACTTATCAAATGCATTATTATGGTCTATGGTCAATAAGTTTAATTTCATAATAATGTGAGGGTACCTAATATAGAATAATTATGAATAAATCTTTGAATGAAAATTGTGTTACCTACAGCGGACACTAATGAAAACACTAGGCTGATAAAAAGATTGTTGTAATTCTTTAAAAATATCTTCATCGACAGTCCTTTTAAATTATTTGTTATTATCATTATGCAAAGCCACATGAGTCACTAAAGCAATACACGTGCAAAATAATGCTTAACCAATAAGCGATAAAACCAATGATAAATGAATACAAACCTACACAAAATTTCCTTTGACTAAATAATTAAATAATTATATTTAGTTTACTTTAATAGCCAGCATTCAAGATTCAATTCCAAACAAAATCACAAAGAAAATAATATCCATTTAATTTCTTCCAGTTCTTCAGAATATTATATCTCCAAAGTTAACAAAGTAACAAAATCTAATATAATTTTCGATAGCAATTCAAATTATATCAAACGCATTAAATCGAGACAGCATTATAGCAACACAAAGTTTAATTTAACTCACAATACGTTTTCAAGTAACAAACGCCATTATTGGCTAAACATCGGCCAAAGAACCCGCACTTGTGTCAGTTTCATTTGATATTTCCATTAAATTTCAATTTCGAGACTCATCTTGGCTTACAATGAAATGTTCCACAATGGATTCTGAGCGACTGCTTCTGTTGCACCTATAGTATTTGTCTTCAATGTAATGAGAGAGTGGGTACTGAGAAAGAGCAAATTTCACGCCAGGCCATGTATGGTGTAAATCCAGAATTCTGAGGAACTTATTGTTGCTTGTTCATTGATGATTTTTTTAGCTGCTCCGCCCCACCGGCTATTGTGGGCAGCGACGGCGGTGGATACAAATTCCCTCACATCTTTAGGGTCCGGTACGGAGTGGTTCGAACGAAAATATTTATTTTTCTGTATTGGTTATAGATATTTTTGTTAAAAAAGGTGCTACTGTAATAATAATAAATGCCATAGAAGGCTAAATTATTTAAAGATGGTGAATATCGATAACATTTCGTTTTTTCAGTCCGTAATTATCCATCGCCGAACTTGGGTCATTAACCTCTTCTTACTTACAAACGATGATTAACCATTATTTTACTAAAACAGCTCTTAAGTGAATTACCATCTCTGTTCATTGACAGAAATGACAAGGATAGCAGTGGTTAAGAGTTTTTATACGTAAGGTGGTTAATACTTATTCAGCTGCAGGCAGCAGCTTTTAAAGAGATTTTTCCAATATAACATAACAATAATAAGTAAACATAATACACACAGCTTTTGAAAATTTTCTGTTGCCTCGTAATATCTTCAGTAGTCTCGGAAATATTTAGTTCTGTAACGAATTTCGGAATACCAACTAAAAATTAAGAATGAAAGTAACATGCAGAACCTTCAAAAACCTCAGCCATACCCGCTGTTTCCAACAAAAGCTCCCCATTGTTATATTTGTATTTTAATACACACGACAAAATCGGTATAGATAAATAATGTTTAGTTTTTTTGGTCATTTGTTAGTGAATGGTTGGTTCCAGCGAGTCTGGGCTGACCGCCATTTTGACATTCATTCATCAGCAGCGTAGAATATATTTGTCATATTATGTACCACAAAAGTCCTTTGTATCTATTTTATTTGGTCCATATTATGTATTGTGGATGTTTTAGGAAATTATTTGATTCGAGTGGACGGGCTTTTGGAATTAGTGTGGATTAAATTCCTTATTGAAAGTACCGATATTGGTACTGCAGGAAAAAAAATCAAATCGATCATCCAGTTATACCTATACCTACTACAATAAAATTATTTCCATGAGATTTTTTTTATCAATTCAACTAGAAAACAACATTATAGTTTTACGAATATCAAACAGAAAAAGAATTCTGTATCTTCCCGCAACTGATAACGACAAAAAAACGTCTCAAATCGGTATTAAATTCAAACGCAGGGTATAAGCCTCCCCTGTTCATATCTATATTTTCATACACATCCGGTGCCCGCCCACCCGACGAATAAGTAATGTTATCCGTACATTGCTCACAATGTGTTACACCTTACGTTTTTTGTCGTTGTAAAACGATATTGTAATCTGCTTTGTTATTGTCGTGTCGTTGTTTAATAATAAGTAAGGTGTTAGTTCTGCCTCCATATGAATTGTAATCGCTTGCGTTTTGGTAATCGTTGTCTTTATTTTTCGTTGCTTTATTGATAGTAAGGATGGCTGCAGATTTGTGATCTGTGATATGAGTTGCTATATCTGGTAAATTAGTTATGGTTTTTATTATTTTATTATTGTGGGAATTTATATCTCAAAAATATTATCCGGTATGTTGCTGTCCTTGAAGATTTTATACAATGGATCACATTTTGGCATAACAATAATCTATTGTTACCATCACTAAGCAAACTTTGACTTCTAATAATACCTCCACACAACAAAATCAAGTTTATTAAGAAAACAAAGTTGTACGTAAAAGGGTGCTTATCATATTTATCAATGTCTGGTCACCCCCTTAAAGATAGGCGTCGGACCGTGTCAGATCCTAACCAAACTGCCCGCGGCAAAGATTAGGAAACCAGTTATATCTGCCATCCTTTTCTAAATTCTCCAAAAAGAGAGGGAAAGGTAGATCATGCGACAGGGTTAGAGCAAGTTTCGAAAAAATCCAATGTTACTTGTTCGACAGGTTATAACAAGGAACGTGGGTGCCATTGTGCATTTAGTAACCGATTGTTATGGACTTAAGGAATTGAGGGTCGCGCTGAATAGCGAAGGACATTAGGAAGCATCATGTGAATGTAACAGAAAATTGTTCGGTGTGTATGTAGATGACTTTCTGACCTTCATAAGCATCTAAATTGTAGGTATTATAGCGAAGTTTCTCATAAGGTCGGAATGTTATGTTCCGTTTTGATCTCGTATAAAAACTATTAGATACTCTTACGGATAGAAAAGTTCTGGGTTTCTTATTCCAAATGTATTTTAGTAGATTTACCTGTCCTTATGAAATTGTGAGTTATTTTATCCTTTAGGGCGAAAGTTAAACACCTTAAGGTGTAGGTAGGTATATGATTTTCACCCGACTACGGCAACGCCAAAGAAGGGTCATGATTTTAATTTGCGCAAATATTTAAAAGCTGTAACACGATTGCAGTCTATAAATAAACAAAGAATTTCGAAATATGATTTATTTATATTTACCTGGTATTTGAATATTTATTTACAATAATAATTACCATACGTACATACATTTTTGTAAAATGGTCCGTACTGTAATTGCTTTTGAAAAACATCTAGTCTTTGATGTTTACACCTTTACAATCGGTCCAGCGATTCCAAAGCGACTGGACACCAAACCTCAAGAGCTCTCATACAGGGAGGGGAGTTTGGTCCAAATACCCCATAGATTTTCCATGCAGATCAAAGCCTGTATGAAAAGCCACTTGGCTCTAAACGCCACTCATATAGCTTTGATTTGCTGAATAGGGCCTATTATTAGTCAACGTTCTTCGTGTGTTATTTCAAAATGATCGTTTGTGGGTCTTGGAAATAAAAAGGATCTATTTTGAGCAAAAAAACCTTGAGTTAAAGGAGGTGGTTATGTTTCTGATTCGTTTGTAGCCCTTTTCATTGTATTAAGCACAAAAGATGATAATTCATTAGAACCTTTTCCATGCTAAGCAATGGTGCTGATTCTGTTGAACATCGCAGTAAACTAATTTTAATCACACTATATCTCTTTCTTACAAATATCATTGAAAAAGGACAGAAAATATTAAGAACTGTCAAATTAGTCTACGCCCTTGTCATTTACGGGAAAATAGTCATGATCTTTTGCGATTACGACTAAATTGACATTAAAACTATTCAAGTGGCCTAATTTCACAGGATTAAATATCTTCCATTCCTTTCTCATGTGTTTTATTAGAAAGAGACATATTAAGACTAAATTAGTTTAGTTCGTAAATAACAGGCACCATTATAAAACTGGCTATTTTTACATTTTCAGTATTTTTTGCTTTATTACAGAATCAAGCGTTCTTTCGTTATTTATTTTGCGTCATATAAATCTAAAGATAGAATACTCATCGTCTTCAATGCCCGTAATAATCCTTTCGTAAATGCTCCTTTTACATATAAATAAATTATTACTGTCGGTATATTTTTGATATATAATTGAAGCATTCAATGTTAGATATTGATGGTACAAAAATAGACATTTGTGTGATAGTATCAAAGGCAAACTGTGGCATATGGTGCGTGACGTCACGGCCGCCATTTAATTTGTAATTTGATTTGATTACGATTGTATTAGATTAGGATGTAACCGTTGGGTTATTTGAAGGTACTGTTACTGATAGTTGAAGTCACGCATGGATAATTTAACTAATGTTTCATGGTGTAGTGGTCTTTAGTTTTGAAGAAGTTTGCAATTGGAATTTGATTTATCAATTCACGATTTAATGCTGTTATCTCTCCTTTAATAGTAACTACATCCGGCAAAGGTTAGGTTCTTACCGTGATTAAAAGTACCGATTAATATGTCCACGTGCTTTCAAAATGTCACCTACAGGCGTCACCTATTGTGTAGCCAGTGGGGAACTATGTAATCTACTAACTCTCATTACCTTACGTACCTATCCAGTGGTCATTCCAGATGCTTCCTTTAGATCATCGATCCTGACAGAGGAATCCTAGGCTACTTTTATTGCTCGGTCATAGTTCATGGACCAATGACCGATTTGACCTTACTAATAACTATACTGATATCCAAAAACTTGTAACTATCTACAATCTAGACATGACGTGTAGGTAAGTAACACTAACAGTAACAGTTTTCATTCCTAATTAAAACAAAATATTTCCAAAACACATTTCATTCCAAACACTTATATTACAATCCAATTAATAATATCATAGATAACTAAAAAAAAATATTCCAGAATTTTAAATCCGTATGCTGGTGCCGTTCTGTCTGCCGTGGCAGACGCTACGGCACCTACCTGGCATCCAATCCCTGTTCCATCCTGCTTACACTCGTATGTTTATTAAACGCGGGAATGAAACAACAACACATCATTCCTTTCATTTGAATGAAAAGGTGAAAAAAACATGGCGCGAGTACGATTTTGTTTGTTCTAGCCGCCCGAACTGACCCACGTCATTATAAAGTGTTATCTCAGATGAATATATTTTTAATGCAGGCTTTTTTCTTTTTTAAATGTGTGAGGAATGATATTTCTGAATATATCGAGTATGAAGTGCAGTATATGTAGAGTTTTAAGATAATTTTAACATAATTATGATGATACTAAAACTGGAACTGCAAAGGATAAACATTTATAAGCTCATCTACCAGCACCTGTCTGCGACTCCGTCTAGTCCGCGTGGACATTAGTATCCCGTGGAATTTTGAAAAAAATCATCTTCTGAATTCTGCACGATATCGAAATAGAATATACACGAAAATTCCTGTTTTAATAATCCCTAAAATTTCATTGAAATCCGTTGAGCCGTTTCGGAGTCTTTTCGAGACAAACTTTCAGATAGACAGACAAAAATTATAAAAACGGTAATTTATGGTTATATGCCTTGTAGCAGTTTTCACAAATTTTGCCATTTATCTTGAAATCGCAGACAGACACAGACATTTTTGGTTTAGATTTACTTTACTATGAATAGATCGTAATAACAATTTTTACTCAACTACTCCAGAAAGAGGGTAATGTTTTTGAAAAACGATTACAAGCCCCAGCCTAAACTAGAAATCTAATAAATCTTACCGATCTAAGCTAATTAATTTAAGTTTTTCTTCATGGTCCAATAAACTGAAACACACATTTTATCTTACAATATTGCATATACTACGGCCACCAGCGCCCGCGCATCGCAAAGTGATCGAACTCCATTTTATTAAAGGTTTTATTAATGTACAAGGATGGTCGGAGGCATTTTTATATCCCTACCTTGCTCCCGAACGAGCCGGCGTGACGTGGGAACTGTGAGCGGTGACTTTTCATTTTTTTTGTGTTATGTAGATATGTCGCGTTTTTAAAATGTTCGTTTAAGGGGACCCAAACTACGAGTACCTACCTACAAGAGATAATCTTAGGGGATTCTATTCTATAACATTGGTGTTAGACAGTGTTTCCATAAAAAAGCGTTTCTGTAAAGTGTGTCATTTTAGAAGCAAACTTTGCTGTGATATTAAGGCGCTGATAACTGCCAACGGCCTTGAGTGATTTGGGTAGTATAGCTTGAGTGTTCTGCGTTGAGCTAAAGCAACGCAACATACGTCCACCGAGCAATACGACTCGCCTATCAAGGAGCGCGCTGTGCCGAATTAGACGTATTATTACTTTTTAGTATCTATAATATAAAATAAAAAAAAAGTAACAGGCAATATTATAGGTAGTAACATAGTCTTTTCACATAAAACAAATCATGAAAATATCTTAAGCGATTTGAAAGTAATTAGGTTTTTATGTTTTGGGTAGACAGTAATTTATGAATTTATTTCATTAAGTATTTTACTTCAATAGTTAAATATTCACAGGTACGATTACGGTACGGTACGATTGATGTATATATATATGTTCTAGTTTAACATAAAAAAATTGCACAACTAACCTGCATTATTTGACAGTGAAATAAGAGATTTAAAACTTGAGATTTACGGCCGTTACTATTTACCGTCGCCTTAATATTAATATTAATTATCCACAAAAATATTGTCAAAACTGGAACTCTTTTATAAAGATGTGAATACACATACCCTAAAACTATAAAATAACGCGATGATTTACTTTACCAACGAAATTAGAGCTAGGGTTGTCACTATCAGTTTGTCACACCAAGGGGCGGCACCAACCATGTCAAATTAAATTGCTGCACACAAAGCTATAACAATGAATAATAAGGTAAACATTATTTATGGACCGTGTTTTAAATCTTATTTTATGGGAAATGTGGTCGAGGAGCTTAACGGCAGCTTAGCAGGTGAAGGGACGATGTCCTGTGTCCGGTTCTGTCCGGTTTGCCTAGATAAATCATTAGGGGACTTTTTGCTAGGTCATTGTGACATTAGAATTAGGAGCATTCAGTATTGACGACATTGTACGTTATTGTGTATTTTTTCGCATTGATGGAAGCAATGTCTTCAGTTGTATGTGTGAGGGTTGGTTTAGTATTAATATTGAGTAAGTTTCCATAAAAACACTGTATATTAAATTTTTTGCATCAAAACCATGATGGATTTATAATACCTGAACGCAGATGTGTACTAAAAATGGACATATAAAGCAGTTTTATTCTTTCTTGATTCATTCTTTCTTCTTCCTAATTAATACTGAAGTTATCTGAACTGGAAAAAAAATGTCGTCTTGTGTGGTGAAATACTGCCAAAATTAATAGTAATTTAGACGAAGAAGAGAAGAGATAAGAAGAAGAGTAGTTTAAACGCTGCGTCTGTTGTGGTCGTGAGTTCAGTGCTGTTTGTGGCAACCTACCAAATATTTATAATTTGGAGATTACGGTATGATTTATAAACTCCTAGCGTTATTAACTAATTATTTTCTTATCACCTTACAAGCTACCAAGGGCACCACGTTTTAGTTTTTTTTGTATAAAAATGGACTTTCTCAGGGTCAGGATCTACATAAACTTGAAAGTAAGACATTATCTGAAAACAACATTTCATCCATATTGTTGGAGCCAATCCAAGAAACCAAATGATAAGTATAACTACATTTTCACAATGGAACATTTCATACTTTGGCCCCAAATGCCTAATCATGACTGTCTTAGAGAAGAAGCAGACTCTAGAACACTAAAATTAGCTTAACCTGAGTTTAATTTTAAAATGTGGCATGTTCCTAACGAGAAACTGTATCTACCATCAAAAGCAAAACTTGGAAATGAACCACAAATTAAAGGTCAAAGAATATTCTCCGCTGTCGTTTATACTTAGATTTGTATAAAAAAAAGTGTTATACACTTCCAGCGGACAACGGCTGATATTTACGACTCGAGCCAATAAAGTATCAGATGTTGATGATTTCCAAAAAATATGGATTATGTGAAACTGTTTGAGCTAGTGTAAAGCAATAATGATCTAAACAAGGTATACAATTGAGTCTAAATTCATGTAATTCGATATGAACAGGATATTGTACCTACGTATGATGCTGATGGAAGAAAGAAATTCATTAGTGAATTTGTTGAAAGGCTGTGTTTACTTAATTAGTCAAAAAAAGAAATAACATCATCAATAATTAGTATTTATTGGTCATTATTAGATAAAACGGGCACTTACAGAATTGTATGGTAAAATTTCTGAAGGAACAAATATGATAAGTATTCCACCGCAACAAAAGAAAACATGGGTGGATTATAGAAAAGACGATAATTATGTCTAGGAAGAAAATGAACGTTGAAAATATGCCTGATCAGCCAAGAGATATGGAAGAAAAAGACGTACAGCTTTCACTACAGATTTATTAGGATAGCAATAGAGGGAAGTTGATTTGACTGCAACTTATAAGACTGGAAGCAAGTAGTAAAAGTACAGTCAATAATAATAATACTTTAATTGTCACTAATGAGACACAACTGATTTTATATTCTTATCGACCTTTAAAAGGTTGGCCAATAGACAAGGGATAATATAAAACAAATTAAGAAGTACTCATAACAGACAAGAGTTTCTAATTAGTACAGTAAATTTCTAACTAGAATCTCAACCAATTAATATGAAGTTTCTCTTTGAAGACGGTTTGTAAAGACTGCAAAATAGTATAATGATTATAAGCCCTTATGTTTGTTACTGATGTTAAAATTTAACGTAAAGATGCTGTTTTGAAAATTTAAGGTTTATCCTCGAATAAGGTTAAAAGCAGTGTCGTAAATGCTACAGTAGTCTAGTTACAAAAAATATCAAATTCATGATAAATGATCGGATAAACGATGCCATTAATTGAATTATTGACAGAATTTATGATTCTACACAATACATTACAATATTTTATCTTAATTCTACCTTACAAAGTGGTTCACAGTCAAAAAAATATCAGACAACTATATCTTCCACTCGATTTATTAAAACTGACATAAAGTTACGCCCACTTTAACCCTAACGTGTTGCAAATTTACTAATGGTAACCCCTTTTCTGCAATTTTATACATCCGTCCTTATTTAGTGTAAGAAGTATGAGAGGGAGGTGAATATATCCCTTGAAGCAATAAAGTTGTCAGCGCATAGTCACAAATTTGACATTTATTGCAAAATTATACAGGAACACTTCCTATGAGCTGTTTTGTTGATCTGTATTATTGATGTTACACTCGTATGTTTTGCCTGGAGTTTCGCTTGCAGTTGAATTGGCAAAAGGTTTGATAACATTAACCAGAAGCCCAATTCTCGTAAAAATGAGTTCCGATTTGGTTTCGATATAATCTCAATGTCATTTATGTCAAAAATGGTAGGTATTCTCTTATCTGTTTGACGTCTTGTAGTACATTAGAACACCATTTGTGAAATTCAAGGCATTGAGATTAGGTATATTGAAACTAAATCGAAATTCAATTATTAACATTAAATTTTTGATCTCAACTTAACCGATGACGATCAAAAGCTTTATTTAACAGGGTTATCCACCTACCTACCTAATTTGAGAAAACTTCTACTGATGGAAAAAACTTAGACATCATAATTATTAAGTATTAGGTGGGTACGTCAATAGCAAAGTACAAAAATACCTGAATTATCGTTCAGAAGACGATAAATCCAATTTATGCCTTGGCAATGAATCAGAATCTATAGAATATACTCATACCTAATGTTCATATTATTGTCATAGATGATAATGTAATATTAGCACAAATTGCTAACGTTAAGAACAGCAATAATAAGAGAACAAATACTAAAAAAATAACCAAATGGCAGAATAAAATGAATTATTTAAAGCATTTCAATAATTAAGCATTTCTTTTAAATAACAGTAGATATCAGTAGACAAACAATGTCAAAGCGTTTACAGGTACTTTTGGATTGTCAAGGAGTCAGTCAGATAGTCATCATGATGAAGCTAGATGCAGGTTCCAAAGCTCTTTTAAATCAAGACTGAGTTAACCCAATTTTCTCAGAATATAAATCATATCATCAATCATTATGTAAAACTAAGGATCAATTCCGATGAAAGCAGAATACTAACAAACAAGAAATTTGAAGAACGTGACGAAATAAATTATGTTAAATATTACAGTTAAGTCTGTCTTAAGCTGAGATTAGTAAAACTGTACGTCACATTACTTTTACTTTAATACGAGAGTGAAAGTGACAATTTCGGTTTTTATTTATTTAAGTTAGGCTTGATTTGACATCGTGAACCCATAACCCAACCTGATTATTGAAATTAACTTTTGTTTTTCTATCTTCGTTAATAAATAACTTTTCGAAAGAACCAGCATTTAGAGACCTTGGGCAACCCTATAAGAGTTTTTATAGTTATTATTGGTGCAATTTGGCATTTGTATGTTTTCAACGACACTATTTGTCAAGTTTCACCAGCGCGTTTGAAAATAAACTTAAGTAGGAACGCGGCAAGTAGGTGCATCGCACAAACTTTTTGGGCACGCTAGGACAGACGGTTTGCGGTATCTAGTCTACTCTAAATCTGTGGAGCACAGCATGCAGCGCTATCCCGAGGTGGCTATCGCGAGCCAGCGATAGCTCGCGCTGTCTCACGATTGCTATCGCGAGAATCTTGTTTCCGTTAATCTATGTGCGCTAATACGGTTCAATATTAAATGAACAAATGCTTCAATTCTCGTCTCGCATATCCTCGCCAATTAAGAACATTTTCATTGAAGATGCGCTAGGCAACATTTAAATTTTCTCCTATCGCATACATCCATACAATTTTCAATTCTCATCTCTCCTCGTCTCACCTTGCCTCGCCAATGGAAAAGTACCTTAAGCGCCAATTTCACCAACCTCTGTTAGTTGCTAAATGCCCCATTATACACTTTGACAGTTGTCATTTTGACTGTTTTGAATACATAGTGAAGACAGTTCGTTAAAATGCATAACGACACATTTAGTAACTAAGGAGACTTCGAGAGCCAAGGGTGCTTACTACGCAGCTATACAGCCTGACATCCAGCGGAAACCTTGGTTTTTTAAATGTCCAAAACTTACCAAGAGAACTGTTTCGTCGTTGTGTAGACTGAGACTTGGACATTGTTGTAGCCCAGTGTTTCTGAAGAAGATCCACGTTCGGGACAGTTCCCTGTGCGAGTGCGGTGCGGTCTTGCGGAGGGTACTTTGGAACATATCTTTTTTTCCTGCCCCCTGAATTCCAAATCTATCGACCTTTATCTAAATCTTTCTAAATGTAAAATTCCTCTCCCAATTAATTTTCATTCCTTACTATCTCACTTCTCCCCCAAAATCATAAAAATCCTAACAAAATTCTTAAATGAAAATGACTTAAAATTTTAACTGGTGCGTAATAACTATGTATATATTCTGTACAGCTTGTTTGTAATGTTTATTACTATATCTTATATAAATTTGTAAATAAAAATATGTATATATTAAGTGTAATAGAAATAATAACTACTAACCCATGTTTTCGTCCTTTCAGCTACTAACACCTACCACAAAGTACAAAGTTCGACGGCCCGCCTCGCCTCGCTGCGCTGCCGTCTCAACTTGACGCTGGCAGAATAGTCGACACCGGCTCAATTGTACATATATATATATATATAATACAACAAAACAATCATAATCAAGCGAAACTTTCTACTACTTTTAATCAAAATCATTCAAATCTATCATTTTGATAATATTATTCAAAATAATTATAATAGGATTTTAAGATAAAGAATTAACTACTTTCACTGGTTATAGACAAAAACGTATGCTAAATCTAATTTATATTAATAAAAGACGATGTATCAGTTCTAAATTGGGTTAAATAAGTAGCGAGATATTAATATTCATTGAAAAATTAATATGACGATCGGTTTAATAGGTTTCTGTAATATATGGGACTGCTTCTAAAATGGCCTTCTATGAATCGGTTTTGTATAAAAACTTATTACTTATAAGTAAGTCTTAATTTAATCTACATTCTTCGGTGTATTTATATAATTATCATATTTTATATCATTCATTAGTTAGTGGATTACTCCTAATTGTTTTATACTCCTCAAAGATTTTAAAAATCTAAACATAGAACTATGTTATGTCAGTACCAAACTGCCTAATAAATTAATCGATTGAGAATCCTATATTCAATGGAGTTACCTAACAACTTGACAACATGACGAATATACAGGCTGATTTTTTCAAGTGGGTGTTTTTCGCTATTTCTTATAGCTTCGGATTTGGCCATCCAAATCCGAAGCTATAAGAAATAGCGAAAAACACTCAAAGGAGCCGCGGGGCCGATTTTGATAAAAACTAAAACTGCATCATTAGATTTCTGAAAATTACTTTTTCCTAGCGAGAAATCGCACCCGTTGATTTGGGAAAAAAATACACACGCTGTTAATACAGCATGTGTATTTTCTTTGAAGAATTTGATCCTTCGTAGCGACACTATCGGGTGGTGCAATAATTTGCACCACCCGATAGCGTCGATACTAAGGATCAAATTCTGGGAAGTAATGCCTTATAGCACATTAACTAATTGCGTGCCTGGGGAAAACGCACGAAAACCCTGCTAAAATCCAAATCGCACGACGCCCATTATAAAAATATCAGTTTCTTGTGAAAAATCAACACTTTCTTTTAGTTTGCCGTATAACATTACTTCCCAGAATTTGATCCTTATAGTGATACTACCGGATGGTATAATAATACAGGTGTGTTCATTTTTAAAATCAACGGGTTAAATTCCCGCCTAAAAAAATATTTTTTCCAAAATTTAATGATGCAGTTTTAATTTTTATCAAAATCGGCTCCGAGACTTCTTTGAGTGTTTTTCGCTAAATCGTACAGTTTCGCATTTGCCATCATCTACGCTCAGTTGAAAAATTCACCCTGTATACCTTCATAAGCCACCTGCCTATCCATCTTACATAGTTATAGGATTATCTGTTTCAATATTTTATTAGCAAAGACTCTTCTATATTCTTCTATCTATATTGTTCGTAAACTTTGTGTACTATCGTCTACCTACTTTGTGTAATAAAATGGTCACCCATCTAGTGTCAAATTCTCAGTGACTTAAATTAACATTAGCCTGTACCACACAACAACTCCAAACAGGATTCCCACTACAGCATCTAAAATACACAACAAATCGTCATCCAATCGCAATTACACGACCGATCACATACATAATCCTTAAGCCGACTTCACACTTTCGCCACCACCTGATGATTTCTCTCGCTATACGCCTCATAATGCATAATCTTAAGTAAGCAGCCAGCCTATTAACTTTTATGGCATATTAACGAGCCAACATAACTAAAGATTAACTGAAGATTAGCGTTTATGTAACGGAGGATTAAACGTTGGTTAATGAGGTATCGGTTTAATGTATGGTGATGGACTTATTTAGTGTTTCTTTGGTAATTTTCTTGAGAGTGCTCCAAAGACAATTTTCTTATGTACCTATGCATATAAATAGGCTTTTAATGAACACACTGCTGGAACTCGCCTCTCTGTGGAAGATACAGCTTGGCAAAAAGGATATTAGAAAAAAATGGGGGCGCCACTATCACACTTAGGCCACTTTTAATGGGAAATTAGCAAAAGAATTTGAACAAATCGTTAAAATTAATAAATAACTTCGTCCGCGTGACATACACAAAGCGCCATCTAGCGTCCTAAAGCAATTATACGCAATTTCATTATGATCGGCGTGAAAAGGTAACAAACAAACAAACAAACTTACTTTTGCATTTATAATATTAGTTAGGACAGCCTTGCGTTTTATCGCTATCTCGATGATGTCTACGATGGAGCACGCTTGCCTAGAAGAGAGCGATTCACTCGCGAGTTGAAGACGCTCAAATTGTACCTATCGGGGAACACCCACTTCGGCAACGCATTCCACTGTTTGATAGTCTATCACGTAAAATATTTAGTTCCATCTGTCACCGCGTCAATTTCTTTATTGCCAATCTTTAAAGAACCGTAACTTAGCACGCAGGTTAGATAATGTTCATACCGTAGAGGCGGGTTACTTTGACCCTAGGGTATAACTTTGGCCCAAATCGAAAAAAATGATTGAATTGCCCGCCGACTTGACTTTGATCGTCGCAGTTCCTTCGGTAACTATAGATGGCGAAGGAACTGCGATGATCGGTAGTGTGGTTGCGACACGTCGGGCAGTTCAAACATTGGGCCAAAGTTCTGCCCTAGGGTCAAAGTAGCCCGCCTCTACGGTACCTATCATCAAAAATTTTAATTTGTTTTATCGAACATTTTCTCGTAGTGGTCTCCACACCATGTTTTTACAGTTTTTAGAGTGTCGGAAATGCTCTTTAATTGGCCAAAAGTGAACTCTTTATGCTACCGAACCTATTGTAGATGGATTTTAACATGATTATAATTTTTCATCTTTGACGATATAAGCGAAGTCCATTGATAAAGTGTAATAAAAAGTAAAAAAGTATACTTGAGAATTTTTATAAAAAAATAGATAAACGTTATTGAAATCCCATGAATCAGGGATGATTACGTATGATACGCCATAAAAAGGGTGAAAATCACAGAAAATTGTCTGTACCAATTCTTTGCGTTTTTTTAAGCGTTAGGTAAATACAAAGGACAAATAAGAAATTGAGGACAGATGCGATTGTACGTAAGATCCGACAATGTGCAAAGACACAAAAAATCGCACAATCTTGTCTTTGTGTTCCCCCAATCGAAGTTATATTAAACTTAAAACCCTTTTTAAATACAATTGAATGATATTTATTGCGTTTTTTTTATCGAATCGATTCGATTTCACCGTGTAATGCTCCAGATACGGACAATTGGAAGAAAAAAATCGTAAGGGTGCGTTATGGGTAACTTGAGGTCATACTTGCTCACACCCCTATACTTCCTGTTTGGAGACACAGGGTTGCCACCCGGTCAATATCAGTTGGCAGTAAAATAAAAAATGTAAAAATTATTAAACGTGTGTAAAAAATATTGTTATTTTTATGTAGGTAGGTTTAATAAATGAAATTTAATTTGTAAAAGGATAAGTAAATTGAAAGGAAAAATATTGATAAATGTCTGTGTATTATTAAACCAAAATAAGCTCCATAATAATACAAAAAGAGATATAATCTCGTCTTTCACAATCTTGAAAGATACCATAAATTCTTTGATTGAACTTTTATACCTATTAAACCACAAAGAGACAAGCTTATTACATTACCAACATGTCCAACTATATTATATTCTACGTTTCTAATTTATTCCAACAATACCTACTCTTTAAAAATAGTCTGCTTTAGATATAATCATCATGTTCATAAAAAAATAATCTAATATCAAAGATAGGTAGGTATCTCGTATTTTACGATCACAAGATCTTCTTAAAGATCTATCAATAATATTAAGTTTATTAGTGAAAACGAACTAAAACTGGTTTACACTTGAGATTGTGGCATAAATCAAATCGATTTTAATTAATTATTGTAGAAATGAATAACATTCACTTTTGATATAAAAGCAAATTTAAATATAAATAAGAAATTAAGTGAGGTTTGTTTTTGGGAAATTCATTTTTTTACGAATTGATATTTAGTTGTTTATTATATGATATATAAATTAGTACCTACCATCATTATTTCTCAAATTTTATAAAACAATATTTTTCATCAGTTGAATATGAAACAATTTATATATTGTATTTTCTAATTATTATTAATTAAAATTATTGATTATTGTTTACTCACTGCGCCAACCCTAACCATAACAATCGCATCGCAATTCGCAAGTAGGTACAGTAATTCCGCGACAGGTCACACATACGACAACTCGTGAGAATGCGCGCACGCAGCTGACGGAGACACCCGAATCGAACCGATGACAGCCGGAGAATGATCCGCATTGTTCGATTTTAATAGTAATTTTGTTTACTTGGTAAATGGCTTTTGATTATTCCTTGAGGAGGCAAACAGAGGATTAATTTCAATGGTTTCTTAATGGAATAATAAACACATTACCCTCCTTTGCGTCTCGCAGTCGGGTAAAAATAGAGTTGTTGATGATACAGTTGGTTGTAGTTAGTAGAAGTTGAAAGAGGTAGCTGACTGGTTATAGTGGCGTTACCGAGCGAGCTGTGGGTTAGCAACTTGTCTTTTCATTTGTACAACATCAGTACCTACCTACCTACCTAAATACAGATTTCAGATGTGTATTTGAACTTTAAGGAAATCATACTTTTTATCACATCCATCCACATGGATACTGTTCTATTATTTAACAAATTACAGGTCCAACAATCTGAATCCTCATTTTAAATGGTCGGCAACGCGCATGTGATACTCGGTGTTGCAAGCGTTTCTACGGTAACCGCCTCAGATCATAGAAACAAGGAGATATCATCATCATAGCAAATTAGTACCGGAATAACTGATGCCACTTTTAGTACATTTTTCGACACGATTAGGCGCATAATTAAGCGCTCCTTGTGAATAAAAAGATCTCCCACGCATTAAACATTCCGCACACCCTCAATACAAATAACACTGTAAATCGTCACTCAACACTAGCACTAAACTAAAACACTGTATTTATACCATCGATCGTGTTCGGTTCGTCGCCAGCGCGTACGTATTTAATATGAGCAATTTGCTCAAAATCAGGCATCAAGCTCGATAGCGCCTTGGCACATCTCCCTTGTTTCTATGAACTGAGGTAACCGCTTACCATCAGACGGGCCGTAGTACCTACTCAAGTGTACCAGCATCGCCGTTTTAAAAAAAAACTGCTACAGATTCTTCTGTAATAGTTTCCGATAGATGTCGCCAAGGCGTATGCAAAGGGATCTCAAATTTCAAGTTAACCTAGCGGGTCGCGGTAGCTCAGTTGGTTCAGAGCAATGCCGTGGATCGGCAGATGTCGTGGGTTCAAATTCCGCTTGCGACATTCGATTTTTGAGAATCTCTTAAATTTATACTAATCAGGCGCGGTCGCAGCCGACGCTTTTGAGGGGGGGGGGGGTCATACCGCAAATTAATGTTTAGGGGGGGTCATACCAATTAATGCCGACGTGCTATACCTACCGTGAATTACCGTGTTTGGCGCATTTTTGTACGATTTTGGGGGGGTCAATACTACGAGGTAAAGTTTGTAAGCTTGTATGTAGGGGTAATCTCCGGAACTACTGATCCGATTCTGAAAATTCTTTCACTAATAGGAAGCTACATTATCACTGAGTGCTATAAGCTACTTTTTATCCCGGAAAAATGTACAGTGGGTCACGCGGACGAAGTAGCGGGCAAAGTGCTAATATTTAATAACGAGAAGCATAACATGGCTTTGACATGTTTCAAATTCACAACAAAATATAGGTACCTACGTTTATAAGATTCTTCATCTTCATCTCGAACGAGGTCTTTTACACTTCAACTCAACTTTAATGTCGTCTGTTTGTATAATTACGTGTACCTATAAGTAAACTTATTACAGTTATTGAACTCTATAACGAGCATAACCGATAGGTTTGACCGGACAATAGTCAGTGACCGACCCTGACTGTTAACTTGAACTGAGTTTAGTAACATTGTTGTGGTGACAAGTTAAGATACGTTTCAACACGTGCCTTTCTAGGAATAATTTGTAATTATAATAGGAGGTGTGTACCTAAGTGACAGCGTAACAAAACTGAAACCATGGGTTCAGTATCTTAATCTGAACCCCTCTGCGTTAAAATTTTGCGTCGGACTTTAAAAAAAGAACCGGCCAAGTGCGAGTCGTACTCGCGCACCGAGGGTTCCGTTATTTCGTATCATTTTTGGACGTATAAAGTGAAAAAAACCGGACCGCAAAATTAAGTTTGTTTGTGAAGGAATTTTGATGATTTTGAAAAAAACTGTACTAGTTAGGAACATCGTTTTATTTTTGGTGCCATATTTGGGTCAATTCCTATCAACTCTAATTATTTCAGATTTTTCGCCCTGCAAACTTCGGAGATATGGGGGGGGAATGGTATTTTTTTGGTCATTTTTCATCATATGTCGAAAACTGTGAGACATAAAATTAAATTAAAATATATTTTGAAATGTGCAGATCAAGCCCTTTCATATGATATGTCACTTGACCTAGTAACCCCACTTTAAAAATTCGGACCCCCACTCCGGCCCCTTTTGCAATGAAAATAAAAATATTTTTGAACTTTTTTCATTAGCAATAAAATTGAACAAGCATTCTTTATAATTGTTCCAAATTTCAAGTCGATAGCATAAGTAGTTGCTGAAATAAGCAGGTGTGACAGACAGACAGACAGACGAAGTCGCACCATAATGGTTCCTTTTTTACCATTTTGGTACGGAACCCTAAAAATACGACTTTGTTTGGAGATTTATTAACGAATTGCAAGATCTCCATACAAAGTCGTAATTTTTTAGACCGAGTTTTGTATAAAAAAAACAAATGCGTATCTACTGTAGGTAGTACCTAATTTTCAAATCGCTATTGTACCTACCTTCTAAACTTGTGTATGTTCTTCTAAAAGCCATATTTTTCACGAAATATAAACATCTTGCAACTGATCATCTACCAGGCGCCCAGGAACGGTGAGCAGCTTGTAAGAGCATTTCTAAGAACTTAAAGGTAGATACTTCAAATGCCTCAAAACTTGACATCCGACATTCGTCCAGCTTCCAACCATTGTATACCACTACACTAAATAACTATATCGACTCACCCACTTCCGTTCGCAGCTATATACTAATCATGCACAATGACTCTCTCGTTACTGCACTTTTTTTTTTTTTTTTTACTGCCCTTAAGCCTTCCTGATAAGTCTTATAACACAAACGCCACTAGACTATATTACGATAACGGTAAAGTGTAATTTCAATTGTGTCAAAATGTAGATCAGCTACTAGAAAATGTAAACAGAATTTGGAATTTATAAGAATAAAAATTAAGTTGAAATTTGACTGAGGTGCTGATCAAAGTAGATTGATGAATTTCCGTTTTTTTTTCAAGTTTTAGGTTTTTTTTCTATGGTTTAAATCTATTATATTGTATTTATATTTATTATTGAGTGGTTTTGTCAAAATTAATTTAATAAAGATGTTGTTTTTGTAAGGGTTGATCTAAGAGTTTGATGGCACGATAGTAACTCATGGTTCCGTAGGCTTACCTTAAATGCTGGTGTGTCTACACCTACCGGGACCCACGCCCTAACCGAGCGCGGGTGGTTCAGGGAATTAGTTCTATGTTTGTTCTATTAGTACCAATCTGAAATTTAATTTGATCTGCGTTATTTCTTGAAAGTTATCATTTAGTGTGTCTACACCTACCGTGGGTCCCGGTAGGTGTAGACACACTAAATGCTGTGTAATTATTTTGGTAATTAATCATTTTTAATTCAATTGACGTTACTAGATATTCTACAGATGTTAAAAAACCATATTGCAGAATTTTCCGAAGAGACATCAAACAGTTAAAAAAATCTAAAAAATGTTGCTTTTAGTTAGAAAGCAGAATATTTCTAGATTAATCAACACCAAACAACGAGCAGCAAATGACAAATTTTTAGGAAAAAAAAAACATTTCATCATTTAAATTCTGCATATTCACACACAATCACACAAAAGTGAACCAGCTGTACATTCCAGTAACAATACGCAACACCATGTAGGTATACCGTCAAAGCTGCCGATACAAACAAAACCTATGGGAATCTTTAACGAAAATCGGACATCGATAATCCTCCCAATGAACGAGGACTTTTACCAACTTATTTTACACCTTAACATGGGATAATCAACCTTAGTAGCAAGGAAATACAATCACTTGTAACGACAAATATATATCTGTTCTACCAAAAGCTCAGTAGGAAATTACAAACTTTTGTAATACTGTTGTTAAAATGATTTACATTCAAAAATCAACTGTAAGTACTGTGAGATAAGAGGTAAGGCTTTGAATTTGGAAGAATAAGTAAAAACCAGTAGTCGTCCGTCAATAGAATGCAATCCCGCAAATCTGCATTCAAAATTAGATTGTTATCTGTTAATATGGCCGGTTCCACAATATCCGGTTGGAACCAGTTATTGTTGGATAAATTCTACGGTAAATAAAATCGGGATTAACGAAAGAAAGTCCTTACATTTTTATAATGAAGTACTTAATCTTCGGTTAATTGAATTGTGCGAGTTAAGTGGTGTCATCTGCCCCTTTCGGAGCACCATTCACCTTACGACATAATGAGTATAAAAGGTTGCTTGAATAACATTCTAAAGTCGGAAGTCCTGTACTTATACATACACAAGAAATTCCCATTCATTAACATCTTAACAGATTTTATCTTATTTTAAAGGAATCATGCGGTTGGTTACCACATTTTGTCGCATTTCAGAAGTGGATAAGTGCTTCATACTTAATTCTTCGATTCAGACAAAAGTCTGCGACTAATCGGAAGATGAATGGTGTATCTTGTATAGCTTTAGTAACTGGCCAATTTTGGGTTTTATGCTCATTATGGGAAATGGACAGATGGACAGTCGTTCATTGTAAAGTATTTAGGTCATGAGAAATAGCAAGTGATAAAAGTTTCATCCATTGAACATTAATGCATATTATATATAAGCTGCTAAGTCTCACAACTCAGTAAATTCCTTGTTCCAGTTCTTGGCCGCCAGTATACACCTATCATCATTACGCCTTGCCATTGTTTACCTATAAGGCTATACAGGGCGTCTCAAACGTTGTGGTCCATCTGCAAATGAGGTAAAGCAAAGAGGGCTATCTATCAATAAAACAAAAAAAAAAATATCATAACAGAAAAATAAAATAAAAAAGACCATGATTAAATAAATCATATTTTTTACACAAAATCATAGTCAAAACAAATACACATGCTTAGGTACGTACTAAAAAGGTTCTCACTAAGACACACTAATCTTTTAGTTTTTTTTTCTAAACTGTTCAAAATATCCCTACTTTTCAATTTTCCTACCTTTCAACCTTTCAAACCTTCTCTTTACCCCACTTGCCTTTGAACCACTACGTTTAAAATACCCTGTATTTTATATGCCTTGAAATAAAGATCAGTACGTAACCCTTGAGATTGAGACACAAAAACCACCAAACAGAGCTTCATATTTTTTGCTACAGTTGACATCTATCTCAGGGAGATAAGCACCCAATTTTATGGTTTCCTTAACCCTCAAATCAACATACAGTACGGCAACAAACAGGTTTCAGTACACCGCGATTTTCCGCTGGATTAAACATAGTACATACAATAAAATTTATTCCATTATTTGATCTTATCATTACACCTAAACAAATAGAGGACATGTCTATTTAAATTGAACCCTGATGAAAATTATTTTGGACTGTAATAAAATGTTGTGTAGATTCAGATTTGTATGGTCGGTTGGTGTCAAAAACGTGAAAACATTGTGTCATTATGATTGTCGTTTATTAGTTTGCAGTTGGGCTAAATTACAAGATAAAGCGATTCATAGATACTGAGGTACTACGTACCCTAGTAATTTAGTTCAATGTTCATAGATCACTGTGTTTTATGCAAGCTGTATTTGAAAAAAAAATAAGTACATACAAATACATTACATGTTAAACCCATTTCTCCACATAAACAAGTTATTAAAATTGACTACCAGAGGTTTATTCTGACGACGAATTGCACCATTCGTTTGAAAACCGTGAACTAGCAATGTTAAAGACCTTAAATTATGCACTTAGACCGCTTTAAATACACTTTTGGATACCTACGTAGCTAGATTATGAAATGAAAGACCCTGCTTACAAAAGGCTTAAAATATTCTGAAGACTTTCGTAGGAACTCATCGTGGCAATTTTAGATTCAAGCGTTGAGAAACATTTTTGTCTTTAGAATACTAAGACAATAAGTTTTGTGTTCGAAACAAGGTTTTATAATGACCACTTCCCAACTTCATCATGAGACCCTGGACATCATATAAGTTTTTTTTTTTTTTTTTGAAGTGGATTCTCGCAGTTGGCTTTTAACAGCCGACTTCTGGTAAGGACTTACAAATGCCTCCAGCCAGGCTTAAAACTAAATAAAAACTACAAACTAAGCGACCACACGCTAAGGGCACCTCCTAGTGGGGTACGGGCCTCGGCTTAGGGCGTCGCTGGGGACGGCAACTAGAGGGAGGGACTACTAGCTGGATCGGTTCATTATTTTGGGTCGAATTTAAATCTACAGGCTCAGCGCGGGCTGGCTCGAGCAAGGGTCGATTGGGGGACTGAGTCATACTCGGCGGCGGACTCGGGTCATGATATGGGGACGTCGCGATCATATAAGTCTGTAGTACCTACTTGTCAAGACAAATCCAACGAGCCCAAACGCGACGGTGTTATGAAGGTAAAGAAGTTGACGAGTTCCTATACCCACCTCGCAACTCCATCATGAGACTACCTCCATGGTACCATATTATTGCATTGCTATTAAAGTAATATAATTACTTATGCGTTCCAAATTTCAGCTCAATCGTTGAGAGGAACTGATCTAAAATTCAGTTGCAAGATTTCGCCCAGTACCTAGACACACGGCAAGTTAAATAAAAGCTTGTAAAAATATTACTCAACGCTTAAATCTTCTCACTTACACCACACGACAGTTTCGCAAATCCAAATGATCAGCTCATTCGGTACAGATTAAGGCTCAGGTCTTTCGCTCGGCCGAGTGCGAATGCCACTCGATCGAACTCCCATAGCCATTGTTGTAAGGTAAAAACGTTGATGTCTGCGAACGTTTGTCGCATTGTTTGCGTGATGATCGAATTAGAGATGTGCCGCTGTGGGCTTTCGCAGTGAGGATTATGTCAATGTCACTTTATTGGGCTTGATTATTAGAGCGTTTTATTTGAGGTATTCTGGTAGTCATTTGTTTGAATCAGAAGGAATACTGCCTTTTGGAGATGATATGGGAATATTAGGTATTATTGAAAGAATAAAAAAAATATAGCGTGAAGATCAAATGTCAAGAAGATGAACTATGCATTTAGAAAAATTTCTAGGTGGCGCCTTTTTATAATTTTTAGAACTTAACGCAAAGGCCAAAAGGCCGCCCTTACAGAGATTATTATGATAAATCGCAACAAGGCCAGACCGGGACCGGACCGGGTGTATAATATGAGATAGTACCACAAGGATAGTACCTACCTACCTACCTATATTTTGGTGTCCTGCTAGATTTCCCAGTAGAAAAACCCTTGGTAATAATGCTGCCCGATTCGGATAGTTGAATTGAGAACCCAACTCTCAATTGCACGCTTCCGACTACCTACTAAACCAATGAGGCAACCTTTATTCCTTAGAAACCGTTACGTTTAACAAGCTATTTTCGTAAAATGTATACCTCATTTACGTTGAGATACTTATAACACTAGAGTAGTACTTTTAACAAACATGATGTAATCATGTTCCAAACACGTGACAAAAAAAAAACCGGCCAAGTGCGAGTCGTACTCCCGCACCATCCTTGGACGTTTAAAAGTTAAAAAAACCGGACCGCATAACTAAGTTTGTTTGTGAAGGAATATTGATGATTTTGAAAAATCTGTTCTAGTTAGGAACATCGTTTTATTTTTGGTGCAATATTTGGGTCAATTCCTAACAACTCTAATTATTTAAGATTTTTGGCTCCGCAAACTTCGGAGATAGGGGGGAATGGTATTTTTTCAGACATTTTTCATCATATGTCGAAAACTAAAAGACATAAAAGAAAATGAAAATATATTTTGAAATGTGTAAATCAAGCCCTTTCATATGATATACCACTAAGACTTGACCTAATGACCCCACTTTTAAATTTCGAACCCCCACTTCAGCCCCCTTTTTCAATGAAACTAAAAACATTTTTTAACTTCATTCACTTGCAATAAACCTGGGCAAGCATTCTTAATAATTGTTCCAAATTTGAAGTCGATAGCATTAGTAGTTTCTGAAATAACCAGCTGTGACAGACAGACGGACAGACAGACGAAGTCGCACCATAAGGGTTCCTTTTTTACAATTTTGGTACGGAACCCTAAAAACAATAGAATAGAGGCGACATTAAACTACGTGAAGTGCGGCTGTTTTACCGCAGTTGATTGGAACAGCACCGTCTAAGGGCGCTTGTATACGTCCGGTTTTTTTCACCGGACAACGGACCGATTTTTTACCATTGTATGGTTTATAATGAATCCGGCGTAAAGGACGTCGGCAGTTTTGGGCTTGATATGGTACAGTAATAAAAGCTTAACCAAAAATAAAAATATATTTTAATTGTTCTTTGCCTAATTTATCTTAGAGATTAAGAATTGGAATCAAAAATCGAAATAAATAAGAAATAAAATGATTATGCCGTTGACATTTTGATAAAACCAATAAAACATAAACGGGTGCATGCTGGCTGGCGCGTGCCTCCACAGAATATCATGTCGACAGTAACTAAAACCTTTGAATTGAGAACTCATTAGTCGGGCTGTACTTCATTGGACCTCCACAGAATATCATGTCGACAGCAACTAAAACCTTTGAATTTAGAACTCATCAGTCGTACTTCACTGGATCATTCACACTGATTCACACCATACTTAACCTCACTGTCACGAATACGAAGATTTCTGTTTAACCCAATTACGTACAAAAACAAATAAAAAATGAATTTAAATACTCTTGAAATACTCGACCACACCAAACTAATTTCATATCTCTACCGACTTACACAATCTGAAGCCCAGCGTTCTATGGGCGTCTGCCAGTGCCCTTTGTTTATTATATACCAACGTAACACATTCATTATTAACCATATACCACCGCGAATCCGGTAAAAAATCGGTCCGTTGTCCAGTGAAAAAAACCGGACGTCTACAAGCGCCCTAATGCGGTGTCTTCTCTAGTGTATACCTACCTCAATGCTAATTTTAAATAAAACAGAAGTCAAAAACAACAGATTAATACCAAACAGTAGAACCACTCAATTTGGATCTTAATCGGAACTCGCTATCGACTACCTATCGAATACCTATCGATATAATGGCGGCACATCGAGTGGACGTGCGTCTGATTGATTCGATTGATGATGCTTATCGACTCGTCTTTTTGGGGTGGGTAATTTTTGTTGTCTGATGTACTAGAGTTTTGTGTAATTATGTCAGATTCACGATGGCTGTGGATGATGTTTTGCTCTGTATGTTTCCACGGTTGTGCAAAACTTTTTTTTGTAAGTAGAACTGAAGAAACGTAAAACATTAATTAAATTTTAAATGAACTGAAGAAACGGTAGGGTTCTAGTTACTTGCAATCAAAGGCATAATTTTTCTATCGCTTCGAGATAAAGAAGTGTTAAAGTGTCGTAATAAAATACTACTATTTTGCTTCTAATGAGTTCTGTAGGTACCTGTACCTAAATATTACTCAGTTATATTTAAAATAATAAATCATGCTTAGATTATTAAAACTAAGCATGCCATTACCAAGCGTCCAAGACCTAAAACACTCGAGACAAAGATTACACGTTTAGATGAGGTAAAATCCACATAATAATATTCTAATTTCTTTTATTACATTTTGACAAGCTTCTTCAGTCGCCAATTGATTCCAAGCGTGATAATCCAATCGAACCATAGCACGCACTTATTTAAATATCAATTAATCAGTTACAAAAACGGATCGATCACTCTGACGTTTGCATACCTACGATCCTCAAGCTTTTGCATAAGAAAGCTTCAATCAATCAAATATTCGAATTCAGAATAAACGTTTCTAAATTCAAATTTAAAAAATAGAGCGATCCGTTCACGCCCGTTCATGCACAAAGGAACCATCGTGCTGTATCGATTTTGAATTTGTGAAAAATTGTATTAGCATGAAAATATCGATATAACGGATTTGTTCGAAGTACAATGTGTAACAAATACGCGAAATTGTATCCCTTTGTGAGGCAAATGTATTAACATATGACATTGTGTCATGTGCATAGGCAGTGTACGATATGCTAATGATATTTTATTGTGATCGGTGTGGTGAATCGCTTAGGCATCGAAATTATTTGTTGGTACGCGATTTCATGGAAAATCTGATAGCTTTATGGCTGACATAAGGCGTATTACGAATTTCTTGAAATGTAATGTGATACTTTTATATAATGGTTACAAAGAAAACAGATTTCAGTTATTTTTGCATAGGTACCTGCGATTGCAACAGAATGTAATTTTGTCATTGTTTTGTATAATAGTTTAAAAGCTTGTTAGTATTGGTTAGATTGATGAAAGTTAAAATCAAATACTTTATTTTACAATTTTAATATTTTCGTTTTTCATTGAAGTAGGTATCGTGGTAATTTTATTAACCTTTCACTCACAGTGCATAATTATGTCTCAAAATTAATATTTATTTAACGATGACATTCTTTGTTTCTCATTACCGATACCGATATTTAGTTTTCCTAGTATTTACTTATACACACATCAAAAGTGTCTAGGGATCAAGCATTTTTATGCGGATTTCTTGAGATTGAGATGTGGCTTTGTAATAAATTTATGATTTTATAAATTTATATGGATCCTTTTTGGTGCATTTCATAATTTGAATCAGGAACTCTCAATCAAATTCGAGTAAAAGATGAAAATAAGCTGTCAATATTTTCCCTATAAAAACATACAACGCATTGAAGACATTATTAGTGCTACTGTTTCCCTACTACTGATTAAAACCAACGTTATTATGGAGCGGCGACGTCATTTAAGCAGGGAAGAAATGCTCAGAGCCGTGGGAATGATAGAAGCTGGTTCCCGGCAACGTACTGTAGCTTTAGCTCTGAATACAAGTCAGAGTGTTATCAGTCGACTTTGGACACGTTACCGAAGCACTGGTACCGTGGCTGAGCGCCATGGAGGACGGTATCGCTGCACCACACGGAGACAAGACCGATACATTCAAATCTTAACTCGAAGAGCTCCAACAATAACCGCCATGATGTTAGCCGTGAGGCTTCATCACTCTTCAGGGAACTTAATTAGCGACCAAACAGTCAGAAACCGCTTGCATGAAGTGAACCTTCATTCCCGAAGACCGCTACGGGTACCACCTATAGCAATGCACAATCGTAGGATTCGATATCAATGGGCTCTTGAACACAGAAATTGGGCAGAAGAACAATGGCGTTTCGTGTGCTTTTCTGATGAGTCTCGTTTTGGTATGAGACCGGATACAAGACGTATACGACACTGGAGAACCCCTGGACGCCAACAGCGATTAAAATCCTGCCAGGAAGTCCATCCTTATAGTGGTGGAACCATCATGGTATGGGCGGGTATTTGGATCGGCGGAAGAACTGAGTTGATTTGGATCAGAGGCAACCTCAACGCTCAAATTTATGCTGAGACGATTGTATCAGACGTCATCGTTCCTCTACAAGTGCAAATCGGTCCCTTATTTCAGTTAATGCATGATAATGCACGACCGCACACCGCAAGAGTTGTAAGACAGACTCTCGCCGCAGCTAACATCAATGTCCTGCCCTGGCCTGCTCAGTCGCCAGACTTGAACCCGATTGAGCATGCATGGGATATGCTACAGAGAAGAGCTCTGCCGAATATGGAGGGTATCCAGTCGCAAGAAGACCTTTTTTTGTTGTTGCAACGAACATGGGCGGCCATTCCACAGCGTGATTTGGATGAACTCATTTTGAGTATGCCAAACCGATGTTCTTGTGTTGTTAGTGTTCGCGGTAGAAACACGGATTATTAATTGTTTAAGTTACCCAATAAAATTTTAAAGAAAACTGTTATTTCAGTCTTTTTTTCGAACTTTAATGTTAGTGGTTCAAATGTCAAAAATCCCTTTATTAGGAAAATGGCAAATTTCTTTATTAATGCAAAGGTGACTTGGTTTATCGTTACTGTGACAAACGAAAACACTTTATTTGATGAATCCTTAAAGAAAATTTTAATTAATATCAATCAGGAGAAAAGTTATTGCAAAAATATATGTTGATCCCTAGATACTTTTGATGTGTGTATTTTTCATTGATTTATTATCGCCGAATTCTACCTTTACCTTATTCACCGAAACGAGAAAATTCTATTACTATAATATGGAAACTACGTCAAATTATCCAGATTAAAATTTTAATTCATCGACATTAATTATCAAACTTGATATATCAAAGTCTGCTTATGAATTTATTTGTTATTTTATTAGAGGATTTGTAATTCAAGTGTAAGCTTTAATAAATGACATATTAGCAAAATCTAGACAGATTTCAATTGATGCCTATTATTAACATGTTTATTAAATACAAGTCTACATAAATTACATGCTCCAATAAAAATTGCTAATTTAATATAAAGGTATTATTAGATTTGATACATATTATCATTCAGAGTATTTCATTAATGGGCCATTTGCCTATTACTAAATTAAGTATTTATAACACTTTGCCAATAAACGAATTTGTAACGGTCGAGTTGCGTTGTGAATACGATGATAAATAATTTAAATCACAGTAGCCGAGCAATAAAAATAACAAAGCTACCTGCATTTACACATGTTATCAAATCTGCATACATATTTTTGTGCCCCAGTCATATGTAAAAATCATTTATCGACATTTAAATTCTTTTATTAACGGCACATGTACACTGCGATGCGAATCGCTCAATAGATTTTTTATTGCCTATAAAATGTGTACGTAGTTAATTTGCGTATGTTGCATTGTAGACCGCACATTGTGCGTACACGTCACTCCGCCGCCCTTAGGGCGCGACCCGCTGCCCTCGTGTCGCCAACATTTCACACAACGTTACAATTCAATTATCGAACGCTTCCATTGTGTCATATTCATAATTTTAAATGGCCTCCCATTTTTTGGTGGCCATGTCAATTTCTCGACAAAATCTCATTTGAATTTGAAGCAAACTTATGACATTTCTGAATTTTTTTGCGATTCCGATTTAATACATCTTGTATCACTTACGAATTTGCATTTAACTTTGTATTGTAGTTTTATTGGATCATATCGTACATGATAGACATATGCTAATCCTCATAGAAATTATATTGATCCTTAGTCGTTGGAGTTATTGCCTCCCTTGGTACGTTAGAATGTTATTCTTCAATCTAGCTTCCGTTATGATTTCTATTGATGTTAAAATTGCATTATTATCCTTCGATTCTTGACCTTAAAATATTCCAACGGTCTCTTAGCTTAGAAATCGATACGTTTTTGTATTTTTTAAGGAGATATTGTGTGAAATGATGTGAAAAAATGAATATATTCAGTTGTAATGTTAGCGTATCTTAAAATATTCAAGTACCTAATACTTGAAAAGTTGGTTTGAACTGAAACTTTGAGATAAGAATTAGGATTCAAATAATAATATATTTTGGATGAGAAATTAATACTCATTTGGACCATCATCAAAACACAAATATAATTTAGTTCAATTCTCGGAGAAAATACTCAAAGAATCTGATTAATTCCAATAATTTCTCAATCGTCTAATTAAAGGCCTATTTCACCACCTCTGGTAAAGCCCGTTTAAGAGGCTTAACAGATAGTTTTATGCAAATCCTTTTCCATTTTTTATTTAACTGGTAGATATTGCCAATCCGGAGACCAGTGGTGAATCCAAAAAATATTGGGGGGGGGGACTGAGGGTCATCCACAAATACGGGGGGGGGGGGGGCTGGAAATCAGAACTCTAAATCTTTAGTAGGTACCTATACCAATTTATTTTGTAAGAACACGATTCGAAGTATTCTAATCGAGATTCGAATAGGAATGATCGTTTGAAAATACTGTCGTTGAAAAAATTTTAATGGAGATTTGAATCCAGCAGAAAAATTCTCAGACTGATTTAATATATTACGATATTAAAGGTACCTGCTCCATGTGTTATTTGCATTAAACGCATTCAAAGTTTAATTTTTGGATCAGCATAAACTCTTGAAACAAGAATCCCGAAAAATCTTGCAAGATTTTATGAGTTACCTACCAACTTTTCATTGTAATATATATTTTTCAGATTTACTGAAATACCATAATGAAATTCGCAACTAAAACTTTTTTTTTATTAAATAATCTAATACCTAAATAGTTTTGTTTAAAATCATCGTAAATTACTATGTGAAATAAATTTTGGTTGACATAATTCTTATGTCACGTACCTACCTGTTATAATCAATCATATTTTATGATGCATCTAAATAATAACGATGGCTTTCTTATTTATCAGGTAGGTAGGTATGTCACACAAGGAAAATATATTATTTTCTACTAAGACGTAAATCTTGTTTGACTCTACACCAAAGTTTTGTTCAGATTGACTTATAGTTACCTACTTAGCTTATTATTGATCAATTACTCTTTGTAGGTATAATTTACAGGGTCTTGTGTTTGACCCCGCCATAAGCAATACGTCTCAGTAGTGTAATTTGTTATATCTAATAATTATCATATTTCAAACTATAAAAGTTTCGTTTGAATTGTTAACGAATTTATAAATAAGTTAGTCATTTCTTTAGTCGAACAATAAAAAATACTTATAATTGTTTTCGTCTTGAATCATTTCAATAAGTATAAAATATATTTCTCAATAACAAATAAAATATGGGACGCTCGCTTTGTTTTCTAAATAAGCAGTAGGTACCTATATCGAAATAACGCTAAGTGGCCATTGAGTGGTTGAGGTGAGACGCCCGCGCTGTCATACGAATTTATTCTTGTTTCATACACCAACTCATCATAAACAAAACGACGACGCATCAGAGTGAGACCGCAGCGAAGAGCGCGCGCAACCAATTTGCATTGTACGCCCGGCTAGTAAACGTTTAAAATTCTTATTTCGAACTGTTGGTCTCGTTCTGCATAATAACATCCGTAAGGCAATGGCAGTTGCTTGGCCAATGGGGAGGCGCGGCACGCACTCGTGGGCGTAGTGGAGCGCGCCGATTGGTCCGCTCGCTCGGGTTTATCACTCGATTTGTCGGTAGCGTCGTCACCGCAGTCGCGGCGCGCGATTGTCGATTGTCGCCATTGTGTCGAGCGAGCGACGGACGCGCGGAGCTCGCGCTCGTTTGATTTGCAACACGCGATACGTTAACGTACACCGAGTAAATCGATCGTGTAGTAACAATTACGTGCACAATGATAACAGTTGACATTATTTGATAATTTGTTTAATTTTGCGATTAAGATTTTGTGTGTGCAGTGCCGGCGGGACTTGTTTTTTACACGTGATTGAAAGGCTTCACACTGGATCTGGAGTTACACCAACGTGCCAGCGGTCACTTTATGAGGTAAACATAGTTATTTTGATAAAAAAAAACCTATGGTCGAACGTTTTAATGATGGCTGCTGCCCGCTGAGTTCGAAACACTGGCGTTGGTCGATGAACTTGTAACAAATCGATTTGTTCTGCTGTTTGTTCCACGATTGTAGTTTCCTGTCTTTTTGTTTAGTAGGTAAGAATACCCTCAATATTTTTTCTTAGTTAAGAATGTCAAGGGCAATGAGGAGTTCAAGATACCAGATTCTGAAAAGTAATTAGGTAAGTTATGGTTATTTTACTATTACCTTCTTAATATTTTTTGCATTGCATGTGTGTTTGTTATTTTTAATAAGTATTGTTCCGTTTTTGACTTACTTTTTTTATAAAATTTTTGCTTATGTAGGTACCTACCTACCTATCTGCCTAAATGAAAAGTAGATACCTAGGTATCTATACACTAACCAAGTAGTACCTACTTTAATAATGATGCAAGTAGGTAAGTATCTAGGTATAAAAAATAAACATCAATTGGCTCTCTCTTTGTGTATGCGGGCCACCCCTAATCGCATTAATTTAATTCAGGGCGTGTCTCTTATCCATTTATTAACTGTGGTTTTTAAATGGGAAAATTAAAACATGACAATTTTCTTTGTGTCATTAAACTCATTTGAATAATTTACACTACCTACCTACTTACAGATCTTTATGTAATAAAATAAATAAATATGTAGGTACCGAACATAATTATAAATTATTACATTACATGATTATTTCTACTCGTCCTTTAGCAAATTATAGGTAATTGAGATACATTATACCTACCAACTACTACTACTCTACAGAGTAAAATTAAAACCAGTGCGGATATTTTAGGAGGTGAAAGTACCTACTCATGAATATGATCAACTTTTATTATGGGACCGACACTGAAATATGAAAAAAAAATCAGCTGTTCCATACATTTTGATCGTGTTGTAGTGCATTTTTGTAGGGAACAGCTGATTTTTTTTCATATTTCAGTGTCGGTCCCATAATAAAAGTTGATCATATTCATGAGTACCTACTTTCACCTCCTAAAATATCCGCACTGGTTTTAATTTTACCCTGTATAGGTAAGTAGACAAAGTAGGTAGGTATAACTACCTACTTAGATATCGTAAATATCGTCAGCTAAGCAAGCGTTAAAACAAAATACAATATTTTTCCGTTCATCGTTACATAATTATTTTCTTATTTTCCTGTAACCTTTCACTAGGTACTGATTTTGCGCCTTTTTAGGGTTCCGTACCGAAATGGTAAAAAAGGAACCCTTAAGGTGCGACTTCGTCTGTTAGGTCTGTCCGTCTGTCTGTCACGGCTGCTTATTTCAGCAACTACTAATGCTATCGACTTGAAATTTGGAATAGTATAAAAAATGCTGGCCCAACTTTATTGCAAATGAAAAAAGTCAAAAAATATTTTTACTTTCATTGCAAAAGGGGCCGGAGTGGGGGTCCGAAATTTTAAAGTGGTGTTACTAGGTCGAGTGATATATCATATGAAAGGGCTTGATGTGCACATTTCAAAATATATTTTCATTTTATTTTATGTCTCACAGTTTTCGACATATGATGAAATATGTCTGAAAAAATACCATTCCCCCCCCCCCCCCCCTTATCTCCGAAGTTTGCGGAGCGATCTGAAATAATTAGAGTTGATAGGAATTAACCCAAATATTGCACCAAAAATAAAACAGTGCTCCTAACTAGACAGCTTTTTCAAAATCATCAAAATTCCTTCACAAACAAACTTAGTTTTGCGGTCGGGTTTTTTTCACTTTATATGTCCAAAAATTATACGGAACCCTCGGTGCGCGAGTACGACTCGCACTTGGCCGGTTTTTTTATTCTTTCACCCCTCTTAAAAAACTAAAAAATAAATTATTTTCCCGTAGATTGTTATAAAATTATTTTCCTGTAACCTTTCAGTGCTGCTTTTGCGCTTTTTAATTTTTTCACCCCTCTTACAAAATTAAAAACAATGATTGTTACCGTTGTTCGTTACATAAATAATCTCAGGTAGGTATCTAACCTTCCACTACTGATTTTGAGCCTTCTTAATCTTTCACCCCTCTGGATCCTAATAAGGGTCACGTACGGACCGTACGGTGCCCTTAAAAGATAACCCCCTGGCGTTGTGCGTTTTTCCTTACACCTACTTACGTATACCAGATATGTTCCTACCTACAGTCAATAAGTAGGTATCTACAAGCAAAAATTATCATATTTGCACTACGCAGGCAATATTCTTTTTTTTTTAGAATATAGAATATTTATTTGCTCAGAATGTAGGTATTTACAATTTTTTTTTTAAGCCATAGGTTATGAATTTAACAGGTAAATAATTAAAACACATTTCAACTGAGTTAGGTATCTAATAGGTAAATTAAGTTAAAAAACGATTGTACTAATCTGTTTTTGAGATGAGTTCAACTCGTGTGTTTTTAATAAATTAAATTAGTTATATTCGCCATCAGATTAAATTTTTCAAAAATGCATATTTAAATTTAACATTCTTAAAAATTATGGTTCTGTGCGAGCGAGAGAGGTGCCAAATGCCAGAGCCCTCGAAAGGACCGTCGATCTGTGACTTCATAATGTGTTAGTGGTTCCTTCTTGCGGCTATAGCCGTCGCGTCTCCGGCTTCTGTGTCCATAGTAGGCGTAGGAAGAGTCTTTTGTTGTGTGGTTTAATACTTTACAGGCTAGCATTATTGTGTACCTACTTAGACTTACTATAGTATCAACAACAATTGGAACGAGTACCTACCTAGGTACTCGGTAAATTCTAACAAGATTGTGTCTTGTAGATCAGTATTGCCGACGCCAGCCGTCACGAATTTTCTTACTAGATATTTAAGAGGATTACAAGACCCAATTATATCGATTTACGCAACTCCCGCCCGTAAAAGCTGATACGCTCGGGTTACAATAGAGTGAACGGAAAACTGTCAAAACGTGTTCAAAAACAGGGTAAAATTGATTAAAATTTGTAATTGCGGCAAAAATATAAACTTTATGAGAAATCTAACACAGTATTGTGTTAGTATGTTGCTTGTAGAATAATCTGACAAAAAATCTGAATTATTGCATGTATATTAGTATGGTTTTTATCCGTTGAAATGATTTTTTTTAGAGGTATCTTCGTGATTTGAGCGAAAATAATTGAATCGTGTTTTCAGCACAGTACTTAAACAGCATATATCTTGAAGAATAACATAGTATTTTTCTGATATTTTTTACTGCAGTGGATCATATACCTAGGTACTTTAAGACAATATAAAATTTGCGTTTAGCTCATGTAGGCACCTTAATAGGTACAAGTAAGTACTTACAAGGATAACTTTAGTTTTGTGTTTCTGGAAAATAACATTGAAGATGTAGAATGTTTTAGAAACCGCATATACTTAGTAGGCACCTATACCTACCTACATAGACTATATGTAGGTATATTATACATAGGTATATACCTACTATCTACAGCCTTATTTTCACGGTATCAACAAATGTTTTGGTCGCAACATTTTTGAACTAATCTATAAAGTAAACGCTTGATCATTATTATTAACATACATTAAATGCACGCCTTTTTAGGCAGAAACTACAGATATCAGTGATCGGTGCATATCAATAAGTAGGTATTATAAATATTGCTATTTGCACCCTTTATTAAAAAGTTTTTTTGGTACCTAATTATGGTAGCTTTTTTTTAATCGCATTTAGATAGGTAGGTAGTGTTATAGGTACCGTACTTTTTTTTACTTACTAACAAGATCCTGATTGGATTTCTATCCTGCTTCTCTTCCTTAAAATAATCAATTTCAAAGTTAATCCTATTTCAATCGGACCACTTACAGATACTTTTGAATTGTCAAGGAGTCAGTGAGGTAGTCAGCAAGATGTAATAAAATAATAGTAAAGAATAATTATTAATTATTATTACTATATTACTTGATAAAAAAATGTACCATAGCAAAACCACGTTTACCGTACCAGTTAGGTATACTAGGGTGCCCATAATTTTAGATTATTGCAAGGACACTTAAACGTTTTAATAACATTAAAAATCCCCATTCCATGGGAAAATACAAAATTTACTACAACAAATTCTCCTAAAAACTGCAATAACCAAATTAAGTAATGGAGCGAAGTTTTTGCTATAATCGTCCGTACTAAAAGACAATGGCCGTCAAGAGTTTAAAATCGGACAAGCGCAAAACGTAATTTTTGTAGCGGGTTCTAAGATTCTAAAGCAATAATTGAGGATTTTTTCTAGTATAAACAGAAAAAGAAGGGTATCACGACACCATGGGGATTCTTGCCAGTTCTTTTCAATAGGAATCAACGCTTTGGAACTTCATTTTACTGACTAACGGACCGAACTACTACTTCATGACAATTCAAAAAACTTGATAATTGATTGCGATGACACGTTTTTGATGATGGAATAGGGATTTCTAGGACAAAACTTAGAACACCATCCGGATACGTTCAGAAATTCTAATATTTTATGTAGGTCATCATCTGCCTAGCCTTTTCCCAAATTATATATTGGGGTCGGCTTCCTGTCCGGCTGTCAGACTTTTTAGGGCTTCTGACTACCCGTAACGATTGTCAAAAGATATTGCTATGACAACCGGGACCGACTGCTTAACGTGCTCTCCGAGGCACGGAGGGGTCTCGATGTGTAAAGAACGGTCACCCATCCAAGGACTGACCGCGGCAAGCGCAGCTTAACCTCGCAGATCGATCGATCAGCGCGGCTGTCATTTAGCCACGAGCCCCTCTCTATAATTTTATGTAGGTAACCATAGAAATTCTATTAAAAACAGGGTTTCAGAGACCGCATTTCGTAACAGCAAAAAGTTTTTGTTAGATTGTTCTTATTTAGCTGAGTCATGCAGTTTTGATCTGAAATAAAGAAATAAAGAAAAATAAATAATTTACGTGAAGATGGACACATTCAAAAATTAAGAAAAAAAAAAGAAAATAACTAAAACTAAAACAATGCTAAAAGTAAAAAAAGAAGTTAAAATAATAAAGTAAAACAATATTATAAAGAATTGTAAAAACATAATGCGTCGCATCCGTACGTAAAGAGGTCGACAGCGACACTCAGCATACTGTTGCGGTGTGGCAACATTGAAATTATATTTTCAACATGCCCACACCGTCAACGCTGATTTTCAGTGCTGATCCATCTGAACTTAACTGAAGTTTAAGTGTTTACATAAAAATCATAAACATAGACGCCATTTATTGGGCGAATGATACAAATATCTTACGCATACAAATTCCTTAGAAATGGGTGTATTCAATTAATAATGATGATTGTACTTAAGTCAAGTATACCTATAGCTGTAGCGTTGCAATTCAAGATCTCACTTTAAATACACTTCTTCACAAATCACCAAGAATTAACAAGAACAGAACCACTTTCCCAAAATCAGAAGAAACACCAATGACACATTTACGGGTCCCTACAAATTGGCAATGTTTTATAAAACCAATTAGTGCCTGAACTGATGGCCTAATGAGCGCAATCGCCTCTCCTTTATGACGGGGGTCATAAAGACCCCGTATTTACACGTTTAAAATAGTGATTAGCCTTTGTGGCGAGCCGACAATTTTTATTCTGTTATGACTTATCGAGTTATTCAGATGAATATGTTCGTGGCTGTTGTGTGAAGGAATGTAGGGCAGTTCTTGCTTTGTTCGATTGATGCGATGACGTCATAAAGAGAACATGAGATGAGGCCTAAAGACGAACAAGCAATGCTTGAAACAGCAAGCGTGTTTGATGAGGAGCCCGTCAAAATGAGCACAACATAATGCCTATAAGGTCTAAAAGTAAACCGCATTAATTTCAGCTTATATCAAAACAGACAAATAATTTAGACGATTTTTTAAGTTCTTTCTCCTAAACACCTTACAATGTTCTCGGCTGACACGTGCGCATACGCAGTTGCTCCTTCAAATCAATTCTTACCATAGTAGCATCGGAAACATCAAGCCTTTTATCTCTAATTAGCACCTACAATTACTTAGTACCTTCCATGACACAAAGACCAACATCCAAATCAATGATACGGTGTCCACCTCTAATTCTGATTACCACCTCATTATGTGTAACCTCTTCGCAGTCGGTTATATTTTAACATGAGCTTGTGTTCTCGCCGCCAGCAAATAGTAGATCATGCGTGCGTTTGCGCATCAAATTAGTACCTCTCAGCGAGCGCCGATTTCACTTAGGTACCTACTGACAGACGACTGTTTTTTTGTGAGACAAAAGGTCGTGTTTCTTTTAAGGGTACTTAGAGGAATGTGAAAATGTATGTTTTTCTTCGTAATCCTTCATTCCTATCATAGTTATTGTCTTCTTAATCCTTCATCATTATCATATCTATCACTCGAAAGCTAGCTCTTCGCCATTCTCGTTGGGTTGTAATAGACTGTTATACTTAGTGCCTTTTTGACTACTTCATCTGGTTCTAGTTTAATACCTACTAGTTATTTTCATGTCATTTTGATGATGTTTGTTGGTCTGGAAACCAAGGCTTTATCTCTGACTAAGCTGTGACCATTGTGGAATGAGGATCAATTGATCACCAATCAAGTTTACCTATGGAAATAGGCCTCGCTTCTACCCTCGACTTTGCATTATTTAAAAAATCTTTTTTAACGTCAAATTTGGTCCCAAAGCAGTCCAACCATGACTCATTCCCACAAAATATTTTGAAAACCGACGGAACCGTCAAACAAAGAATTTAAGCGCATTTTTCGAGCGTACAAGCGAAATCTCAAAGGTTCGACGACTGGTCGTTAATTGTTAAGACAAATTCTGTCGTTGTTTGCAGCGGCGATGTCTTACGAATCGTAAGTAGTTTACAGTAGCTTATTTGTTCACCATTGTAGCTTTAGACGGATCGATGTTCAAGTAAAGATGCAGAATTTGAGAAAAAGAAACTTGTTCGAAAAACAATTGAATAACGATACAATATGCCTTTGTCATTATCTTTTCTGAAATTCTGACTAGATTGAACTTTGCACCGGTGGATTTTTTGGATCTTAAAGATAAAGGTAAAGATCGATTTTTTACAGCAATTAGATCGGAAAAATCCAATAATCCCTTCTAAAAGTGGCGGGCGTCAGAAAGAAACTCCTGCTCTTGCTAATGAGCGGTAATGACTGGTAGGGTGTCAGTATCACACCTTATTTAAACCCTCATTTGGTTCCTCAATTCGCACGTTTTGGCAAACAGTTGACTTTGAGCTCTTGCATTATTTTTCATGAGAGTTCAATGATACAAATGAACGGTTCTTATTTTTTGGCGAACCTATACCTATCCTACAGGTCCTACAAATAGGTAGGTATCACAACAGCCACCTACGGTAGCTACTTATACGTCAACTGTCAATGTTTGGTGACATATTCACATACTACTGTCAAATCGTCAGTCTTGCTGGAAACCTGCGGCGTTCTATTTTGTTAAACAAACTATAGGAATAATGCGTCTTATTGAAACTTTGAATGTGTTGACAAATGTTTTGAGGTTACAAAATTGACGGAGTGCATTAAGGGCGGTACAGGCACAGCATCGCAGTTAGCAAATAGGACTTGACAGTGTATTAAAAAAAATTGTAGTGTGGATAGAAGTCGGGAAAATTAGGGTGGATAGACTACTAGTTTTTTTTCATGGATTCGATGACGAAATATCTCGTTTTTAGCCCTTACTCCCGCCGTCTATGACGTCATCATGGGGGGCCGCGGGAGGGTCAAACATACATTTTTTGTTGCCGTCAGATGAATCTTCGCAACGAGATAACTATGCTTATTGTAACTTTAAAACTTTCGGAGTTAGAAGCTTTCAAAAGTAGGTACATGTTTTTCGTTTCACAATTTTTCTGGAAAGATGAGGAAGACGTTTATCAAAGTCACGTCAAAAAAATGGTTTCTGTTCAATAAATTGCACTGTTTTCGAGTTATTATGGTTCCTGATACTATTGCTATGAAGACTACTTTACGGTTCACTGACTGTACCTTTCTCTGCTTGGTATCAAGTTTTTTTATAATTGAGGAAGGTTGCTATTGAAATCGATCTAAAGGTCAGGTTTTTTTAAATAATTGAGTACTATTTTTTAGTACTAACTTTAAAAATATCACATTAAAAGCTATGAGGGTCAGCTGTAAATGATTGTCTTTCCGACCTAAAACATCATGAGACAGTGCTTGTGTATCAATATTGGAATCTATTAGTTCTAAATTAAAATAACCATGTGTACCTAAACTATCACATTATTAAACATCTTGAAACTCACATAAGGAAACTATAAAACAATAGGTAGGTACTACTCGCAATCACCATCAAAACATTTTAAAACTAGAGAATTAATCTGGTAGTTACATTAATTACTGTTAAAATGTCATAAAGCCATCTAACAGAGCGTCCGGTATTAGGAAGAACATAATCAAATAGCAGCCACTAGTGCACGGTTGCACAGTGACAAATATTGACACATTCCGCGGACAAATACTACCTTTTTGACCCAAATACATCCTTCCAGGAACGTAGATCGTTGAGTTTTAAAAGAAAAAACGTTCGACGTTTAAAATAAAGTTCGATCGGTAATCCGGGATTTGAATTTAATTAAGTGGGTCACCCTAGTTACGCACACCAGTGTATTTGTTTTACACTCACATTAATTAGGGGCGTGCTAACAGTGTTTTCCTAAATGTGACACTGTGTTTTGATATAGTATCAATGTAGTTACGGGAACTCATGTAATTATTGTATCACCGTTTTTAATTGTCTTGCTTTTGACATTAGAAAATTGTCGCAATTATAATGGAATTGCGAAATTTGGCTTATGGGTGTGAAAAGGCTTACTTGATAATATTAAGGATTTAAATCAATTAAAAAAATATATTTAATTTTTTATATAAGTATTATATTATTCTTTGTCAAGACTACAATTGGTCTGAAATTCTGGATAGATAATAAATTTATAATATTTAGAAAAGACTGTATTGAACAATATCAATTACTAGAAGTAGTAGTCTCAAATTGTCTATTAGGTAGGTACTAGTATCCATTACTGTTTACTATTATGATATTATCGTAAAAGAAACACTATTCGATATTCACTACATCACCACTCACCACCAGGCTAAGACAACGTAGGTAATACAAAAACAAACAAACATCAACTACACCCAAATGTACAAGTGTACCAACCCTAGCACTAGGGTGACCATCAATTGCATCGGACATACGTTTTCATACATTTTGTCATATACGCCCGTTATAAATGATGGCACCACCCCACGTCATAGGGTTTGTGGTGGAAACTGTGTTCTATACATTCCATGAATTGATTTGTTACATTGTATCGTTTTTCAATGGTGAACGGCTGGTTGGTCAACATTATAATGGTATTGGTATTATGTTGATATTTCAGTACAGTTTAGAGTTTCGGGAAGACGAGATGATTTGTGAAGTAATACCTAATCATACTGATAGTAGGTACAAAACATTTTCGAAAAGTAAGGATTTTGAACTACTAAGATGAAAAATAAACCTAGATATTTCATTATGTAAATGTACCTTATTTAATCTACATGAACATTACAAAAAAATCGTGCTTTAATAAGTATCCCTGTATTGTCTATGAATTCTTGAATAACACATTTCAAATCTTTATTCCTGTAAGAAATTTTCTTCCTCTTAAACCTAAACAACATAAGCTTTTCATTACTTCCACTGCGCATTTCACTTGCCTTACTTAAGGAAACACCGTCTCGAGGGGAGAGCCAATCAGGAGCGAGCTTTAAAACCATCCCCGCGTCATAAGCCATTATAACACCCTCCTTCATATTAATATTTTCCACATTTTTGAGCACGATAATTGTCAGCCATATTAAAAGTTACAATCTGCACGTGGTCCATGTGTTGGGGCACTAATGTTCGTGTTGTTACGTGGATACCTACATTTATTAATTTTTTAGAGGTGTCGTTTTAAATTTTTGGATATTAATAACATGATTTTGCAGATATACAGATACTGATAATAATTGATGTAGTTACACGTGTTATTTAGAAAAATATAGAAGGATTATTTATAAAAACACTCGTGATTTATTCGGATAATTACTTATTTTAACAAAAAGAAGTAAAAAGCCTTTTTGTTTCCAGTGCCGCTGGTGCGATGTGCGACCGTACGGGCTTCGGGGCATCCATGGGACACTTCCCCATGGGCCATATGTCCGCCATGGGGGCAATTGGGACCATGAGTTCCATCTCCGCCATGAACGGGCCCCAACAGAAGAAAGTTCAGGAGGAACACATAAAGAGACCCATGAACGCTTTCATGGTGTGGTCGAGGCTACAGAGGCGGAAGATCGCCCAGGATAACCCGAAGATGCACAACTCTGAGATTTCCAAGAGATTAGGTGAGTTTTTAATGATTGAATTTACCCCTTAGTGATGATTTCAGATAATTATATGCGTAGGTACTTCACTCAGAAGTGGTCGCTTAACTTTTTTTTGGACCAAACCACATATATTTTGGGTTAAAGATTCTTTATTTTATTCAAAAGAACAATGATACGAATAAACATAAGGCTAAATAAGTGACAGTGCTATAGCTAAACTAATCAATTACAGAGGTTTTTTTTGTTCGAGTCTCTAATTACAATAATGGGTACATGTCATTGTATACAACAAAAAGTAAAAAGTTAAGTTGACCATGAATAAGCTAAGGAAACTAGACCTAGATCGCACCCAACGGGAAGTAAGAACTCCCTGCAGAGTTGGTACTTTACAAGATTCTCCCACTCCCCGCAAGGTACAATCTAAGTCTAGCTTTAAATATATTTAAAGAAGATGCGTTCCTGATGATTGGGAGAGCATTGTACAATTGCACGCCTTCATACCTGATATTCCTTTTGCCGTATTTGGTTCTTGGTTTTTGTGTACATAGTTGGTTAGGATTAGGATATTTTTGTCCATCATCAATTGTGTGCGTCTGTTTGCACAATTTATGATTAGTAGTGCATCTCAGCGACCATCTTTACTGAATTCTTAATATTTTAGCTTATTAAGATGGTAATATACCTAGTAATTGTATATACTAAGGCCCGTATTCCAGACCGATACTCAAGCACCGATCTCTGCTTGAGCATAGATTGAAACTAGTTTCAACCAATCAAATGGCTTTAAATCTATGCTCAAGCAGAGATCGGTGCTCGAGTATCGTTCTGGAATACGGGCCTTATGTTAATATAGTGAATCAATATGGCCGTGTTTCAAGTGAGTGAAACAGCAAAACTGTTTGTTTGTTTGTATGAGGACTGTGTACTGATCTGATTTGAATGTTCATCGTAATAGATGACAGTTATTTCAGAAGGCTTGGGTATTTAAATTACGTAGGTACACCTGAGAATTCCCTTTGACGCTATGTTGGCTGCCCTGAATGTCATTATATTACAACGTTTTTAACGGTGTTGGAAGTTTTCTTTCAGTACCAACTCTCGTTCACCACTTTTTAGCGTCCTAGGGCTTTACTATCACACTAATATTATAAATGCGAAAGTTTGTGCGTGTGTGTGTGTGTATGTGTGTGTATGTGTGTGTGTGTGTGGGTGTGTGTGTATGTTTGTTACTTCTTCACGCTGAAACGGCTGGACGGATTTGGATGAAATTTGGCACACAGATAGATTATAGTCTGGAATAACACATAGGCTACCTTTTATCCCGAAAAACGCGGGCGAAGCCGCGGGCGGAAGCTAGTAATATATAAATCTACATAAAACATAAAACATTAGGACCGTTATAAGAGTGACCGACAGGAGAGCCAACATAGAGTCAAAGGGAATTCTTATCTCAAACGCCTAAAACATGCGGTCTTCATTCGAAAATAAAGGGTTTATTATATTTAAGTCCTGTATCTCACCACCTCCAGATAAGTTCCAGTTAACTTATCTGACAGATAACTTCTTACGAATTCTGTGCTATAAGTATCTATCCTGGACCTGTAAAAGCTGCTTAAATGATAGGCCATAGTCGGAACTTAGACAAAATAGAAAAGAGGGAGAATTGTGTTAGAAGAAAATATTTTTTAGATCAATTTATTCATCTTATTCTAGGTTGCAACAAGTAACCAGCCTAATTTAAGATTTTTACTACCTAACATTTTTACTTCTCCTAAAAACTTTGATGTACCTACCTACCCATTGAGGTATGCTACACCGACGCGACGTACCTACCAAATATTGCTCTCCTGACCCTTCTTCTAGAGAAAGATCTGATTTTAAATTGTACTTGAAGAATATTCAAATAAAGCACGACCGAATCAGTTCAAACAAAACCCTAACATTAAATACGATTCACAGCTTCAAATAGTGAATAACAAAACCTTTATGTTATAACTATAGTAATATAGGAGTACGTCACTCCTCTAAGACGTCATTGTTTCGCACAATCCATTGAATTCAGCAAGTAAATTACTATTATGGTAAGCGATGGATCCCACTCTGTAGTTTGTAAGGGGCTCATTTTGATTGCAAATTGATCATTCTGAGATCTCGTCTGGATTATGATTTATTGAATCAATTTAATATTAATTTATGAAGTGAGAAGTGGTTCCGTAGGTGGATTGTTTGACAGTATTGTTTGGTTCACTGTCGCTATTGTGTTTGAGCTAAGTTAAGATGACAAGCGCATGACGGGTTGCTGTTCTATGTAACAGATAGAAGATTTAAGCATATTAATTAGAAAGAAATAATTTATAGCCGTGCCATAGCAAAAACTGCATCAATTGCTAATAAAAACGATGAGTATAAATGCTCATTCTATCGCCCTAATGGTAAAGTTCAGAGCACTACCAAAACGGCTTGAAAACAAGTCAGGCCCAGCATCCACTCGCGAACAGTACATCGCCCTTCCACAGAAACTCGTCCATAACTCTGTAGCATAAATTAAAAATAAACTGCAACCTAAAGACGAAAGAAAAAAATCACCGCAATCAGCCAACAGAAGCTTACACAGCGGGGGTATTCTCGAAAATAATCAACAGCTCAAATGTAAGCACAGTTTCGTTTTCGAAATTTAAAAACGCCCAGAAATAGGGATGGGAGGACACGAACGGAAGAGTATGGAAATACGAGCAAAACCGGCCACGGCCATTCTGGCGGTGACGGCGAGAGGAAACGACATTTTCTATTTTTTCCCCCCTCGGCTTTTTTCAACTGGGCCCGTGCGATGCGGTGTGTACTCGGTTTTAGACACCTATTTGTTAATATTGAAGATGGGTATTTTTTATACGCTTCGGTGTTCGGTTTTTGAATTGAATGTGTTTTTAGAATAAAACCATCATGAGTTTTGGCATAAATGCGCAACAATAGAGTTACGTGAAAAGTAGCTTAAACTGAGCTGATTTGAAGGAAAATTAGGAGCTAATTGGACTTGAAGCATTTTTTTTTCATCAGCCCCCGTATTCACAACGCTTCGATTTCTTTCCGATTCGACAAGTCGTACGTCTATCTTGTTTTGGCATTACGAAAGCGAGCGAAATAGACATACGACTTTCCGAATCGGAATCGACTCGAAGCGTTGTGAATACGGGGGCTGATTAGCTCTCTAAAACAACCTTGTGGAGTCAGAGTTTAAATTCAAATTATTTTAAAAAGTTAGCATTTTTTTGCAGAATTTTCCTGCGATTTATTAGTAGGTAACGATCAAATTACAGACAATGTTTTGAACCGCATTTAAACATAAGTTATAATTCGTAGCCACCACATTCCTCCTCAAAATTCACCGAACAACCAACGCCATCTATTGTCGAAAGAAAACAACGCGTTCAGTATTAGTTTTTCCTTTTGCAAGTGAAGCGAGGGCGACAAGGCTTTACGTAAAACTGGTATTGTCCTGTTCAAATACAGGGCATGCATTATTCATAGTGGCACGTTTTCGTCTTGCGCATTGGGACGTTTGTTTGCATTATAGGGGGAAGCGATTAGAAAAGTGAACCTCCCTATTTCTTTGCGATGATTTCAAAAAGCTGTAAATTAACAACTAAGTAATTTAATTTAATTTATAATTTAATTTGTAAATTACGTTTAAAAACTTGCCAGGTTTATTATGGTTTTAAAGTGCCTACCTTTTTAGTTAATAAAGTTAGGTCGTTTGACCACTATCTCACCTGAGGCCCTAGACAAATTGCTTCTCTGTTAGCGTTCACGTTCACGCCAAACGATAAGCACAAAATGTATGACAATGACATTACCTGCGGTAAAGTCACGTGACTCACAAATGTCATTTCCATACATTTTATCCATAGCGTTTGACGCTAACGCTAACAGAGAAGTAACTAGTCTAGGGCCTCTGATGGTTAAGTACACGATGATGCTGTCGATGTTTGCCTAAAAGTAACCTAGTCACTCTAGACTTGAAGAATCTTGGGTTATAGCTTTTTTATTTTTTTATTCTATGATAGGCTTGCGCTTGACCGCCATCTCACCTGAGGCTCTAGACAAGTTGCTTTTCTGTTAGCGTTCACGCCAAACGATAAGCACAAAATGTATGGCAATGACATTACCTGCGGAACAGTCACGTGACTCACAAATGTCATTTCCATACATTTTATCTGTAGCGTTTGACGCTAACGCTAACAGAAAAGTAACTTGTCTAGAGCCTCAGGTGAGATGCGGTCTACGATGGAGCACGCTATCGGGTAACAGATTCCGGTAGGTATCTAATGTCATACAATGTATTAAGTATTAGGATTACTACGAATAATAGAAAAGTCCTCGTGAACCCGGATTTAAATTACTGCCCTTGTACCTACTTCCATGTTCCCAGAATTTATGGCGGTTACATTTAAAAACTGGAAAATAATCATTTAAGTACTTATATTCTATACTTTTATGTTGTCTAAATTATACGCTTCGACGCCAAATCAATTATTCCAATCAAAAAATATTTTCATTCCCCTACAGTTTTTTAAGACAAAACACCAGATATCGTATTCCCCAAACATGTGCAAACGCATCTGCGCAACCTGTCGACAAAACGCGCATTGTTTAACGGTCGCACAAATAAGTGCGCGTTTTGTACGTCAAATCAATCGTGATGTCGATCGGTACAAAGGTATGGTGCACAATGGCGCAAAAGTTTTAGTGTGATTCAGTGGTTCAATGGATGTCGAACTTGTCTGTGTGGACTAATTGCAGAATTGGATAGTTAGGTAATCGGAATAAATAATAAATATAATATTTACTATTTATTTTTCATACCAGTATTTATGTTGTTGCTACTTGTAGTACCTACCTATGGTATAATAGGAAGTTTTCACTTCTTTTGAAAACTGCACGAGCACTTACTTTACACAAGGGATAGTAAGGCCATGTTGTTTCATCTTACCGTTACGTATCTGTAACCGTCAAATATGGCGGCTTGTATGACAATTTCATACTGACTTAACGATTACGTACTGACTTACGAATACAGATGGTTTGAAGCAACCCGCCCTAAGTCTTGCTAAAATAGATAATCCTGTTATACAAAACTAATGCTTACAGCTGAAAAGTATAATCGCAGGTGTTCGAATGACTCTGTATCTCATATAATTGACCGCCCATGTCTTTCCCAAGAATTCTGTAATACCTGTAGTAATTAGGACGGGCAAAAGGGTTAATGACCGCTAGGCCAATCATAACGCACTGCTGAACCTGGTTGTTAAGGAAAAAATCTCTTAAAAAAATATTTCTTAACAATTGCTAACTTTAAACTTAATACTTAACTTTTGTTCTCGATCATAGCATCATCACGTCAGTATTAACCGAGGAGTTGGCAGAAATGTTTAGTTTATCCAAACGCCAGTAATTATTTTACAAGTCCCATGTTAGTGAGCGAGTTTATTGATCTTTTTGTGCCTACTTTCCTACCCTATCCTAATAATATGTATGAAGGCATTATAAATGCGAAAGTGCGTTTGTTGGTTTGTCCTTTTTTCATGAAGCAACGGAACAACGGCTAGTCATGATTTTTTGCATAAAGATAGTTTCCCGTAGGACGTTCCCATGGAATAATTTCTTACCTACACACAAGCGAAGCCGCGGGCAAAAGTCAGTTCACAATAAAGCGAGTTTTTAGTGACACAAAATGAAAATACCTTTTAGTAGCCTTTCGTTTTTATCTCACAACATGTTCGAATAATTGCTCACCATTCTACACCCCCGTATGTCACATATGTTTGTTTTCATCAGTGTCTGATGCATACTCTTAATAGTTTACACGTAGGGGCATTGCAACCCGGTTAATGTTAATTAAGGTGGGGAGTGGGCCATTGTGTGATGTGTAATGGGGGACCAGCTATCGCTTGGTGTCGTGTTCAATTTGATGACTATGTAATGCATATTAATTGAAAGTTCTAAGTCACTTGTATTGGTTTGTTGTCGTGATAACATGTTCAAAAGACTCATGATTCGGCTAGTCTTTTCCCTAACTAGTTTTGGGTTGACTTCCATTTAATCAGATGCGGGTGAAAATTAATATTTTATATGAAACTCGATGTTGTCCGCGACTTCGTCTGCGTGAAAGTTAATGACAAGCAGGTAGCCTATGAGCTTCTCGATGTTCCAGGCTACCCTTTCGTCAAATTTCATCCACAACCGTCCAGCCGTTTCAGCGTGAAGAAGGACCAAATACACAAACATGCACACGAACTTTCGCGTTATTATTAGTGTGATTACTGTCATCCGACCTCCACACTTCAACTACTGGGTAAACTGGTATTCTAAAGTTAGACCCTCAGATCATAGAAACAAGGGAGATGTGCCAAGGCGCTATCGAGCTTGAAGCGTGAACTTGAGCAAATTGCTCATATTAAAAACGAACGCGCTGGCGACGAACCGAACACGATCGATGGTATAAATACAGTGTTTTAGTTTAGTGCTAGTGTTGAGTGACGATTAACAGTGTTAGATTGAGGGTGTGCGGAATGTTTAATGCGTGGGAGATCTTTTTATTCACGAGGAGCGCTTAATTATGCGCGTAATTGTGTCGAAAAATGTACTAAAAGTGGCATCAGTTGTTCCGGTATTAATTTGCTATGATGGCACATCTCCTTGTTTCTATGATTTGAGGTTAGACCAGTTGTCATACTTTCAGGGTTCTAACTACACGTAACGACTGCCATAGATATTTGTAAGACAACTAGGACCGACGCGCTCTCCGAGGCACGGAGGGGTTAATTTGTAAAGAATAGCCACCCATCCATGAATTGACCGTGGCAAGCGTAGCTTAACCTCGAAGATCGATTACCAGGCTGTTATTAAATTTGCCACAAGCTCTTTAACATGTTGAAAAGACTGGTGCAGTTTAATTTGGTACCTAGTTAATAACAATTCTGAAAGAAGTGTATTGAAAGTGGAACTTTTCAGTGTGAATTGAGCGACTGTGATGCAGACTCAATTAAGTGAAGAAATAATCTAAACACAAAAAAAAACAAAAAGATTTTAATAATTTTATTACTAAGTAGTACCCGCCGGCCTAGCATGACCACGATAGAAACGGGTTTTGTCTACATAGAAATAGACAAAGTGACAGCTTGTAGAAACATTTCTACCGTTTCATTCATAAAACGTAGAAATGTTTCTACAATCTGTCACTTTGTCTATTTCTATGTAGAGAAAACCCGTTTCTATCGTGGTCATGCTAGGCCAGCTGGTCGGCCGAGCTTCGCTCGCGATTTTCTTAATAATTACACCTGTCAGTAAACTTGGAAAGTAGAACATTATCTTAAGACTAAACATCCAAATTAAAGCAAAATCCAAATTAATTCAAGCTGAAGACGTTTCTGAAAAACCAATTACTTAATTATACGAGTATAAATCAAGCACTGCTCACTTAGGGTCGATTTTTCTAATCGCCAGATCAATTTATTAGGACACTTTCGCAAGCTATGACGTCACAGGATGTAATTAAAAATGGGTCAAGCACATGTCTTTGTATAGTCGTTGGATGGATCTTTACAATGATATGACTATTACTTTTATAACTTACTTATAAACTTTTTTTTTTTTATAGAAAGTACTACCGCAGACATGGGGGTCCGCGCTTTTGTTTAATTTTGTGTGATTTTGTTCGAAGGTTTTTATTGAGTTTTCGGTTTCCGTGCTCCTGCACCGGATTCATTGTTAGCCTTACTAACTTATTACTATGTGAGTCCTTAACATATATATCTATATATTTTTTTGTTTATTTCTTTTTTTGTATATCATGCACTTATAATCTTTAGCAGCATGAAGTTTTCAAAAGCACACGTGTTTGGTGTCCCAATTTTTCTGGAATGACAACTGAACCAAACGTAAAACATTCATCAAATTCACCGCCATATTGTGAATAACGAGGATATTTCCGTCACCTCAATAAAAATACATGAAAACATTCCCCTATCAGTTAAAAAATAATACCACGACAGATGCCCCATTGTATTATGTAACAACAACACATAGCTAATACCTAATTTAAGACGATTTTCCTCGCTCCAGCTATCGTAGGCGTATCGAAATTTTTTCCATACTTTTTTGTCTTCCAACCTTTTTATATGCAAGTAATTACTGGCGTACAAAACGCTATTGGATATTTTAGAGCGAGTACAACAGGGGCACGGCCAATGGTAGGACCGTGACCAATCTCCACAAAGAATTCTCGTCTCATATAAAAGTTAAAGTTTTTTACCACCAAAACAGTGTATAGTCCGCACAAATAACCTATACTCTTTGTAAGGAATCTATTAAAGTAATACTATAGTAAATTTTGTGAGAATGACTTTTCCGTTTGTAGTTCGGGAGCTCTCCTATTATAAGTAACTGATACAAATTGCATAATACTTTTTTATTCTGACGAAAAAGGATGAGTTAGTTATTCATGTCTCGACTGGTTTTGTGTTTAAATTGATTTAAAAGGTTATTGTACTTTTGATGTCCGGTATTCATGCCGTCTTTAGATCTGATAGGAGATGCCATGTTTTTTACTAATTAACTACGAGATTTTTTTTTACTGTTTTGTTGTCGGTTTCGAGATTTGGATGTTAATCTAACATTATTATGTTGTTCTTTAAGGATGTAGGAAGGTAGGTATACATGTTCTATTCATTGCATTCTTGCATTATTTTTGTGAAATAATTACAAGCATTTCCTTTTTCCATTTTCATCAATTGATTTGTTGATACTGAATGAATCATAAATAGGAATAAATGCTAATTAGAACATTTTTTTTCTCCAGGTCTCATCTTTACGTCTTCGCCTATTCGCATTTTCTTTCAGTCATTTTTATTTTTATTGTCTTCAAGAAGACTGTCTCGTACTAGAAAACACCATGGTTAAAGCAGTCTTAGAGTTCAGTTACCTTTGCTTGGAATAGGTAGTTACTTGGCTTATTTTGTGTCAATTCGCCATGAAGGAAATCTAGTTAACTATTAATGAAAGCAAATTAAAGCAATACGATTTATTATAGATAAATCTGGATTATTTTAGGTGATATTGCTTTATAAACTACCAATCGTTTGCATTGTTATTTTTTCAACCCTTTTTGACACTGCTCGGTTTTCCGTTTCAATGCAATGAAATAAATACATTATTATAAATCTGTGTACCTACTCCATTACATCATTTAGAAGGCTTTCACTAAATTATTCATAAAATTATATTACTTTATTGCTGGCACAAATAGTTGAATATTATCTACGATCAAATAAGTACGTATCACTTAGCAACCTGACATTATCAATATTAACTAATACGGTTGCTTCAGTTCTAGATTGTGTGTGTCTATCGCCAATAATATCTACCAAAGTGCTAGGTATTTCTTATATTAAAATGGTGTCCTAAGTTATGATTTTATTTCCTTTTGACCGTTGCTCGTACGATAATCTCGTACAACAAAACATATTCTCATGTCATAAAAAATAAGGTAACATTACAAAGGAGTTCTGAAGAAAAACTGTTTGTGTTTGAATTCTACTTTTCCATACGGGAAAACTCATAACAATAAACATACTTCAGTCAGTAACCAGAGATTGATGTTAGTTTAAAAACGCTGCCTAGTACACACGTAATACATAGTTATGTACTTGAAACGGGGCGCTTATCGCTCCGTCGCAGGCACGGCGCCCTACCGGGGGTGTTCGCAACAAAAATACTGTTGTTTCCTTATTGTTGCCGTCTGTTGTCGCTTGTTGCTGACTGTTGTCGTTGTTGCCGGCAAGGGCCCCCGTTGTTTGCTGTTGTTTAATTACTAGCGTTTTTGTGACGCTGTGTAAACGATGTTATATTTTTGTTGTGCAGCTCCTGGTCTAGTGGGTTATTCTGTTTGATGGCTTAATTTGTTGAATATGCAAAGCCTTAGTGTCTGGTTGATTGTCATGAAAAGCTTGTGTTTTATTCTGGGTCTGATGTTAAGTAGGGCTCAAAAGCCTAGTGGAACTTGCATCTCATATGAGATCTTCAGTTAAAGGATCAAAACTTCACCTATATACATAAACTTAAGTGACAAGTTACACACAATGTTGTATGAACTCCTGTTACTAACAAGAACTAAAGCAATATCCCAACTAGATACAGCTACCAACTTTAATACCCCCACAAAAGTACAACTATTAAATCTAATCCGCCAGCGACACCCCTCGAAAAAAAAATCTATTAACATTTAATAAAATCATGACCTAAATAACGTTTCTTACCATTTCAATTTTACGGACGAAAGGGTGGTGGGTGCTCCTTCGCCATGCGTCTTTGTAAACCGCCCCCTACTCCTCGCTACCTAACCCTCCCCTCCCCTTTCCCCCCCGTTTCACCATTGTCGCATGGCACACAAGCTTTCAGAGTAATGAAGAGCATTTTCGTCCGATTCTGAGCACAATAGCCTCTTTAATACTAGGTAGAGAGGAAACTTCTTTGTTGCCGAGAGTATTGTACCTACCGTGTGTGTTTGGTGTACGCATTGTTTTTTGTTATGTTTGTTCGCGTGATTGTTGCTGACAATACTGTTATGTATGATCTGTCTAATGTTTTGTTTGATGTTTTGTTGGTGGCCTAAATTTAAAGGTGTTGTTATGTTGAAGTATTAAGTAGGGAGGGGTGTAACCAAATAACATTATCAATTTTAAATTTAATCGAGATCAATTTGGCGATATAATTGGTGTAGGTACTAAACTTAGCATAATGGATAGATGTATCTGATTCTTTAATTGCTTTCTTAAGACACTAATGGCCAGACCTCTGGATAAGTTCCTTTTAATTTATTTGACAGCTAATTTCATACAAATTCTATTTCATTTTTAAATGTACCTTGTGTATGTGTACTATAGTGCCAATATGGACACTTTTAAACGGGTCCTAAGTAATATTATTTATACAGCTAATAGTTTAACAGGCAATATTCCAGAAATATATTCCATACGAGCCTTCAATTCGATTAATAAAACGCCTATATTTTCTGTACAATGAGAAGAGCCGACACAATCGTGTTTCTTTCAATGGAAATGAAAATATCGGAAAGGAAATCAATAAATATCTGTCACATGATGAAATGACAATATAACAATAATATGTAATAGGTAGGTACCTATTTGAGCTGTTCCCGGGGAAATCGGGAACACAGAATTTTGCGAACGATAACCTACTAGTGAAATCCCGAATGTTGTCAATATTTCCTGAAACTGCACATCACTATTCCAGCTTTAACTATCTACATGTAATGAAGTAATCATTTTCTGTTATTATTTAAACACACATTTTCAATTTCTCTGTTCCAATTAAAAGGCAAATATCTAATAACCATTTATACCTAATTCCACAACTGAATACCGGACAATCATTGTTCAGTGTTGCCATCCCATAGCCATTGTTTTCCCGTAACGAACGGGCGCTGTAGGAAATAATTATTGTGTAGTGGCAACACTTTAGTAGTATCGACACGTGCGTATTGTTGCTACGATGGTTAGTGTTGCCGTTAATTAAGAATAAATAAATAGCAGGGTTGGCAGAGCGAAAAATATGGGGGATCGAATTGTACCGAGGATGTTCGTTTTGTCATAAAATACAATAAACAAGTTTTTTGTGGGTGTCAATTTTATTACAGGTATTAAGCTACATTTCATCTAATTCCGGGGGGATGAACTAGAGATACAGCTTGACCTCTTCGTAGTACGCCACTCTTCACCAAGGAGGTAATTTAAAATGGCCATATTAGTGTAGTCCACGCGAACAAAAACCTAGTATTCTACTTATATTAAACAACCTCTACATTATTGGTTCCAGGGACTGATGTCAAATTAGACCCAGGCTATTTTACCAATGTCATTCGCAAACACATCATCATTGTAAGCTCGTCAAAAAAACTTTCACGAAACGTAAGAATCACGTGTCGAACAACAAAAACATGCAGTAGCTATTTACATTATAATTTGCATTGTCTGAAAAACAATACCTAAGAAAAAAAATCTTACGCTCCACAGCCTTCAGACACAATATGCACAGTGCTACACTTGTAAAGAAATTGTGACACTTGTGCGCTCAAAATGGAGGTGACAGCCGTGCACTGTGGGCTGTTGGAAAGCTACCCGATATTTACAAAAGTATTTGTTCTACTGTGTTGAAAGGTTTGTTTTTCGCTTTGTTGTATGCAAATGAATGATGCAGTTGTAATTAGCTAATATTGAATGTGTGGTTTGCGTTCAAAACTGGAAGGCAATTGAATAAATAAAGCATGGAATTTGTTATTGTTAAAAGTTTCTGTTGAATGAAAAATAGTGTTACATGTAAATGCTGGTTTAATTAGATGGTTAATTTAGTTCACAGCAAAACATGAAGGTACTATACTTTTCATAATATCATATGGATATGACACAAAATTGCTTTACAATAGAAAATATTTATTAAAAAATGGTTTACTGTAAAAATCGTAATTACGGCACCTAATTTTATTTTCAAATTAACTATTTGGAAAATTATTTTGTATTTAAATATTATATAGCTAAGTTTCTAATCAAGTTTAATAAAATAATCCTCAAAAAAATAAACAACCCTTTATCGTTTCAATGAATACTTAATTCAATAATTAATTAAAATTTAAAATTACATAACAGTTCGCGTAATTACAAACGCCCGAAGGAACTTTTCCAACTATTGAACTTGTGAAAACCTATTCGATTCAAGTGCGGACAATGCCTGCAATGCCCGGTCACAATCGAATAGTATCAATCATTGTTCACGATGCTTTGTTTGAGACCCAGTTAATCGACCTTTGCGAATTAAATTTATATTTAGATCAAGCGTTTTGATGTAAAATTGCACGATCTGTTATGATTATGAAAGTTTGTTATTATTCCAAGTAAGTACTTAGCTACTTATATTGTTAACTAATTTTGGCGTCATCTTTTTATATCAAGTCACACTGTGCGATTTCTATAATAATCTGTTTTAGGCAAATTAATGAATTCTTATCTATTAGCTATTACCGATCTATTACCTATTAGCTATTAATAGATAATATATATTATCTATTAATAGCTAATAGGGTAACATTTTCTTCTCGCCGAAAAAAAATAAAGCCGATTTCTCCCGAACAATCGCGAAACCGTCAACGTAATTTTAATAGAACATTAGTCTTTTATACCATTGTCGTTACTAAGCACACGATCCTATCATCCGAGCCGACAAAAGATACCAGCCCACCCCAAAGTATCGACATAATAATGAGGAACCGGGAAAAACTTCTGTTGTGGAATGAAAAGCGCAAATTCGTCATTAGGCGGCGCTTTCCGCCATTGTTGTACCTATCTCTTTCATTCTTAGCGACATTTGCGCGCGCACGAGCGAGACTACCGCTGGTCCTCGGAGCCGGATTGTTCCTTTCTATGTTAGCGACATTGTTTTCGCTTTTATACCCGCCTGAATTGGGATTGTCTTGTCTGTTTGAATGGACGATGGCGCCCCTCCACGGTGGATGAATACAACCTTCTATAAATGGGGGGAGACAAAGGGTTGGTCTCTTGAATCGCGCTGGGAGACAGGTCGTTGGTGCCTTCGATTATATTGTATCGATTCAATGCCATTGTTTCAGCAATGAAGGATGGTTAGGGCAAATTACTTTTCTGTTTTTGTTCTGTTTTTATAGTTTATGGCCGTTATTAAGAACTAATAGATTCTAATAATAATTTCCAGAATTAGAAACAGAAGTTTTGTTGTTAATTAGATCTGGTCACGTTCCTAATCTTGGTAAACTCGCCAATTCTGAAACGCAGAGATAAACGATTTGGACTTTGGTCGCCACGCTTAAAATATTGGCATGAAACATCGATGTGATATGGATGGAGCGTTTTTACGTCTGGTCTAATCGATACAATGTCACTTCATGCGATATTTTACGCATTGAATAGAATAGAACTGTCAATACAATAGACTACCGCGTAACCGCGAGTTATCGATCGATGAAGGCTATTAGGAGGTACCAAAATGGTAAAAAAGAAACTCTTATGGTGCAACTTCGTCTGTCTGCCTGTCACAGCTGTTTATTTTAGCAACTACTAATGCTATCGGATTGAAATTTGGAACAGTTAGGTATAAAGAAGGCTTGCCTACCTTTATTGCAAATGGAAGAAGTCAAAAAATATTTTCATTTTCATTGGCGCCGAAGAGGAGGTTCGAAATTTTAAAGTAGAGCTAATATAAAATAAACATAATTTTGGGTGCTATAGGCTACTTTTTATCCCAAAAAAAAATCACGGACGAAGTCGCGGGCTAGTCGTCGCGCGTCGTAAAATAAAAAAATTGCCCGTTGACAAAAGATTACCTCAACATTCAAGTTTATAATGCTTAGAGAACTAGAAGATGAGTGCTAATGGCAATATTACACAGTGTGATGTGTGAATTGGGCAATAAAAGCCAGTTTCAGCCATTTGGAGACCTGTCAGCGAGTGTGTCAGTTATGCTAGTGCGAAAAGTTACGAAATTTTGTGTTCTGGAGTTAAATTTTTTAACGTGCGCGTGGGTGTGAAACTTTTTGTTAGCGCAGTTCATTTCAGTGTAGGTGTTGGCTGAAAAATGTCAATCTTTCGCTTGTACTAGAATATTCGTGTTTGCCTTGTCTAAAAGCACGCACGTGTTTTTAGACAAGACAAACACGAATCATCTGCCTAGCCTTTTCCCAAATTATATTAGGGTCGGCTTCCAGTCTAACTAGTTTCGGCTGAATATCAATATTTTACGTGGAGCGACTGCCATCTGACCTCCACAACCCAATTAATGGGTAATACCGGTATTCGAATGTTAGACCAGCTGTCAGACTTTTAGGGCTTCTGACTACCCGTAACGTTTGTCAAAGATATTCCTATGACAACCGGGACCGACTGCTTAACGTGCTCTCCGAGGCACGGAGGGGTCTCGATGTGTAAAGATCCAAGGACTGACCGTGGCAAGCGCAGCTTAACCTCGCAGATCGATCGATCAGCGCGGCTGTCATTTAGCCACGAGCCCCTCATCACAAGACAAACACGAATATTCTACGAAATAAAAAAAAATACTGACTTGAAACAGTCAAGTAACCTTTAGTGTAACTTGAAAAATTCTAACTTAGAAATGTACTACCTATTATAACCTAACTAGCTATGCCCCGTGGTTTTACTCATCGTTTTTTGGTTCCTAAGGGTCGTAGCGTGATGTTAAACAGCCTTCCTCGCGAATTGAGCTATCAAATGCAACAATATTTCTTCAAATACAACTGGTAGTTCCAGAGATTAGCGCGTATATACAGGTGAATTTTTCAAGTGGGCGTGGATAGCCAAATCTGAAACTGTAAGAAATAGCGAAAAATACTCAAAGGAGTCTTGGGGCCGATTTGATAAAAACTGCATCATTGGATTTTTGAAAAAAAAAAGATTTTCCTTGCCAGGATTCCGAACCCGTTGATTTTGAAAAAGAACACACCCTGTATTTTTAACCGCCTTCAAAAAAGGAGGTTCTGTATTCTTCCCGTATGTATGTATGTATGTATGTATGTATGTATGTTTGTATAAGCGCGATTTTCTCAAAAATAACGATTCGATTTGGATGGGGTTCACTAACGTAATCTACATACTTTGAGAAAGGTTTTAGTTTAAAATACATTAGGTAATCATTCCTGTGTACAAAGTTATATGCATAAATGTACACACTACGTAGAAGATTTACTGTTGAACGAAGTCGTCAAAGTAATCTAACGCGAGATAAAGAACTAAAAAGGGAATAAAAACCTTTTTAACAAAAAATAACCGACTTCAAAAAGCCACTACAAAGAAAATAATAATTTTGGTTTCGGAAGTCGGTGGCAAAAAAAGCATACAAAAACCAAAGCCACCGACTTCCGAAACCAAAATTATTATTTTCTTTGTAGTGGCTTCTTGAAGTCGGTTATTTTTTGTTAAAAAAGTTTTTTTATACCATCTGATAGTGTCGCTAATAAGGATCAAATTCTGGGAAGTAGTGATGTACGTCAAAGTAAAGGTTGATTTGTATACGTATAACTAACCTGTGAGCCTGTAAACATATTTTATTCATCGAAGTTTTCTGTTAGACTGGTACCCTTCTGAATTCTCGGCCATAAAGAGCTTAAAAACCCAACAATAATTCCTTGATTTTCTCAATAATAAAATCTCTTCTCCCAGGCGCCGAATGGAAGCTTCTCTCCGAAGATGAAAAGCGGCCCTTCATCGACGAAGCGAAGCGCATCCGAGCGATGCACATGAAGGAGCACCCGGACTACAAGTACAGGCCCCGGAGGAAGCCCAAGACACTAAGGAAGGAGGGGTATCCTTACTCCATACCGTATCCCAGCGTGCCCATGGATGCGTTGAGAGCTGGTGAGTTTTTAATCTAGATTATTGGAAAGAAGTTCCTTAACGGGGCTTGCGGTAGGAGTAGAGTAGAAATCGTCATGTAAGGAAAAACGTTAAGTATCCAAGCGACTGTCTCTGTCTTTCTCTTTTAAACGAGGCTTAAGGAACTTGGTTCCTGACGGGGGTCCTCTAACCACACACGTTTTTACTCTTGCCGGCCTAGCATGACCACGATAGAAACGGGTTTTGTCTACATAGAAATAGACAAAGTGACAGATTGTAGAAACATTTCTACGTTTTATGAATGAAACGGTAGAAATGTTTCTACAATCTGTCACTTTGTCTATTTCTATGTATACAAAACCCGTTTCTATCGTGGTCATGCTAGGCCGGCTGTTGTAACCAAAACTAGTGATAAGAAAAGCTAGTGTAATTTTTCGGGATTACATGACGATATCGTATTATAGACATACCGTAAAATACGGTTCGGTTCGGAACTAGTTACACTATAGGTTATTTTTTTTTAAAACAATAACGAAAAAGTGTCATTATCATTATACTCATCATTATGAACAACATTACTATGGGACCAACCATCATCAAAAAGGGGTCAACAATTTTTACAATGGGACCAACCCTGAAATCGCGAAAAAAAAATCTGATATTCCATATAAATATTTGTGTTCCCATAAATGGACAAAAATATATGAAACAGCTGATGTCTTTTTCGCAGATAACAATTTTGAAAGATTTCTGGTCCTTTAGCACCTAAAAAAGGACAATTAAAAGTTTAAAATGCCGGCTACACACGAGCCAACAACATTGTTTCTAATTACCATTAATCGTTATTGTGTTCAACAAAACGTAATATTTTGTGGAGAGCCGTCATTATGCGTTGTAAAGCCTTTGTATATTGCATTTTATTGTAACGTCGGCTTGATGAACGGATAACGCGATTGTAATACCATTTGGATGTTTCATTTTGATAGGCTGTGGTCAAAATGTTTAGTAAAAGCAGGAGTAAGGGAGATAGCCCGAAATTATTTTTTTCTTACGTTTTTGGCAATTTACAACTCGGTATCAGATTGTATGTTCATCTATTTTAGATATCCTAATTTTTTATAGATATAGACTCAGTTAATATCCTTACAGTCGGTAATCGTATTTTGATCGACATACAACGTACCTAAACAGAGTTGCAGTTTGCAAAAAACGAAAGAAGTTTTGTAAAATGCGCGTCCCCCACAGATAGAAGAAGTGTGTCTGTGACGATTCGTGAGTTGATTTCCGGTCGATAGAGCTTTTGTCTTTCTCGCATTTGCGATTTTAGTTTATCATCTAAATCTAACGCTTGTACCTACTATAGTAGCAAAATATTGTTGTGATATAAAAAACGAATTCTTGATAATACAGCCTCCGCTACATGATGGACAATATGGGCATGTCACCCACATGCAAAAAACGTTATGAGAACACGTTCATTGTGCGGTGTCTGAGTCTGTGTTTGTCGATTGCTATAACCTACGAGTCTTCAAGTCGAGAGTGAGCAGGGTACTTCTAGGCAAGCGTGCACCATCGTTGACCACTTAAATAGTTAGATAATGGTCAAACACGAGCCTATTGAATATAATAACAGAATTGACCACTATTTAGACATTTGGGAGTTCAAGATTCGAGTCTTTTTTTGTACTATGATTCCAATGCATACCTACAATATGTACCCAATGAGTGCTTGCTAAATTAGTTTTGCTCTCAAATATTGTTTCGTGCTTCTAAAAAACCCATACGCCACTATGCATCAATAATGAACGCCTAATTTAACAACACCAAATTCGCAAAAACTACCACACGTACTTACTACAATCATTTTTTTCGATAATAACTTTCATCCCATCACAAGCCTAAACAGTTACGCAATCATTTCAAAACTAAATCAGTCAAAACTGTCGTTCCGCGCCAGTCCACAATCCAATATCGTATTCCAATACATTTTTTCAAGCCGAAACAATTCCGTTATGTAGAGAATGTTATAAAACTTTCTGTACAAATAGCTACATAGAAGGCTGGCTACAAAAGGGCCGGTTGTACTGACGTTATCAGGCTATTCATTCGATGTCATCGAATCCGCTAGTCGAATTGGGATTACACAATTGCTGTGCTTCGTTTTGACGCACTGGACGAGATAGTGGGTTGACTCTTTTTGTTGGGAATAAAGAATGGTTAATGCAAGAAGAAATTACTGAGTAATACATGAGGTTAGTATTAATAATAACCGGTTGGAATTAATAATAGCCGCAATATTCGGTCAATTTAAATAATATTGGAAAAAATACTCACTTTTACCGGTTATTATTAATAATTTCTTAACGTGTTTGATAAAAATAATAAAATATCCTAGTTTGTATGATGATTTTAGCACTCGCCGGCCAGTGCCGCGGCACTGCTCGCTTCGCTCGTTTGGTTTGTGCGTTGTGTGGTCACTGTTCTAACCTTGTGCGTTGTGTGGTCACTGTTCTAACCTTGTGCGTTGTGTGGTCACTGTTCTAACCTTGTGCGTTGTGTGGTCACTGTACTAACCTTGTGCGTTGTGTGGTCACTGTTCTAACCTAACCTAAGTGTTTTTTAGCAACTATCGGTTTTCTATATCTTTTTCTTTACGGATGGCTTCGCCCCCGTATCGATGGATGTTTGTTACTCTTTCATACAAAAACTGCTGAACGGATTTTGATAAAACTGTAGGTACAGTAATATAGCTTAAATACAGAATAACACAGAGGCTACCTTTTATTCCGAAAAACGTGGGCAAAGCTGTGGGCAGAAGCTAGTTCAAAATGATTTTCATTTAAACACTAACCGTAACATCAATAAATTGTTTTCTTACAAATTTAATTAGTATTCAAATTAAATTTAAAAAATTAGATACCTACTGTGAACTCGATAAAAAAAACAAACACATCCATCAACTCGTGCTACTATCGTCCAGTAGCAACAAATTACTATCAACTGGCGCTAGTGACGACTACACTAAACGCAGCAAGCAGGTCAGTCGCCTACCCAACAAAAAACTACGCCTACAGTCACGATCATATCTCGTGACTCCTAAAATAAAACGAACAGACGTAACATTTTTACACGTGTACTATATAAAACCTTTTTATATCAAAACTATATATTTGTTACGCTATTTACTGAAATAATGTCGATACTAAGGGTGCCTTTCCACCAGAGATGTGCTATGCTACGTTGCTATGGATGCGTTTGTTATCCACCAATCATATTCATTGGTCCACATAGCACAGCACTGGTGGAAACAGATTCAACTAAGCTACGTTTTTTTATGGAAGGATGCGTGCTATGTATGCATGCTATAGATGCGAGCTATGGACGCGTGCTATGGATGGTTGCGAGTGGTGTAGCTATGAGCATCTGTCGATACAGCACTGGTGGAAACAGATTCAACTAAGCTACGTTTTTTTTATGGAAGGATGCGTGCTATGTATGCATGCTATAGATGCGAGCTATGGACACGTGCTATGGATGGTTGCGAGTGGTGTAGCTATGAGCATCTGTCGATAAGTCGCATAGCTCGAGCTGCGCATCTTCCTCACACAGCTACATACTCAGATCATAGAAACAAGGGAGATGTGCCAAGGCGCTATCGAGCTTGATGCCTGATTTTGAGCAAATTGCTCATACTAAAAACGTACGCACTGGCGACGAACCGAACACGATCGATGGTATAAATACAGTGTTTTAGTTTAGAGCTAGTGTTGAGTAACGATTAACAGTGTTAGATTGAGGGTGTGCGGAATTTTTAATGCGTGGGAGATCTTTTTATTCACAAGGAGCGCTTAATTATGCGCGTAATTGTGTCGAAAAATGTACTAAAAGTGGCATCAGTTGTTGCCGTACTAATTTGCTATGATGGCATATCTCCTTGTTTCTATGATCTGAGGCTACATAGCATAGCATCAGCGAAAACGGTCACATAGTTTCGTAGCTTAGCTTTTACATTTTCGTAGCATAGCTGCATAGTACATCTTTGGTGGAAAGGCACCCTAACACATAAATATCGTTATTTATGAGGCATCGCAATAGTTTTTGATTCGACGTCATTTTAAAAGTTGTATCTTTTTATTGGAAAGTTTTATGAATGTCCTTTAAAAAGATGATTGACAAAAATGTTTATTTGTTGTCATCAAAACGTCTACATATCGAATCTATTTTATTGGCAGTGAGGTTCTTAGTGCCATCCATGTTCGACTTGGTTTCTTTGAAGTTGGCGGCCCTAGTATTTCTCATTAATATTTTTGTCTATGGAAGAGAAAGTGTAGTTCTTCTGTCCTAGAATAACTCTCGTCTTTTTGTTATATCATCATGCCTGCTATTCATTATTTTAACCGTTAACGCATCTAATCCATCTATGCCTACCAAAATTAAATCATTACACTTACAAGTAAAAGCAATAATAGAAAGACAATTTAAAAACACGCCACATTTAAATAAAGCTCTGTACACATAATCGAAAAAGCGCTTACATCGCCACATAAGAGCGCCCGCCGCGCGCTCAACAAAAGATTTCCAAATATGAAAAGCGAAAATGGAACGCATAGTTTAAACCGTCTTGGCTGCTTTTGACAGTTGACAGTTTTCACTGTCAATGTGAAAGTGACAATAGGGTTAGTTGGGGTGCGTCAAGCCGTCCGTTTGGGGTTACCCATTGACATGCGATTAAAATTATTGAAAGACTTCGCTTTTTAAACGATATGCTTGAGTTGTTATTGAATTTCAAAGGCTTGTTTGTGGCTTACTTTGAAGGGGTTTCTTTAATTTGAAATTAGAAGTGAAATTTCAAAAGTTTCAAAACTGTTGCAAAGTTTTTTCTTTTGTTTTGAAACAAAACAGCCTGAAATAAATATAATAGAACGAAAACAACAACATCCAGGGCAACACTCATTGATATTGTTACATTATTTTAAGCGCCTGTTAACCGAATTCAATTACAAAATGTTATATCATCAGAACCTATTGTTATAGAGTAGGTAGTATATCAATAAACCCTTAGCACAATAAATATTCTCTTCCTACTTTCTACTACAATGCGAAAGTTTGTGAGGATGTCATGTATGGATGTTTGTTACTCTTTCACGCAAAAAGTACTGAACGCATTTTGATGAAACTTTACAGGAATATAACTTATACATCAGAATAACACATAGGCTATCTTTTATCCCGAAAAAGGGGGGAAACCGCCGGCGGATGGTACTTCATATTATAACCTTGTTATCTACTATTATCAGGTCTTATTACCAGACCCACACTACCATCCCGAAAAAAATAAACACCAGTTTTTATACACCATTGGTAAATTACCCAATTCACACTATTTTTCACTTGCCGTCAACATTGCGGTCGCCGAACAAAACGTGGGCGGAGTCGGCACGTGTGTCGTGACCCTTATTTAAGGGTCGCGCCATACTTTGCACTAACATGGCTTTTAAGTTAATTGCAGCAGTGAATTTATGTTCTGAAATAAAACTGGGGGTGAATAATTACTTCGCGAGTTCGAAATCATTTTTAATATGGCCGCGAATGTTTTAATTAGTAATATTTTTTGTTTTGTGCTAGTACTTGGCTGGTTTTTTTAACTAATTAAATTGACAAATATGAGCATGTGGGGTAGTGATTAGTTAGAAAAAAACTGTTTAAATAAATATAAATTAGTAATAATCAAATTAAGCAAACAAGTTAGCAGTCAGCACGATAATATGACAGTTATAAATCTACACACTTTTTTATCCAAATTACAACTACAAGGATATTAATAAAAAGAGTGTAGTATTTGAGTGTATTATAATTACTGAGTCGGAAACCTATGTACAATGTTATTTTCTTCATACAAACTGCGTACCACCCTTTTTTACCCCTTTAGGGATGGAATTTTAAAAATTCCTTCCTTAGCCCACCTCTAGACTCAATGTTTCTAGTGTTACATACCCTTTTCGAAGAACCAGTACCAAGGTTGATACGATTAAGTTTATTCTCTTAAATCTAAATGTGCCTACTAACTACATAACTAAAACAAAATACAATATCAACAGACATTCCCAAAAAACCTCACAAAAATATATTTATCAACTAAAAGCCCTTTAACTCTTACGCCACGTGGCCAGCACGTGACGTCACTAACATTAGGGCTCCACACTTCGACCTAAGAGCTTGCGCACGCGCCGGGCCCGCCCATTACGGGTAATTTGACCAAAACTTGATAAGTCTAATGTTGGTGATTTGGTCACAAATTGTGCCGATTGGTCTGATACAATTAGATTTGTTTGACTTGTCAAAGGTTACGATTACACGTGTTGGGCTCAAACATTGGTTAGTATCAATGGAGCCGATGTTGGAAGTGTGTTTTGGATGTCAATTTGACCAACATCGGTGATTTGGGATGTACCTACTTAAACAATCGGGTTCGATGGAAATACTAAGCTTGCTACATCTAAAGATAGATATGTAGTTAATAAATTATTTTTCAGCAACAAAAGGCATTATCAATAGTCAATTAGACAATGACCAATAAAACTAACAATATGGAGGAGATTATAACAAGAAAAATCAATATCCTAAGTACGAATAAAAATTCAATGCATGACAACCAATGAGTAGCTTTTATTAGTAAAGATAATATTATTACAAAGACAAATAATGGTGACGAAGATCTATGCGACAAGTTCGTCTATTCTAAATGAATATACACACCTACTAGTACTGCGATGTCTAGACATTGTGAAAGATTTTTCGCATTCAGGAATAGCATCCGAACTAAAATTCCAGCGGTGATTTTTATAATCATAGAATATACGATCAAATAGTAGTGTTGCCCAAATGCATGACCAAGAGGAGACTAACCCAGTCTTTGATCTTGATCTTGTGTCAGTACACCTAGTTGTGATCTTGGTCTTGGTATTGCACACTCAATCTTGGTCATAATCTCGGTTTTGCTGCAATTAGGTGATCTTGGTCTTGTGAAAATGATAGATGCAAGACCGGTTTTGGGCAACACTATCAAATAGGTATAAAATATTGTCTATCTTCAAGTTTTTATCCTAATAACATCTAAAAATATTATTCCACACATAATCAGACATTGGGTACAAGTAGCGGAGCAGAGGGATTCATTCCATCGGTTATTGTTGCGGCGACAATACAGACAAACCTCCGCACGAATTATTTTGAACAAACGGCGGAATCTCTTGAACAAATAGTGTGGGGACATGGTCGGTGTGCGAGCGGTTAGCGGAATTAGGTCGTATTTCAGAAAACTTAATCAAGATGGCCGAATTTGCGAGCCTATCGTTAGATGTCAGGTGTTTAAGTCAATTGTGAAACATGAGTCTTATAATAGGCTGATAAAGTGTCGTTTTTGGCTGCCACGTGTGAAGAAAAGTGCTCGGAAATTAGAATAGACGTGTGTGAACTTGGCCCTTAGTATCACCAAATCGTGTATTATCTACTTAGCAATTAGCTTTCCGCTGTCAGTGAAACCTGACCCTTACATGAAGCCCATTATCCTATGGGTTTCGATTTATTTATGGTGAACTTGGCCCTTAGTATCACCAAATCGTGTATTATCTACTTAGCAATGAGTTTTCCACTGTCAGTGAAACCTGACCCTTACATGAAGCCCATATAAATACAAGGACATTTATACACGTGTTCCAGATTATGTAAGGAATTGTTTTATTAACTAACTGAAATTGTTTTGAATTGTTTTGTGAAAACTGAAAGTTTTGCGACTTTTTTGTGACCATGCTGTTGAATTAGACTGTATAACATCGCTATTAGTAACATTTTTCTCTCATTTGATCAATCAATTCAGCCTATATTATATCCGCAACTATACTTGCATCCATTTTCGTCGCTAGCAGTTTACGATAGTGGCTAAATAGCCAACGTACGCGATTAAACTAAGGAAAATTCAACAATATCAAAGCTTGTAGCGCTGTACAAGGATTAGAAAATGAACCAATCATGAGTGTGGATATTTCCTAGCTTCTTAGGACAGTACTGAAATATTGGTCCTTCGATCCGGATCAGAGGACCAACTTTTTTTTGAGCTCAGTTAAAACTCGCTGATGCCACGCCAAGCAATTCTAAGGCAAACAAGAAACATTACAACTTCGTACATACATTAAAATCAGTATTGGCTACCTTAAAATCTATAAAACTTACACGTTCTTCAAGCAAACGTCTCGAATTGACTCAGGTGTATTTAATTACACAGTTAATGGTGCTATTATATTGTATGCTTGTTTCTCATCGCTAGTATAAAGATCTATAGAAGTATTCTCACTGTTACAATAGGTACCTATTTTATTTTGATTACATTATTTTGAGTGATGTTGCAGGCTTCAAGTGCAAAACTGACATGAAGACCCGGCTTTCTAAATTAGAACAGTTTTATTCTTTGGACCGTCCTTTGATGATCATGGGTTCCTATACTTCCTATTCAAATTTCACCGGGAACTGTGCACTTTCTTCTATCGTTATACCATTTCAAAATAAATAGAATGTGTGGATTGCATCATAGTGAATAGGTACCTATCATTCATCATTGCTATTAAACAACTACTTAATACGATGCATAGTTAATACCTTTGCAAGCTAAACAATTGAATCGTGAATTCATGACAGAACAATTTGACAATCGCGTAGCTTGAAATTTGGTTCGTTTATTATCGCATCGAACGAAACAGTAGCATCACTAACGCTGATTCTAGCATTAATTTTGTTTGTTGAATTGTGCCACAAATTACTTATTTTTGTTTTTTATTATTTTACTAGCTTCCGCCCGCGGCTTGGCCTCGTTTTCTGGGACAAAAGGTAGCCTATGTGTGATTCCAGACTATAATCTATCTGTGTGCCAAATTTCATCCAAATCCGTCCAGCCGTTTCACCGTGAAGAAGTAACAAACATACACACAAACACACACACCCACACACGCACAAACTTTCGCATTTATCATATTAGTAAGAAGTAGGATTACCACGTTTTTATTAACTCGCTTTCTTATCTGTCTGTCGGTTTGTCTGTTCGGTACCTACAAATTGTGCGATTCATTTTTTAAGCACTTGCTTGCATCGGACGAAGCTGTTATTTGGTATACCTATGTAATTTGGATGACAATACAATAATATTGGACTAAAAAGTAAAAAAATAATTAAGGACGCGTTTACAAATCTGACAAAAATAGGATGTTTTTCGGTAGATTTTGGAACCAAATGAAACTAAATCAAACGTAACTAACTATTGCCACGGATAGATTACTCCTTTACCTACTTATTTCCAATTCATACAAAAAAATAAATAAAAAAAATTGGTTTTTGGTATTGTAAAAACGATTTCCCATTGCCTCTTCACACAAAATTGACGATATGAGCTTGAGTTTAGGATCGTTTTTCTTGATTTATTGACATAATCTTGTTTCTTTAAAAATTCCCTAGGTAAGCAGATATAATCATCTCAAAACGATATAGAAAATAAATACGAAAATGTTACAACTAATCTCAGAAAAAAAAATAAAAAGTCACGTCAATTTTTTCACGTATTTTGCTAATACGCATGAATTACTAGTCTTGATTTATTGTACTAAAAATTCTAATGAAATGTCAGTCCACATTGTGAGTGTTGTGAGTGCACCCTGTGTCGCTTGTAAGCAGCAGCTTGCAAATTAGTTTACTTGCTCATTATTCCCGCAACTACAATTGCGTATTTGCCCGTTTGAGCCGTGTCAATATAGTGGTGCGATCTATTTTGTAAACCCACCCTTAAGTATAAAAAAAACCTTTTTATTTAAACCACCTTTTTAAAACAGACTAACGCTGAGTTGCAGAAAAGGTCATTAAGTTTTAAAGGAGACTTTTACGATAGAAATTGTATGTTAATGCCTCCATTAAAATCCTACTAATATTACAAATGTGAAAGTTTGTGAGGATGGATGTATGTGGATGTATGGATGTTTGTTACTCTTTCACGCAAAAACTACTGAACAGATTTTGATGAAACTTTACAGTAATATAGCTTATACAACAAAAATAACACATAGGCTACTTTTTATCCCAAAAACGCGGGCGAAGCCGCGGGCGGAAGCTAGTTTAATTATATTTCTGCAATCGTTTCTCTTAAATGAGAAGAAAAGAAAGAAAGAAAAAAAGTTTATTTAGAGCATTTTGAGACATGTATGGAAATTATTTCCTTTACAAAATATGCTAACAAAATAATGCTAACCTCAGCGGATTTCAAACAATTAATAAAATTAAAAAAAGAACCAATAGTATGATGATAAATCGTTTCTCTCAATTCTGTAAATTTTGTGCTATAGGTACAAACAATTGAATGACGAAATAGAATGGTAACTAATTCCTGACAAGCATTACTTGTATTTTAACAACTGCGTCAAACAGGCATATTGTTATATACAGCGTGCTTCATAAAATTAGTGTATTATGTCGCAACGCCCATACATAAATGTTTCATTATATCTACAAGCTAAACTATATTAATTGTTATGCTAATTTCAATATTACAATGCCATCTTTTCATACAATTTACTTGTACGTAGGTACATATTGGTTATACATGTTTTTCGTTTTATTGTTTCGTCGAGTTATTAATAATGCTAATAATAATTACGCAGATATTGAATTGTTATCTTGTTTGTATTGGACAGGTATGTTTTCTTGGTGGTAAATAGTTTTGTCTATATTGTTGCGTCGCTGATTTAACATTGAAAGAAATATCATTTTATTTATTGCTGTTTCAATTAATCAAAAGGAGTTTTTTTTTTAATTTATGCCTTTTTTAATTTTTTTATTCGTCTTTCTATAAAATTATACCGTAAACGTACCAAATACAAGAAAATGGCCTTTTTAACCTATTTACTTCAAAAAAAGAGGAGGTTCTTTATTAATCTTTTTTTTTCCATGCAGTTGAACTGCTTATTCCATGCAAATTCTTCAATAATGGATTGTATTGTATTCCATTAAGGTTAAAACTTCCTGTAACTGAATCGGTAGAAAAATACTAGTACCTACTAATGATAAAGAAGAATCGATTCTGTTTATCCTCCTGTAGATTACAATGTCAGGCAAAAAAATTCGCGAACCTTACTGATTTTCCCTTTGTTCTTTAACCGACTTCTCTATAAAGCATTCGTAATTTAAAACCATGAAGAGTTTTTGTAACAAATGACAACCATTTTTTGCTCGCCAGTTTATTTTTAGGAAAACTCGACTAGTTTATTTGTCAATTTTTATTAAGTTGCATTTTCCTTAACTTTGAGTGTAGCAAATAGTATAAAGCGATTTGTAGCAAAAACATTTGTCCACGAGGTTTCTTCGGTAAAAAGTCAAAAAAAGAGAACTAGTGCCGTATCATAATAATTATGTTATTTTTGTATGGCTATCAGAATTTATAATAAGTTACTAGATAATGTAAAAACCCTTAATTTAAATTTATTTAAAAGAAAATTATTTGATTTCCTAATTAATAAGTGTTACTATTCTACTAATGACTTTCTCGAGGATAAAAACGTTGTTATAGCATAATAGACAATAAGATATTATGATAATAAGTTAACCACAAAAATATTTGTACACCGATTCGGTAGAATATATGATACTATATAATAATACTGTTAATACCTGTTATACTATATTCTAACAAATAATTTTTTTCTTTCTTTCTTTCTTTCTCCCGTCATGGTTCTGTTCCGGCACAAAGTAAATCTATCCTAATATAGGGTCCTACCCTTCATACTCGAAATATTTTAAGAGACACATCTATAATAGGTGGTAAAGATGTCACACAAACGAAAAAATTTGGTCTGAGTATTTTTAGGGTTCCGTACCTCAAAAGGAAAAACGGAAGCCTTATAGGATCACTTTGTTGTCCGCCATCAGTCACCGGACCATAAGTAGAGCCATCTGCTCATAGATGGCGCCAATTGGAAGTATGCAGTAGCGCCATCTATGATCATTTGTCGGAACCCTCAGGGCGCGAGGCATACTCGCACTTGTCCGCTTTTTTTTTTAATAAATTAATTTGACACAAAAAATACAGGCTCCTTATTATTTTCAACATTCATTACGCTAGTTTAATATTAACAGTAAGTTACGTAAAAACTTGCGTAGGTAATGGATATTAAAAATAATAAGGAGCCAGTATTTTTTTTTATGTGTGGGACATCCTTATTTTCATAAGGAGCGCTTGTAATTGTGTCGAAAATGTTCTAAAAGTGGCAACAGTTGCTCCCGTACTAATTTGCTATGATGGCATATCTCCTTGTTGCTATGATCTCGGTAGGACCCTATATGTATAATAAAGTATCTCTTTTTCACAATAAAACAGTAATGATTTCAAAACTTCTCGGCTGCTGTTTTCCTCTGATTTATTTGAGGTGTTACCGTGGTACTGTAATTGTCATGATAATACAAAAAAATCCTACTCGTGTTACGGTAAATTAATCTCATGACGATTGTAGTTCTCGGTATTGCTGACAAAAACTGGGACCAATGTTTTTCTAGCAACATTTTCTCAAAGTACCTAAGGCAATCATTTTACGAAACATCCGTCTGTTAATTGGGTGTATTAGAAGCAAAAGAACATGTTTACTGTTAAGAAATGTTGAAAAAACTGTTTATAAAATGCAATTAATAGTAAAAGTTTAATTGGTCATTACAGAGAAAGTAATAGAAGATAAATTTAAACGAACCACAAAGCGTGCGAAACATAGAGAAAAAACCTATTCAAATGGTAAAAAAATATATAAGTACTAAAACAAGTTTAAACGGATTAAATCGCGTATATCGCAGCGTTCGTGGTCGTCCTGCGACCACGAACGCTGCAAAGTGTTCGAAACGTCAGGAAAACTCTGTAAAAATCTGTAATATATGCGATTTAATCCGTTTAAACTTGTTATTTTATTATAATGTGTAATAATCGCGAAAACTTAAGACATTATTATATAAGTACCTACTGTGAACTTTGGACATTTTATTTTTGTATATTGTACAAAATAGTTCTCTTTATCGCCATAAAAATCCAACATACTAATCCCCACTTACAGCAAAACAGGCAACACTAATCCATACAATAATCCAATAAATTGCTTATTCATGATTAGCATATTATATACCAGCAGTTTGTTACCGAACGGAAGTGTCCAATCGCGTGCGTCGCCGGAAGACCCTCCCCCCGCCAAACTGCTTCCGGTCACGTGACGTCATTTACATGACAGTTGAGCGCGGGACGCTAGGGAGAACGGACGTGTGGAGCGAGAAATTTTTGTTTATGGCTCTAGGAAATGACTTGCCGTTTTGTTTATATTTTTGTTCTGATTTTTTTGGGGTTTACGACACATTGATAGCATATACGTGAGAACATTGTTTTGTATTCTTTTATTATACAGGCATAACAATAGTCTAATTAAATGTATTTACCGTAACGCCTATTAAATTTTTTTTTTATCAGTTTTATCTTTATTACTTAGTACAATTCCAAGAACATTCCAATAATTCACATACAACATAATTACTTACTGCAATATGAATCTGTTCACATGATTAACATAATCTCAACGAGATTATTCTATTACTCAACTGAAATCCATATCACCTAATATCCATAACTACAAACAAGCAAAAACGATGATTTGCACAAATTGTAGCTAATCTATCAATTTAACCACGGTTTGTTAAGTACGTCTGCGGACAACCCTCCCCTTGCTATGAAACGGCGAAAATATACCCCTTGTCATTTGTTCCGATCGTTTTTGAAGGATAAATGGAACTGCTGAAGGTTGTTTTAGGGTTACACGGGATTATGTTGTGATCTGATTTTATCGTTCATTTGATATGTTTTGACATTAAGAAAAATATTTCAATACTGGAGAAAAAAAAAGTGTTGGGATCAAAATTAATTTACTTTAAAGAAAATCATACTACGAAATAAAGCTTCCAAACTTCTAAAGGTTCGATAATTCCAATTTGGCTGTAGTTTTTACTGATAACGGTAAATTTTTTCAAATCAGTATTATTTCAGTAGGTACCTCTGCAAGGCAAATGAACCCAAAAGTGAGTACGAACAATTCGGCAACCCAAAAACTCATTTCAACCGAAACTCCTGAAATAAGCCACACATTCAGCCATTGATACCATCTAAGGTCACTCTATAAATCACCTTACCCACCTGACGGGACAGAAAATAAGCATTTTTCCGAGAAATTTAACACATTCAAATATAAAGAGTGGAAAGAAAAAACGGGGGCATTGAAAAGGAAACCCGTACGAAAATCCCATTTGGCCCGATGTCCGACCTTTCTGTCGATCTTCACAATGGTGGGGCTATATTTACATATTCAGGGGCCGGTCGGAAGATGGTCATTATGAATGATATGGATTGTGACGTAGGTGAATCGTGTTTGAAATTACATCCATTGTTGGCTAGCTTTTAATTTTTGTGGAGGATGAACTCCGATTGGTGTGAAAGAATCGTTGAGAAAACTTGTTTTCTGTATATTTTGAACATCTCAGTTAAACTTGAGACCCCCCGTGAGATTTGCGAGTTCTAAGCCGATTGATGCATTCCTATGTTTTCCACGTGGAAGTTTTTCTTGGAATTCCCCGAAAATTGTACAAAATATATTTTTTATCTAACAAAATTCGCAAACATTTATCACCAAGGCAGGTTGCTTTTCTTTTACTTTCCAAACTTTCACAAAGTAACAAAAATCGCCTATTTTAATAACCCTTTTGAACCCTTTCAAGGACTTTCTCAACTTCCGAAGCAAGTTTGGAGTCGAAAAAGTCCCACGTAAGGACTCTTAAGGGAATTTTGATTTGTTTTATTAATTAAAATTAGTCATTTTCATGTTGCATTTAAGCGGTTTCGGTTTATACCGCTGGTAGAAATTAATTGGGTTTTTGTTGTCGGTCTGTTCGACCAACAGTGAGTTAATTTAGGGTTATGTGTGCAGCCTTTGATGAAATTGTAAGGGTTCGTTTCGAGAAAATCTGATGGAGTTACACGTGAGCTAAGAGATTAATTATAAGCCTTGTAGTTTTTCTTTTTGGAAATTACGAGGAAACATTCAATCTAACTGAAAGTTGTTACCTTACCCATAAATACTGAAAGCCAAATAATTTAGTCTTTTCTCAAATCTCGTGTGTATTTATCACAATAAACAACGTGATGATAGCTAGTTTATGGATCAGATACTTACTTTTTATAGAAAATTAGTAGTTTCACTAAGATAGAATAGGTACCCTAACCGTGGAAAATACATAGCATCTAAATAATAATTAAATTCCTTTAATTTACAAATAAAAAGCAGGTATTTTCTGAATATATTTACTATTATTTATATACTGGCGGTATCCATGGCTACATCAGAATATTGTTATTTACCTGCTACATCTCGTCCCAAATACAGTAAAGTCGTCAACATACACCACAATGATCCATTTTCATCTGTTAACACGTGCGGCATAATAAGTACTGTATGTTTCTTTCATACTCGGTTAAGCGTGTAAACCAGTCGTTAACCTATAATTTATAGGCACGTGGAATGTCGGCAATCACCACATAAGCACCTTGTAAGCCAGTTAGACGTAACTGATAATATCCTTTGGACGAAGCAGCATTTTCTAATGAATAAATCTGCCATTTACTGAGGAATAATTATTAGTGATGGCCGTGCCGTCAATCAGCGTTATTACAAGCAGTCTGAATTAATTCACATTTTGTGCGAATTAGATGAAAACTTGGAAAATCTGAAAATAAAAATCCATCGGGCGAACGCCAATACCAGGAGGCCAGATACCCAAAAGAGATGACAGGGAATTTAATTATAAATATAATAAAAAAATCTCGATCGTCCCTTTCTAAAAACCTTGACGTCTACCTATTTTGCGTTCATGAAAATAAATTCCCAAGCGATATCGTACCTTACCGCTTTGACGGAGGACTCATTGTCCTTTTAATAAACTGCTTTATAATTTTGCCGCGGTTTATAATATATTGTAGATTCGACTGACGTCACCACAATAGGGGTGTCTCATATATTTTTTATTTAAATTCTATATTCGAATATTTTACGCGGGACATGAAGTGTATTTCGATTTTCACGTAATAGCATTACGAGTGGTTAGATTGTCGTGACATCCTAATTTGGTTGTATAATAAATATTTTTCGCCGTGAAATTTGACAGTTCCATTTTACTGCTCTGACGTGGATTGCTGACGTAATTTATAGGTTTTAATTTAATCAAATATTATTTATGTTGATCCCTCTTACAATATTAAAAATGGTGAAATCAATATTCAAACAGAATTGAATTTTATTGTACATTGCAACAATATGTTTTATTTTATGATCTACATAATTTATGTCCATATATAGATCAAGTAGGAAAAATCACATTAAAATCTTAATAAAACCAGATTTACAACGAATAAATCAGTCGCTCTAAATTAAATTCCTAATCCGAATTCATTAGTTATCAATAAGCAAGTAAACTACCCGTTGAGGCGTATTTAATAAACACGTCTAAGGAACTGACCGTTAGTTAATAGCACTCGAGGGCGGGATTATTCGTGGCACAATGAAATAATTAATTGGTGCTCGAATCAGAGTTCCCGGAGCGCCATTATGAATGTGCGTCGGTCTATAGAGTACTGTCCATTACGGCGGCCACTTGCGGACTGGCGTGAATTAGACATTCCGTTCTAGCGTCTATGAATGTTTTGAATTTTGAACTGTTGTTGAATTTGTTTTGAATATGGACTTGGTTGTGATTGGTTGTCTCATTTTGTTTTTAATTTTTGACAGACTTATGTTTTTAATGACGTCATTACAATAATGTTTGTTCTCCCACAGGTATGGCCGGCGGTGGTATGGGTCAAGCGATGGGTGGGTACTACGGTGCGGCGTATGGGCCACTAGGAGCCAGCATGGCGGCGGCTGCGGCTGCGGCAGCCCAGCAGAATGCTATCAATGCTGCTTTAACGCCTAATCCACAGGTAAGATCCACATAACTAACTCATCATCTATGTCCACTCCTGGACAGAATTTGTTGAAAAAGAGTAACCATGGAGTTTCTTGTCCGTTCTTCTCCATAGGAATCTACGTTTTGGAACGGGCAACTAGCTTCAACTAACGGACAAACTGACATCTATTTCTTGACAATTCAAAAGTGCCTGTAAATGGTCCAATAGAAATAATAATGACTTTGACTTTGACATCTCCTCAACAACGACTAGTATTATATTGCTTATTGCCACTAAATATTTGCAATCCTATCCAGACTAGCATTATTGTATTGCAACAAAGAGGAAATGTGCGTTACTGAATTATTCTGTAGTTTTAAAGACGCTAACCTAGTAGTAGTAGTAGTAAGTAGTAGAATGTCACTAAAAGCAGAAGAAGACTTTTGAAAGAAAGAATGAGAACCCCTGCATCATTATAGAGATTGTCGAATTGCCCAGTGTCTAACTAAAGCCGAAACAAAAGTCATTTACATAAGACTAACACAAAAGGTAGTATCGGCAATACGAATAAGACTACAATAATTGTCTATGGTGATGGTGTTGAAAGCCATTCACAGAAAGAAAGCAATGTATTGCCTTTTTGTGTCCCACGTTTAACCGAGTTCAATGGACCTATCTGTCGATATATTTTATGTAACAAACTCTGACAAAAAACAATCGTAGCGCCGATGATTGCCGAAAATTACCGAAAAATAGGCGCTAATTATACTATCAGCCAATTAGCGCGAAGGCATGAAATCTTTAACGTTTTGCTTGAAGCTATTAGCACCGTGAAATGGGAACATCTTAAGGGAGATATTTCTAAAAAAAGCACAAAAATATGCTGACACATCGTAATTATGAACCGTGTTAGGTAATCATTTTATCTAATTTTAGAAGAAAAAAATTGCTATTAGATAAGTAGAACAAAAAATTTTGTACTTAATGATCGTATAATATGCATGGGATTGATAAACCATATGTTATGGAGAAATTGATGGTTTTATGAAGGATGGGAAATTGAATTTGTTAGCCGGGTGTATTTTTAACACGTACCTAATCATCAATTTGGGGTCTAATTTTAACGCCGTGTTAGTACCCGGTTAGATAATCATCAGTTTTGACTAGTTAACACATTTTTTTTGCAATGATAGGTACTAAAAGTTTTTATTACTTACCTTAATTTCATTGTTTTTAATAAAACTTTAAATCTAGATTTTTATTAACAGTTTAACGTTATTGTCCACGCTATTGTTTGGTAAAATAAAATGAAATTATATTATCTTATTCTGTAAATATCTATTTTTAAAGTAACACTTTTACACGCCAATTTTTTTAAGAACTAGATGAGGTCAGTGTTTACACCTTTGAGAAGAAAGACCGAAACAAACTCAAAGGTCAAAGTCTCTTTTGAAGTCCAGACAATCCAAAATTAAACTATATCGGGCAAGTTAGTCTGAAATGGCCTTTTGAGGAAAGAGCCATAGATTCAAGCGGACCTGTACCTGAGTGTGAGTACCTACTCAATGACTCGAAAAGTCGTAAGTGGATCTCATTAGTTAGTGTTTAGTGCGAGCAGAAAATATACGACTAATCGTTCAACCGTAGGTATGTTATTATGCGGGTCATTAAAATGTTCCTTGGGCACAAAAGAATAGATGAATAATTAAGAAAATCTTGATATCGTACAAAATAACACAAAAATCACGATAACATTACAAATTCATTAAAACATAACCATTAATAATGTTTCATAACAAGTACAAAGATTAATATCGCACAATTGAATCGGATTCCTCCCGTCACACCGTAACGTGCCCCTGCGCGTAGCTGCGTGTAGTCGCGAAATAATAATGGTCGAGGGGCGTTTGTGATTATGATGTTCCTATAAATGTAGATTTGTGGTGTAAATGTGTAAAGCCTGCAATACATGTTGGCCGAGCTTAGACCAACGCGAGCCTAGACAAATTGACACAAGGCGAGCGCTACTGTCTAGACGTTTGGCAAGTTTGACGTCAACCGCAGGACAAACATGTGAACACTATTGTCCGAGCGCGCGCGAGCACCTTTGATTTGTGCAGAAAAACCACACCGCTCCGAAGTGAGGCAAGTGATAGCGAGCGACTGCCAATTATGGCAAGCTACGTCAAATGAGGTCTATACACGTTGGCGTTTGTCTATACTCAACCAATTAAGCAAGTGACACCGAGCGATAGCAAGACAAGGCAAATATACCGTCTACATGTTGGTATTGGCCTTCACTCGACAACGCTTGGCCAACATGTATTGCAGGCATAACAGATTGAATAATTATGATTACTTGCAGTAACATCAGGACAACTTTGTTGTATGACTATTTGTATCCAGTTCTCCCAACTTTTTTTCATCTCAAAGATAACTCTTCTTAAATCACCCATCTAAACTAATATTAAAATATACTGCTGAAGAGTTGGTTGATGTTTGAACGCACTAATCTCTGGAACTACCAGTCGGATTTGAAAAAATCTTTTTGTATATGATAGCCATATTATTAAAGAATAGTAGGTGTTTAGTAGGCTATTTAAAATCACGCTACAATGACAATTATGAGCCGAGCAGCAGGGGTGAAAACGTGGTGAACAGCTAGTAATAATGTAAATAAAATGGTGTTAAAATCAACAAAATAAAAAATATATTAGGTCTTTACCTATGAAATTGCCGTTCTGCAGTATGGCCATTTCAAATCAAAATAATTTTTGTTTGGCTAAGAATTCCAATTTCAAATTAATTTTATTTTAAAAACATGTTTTTTTTTTTCCAAAAGTAGTCATTTGTTTATTGATTAGTGTTACATTTTCATCGCATTTCAATCTTTTTCGTCATCATGGATACGTTAAAAATTCGAGTAATTATGGAATACGAGTACCGTCGTAGCAGCAACGCGCCACAAGCGGCACGCAACATCAAGGACGTTTACGGAGCTAACACTACAAACCAACGCACCACCTGTTATTGGTTTGCTCGCTACCGTTCTGGAAATTTCGACCTGAAAAATGAACCTCGCGGTCGTCCGAACACTTTGGTTGACAATGACGAATTAAAGGTGATTGTGGAAGCTGATGATACACAATCTACGGCTGAATTAGCAGCAGCTTTCGACGTTAGCGTCAAAACAATATTGGTCCATTTGCGTCAAATTGGCAAGGTAAAAAAGCTTGATAAATGGGTGCCCCACGAACTCAATGATCGCCAGCGCGAAGTACGCGTCGAGACGTGCCTTGCACTGCTCAACAGACACACAAATGAAGGAATTTTGAACCGCATTGTTACCTGCGATGAGAAATGGATTCTGTTTGATAACCGCAAGCGCTCAGCAAGTTGGTTGGATCCTGGTTCAGCACCTAAACAATGCCCTAAACGAAAACTTACCCCTAGAAAAGTGATGGTCACTGTTTGGTGGTTTAGCGCCGGTGTGATTCATCACAGCTTCTTACCAAACGGGGTGAGCATTACTGCAGATGTGTACTGTGAAGAACTGAACACAATGATGAAGAAGCTGGCACATCTCCAACCAGCATTGGTCAATCGCTCGTCTCCACTGCTCCTGCACGACAACGCGCGACCTCATACTGCACAGCAGACGGTCTCCAAGTTGCAAGAACTGGGGTTGGAAGCTCTCCGTCATCCGCCCTACTCACCAGACCTTGCGCCTACAGACTACTAACTTTTTCCAGAATTTGGATAACTTCTTGGCGGGAAAAAAATTCAATACCCGAAAGGCAGTACAAAATCCCTTTGAAGAATTTGTTGCCTCCCGTCCAGCTGATTTCTTTAAGAAGGGCATCAATAAACTGCCACTGCGTTGGCAAAGATGCATTGATTGCATGGGTGATTACTTCGATTAATACAAATAGAAAATACATGAAAAAAAATCGTTTAAATTTTTTCATACAAAACGGCAATTTCATAGGTAAAGACCTATTATATATCTTACAAGCTACCTTCATTTTAGATTATCTACCCTGTCACCAAAATCGGTCATATCATTCAAGTCAAGTTTTCCCAAACCCTACACTGAATAAACATCAACATCTGACATAAGTCCAAATCTACTAACATTTTGCAAATAACGACAAACTGCCTACGCAAACATCTAACCCTTTTTCAATCACACGTCAAAAAAATAAAAGATTAAATCCAGAACGCCTACTTATTTAGCACATCTCATTGAATCTCACAATCTCTTCCCCCAATCTTCACCGGATAGTTGAAACTGAACACCCGTTCAACAATCCTCTCCCTAGAACAAATTCTGGCGAATTAACACAATACTTGACACGTAAGCACCCTACATTAGGATGGAGGCACATTATGGTAAATATGCGACCCTTTTTGGCCGAAAAATATTGAGTATCCATAAAAGAATGTTCCGAAAATTCTAAAATTTTGTTTACCTAAACTATTCCTACAGGAACTCATAAAAACTTAAGTTCCTTTGGTCAATTTCCTAGTTTTCTTTTGAAGAAATTGGCAGTAAACATGAATTAAAAACACACTAATCTAAACCACGTGGAATCATTTTGGTTTAATGCTATTTTTAACCGACTTCAAAAAAGGAGGTTCTGTATTCGTCCCGTATGTATGTATGTATGTATGTAAGTATGTATGTATGTGTTCACTAACGTAATCTACATACTTTCAGGAAGGTTTTAGTATATAATACATTATGTAATCATTCCTATGTACAAAGTTATATGCATAAATGTACACACTCCGTAGAAGATTTACTGTTGAACGAATTCGTGAAAGTAATCTAACACGGGATAAAGAACTAAAAAGGGAAAAATAAAAAACTTTTTAACAAAAAATAACCGACTTCAAAAATCCACTACAAAGAAAATAATAATTTTGGTTTCGGAAGTCGGTGGCAAAAAAAAGCAAACAAAAACCAAAGCCACCGACTTCCGAAACCAAAATTATTATTTTCTTTGTAGTGGATTTTTGAAGTCGGTTATTTTTTGTTAAAAAGTTTTTTATTATTAAATCTCCACTGAAATATGAGACAAATATGGAGATCTCTTTAAACATCTATTTGCAAGCGCTTAAATTATTTTCAGCTATTACAGTTATTGTCATATTATGTGCTGTAACTTTTTGTATTTTTAACCGACTTCAAAAAAGGAGGTTCTGCATTCGTCCCGTATGTATGTACCTATGTATGCATGTTTGTATGTGCGCGATTTTCTCAAAAACTACTGATTCGATTTGGATGGGGTTTTCACTAAAGTAATTTACATACTTTGAGGAAGGTTTTAGTATATAATACATTATGTAATCATTCCTATGTACAAAGTTATATGCATAAATGTACACACTCCGTAGAAGATTTACTGTTGAACGAATTCGTGAAAGTAATCTAACACGGGATAAAGAACTAAAAAGGGAAAAATAAAAAACTTTTTAACAAAAAATAACCGACTTCAAAAATCCACTACAAAGAAAATAATAATTTTGGTTTCGGAAGTCGGTGGCAAAAAAAAGCAAACAAAAACCAAAGCCACCGACTTCCGAAACCAAAATTATTATTTTCTTTGTAGTGGATTTTTGAAGTCGGTTATTTTTTGTTAAAAAGTTTTTTATTATTAAATCTCCACTGAAATATGAGACAAATATGGAGATCTCTTTAAACATCTATTTGCAAGCGCTTAAATTATTTTCAGCTATTACAGTTATTGTCATATTATGTGCTGTAACTTTTTGTATTTTTAACCGACTTCAAAAAAGGAGGTTCTGCATTCGTCCCGTATGTATGTACCTATGTATGCATGTTTGTATGTGCGCGATTTTCTCAAAAACTACTGATTCGATTTGGATGGGGTTTTCACTAAAGTAATTTACATACTTTGAGGAAGGTTTTAGTATATAATACATTAGGTAATCATTCCTATGTACAAAGTTATATGCATAAATGTACACACTACGTAGAAGATTTACTGTTGAACGAAGTCGTCAAAGTAATCTAACGCGAGATAAAGAACTAAAAAGGGACAAATAAAAACTTTTTAGCAAAAAATAACCGACTTCAAAAATCCACTACAAAGAAAATAATAATTTTGGTTTAGGAAGTCGGTGGCAAAAAAAACAAACAAAAACCAAAGACACCGACTTGCGAAACCAAAATTATTATTTTCTTTGTAGTGGATTTTTGAAGTCGGTTATTTTTTGCAAAAACAGTTTTTTTGTAGTAATTATTGTTAATTAACAGAAAAAGTAAAGTTTTGAAATTCAGGAGTAGCTAACTGAAAACTGAAATAGTGCAATCCCAGTAAACAAATGACGGCAAATAAATCATCGCCAAAATTCTCAATCTTCGGCATAATATGACAACACCCTTAACACTCGCCCCTGGGACTCTGCCCTCCGATTTAAAAACCTTCTTCCCTCCTCTATTTGACGTTTAATCTTGTGAAAGTGACGTCTATGTCGGAGGCGGGAGGGTCGTTGTTTCAGCTTTACTGCATTATATATCGGGGATTATAAAATTATTTATTTGTAATACGTGATAGAATTAAAGGTTGTGGGGAAAATAATGTGGGAGGTGTGATTGTTTTATGGCCGTTCCCAATAACCGATCTTTCCCCTACTAGAGATCGAATTTTGACATCCTAACTAATATTATAATGTATACGAAAATAAGTTTGTTTGTTACCTTTTCAAGCCTAAACCACTGAACCAAGCATCATGAAATTTTGCATATACGCAGTCAGGGGTACAAAAAGGACACAAGGTACCTTTCATCCACAAAAAAGTACTGTTCCCGAAGGAAAAAACAGTAAGTTTCAACGGTCGCAATTGCTTTAGGACCTTAGAGATGGCGCTACGTCACTATGTCACTTGGATGAAGTCGCGGACAATGTGCTAGTAAGTTATATATCAAAAATCTACCTCTAGTATGGTAAAGAACCGATAGATCGGTTATTGGGAACGGCCATCAATTGAACCGTCGAATAAAAATTGCACTATATTTTGTACTTGATTCAGTGCTGGCCCAGTGATAGCCTAGTGGTTCAACCATGTGCCTCCCACGGCGAATGGTTCAAGTTCGATCCCGAGGCACGCACCGCTGACTTTTCGGAGTCATGTGCGTATTAGAAATTAATTATCACTTGCTCTAACAGTGAAGGAAAACATCGTGAGGAAACCGGCATGTCCTAGAACCAAAAATTCGAAGACATGTGACGTCCACCAACCCGCACTGGGCCCACGTGGTGGACTGCGGCCCACTCCCTGTCACAGAGGAGGCCTGTGTCCCAGCAGTGGGAACATTATATTCCGATTATGCTATGCTTATGCCAGTGGTAGTAGCCCCGACGTAGTAGTGTAACAAGTAGTGGGTTTGAACTCCGTCCGTCTCTCTTTGTGCAATTTGTTTCGCCCCCATTACTCGAAAACGGTGAAGGAAACCATAATATTATTACAAGCTTTTATTTAACTTGCTCTGTTAGTGGGAGGCAAAATCTTGCCCCCAACCGATTAAGCTAAAATTTTAAACACATATGTAAACTCGGTGACAATGCAATATTAAGCTACCATGGAGGTCTTATGATGAGGCCGAGAGGTGGCCATGGGTACTCTTCAACTTCTCCACATAACCTAATTTTATTTGGGCTCGTTGGATTTGTCTTGACAAGTATTGTAAACCTAGATGATGACCAGAATCTCATGATGGAGCTGGGAAGTGGTAATTACAAAAGCTCGCTTTGAAAAATGTTTTTCAACATAAAACTTATTTTCTTTAAGAAACTTTACGGTGCTTACGACATAATTGGAAGTCATATTATGAGTCACATGATAACATTAAAGTGAATGTACAGATTGTATTGATAACTGTTGTCTGTACCGAATTCAATTAGTTGATTACATTTACTGATAACCTGTGTTTGGGTAAATGCTTTTAACTCCAACTTAAGCTTTCTCTAAAGTCAAAAGTGATCGCTGTGAAAGATTGTTTTGAAATCTTTACAATACAATTTTGAGTGTTTTTGCTGCATACCTACACATGAATTGAATACTAAGGGCCGTATCATAGAACGTTACTCAAGCACAGATCTCGCCTTGAGCATAGATTTAAGGCCATTGGATTGGTTGAAACTAGTTTTAAGTACCTAATGCTTGAGTCTTAAGTTCGGTTCTGTAATACAATCCTTACACACTCGAGAGCAATGAATCCGGGTCGCTTAAATCCTGAATGTATGAATGCTAGCAAACTGTATGAAATCTATTTATCCTACTAATATTATAAACGCAAAAGTTGAAGTTGACAAGTGATAGTTGACAGTTCGAAGTCATTGACGTTCTTATTGTTATCGTGATCGCATAGTAGGCAATTTGCAGCTATATTTTTTTTTTGTAATTAAGTTACAGTTTCGGAGATATTAAGATTTTTGTGATTGACTCGGTTTCATTGCTCTCGATTGTTGACAAATAACGAGCTTTACTAAATTTGTTCAAGCCCAGATTTTTACTATGAAGGCTCCTCATTAAAAATATTTATGCCAATTTAGTTGTTATGTTACGGTGTGATTAGGGAACAATCACATCATTACCGGATCCAGCTGTAGCTTTCGTTCTAAGTAGTACTGCATTTTGCCAATCATAATCTGCGTTCATATTAATTTTCTTGCTCATCTTTTTCTTCTAGCCACTTGAATTAGCTGTCATCTCGGTGTTTACTTATTGCTTAATCATAATTATCATTTCACACGAACCATCTTCATTGGTTTATTTCTCTTCATTAGCTTATTCAGTATTCACATTACGTAAAACCTAACCTTTTCCGTCAGACTGCCTTAGAGGTGGATAATTTTTTTCGAGAGTATGTATGTATGTTTGTACAATGTCTATTTTTTTAGCGCGCTCTGTAGCCCAAGAGGCTTACGGTCGGTTGCAGAAAGATAATAAAATTTTAACGGAGGCATTACCCATACAATTTCTATCGTTAAAGTCTCTTTTAAAACATAATGACCTTTTCTGCAACTCAGTGTTAATGAATTTCAACATATTATTATGAGGTGACGATAGATTCGTTTCTATTGTCGAAGCGACGTGGAGTAAAATATTAAAATATAGCTGTTCCCCGCGGTTTTACCCCCGTTTCTCGGCTCCTAAGGGTCGTAGCGTGAAGTTAAATAGCCTATACTATTTCTCATGAATCAGGCTATCATAAACAAATTTTTTTTTCGAATTCGAGTGCTAGCTCCAGAGATTAGCGAGTTCAAACAAACGAACACTTCAGCTTTACAATAATATTAGTACCCTATAGATATCGCACTCGGGTTTTTTGTTTTCTTTTTATATTTGTCTTGTTTAAATTATTGATACCTCTCATCACATTATTGCATAAAATAAAAGTCAACAAAAGCACCTTAAGAAATCTTAGTAAAAAATATAAAGGTTACCTACTTTTTACAAAGAAACTGAAATTAACGACTAACGGCGCCGTTATTCTCATCATTACCATTGCAAAATATGACTTAACGATTTATTTGAACAAAGGATTGAATCAATGTGATTGTCATTCGACATTGACACGAATAAATGAAGCATTGATTTGATAATGGAAACAAAATTGAACATTTATATATTTTATTTGTTATTGCTTCTTGAAGTGTTAAATTTATTTTGTCTATTAGGTACTTTATCGCGGATCCCTTTAAGATATTATACATTCTCATTTCCTAGGGATGTTTTTTAAATACTTACCAAAGAAGTTGGATGTGTCATCCATTCGAACCACCAAAGCCTTAGAACCTCACCCTTAGAAACCTTCCCCCTTTACATAAAGACACCTCTTAACTTTAACCACTGATTAAACATAACCCGTCCTTGTCATTTGCATGACAATGAATAGAGATGACAATTGAATTAAGAGCTGTTTGATTTAATCATCGTCTATAAGTAAGGGGGTTGATGTCCAGTGATTTGATGTCAATTAAATCACTGAATATCAAGTTCTATAAGGCTTAACTAGCTTCTGTGACTTAAAAATAACATTAAAATAATATATTGTTACTACAACAGCTTAAAAATATGTAATAATAAAAAAACTTCTTCAACATCATAACTCACACATCACACAAAAACCTAACCTTAAACTGCCGAGGTGTGACCAAAACATTTAATTAACCCTGCACCCGTCGGCATCGGTTTCGCACCCCCAACGTTAATAGACCAACGATTGGATGATACCGCGGTTTTCCGATTACCGTGACGAATGCCCACGATACCGGTATACCGGTAGGAAACAATATAATCAGCCACTATTCATATCACTACTGCAACTTTACCTGCGTTGTATTAAAAATGGTGATTGGACGTTTTCGGCTCATTAGGGTTGACTGTACGATGTTCAACAAAGTGAAAAAAGATAGTATAAACTTTGTCCTTCTTTAATTACATCACACTAATACCTATTATAAATGCAAAAATTACTGTGTGTGTGTGATTGTTACTCCTTCACGCTAAAACGGCTGGACAGATTTATATAAAATGTGACAAAAAAATAGTTTGGGACCTGAAAAAACAGGCTACTTTTCATCCATTTTCATGCAGAAGAAGTTGCGGGCAATGTATAGTTACTTATAAATTGTTAAAAATAAGGTTTTATACTTACTGAGTTACTATCGGGCCTGCCCATTCGCACTGAAAGAGATACAAGTATCATTACGCTGATAGAATTCATATTGCAAAAAATATTCAGACAATCTGAAAACTACAAAACGTAATTTCTGATGTTTTTAAGCTAGTATCGAAAAACCACACAAAATTTCTAAAATGCTTTAGAGGAACTAAAAAATTTCATCGGTAGCAACCCTAGCTCCATATTTACCGCCAAATGTTAGTTCTTTAACGAACCATTGTGATTTCAGTATTCGATTATGTTGATAGATGATTCATCCATGGTTATCGATGGGTGATATGGGTTACTTTCACGGTTGCTGGCTGGTTGGCGACTTATTAGCCACCTTGATGCGGTGTGAAATCAGTTTTGTAGCAATTTGCTAGTTCGCTACTATGTTTGGAAAAAATATTTTTTAAATACCTACCTACTTGTTTTTAGGGTTCGTTTTTATTTGATTTCATTATGAAGATGACAATAAAGTCTTCTTTAGTTCCTAGAACTCTTCGTAGTGATATGATTCGAAGTATTTAGCATAAGCATAATCGGCCTATAATGTTCCCACTGCTGGGACACAGGCCTCCTCTCTGTAAGAGGGAGTGGGCCGTAGTCCACCACGCGGGCCCAGTGCGGGTTGGTGGACGTCACATGTCTTCGAATTTTTGGTTCCAGGACATGCCGGTTTCCTCACGATGTTTTCCTTCACCGTTAAAGCAAGTGATAATTAATTTCTAATACGCACATGACTTCGAAAAGTCAGCGGTGCGTGCCTCGGAATCGAACTCGAACCATTCGCCGTGGGAGGCACATGGTTAAACCACTAGGCTATCACTGCTTATTATGCTAATTATTATTTTATTACCTTAAAACTTCCCATTATGTCATCGTTGCAGATTTTATCATATTTATCATCATACTAGCTGTTCCCCGCGGGTTCACCCCCCTTGCTCAGCTTCTACCCTTAGAAGCTGAGCAAGGGGGGTGAACCGTCTTAGCGTGATATTAAATAGCCTATACTATTCCTCATGAATCTGTCTATCATATATGTATAAAAAGATTTTTCGAATCCGACTGGAGTATTCTAGAGATTAGCGCATTCAAACAAACAAACAAACGCTTCAGCTTTATTATATTAGTAGATATAGATTAAAGCTTATTTTTATTAGATAAATGAAGAGATGCCACCGTACGACAGAGGTCGCAGGTTCGAGTCCCACTCATGTCAGTTATTTTTAGGGTTCCGTACCAAAATGGTAAAAAAGGAACCCTTATGGTGCGACTTCGTCTGTCTGTCTGCCTGTCACACCTGCTTATTCCAGCAACTACTAATGCTATCGACTTGAAATTTGGAACAATTATAAAGAATGCTTGCCCAACTTTATTTTTATTTTCAATGCAAAAGGGGCCGGAGTGGGGGTCCGAAATTTTAAAGTGGGGTTACTAGGTCAAATGGCATATCATATGAAAGGGCTTGATCTGCACATTTCAAAATATATTTTTATTTTATTTTATGTCTCACAGTTTTCGACATATGATGAAAAATGTCTGAATAAATACCATTCCCCCCCCTAATCTCCGAAGTTTGCGGAGCGAAAAATCTGAAATAATTAGAGCTGATAGGAATTGACCCAAATATTGCACCAAAAATAAAACGATGTTCCTAACTAGTACATTTTTTTCAAAATCATCAAAATTCCTTCACAAACAAACTTACTTATGCGGTCCGGATTTTTTCACTTTATACGTCCAAAAATGATACGGAACCCTCGGTGCGCGAGTACGACTCGCACTTGGCCGGTTTTTTAAATGTATATTTTATAATAACCGGTCCACAAAAACGCAGCAGTCATTCTAAAAATCTCCTTTCAACTCCTCCAAAGCTGCACATTCCCGAACAAAATCACCTTATTCCAACATTGATAAACGCCGCATAGTTTTCCAAAACAAAAAAAAAAAACCGTGGCTCGTATATAACTGACTTGCAATAAAATAGCCGTAAGGGCGGGCAGTAAACTCCGTACATGATGCCTGGGCGTCGGACTAATCCTGATTTAGCGTTCTAGCTGTGACCGGCCGTCGTATGTTATGCGCAAACGCACTCTACACACGGCCGCCGAGGTAAGCGAGCTTGTGGGCGAACCTGATGGTTTGATGGGCTTGAATAACCTTTTGTATAAAAGATATGATAGCAAAGATGTCCTATTGTTAAGATTTTTATTATATTTGAGGGTAAAGAATGAAGATTAGTAAAGGTCTCTAAATAATTTTATGGTCTTTCAATAGTTTGTGGGTAGTTGTGTGGGTAATAGTCGAAATTATTCGACTAATCCCAATTTATCGTTGCACTGAAATGGTTAAAGGAACGAGTATCTTTAACAAAACTTTTTTTTATTATCATTAGTCCTCCAAAAGATTTTATTTTTTATTTTCAACCCTATACAAATACCTGGTTTACCAAATATTCTATCAATATTTCAGTTCAATAAAACCTTACAAAACAGATCACTGAAGTCCGTAAATTATAGTCCACCTAACGCAAAAAGTCCCGATATAATTAAAAAAACAATTCCACCTAACATCAACCTGTATCCTTTGTTCGCCGAACAAACAGTGCGTGTGTGTTATGTCCAACGATATTTTCCTCACAATATTGTGTAGGGCTCACTTCATTAAAAAATTTAAAATTCGTAGCATTATTCGATTCCATTGTTACACGTGATTTGTGTGTCTGAGCGTGTAAAATACAGTACTGCATAACGTTTAAATACGTCCGCACACAAATTCAAACCTTATCTTTTCTTCATAAAGTAGGATATCGATTGTGGATAAATAACCTGTAAATTGTTAACGAAAATTCATATTTAATTTCAGTTGAATTATGTTGTTTGTGAGTAATTCTTGTTAAGATAGATTATAGTTTTCTTTACGAAGGTTGTATGAAATGATCTCTGTGTGCTGTTGACTTGTAAATGTTGGGGAATTAAATTCGATTTATGATTTGTTTGCAGCTGTTTCGTTATTCATTCGGCATTCAGTAGTTATTCATTCGGTATTCAATAGTTATCCGATATTTATTAAGATATTGAAATGAAGACTTCATTCATTTAGTTGCGTTTCTCTTGAATTTTCGATTCGCGTTGATAAGGTCATTCTTGAGTTTCGTTATTTATTATTTCATTTCATTATTTTTGTGTTGTATAAGATTAATAGACAAATTGGATACTTCATTTAGAGTGACCAATTAAATTCAATTTATTATTTTGTATACTAAATTCTGACTATAATTCGATATTTCAAAGAAATATTATTTATTCGCTCCAAATAAAAACTCATAAAAAATAACTTTGGCCAGATTTTTCAATCGTCAAATACTTAACTATCCAAGGAATAATTTCAAGATTTTGACAGTTTTCCTATTCAGTAGTTATCCGATATTTATGATTAAGATATTGAAATGAAGACTTCATTCATTTAGTTGCGTTTCTCTTGAATTTTCGACTCGCGTTGATAAGGTCATTCTTGAGTTTCGTTATTTATTGTAATAATATTTATTTTTAACAACAATTTATCATTATTTTTGTATTGTATAAGATTAATAGGTACACAAATTAGCTACTTCATTTAGTGACCAATTAAATTCAATTTATTATTTTGTATACTAAATTCTGACTATAATTCGATATTTCAAAGAAATATTATTTATTCGCTCCAAATAAAAACTCATAAAAAATAACTTTGGGCAGATTTTTCAATCGTCAAATAACTATCCAAGGAATAATTTCAAGATTTTGACAGTTTTCCTATACAAAATCTGTCAAACGTCAATTGTATTCCTCGAATAAAAAATATCAGGCAATGGAAAAATCAACTCTTAATCAAGTACTAGCTAACCAATTACTACTCTGCTTGTTCTAGGTCGGCTCATCAATGGACATGTCGAAATACTCCATAGAGGCTGAGAAGTACCGCAGCTACGGGATGTACCCGGACCCGTCCCGGGGCTACCTGGACTCCGCCGCCCTTTCCAAGGCGTACATGTACATGGACCAGCAGCAACAGCGCTCTTACCCAGTGGATATCAGCAAGATGTACTCGGAAGCGTCAGCAGCCGCTATGGCAGGACTTAGCTCCGTCAATTCCGCCCCCTCTAGCCTTTCCCCGCGCTCCCCTGCTGAATCTCCGGACATGACGCCCAAAGCCCAAGACAGGACAGAAGGTAGCTCATCATCAGGCTCAAACCCTTCACCGTCCCTCCCTTACTACCAAGGATCCTCAAGTATCCTCATGCCACAGTACCCAGGCCAGTATCCACAGAGCACTCAAGGGGGGCCAGAGTTCAGGAGACCGCTCACCGTCATATTTTGACCTGAAACCTAGTTTGTTGTTGTTGATTTTTATTTATTCGTTTACTTTTATAGTTTTTCGACTGCGAATTATTCGGAGGTTGGTTTCTTTCGAATTCTAGGAACGGAATAGAAATTATTATTGTAGTGATGAAATTCAACATTATTCGATGTGAATTTCAAATTATAAATTGATTCAATTATAATATAAAGATTTTATTATTGTATTCAAACGATAAATTGTTTCTTTTGTATTTCAATGTAACTTTTCACGGACTAAATTAATTTCGTTTGAAGTTTTGGTCTTTTTAAATGAGTGTTGAACTACATATTTCTTAATTTTTTGTGCTCCATAGTTCCTTCTTGATTTTACTCGGAAATAAATTATAGTTATTAGGTATTGCTATGTGTACAGGAGCATGTAACTATCTGTACATTGTGAATATAGTTAGTTGTTTATAAATAGGAGCTGTTTCTTTATCGATAAAACGTTTGAGTAAAAATTTGTGGCAAAAAGTTTACTTACTTCAATTAAAATTGCCAATCATCTAAAAAAATCTGCAATTTAATAAACTAAAACTCTTAGAAATCAACACGTTTAAAAATAGCGAATACCGTGTTTTCGCCTTAGATCACGTCTCCGCTGGTCATCAGGCAATCGCCAAGTTTGTTACACTTAATTTAGATAAAAAAGTGAATAGTTGTCTGCAAAATTACTAACGCCAAAAATACCTATTACTTAAAACTTGTTTATCGATAAAGAAATATTTTGATCGTAATTATTGTAACGGTATCACTTACCTAATCATTTTCATATAATCATTATTTCGAAACATCGAATAATATTTTATTGAAAAATGTTGGTGTTATTTTTACAATAATTTATTGGAATTTAAAAGTCCAAAATTAATTACAACGACTTTTGATATTATTTGTAAATATAGTTAAATGATTGTTAAACATATTTTTGTCTATAGATTCCTATGTGTCATTTTGTAAAATAAAAATGTTTAAATGTCAAAACTGCTTTAGAATAATGGGGACTTTTTCATTAACGTTTATAAAAACGGGATCCTTATTTCGCTTTTTCGTTTCCAATAATATGTAGATCTGATTTTGGTAGCAATATAATTAAAAATTATTGACTGATATAATTTAGACTTTTTAAAAATTAGCCTTGTTATTTACCAAGCCACATTTTTTTCCTTTTGATATTTAAAATTTGTTTTTTCAACCAAAAAATCAATAGATGTTGTCAACCCGTAGTTTTTAGGACAGATTATTTTAAATAGTTCCTAGTTTAATAATATACCTGTCTGCGTATTTATTCCATTATTATTATATTATTCCATAATTATAATGTAAAAGTTTTAATTTAATCTGTCGTTTGTAACTATGGGGTCCAAACCTTACGTTGTATTATGAACGTTTTATAGCAATTATTGCAACTTCTGTGATTTTTTTCGTTTATATTACCTAATTTAATCTAGATTTTGTATCCATTTCCACAGTCGGGCCTTTTCTTATTCGGTTATTATTAAAAAAAAATATCGTTTATTCATAATAAATTACTTGAAAATTTCTTTGGCCATTTTTTTACTTTGCATTTATAACTTGCCATATAAAATAATAATATTTCACTTCTGTATTATTGCAACCCACATTTGAATAAAGTAGATATATCCTGTAAGTTAAATACAAAATAACGTTTTAATCATTATATTTAGGGACATAAATTGTAATTTATGAAGAAAAAAAATAAGCGGTAGGTATTTGTAAAAAATGTTGTAAATTATAGTCGATTGTAATGATGGGACTATTATGTCGATTGAAAAATATTATACGTAATTAAAATGATTAGAAATTTTGACACATAATTTTATTTTACCAAATGATATTACCCAACCCTTTTTTATTTTTACTAGTCCACCGGGAGACGATAAAATCGTCATATTATGTCTAACAAGCTGCCAAGCAACCTTGCCCAAAATAAGGAAAAGCTATAGCTTTTCCTTTTATAACCTATAGCTAACCTATAGGTTATAAAAGGTTAGGTTGCTATATAGGTAGATACCCCACTAATTTAATTTCAATTGTGTGCAATAAGTATAATTTTTTTTTTATCGTTTTTCACCAATGTTCAGGAGATTTTCAATTGTTCTCCAAAATAAATCTGATGGATTATAAAATGGCCAACATCTTCCATACTATATTCTGTACTACAGAACCCATCACAATAAATCCCATCCACTCCATACAAAATCAACATATCCATTTTTGAAGCAAAAAAATATATTATTTATTCAGTTATTATCACCGCTCAGTACACAATTTTAAAATTTATTAAAATAACAAATTACCCTTCGACAGTTACCAAATTATTTTACACTTCGCACACTGAAATATCAACCTTATTTTAATAAGATACAGCGTATTTTCGTACTGACAACGAATTTCGAGTAGCAATCAAGTATGAAATTCGTGAAGGCGTATTTCCCCTATGTTTTTTAATAAAATATGCGCTCTTGATAGATATCATTGCACGGCACAAGGGTAGTGATTTGGCATAAAATAAACAACTGGGCTGTCTTTTGTGTGCCAAATACGATGGAATAACATAAACAATGGGAACCCCCCTTAATGGGAAGGTGAAAATATACAGGATGGTGCGAAATGGTACGAGAATTTTATATCTATGGCTGTCTAGCCAATGGCCTCAGAAGAATTAATAGTAATTACGAGTCTGCTCTTCAATAGATACCTAAGAATACTCAATATAAAAAAAAGAAACCTATATACCTATTCGTGTATCACACGAGTAGATGTTACCCCGCCGTCACCATATTACCTAGAAATATTTAAATCCCTAGCCAATATGTAAGTTTCTTTTTATTAATAAAATTTACAATCGGAAAGAAGACCGGTAAAAATGAAAATACTTAACAATAAAATTAAATAATTTCCAGAATCTAAGTTATGAAATATTTAAGAGATTCTCAAAAATCAAATTGTCGCGAGCAGGATTTGAACCTAAGACCTTTGGCGAACCGTGCCACTGCTCTGAAACCAACTGAGCTATCGCGACCTGCTCGGTAAACTCGAAATTTGAGATCCCCTTGCAACGCCTGAGCGTTTTGGCATAACATGGCTTTGACATGTTTCAAATTCACAAAAATATGTATACATTTACCAGAATCTACAAAAGTAATAACTTAATAAGTATAGCAGTAAGTAATACCTATAGTGGATAGGATACTGAGGCCGCGGCCGCACCGATTGCGACGCGACGGCGAACAAACTCACATATCACATATCACATACACATCACGAAATCGTCCCGTCGCCGTCGCGTCGCAATCGCCGTACCGCTGCGCCCGCGGCCTTATTCTTATCCTATCCGCTTTACCGTATATGTATTTGAAATTGAATCATTCACAGCAATATCCTTAATATTATTTTATGCAAATATTACCCACTTACACAAGAGCGTCCTATTGCGAATGAATATTATGTATTATGGTTATGTGTAGGTACATTACATAGTGTACAGGAACTATGCCTTCACAATACCTACTTTATGTAGCCTGCCACATATAAAGTATTGTGAATGCATAGAGCCTGTACCTATACATAGGCACAGATAATATAATACTATACGTACAGATGCCTCATCTCATACAAAGAAATGTGACCGATTTGGCGCGGGCTATCTTCGGGCTATAAATTTTTCTGTACTTAAAGGATTTTTCAAAATATGAACAAATATTTTTCATGATGTATTTTTTTATGTTCTCAATTTTACACAAACTTCAATTACAAATCGATACATATAACGCCATCTAATAAGAGTTATTTCAACAAATGTTCCTTTGTTCCTGATGAGACCCCATGACATAGGTATAGGTACCTACTACTGGTACTTTAATCTATGTAGGTACCTATACCTTTGTGTTGATATTACCCCTTCAGTACCCCGATCATGAGTTTTTTTTGACGTATAGTATCGTTAACGTAAACATATTTTGAATTGAAAATATACGTTTGTTACACAATGTTTATATAAATTAAATACTTAATTAATTTCTCTGAATTTTCAAAATGTGAAAATTGTATAAAATTTCATCAAAATATTCTAGGACTGCTGTATTTTATATTCAAAATATGCTTACATTAACGAAACTATACGTCAAAAAAACTCATGATAGGGGTACAGGACACGTGGGTAGTTAATTAAATGAATTATAGGTATCTATAGCATAATTTAATTGCTTTTATTATTATTAAAACGTAATGAAAGTACCTACTATTAGGTATAATAACAGTATGTGATTGGTAGATCGCTTACGTTATGTAAGTAATTAATGTATTTTCGATATCAAGAAAGGTAGATTTCATTTTGGTGTACCTACCTACTTACTTATATTTTTTTATTGCATTATATTATTAATTATATGTATTATGTGAATACAAAATCTAAATGAATTCTAAAGGTTAATACATAGTAGCCTTCTATTTATTTAATTAGGTATATATTATTGTTATATTAGCTAAAAAATAATAACGGCATAGAAAGCATAATCAATTAAACAACTATAAAAAAACCACACACTGTACACAACTTACACCCCTACCTAAACCATTACGACAAAACGAAGGAAAATAAACAATGAACGCGTCGGATGCAGTTCTCCTGTGATTGTTTTTAATATAAACAAAATCAGAATTAATATAAAATATGTGTTTATTTGACGGTAGGTATAAAATTTAATAAGTACGACTTGAAAGGACGTTGGTAGTTTTGGGCTTGATATGGTACAGTAACCAAAAATAAAAAAATATTTTAATTGTTCTTTGCCTAATTAATCTTAGAGATTAAGAATTGGAATCAAAAATCGAAATAAAATTATTATGCCGTTGACATTTTGAAAAAACCAATAAAACAAAAACGGGTGCATGCTGGCTGGCGCGTGCCTCCACAGAATATCATGTCGACAGCAACTAAAACCTTTGAATTGAGAACTCATTAGTCGGGCTGTACTTCATTGGATCATTCACACCATACTTAACCTCACTGTCACTGTGATTTCTCTTTAATCCAATTACGTACAAAAACAAATAAGAAATTAATTTAAATACTCTTGAAATACTCGATCACACCAAACTAATTTCATATCTGTACCGAGATACACAATCTGAAGCCCAGCGTTCTATGGGCGTCCACCGTGTCCTTTATGGGAGCGGATGAAAATGTAGGTAGGTGTCGTTGAAGTAGATCCTTATGACTTATGATAATATTCCAGTTATGTTATGGAAGCAAAGGGTTTCGCAAAGTAAATATTAACATCACCCTGTGGATATCAGCTGCTGAACCTCTGATTTACCTAAATGCCGTTCGGGCATGACAGCGCTTTATCTCGCACAAAAAAAAAAAACACTGTGCTAATAACCACGATTGCAGAGGTTTTATTGGGAATTAGTTATGTCGCTTATAGGTAATCTTCGAAACCAGTTATACGGACTATCTTTTTTATTTTATTTAAAAAAAAAAGAAACAGTATTTATTTTTCACAAAAATGAAACCGACTACAACAAAAACACTATAAGTACCTACTTATAAAGTGAAGAATAATTCAATTTTACTGAAATGCTCGTATATAAAAATATTTTTCAGAAGTCGGTGGCAAAATGATTAAAAAAATCAAATGAAAGACACAGACTCCTGAAACATTCTGTACCTACCTAATACCTATCTACATATATCAATACTTTTTCTAGACAAATAAATAAACGAAAGGAATACACTACACGCAACATGTCATCTATAATCACACATTTTCCGACACATTTAATTGCACAGAAAATCACTAGAATTTGCCTACAATTATAACTAATAGTAGGTACACGCTAAAATTATAGTCATCACATAATAGATAGATACGCTTATAATCATAGTACCTACCTAACTGCCTTCCAACGAAAACTGTTATTAGCTAGGTACGGCTAATAACAGTAATTACGTTACCTACCGTTATTTACCTACAAGAAACGGTTCCAGTAGGTAACGTTACAAATACTCGTGATATAATTTATCTTGTATGGAGGTGTCACGTCACGTAATCACGTCAGAATTAAATAGTGTGCACACCTTCATACAAAATACATGACGCCAATAGGCTTCTGATGACCTACCTACATACAACTGTAGGTACCCCGATCATGAGTTTTTTTGACGTATAGTATCGTTAATATAAGCATATTTTGAATTGAAAATATACGTTTGCTACACAATATTTATATAAATTAAATGTAGGTACCTACTTTTTTTATTTCTCTGTATTTTTTAAAATGGGCAAATTGTTTAAAATTTTATCAAATTGTTCTAGGACTGTTCTATTTTCAATTTAAAATATGCTTACATTTACGATATGTACCTTAAATGTCAAAATTCGTGATAGGGCCACAGATGCATCACCCGGCCTCAGAACTATTTGTAAATCATAAAAAAAATTATACGTGCGAGAATCCAACCTGTACCCCTATCATGAGTTTTTTTGACGTATAGTTTCGTTAACGTAAGCATATTTTGAATTTAAAATACAACAGTCCTGGAACATTTTGATAAAATTTTATACAATTTGCACATTTTAAAAAATACAGAGAAATTGATTAAGTATTTAATTTATATAAATATTGTGTAAGAAACGTGTATTTTCAATTCAAAATATGCTTACGTTAACGATACTACACGTCAAAAAAATCTGGAATCCGTAGAGCAAAAGCTTATCTCAATAGCAAACTGTGTGTTGGTATGGAGACACCAAAATGAGGAACTACTTACTAATTTCCGTTAAAAAATTCTTAAATAGGTACCTGCTTTAGTTAAAGCAAGAAGACAAAATAATCCCTATAACTAAAACAATTTAAAACTAACAATTTTCTTGTCACCACCTACCCTTCGGTCAAAAGTCAATTTATACGACAATAACTTGACCATTCGGTCTCTATTGTCAATTTTGACAGTTCCCGACACGTCAAATGTCAAAACGCCACGTGTCGGCACGTGCGCTTTAAACTTTTATCGGATTTTGACAGCATCCTGTCAAAATGTGATCGTATTTTGAATAGTGTTTGACGGCGCGCGATAATGATTTTGGTTTGTCATTATTGTGGTGTGAATATTAGAAAATGGTAGGTATGCAAAAATATTATAACATCGGCACAAAACACGCATTTTGTTGGACAATTTTGTTACTACAAGACTAGACCACGTTTTAGTTGTAATTTAATTTTAAGAATGACTAATAGGAAATTCTCAAATTTCCTAGACTTTTCCTGACGGAAAAATTGAAAAATGTTGGGATTGACTGCTATGTCTTACAAGATGATTTCGAAAACGTGACGGAACGAAATAGAAGGATCAGTAACTGTAGGTACTAATTGTTATCTAACAAATATTATTAAAAACCCGACTGCAAAAAAACAACTAAAAAGTTCAAAACAAGATGACTTTTCAAGCAGTCTGATGCAGTTGGTGGCATAACATCGAAGATTGAACTTAAATAGGTACTTAATTGCCACCAACTGCATCTGACTGCTTGAAAAGTCATCTTGTTTTATAAAAAGGTTGTGTGTATTTATAAAAAGGTTACCTACCAAAATATTTTTTTTTGTTGCTGATGGCGTGAAGAAAGTATTTAGGTTATCATTCCTGTAATAACGTCACCACTGCAACAAACATACACTACCTTATTCCACCAACCATCCCGCATATTTTAAACAAGAAATACAATAAATCTATGAATCCGCAACTCGGTACAACTTTTGGTACAAACACATAATTTAGGTGCTGTCTGACATGTATTGTGTCCGCCCCTCTGTCACTCTGAAAAACATCCTTTGTATGAACCCTCTGAGGACTTTAAAAAACCCTCGTTTATACCTTAAAGATTGCCCCTCTAAGATTGTTATTGATTATGAGTGATATCAAGTATTGACGTGAGTGTATTGTTCTTTGGACTTTTTTCAATCTTCTTTCTGAAGGGGAAATTCGCTTTTTTTATTTGGGTGGAAGATTTGCTTTGCTTTTGTTTTTGGGCAGTTGGGTTGTGTAGTAATATGGAAAGATCAGCTGATGTGTTGTAATTTTGGATGACATTTAGAAGGGACATAGCTTATCTATAGGTACCGTGAATTAACACATAGGCTGCCTTTTATCCCGAAAAACACGGGCGAAGCCGCGGGCAATTGCAATGGCTATTATTATATAAATGCGAAAGTTTGTATGTGTATGTTACTCCGTCACGCTGAAACGGCTGGTCGGATTTGAATGAAATTTGACATAAAGGTAGCCTGGGACCTGAAGCAGCACATAGGCTACATTTCATAAATTTTCACGCAGACGAAGTCGCGGGCAAAGTATTATACGTAAACAAATTAAAACCGTTATCAACTCATCGTCACCGAACCCTTTAAATTATTCACAATTCTAACCACAATAGGACACATTGTCGACTAGATCCATACTATCTCCCACAGACAGACAGACTGATATTATACGTGGCACAAAAGTATTTAATTAAGGAGCTTTTTATCATTCGCGTTGCTGAAATACATGTGGTAGATATGCGGTTTGTTGGGGCGCGAAAAAGGCAGTGTAGACAAACTTTTTGATGATCAAACTTTATTATCTTGTCTTTGGTTGTGTCCCACCAACTGCACCCAAGAGGACTTAATGAAGGCTACTAAGAAATCTTTAGATAGGTATATATCTTTTGTAAATATTCGATAAAAAATATAAAAAACCGGCAAATTGCGAGTCGTACTCGCGCACCGAGGGTTCCGTATCAGTTTTGGACGTATAAAGTGAAAAAATCCGGACCGCATAACTAAGTTTGTTTGTGAAGGAATTTTGATGATTTTGAAAAAAACTGTACTAGTTAGGAACATCGTTTTATTTTTAGTGCCATATTTGGTGACCCATTCCTTCAACCATCAATTCCTTCAATCAACCCTTATTATTTCAGATTTTTCGCCCTTCGGAGATAAGGGGGGGGAATGGTATTTTTTAGGACATTTTTCATCATATGTCGAAAACTGTGAGACATAAAATAAAATGAAAATATATTTTGAAATGTGCAGATCAAGCCCTTTCATATGATATGTCATTTGACCTAGTAACCCCACTTTAAAATTTTGGACCCCCACTCCGGCCCCTTTTGCAATGAAAATAAAAATATTTTTGGATAGTTTTCATTTGCAATAAAGTTGAACAATTATTCTTTATAACTGTTCCAAATTTCAAGTCGATAGCATAAGTAGTTGCTGAAATAAGCAGGTGTGACAGACAGACAGACAGACCGACGAAGTCGCACCACGGGTTTCTTTTTTACCATTTTGGTACGGAACCCTAAAAAGAAATAGTTAAGCACGTTGACAGTGACACGTAAAGAAGTCTTTGGTGCTTCCACATTAAGTTAAGGTACCTAGGTACTACTAAGGACCCTACTTGACAGGCGATCTGTAGGACAGATCCGAGGAGATTGGCATGTGAATAGGTTAGTTTGGCTAATATTAACGTCCCATCAAAGACCTAAGAATATTAGGTCTTTGCGTGCCATCGTGCAAATTGACTCTACAGATCGGATGTCAAGTTGGGTCGTTTGTAAGCATGTTTAGCTTAACAAATAAATATTTTAAAAACTTTGACTTACCTACCTACTTTGGTGTAAATTAATTACTGCAAGCATTCATTTTTAGATACATCATTTGGCCGTCTAAAACAAACTTAATCGCCCCAACTCAAAGAAAAAAGTGATATAAATGCAACTAGAATGGTAGGTACCATTGCTCCAATAATTCTAATATAGGTATTGCGTTCACAGAAAAAAATACAGTAAGGTGGGTACCTACATTTCTTCAGTTGAAATTACCTACCTACGTTATAGGTACGCAACAACCCTGTAGATACCAACTAGTAGAGGCAATATAATACCATCTTTATACACCACACAATAAGTTGCATTTTCGTCTATCAATTCAGAATCCAATGTCACCCGACTCCATAATGTGTGCCATACACGACCATTGTAGATTGTTTTATGATACAAATGTGTAATAGATTTCAATTCCAAGTTCGATATTGAAGAATAGAAGTGTATTATACTTACCTACTTAGTTTAAGAAATAGGTCGCGTTCAAAAACGAGTGCTTATTACGAAATACTCTTAGATTAAGCTATTTGACTAGTCGAAATGTAGAAGAATTTTGCCATATTTTATAGAATGCATAAAAAACGATGTGTTAAAAAATATTGAAAACTAGCAAACCCGGCGAACTCCGTTTCGCCACCGTAGTACATGCTATTTATCAGAGATGGTGCTGTATGTGAAAAAAGATTTTCCCGCTTTTCTCTTTAAATTTTCCTGAATTTTCTTTGCTATAAACATCACGGAGCCCGAGACCTTTCCAACGAATGCAAAACCGTGGAAATCGGTTCGTCCGTTCTGGACTTATATCGTCAGGAAGGAAAACCCGACTTATTTTTATATAATAGATAATAAAAAAATAAAGTAGCTACACGCTTTAAGTTTTCAGTGGCGAGAATTGCCAATTTGTTTGCGAATGTTCGAGGGAGAATGTCAAGGTGAGATTCTCCCTCGAACGTTCGCAAACAAAATGGCAGTTGTCGCCGTGATATCACGCGGCGTGACGGTACAGAATACCTATACCTCAGATCATAGAAACAAGGAGATGTGCCAAGGCGCTATCGAGCTTGATGCCTGATCTTGAGCAAATTGCTCATATTAAAAACGTACGCGCTGGCGACGAACCGAACACGATCGGTGGTATAAATACAGTGTTTTAGTTTAGTGCTAGTGTTGAGTGACGATTAACAGTGTTAGATTGAGGGTGTGCGGAATGTTCAATGCGTGGGAGATCTTTTTATTCACAAGGAGCGCTTAATTATGCACGTAATTGTGTCGAAAAATGTACTAAAAGTGGCATCAGTTGTTCCCGTACTAATTTGCTATGATGGCATATCTCCTTGTTTCTATGATCTGAGACCTATACCTATAATAGTCGGCTTGTCGTGCGAAATGGCTATCGTATTTGGAAATATAAGAAGAACATTACTCCTAACAAGTTTCAGAAAGCTAAAAATCCGATATCAACTCATATGATTGGTTGTTCATATTTTCGCCAACCAATTACAACAGCTTATACCTACAAAATTTGACAGAACAACCATTGAAGCTTAATCAGGCAAAAACTGTCGTCTACGCAAAACAATTCAATAATAAACCACAAACTAAAACAAAACAAAATTTAATTAAAAATCGAATTCTCTCGAACGAAGAAGCCGATCTCGTCGGTTTTAATTATTGGCCTATTGAACCCTAGCCTGGCTCTGACGCCGGGTTCAGTACACCACAATAAAACTTGGTAGCGTTGAATTGGCCTCTATTGAACATAATTGGACTGTGTACTGAACCCAAGTGGAGCCAATCAAAGTTCTGCGGCGACAATTGTGCTGAGCTCCATCTAATTGGCTATAGGATTGATTAAAAATAATATACCTATAGGTATTAGTGTTTTTTTTGTTGGGTAGGTTTGTATTGTAGCAGTTTAGGGTTGGACTTGAATGGGCACAGCCCAAGCAGTTTTGGAATTCGGGCGTAGATGTGAATGAGACTTCCACATTTTCTACACTCTTACGTCTACAATGCTGTGTTAAAACAATGTAACATTAGAAGCTGTACCTACTCGATACCAACCTAAAATTAAATTAAGGTCCTGGTTAGATACTAAGGCCTATCATATGACGAAGTCGAACAAATATTGAACGTAGTAAAATAGTCGATTTACAGCTGGGAAGAAAGAGGATAGCAGATTTACTGTCATCCTCTCTCTTCCTATCACCAACTCACACACACACACTCTCACTTACAAAACACTCTCTCACGCTTTGACTCACCCACACACAATCGCGTTACAATAGCTTTGTTTGTTTTGCAATTAAGTTTAGACTTAATTTTTTATTTATTTTTTCTCTTTGTTTGTTAGAAAACTATTTAATTGATTTTGATCGACCATAGCTAATGTTTATTGGTAGATATATCACAATTATTGGCACCCAAGATACAGGCTTGCCTAGTTTGGGGTCAATGTGCAAATCTTTTGTATGTGTACTCTTTTCGGAAATAAATATTTTTATCTTATCTTACCTATCTTAGATGGAATCATAGAAATGTATAGGTATAATAACTCAATCGAAATAGCAAAGGCGCGTGAACTTGTCGCCGCTTTCGAGCAAATTATGTGAGGCAGGCTCTACATCGAGAGCGCGCGTTTAAAAATGTGAGTTATGTGAACGGAATTAAGTTTTGTATTGCATTGGATGCTTTGACATTGACTGCGAACCGGCGATATGCGTCCGGGAGCAAAATTTTGGTAGATAGGTTATATTTCTGTAGATAGAATATAACAAGCTGAAGAAAAATGGAACCAATCGAAAGACTTTAGCTGTAGTTAGTGTCTTGAAATAAGTACCTACGAGACATAACGCATGCTCAGTCAAACACTGACCTAATTCATAATTGCTAACTTTTGGCAATTGACATTTCAAGTTTTTTGTTGTAGGTGCGCGTGGAACATAAAATATAGACTGATCTAATTTTTTACCTTATTTTGCAAAGAATAGGGTTGTTTTTTTTTACTAGGTTGTGGAGCATGCCCTTTTAGGTCGGTATTTCACTGTAACTCATTTTGATTTTTACAAAAAAATTGAGTTCGATTAGTGTTTTACCAAGCATGCGATAATTTAATTGGATAAATTCCCGATTCACTGCCAACAGCTAAGGCAGCTTGTTGTTAACACATCGCATTCTCAAAAACTCTGGCGACTTTACTCACCACACCACAGTAAGCCATACAGCAAATGCTTGCTGCGCCCAAACATTTAGACTACCTACATTTTACGCACATAATGTATCGGCGCTGTAAAGCGTTTGCTGTATGCTGCTCTGAGGCTCTAGATAAGATGCTTTTCTGTTAGCGTTCACGCCAAACGATAAGCACAAAATGTATGGCAATGACATTACCTGCGGAAAAGTCACGTGACTCACAAATGTCATTTCCATACATTTTATCCGTAGCGTTTGACGCTAACGCTAACAGAAAAGTAACTTGTCTAGGGCCTCTGGTGTGCGGCCTGGCTAACACAACACTACCGATGCGATGTTACAGTCAGGGAAAGGGATTCTTTAGCAAGTTGACCATCATTCATAATTGGTCGTATATTCAAACTTCGAAGCAAATCCGAAACCAAATTGCTTCGAAGTTTGAATATACGACCAATTATGAATGATAGTGAACCTGCTGAAGAATCCCTTTCCCTGACCGTACTGTTTATTGAATAAAAGTACCTACCTATCCCTCTGCATGCAATAAAAAAAAACTTTTCTTCTTGCACATTATTTTTACCAATATTATTTGAACTTTTTAGCTACCTACCAATCGATCTACTTCATGAACGTACAAATATACGGCAGTTGTCAATAAAAAAAGGGTCATTGATGGGATGGTGGCAAGGAATTCCCGGCTCCCATGGAGTTTTTATGGTGTTCGGCCGTAACTAAATGTCCTTGTGGGATTCTGACTCAGCAAACTAGGTGCTATTATTTTTTTTTAATTAAGTACTTGTTGAAATGGAGCTATGGTGGTCGTTAAAAAATGTTTTTTTAGGTTTTAAATTATTGGAGTTTTGGAGTGCATATTTTTTAAACCAACCAACCACGCTTAGTTTAATAATCCTAAAAAGTAAAATTATAAAAAGTTGTTGAAAAATAAAGTGCTACTTTTTTTAAGTTAAAGGTACACATAGACCTAGACATTTACACCCTTACCACAAAAAAGATAAACACGTGTTAAACGCGAATGCTACCAAAAATAATACACACTTGTTTTAGACAAGCTACTTAGTGCTAAAACAAGTGCGGATTAATTTTGGTAGCATTCGTGTTGAACACGTGTTTATCTTTTGTGTGGTACGGCCTTTATTGCCCAATCTGTGTACATAGGTGTTTACAGTATCATAGTTAGATATACATAGTATCAACATTGTACTATACGGGTGTTGCAATGTTGATCTTACAGGCTATACTTTCTTGATTATGATCTGTACCCCGATCTTGAGATTTTTTGACGTAGGTATAGTAGGTAACGTTAATGTAAGCATATTTTGAATTGAAAATATACGTTTGTTACACAATGTTTATATAAATTAAATATATAATTAATTTCTCTGTATTTTTTTAAAATGTGCAAATTGTATAAAATTTCATCAATATGTTTCAGGGCTGCTGTATTTTAGATTCAAAATATGCTTACATTAACGAAACTATACGTCAAAAAAACTCATGATACTGACACAAAATCATGTTTAAAATTTTTCATTTTTTGGCAAAATATTCATAATTATGCAAACTATAAAATACATTATCGATCAACCATTTTTTAAAACTCGCAGTAATACGGTAAGTAGATGATCATCATAATTACTATCAGTAGTGGCAAATTACTGTCTTCAAATGGATTTCCGACAAAGAATTTCAAAACCTGTTCCACGATCCCAAATTCAAAATATCGAACGCGAATCCCAAACCGAACCGATTTTATGAATGAAAATAAAAAAAATAAAGTCAAGTCCAAGAAGTTTTATGGTGTCAGTTTCTAAGGGTTTTTTATCACTTCCTTTATTTTCAAAAGAGGGTGTTTTTTCGATATATTTATAGGTAGATATAAAGACGCAGGTGCTAAGTTATAAAGTTGCACCCTTACACCCAATGATTAGCCAAACGGTTGCCTGTTTGTCAATGCACCTCTTTAGACCGCCGCCATGTTTTTTCTTACCTATAAACTCGGCCATTCATGTAAATGATCGGTGTGTATTTTTTATATGTTTTACGTAAGATTGATTATAGTCTTTCTCTGCGGGTTGGGTAAGAATGTGGTTTTTATTTTATTTATTTAAATATGTATGTAAAGAGAAATGTATCTAATGAAAATAAAGTGACTGGCAGAGCTTTTAGAAGCCAAAGTCTTCTCAAGCTTAACCTTTTTACTTTCTAAGGTTAAAATTAAGTAATTTATCAAAGGCTAGTCAAAATTTAGGAACCCCGCAACGCAAAGGCCGCAGGATTCAAACTTGGAATCAGCCTATAATTAAGTTGTCTTAAGCGAAAAACAGCTCACAACGCTTTTTGCTCACTATCAAATATCCACATCGCGAAATTCGTGTTATGGCTCTTATAAAAACGCCCATGACGCGTTGTGGCAAAATCAGAAAGATCACATATAACGAAATTCGTGTCGTAAACATTAGGTAGGTAAGTACTCTCCTTCTCTTCTTAGTCGGGTAAAAATAAAGTCTAAATTAGGTAAGATTTGATACACCTAAAATTAGACGCCCCGAAGTTTCGATTCAGACAGAAAGATTCAATCTAACCCTACATATAAACGTAAGTAATATAATAAGACAAGATCATAATAAAACATTGATCACATTCCACACACACAACAAACAGCTAAGACTCTGAAACAGCAATGGCGTAGCAATGAAAATTTTAAATTTAATTAATGGCAAGTGGCGACAGACGATTATATTATTACGCGGCGGCATTGTGTGCCAGACGGGCCCGGTCTCCCCGCTAGGGTGGCCACACGAGAACTGCCACTTTGTTTGCGAACGTTTGAGGGAGAATCTCACGTGACATTCTCCCTCGAACGGAACGTTCGCAAACAAATTGGCAATTCTCGCGGTGATATCACGCGGCGAGTCGGCACAGGGGGTCTACTCTCTAAGCACGAAATCCGTAGTTTCGACCTTAGTTACGGGCGTTTCTTACTCCGCATCACCCACGGACTTAAGATTAGTTCGGGGCCCGAACTAATTTGCCATTTGCCCGATTTGACAGTTGTCCCTACTCCCGATGTGGTTTTCTCCGTCCGAAAAATTGAATTTGACACTTGTTTTGACGGAATCTTATGTCTATTGTACTTTCGGACGGGTCCGTAACTTCGTTGACGGACTTACAGAGTAGACCCCCAGACTAGGCAGGCAGATACTTTTAGAAAGGACTGAGAAGAGAAAAAAAATTGGGTGAAGAAGACACTGTATGAGGCGTGGGGTTTTGAAGGCTACTTTTTATTATTGAAGTCTGAAAAATGTTGAATGAAACAAATTGTCAAAACAAACGAACATCTCATTAGTAATCTTCTTCATGTATTTGCAGTAGTTATGTTTATATAGATATTACTAGCACTTCGCCCGCGACTTCGTCCGCGTGTCCCACAGGAACTGTGATTTTTTTCGGGATAAAAAGTAGCCTATGTTACTCAGTGATAATGTAGCATTCTATTAGTGAAAGAATTTTTAAAATCGGTCCAGTAGTTTCGGAGCCTATTCGGTACAAACAAACAAACAAAAAATCTTTCCTCTTTATAATATTAGTATAGAAGTATATATTTAACTGACTACCGCGCCGTAACAACGACTGGTTCTTCTCAGCAAGCATATGTAAACCATAAGTCTTATATGGTTACTTACTACCACCAAGGATACCAAAGACAAACCGTATTTTAAGAATTTCCTTCAACTTCTGCCCTGATTGATAATCTTAACCATCTCTGTATAAAATTCCTACAACCAATTATATTTCTCAACTTGCCAATGGCCAAGTCGTGAGTTTTCCTGATTTTTACCAGTCCCTCTTTCTGCTAACATCATGGTCATACTAGCACAGTTCGCCCCCACCCGAGACGCGTTAGGCGTCGCATTGTTGAGCAAATCCGAGCCAAGCTTGTACCTACCACAGCTAGCTAAATTAATACCACTGATAAGTGATATCACGCAGTAATATTCTGAATGCTCGCGAACAAATGCTTGTAGTGAATATACACCTTTATTTATTTTTAGGTAGATAGATTATTACCTATAGGATATGTTCACTGCACTTTTTTCAAGTATGTATGTATGTCATTTGGATGACAATGCAAATGGACTAAAAAGAAAAAAATAATTAAGCCACGTTTTTAAAACGGACTGAAAAATATACCTAAAATAATTTCTAATGAAATGAAAGACGTGGGGCGCATGCAATAGATAATAAGTAAGATGCACCCCACGTTTTTCATTTCATTACAAATTATTTTATACTTTTTAGTCAGTTTTAAAACATGGTTTTCTAAAAATCATATTTTTTTTTCAATTATTATTTTTATTAAAAAATAAATATTTAAGATTGAGATGAGATTGCCCTAACATGATTGAAATACAAACGAAACAATAAAAGTGCGTAGACCATAGACCGTACGAATGACATTTTGACATTACTTCTTTATACCTAAGTAACTTTCGTCAAATATCTGTCTCTTGTAGGGCAAAGAGCTGATATATGGGTTATTAGGAAAAGCCATTAATTAGTTCTTCAGATAATTTAAAACAGTCTGTTCCCAACACTTATGAAATCTGACTGTACAACTAGGTAGGTAATAATATTTGTATGTAGCTATTTAGCTAAGTACAAACGTAAAAAGTCAGAATGTGTGAGGACTTTTACCTTTTAAGTCCAGCTCATTATTGATGATTATATTGACCCTTGACTCTTTCTCACGGGCTAAAGCCTATAGCGTACAAGTTCCTAATGATTCGAACAATTTGAGCTTTCGATCAAGCTTGTACATTTTCGAATGTTTCGAATTCGAACTAATGAAAGGCGCGGCGCTGGACACATGCATCATTGCGGAGCGGAGATCATATATGTAGGTACCTGCCTAAGTAGGTACCAAATCCAGCCGGCCTGGCATGACCACGATAGAAACAGGTTTTGTCTACATAGAAATAGACAAAGTGACAGATTTCATTCATAAAACGTAGAAATGTTTCTACAATCTGTCACTTTGTCTATTTCTATGTAGACAAAACCCGTTTCTATCGTGGTCATGCTAGGCCGGCTGATGGTAGGAACAAGGAGATAATTATTTTCACAGCAAATTAGTACGGGGCTCGCTATAGGTACTTATAGATAAATCTATCTCACTAATCACACTAATATTATAAATGCGAAAGTTTGTGCGTGTGTGTGTGTGTGTATGTGGGTGTGTGTGTGTGTATGTTTGTTACTTCTTCACGCTAAAACGGCTGGATGGCTTTGGATGAAATTTGGCACACAGATAGATTATAGTCTGGAATAACACATAGGCTACCTTTTATCCCCAAAAACGCGGGCGAAACCGCGGGCGGAAGCTAGTCTATACTAATCTGCAAACTAATAGGAAAGATTTGTTTCTTTGAACGCGTTAATCTCTGGAACTACTAGTCGGATTCGAAAAATTTTTTCTATAAACGACTAGCAAACCCGGCGAACTCCGTTTCGCCACCGTAGTACCTACATGCTATGTATCAGAGATGGCGCTGTATGTGAAAAAAGATTTTCCCTCTTTTCTCTTTAAATTTTCCTGAAATTTCTTTGCTATAAACCTCACGGAGCCCAAGACCTTTCCAACGAATGCAAAACCGTGGAAATCGGTTCGTGCGTTCTGGAGTTATATCGTCAGGAAGGAAAACCCGACTTATTTTTATATAGTAGATAGTATAAATGGTATATAGTCTATTTAACATCACGATATGATCCTTGGAAGCTTGGAAGCAACGGGGGTGAAACCGAGCACGGCTAGTAGATAGATATTCATAAAACAAACCTAAATATAACTACAACGAAATTAATTTTCTTCCGCAAAAAGGATATCTATAGGTTGATAGGTAATAACATTGGTATTGATATCATGGAGGTGGTCCGTTCATCCCAGACGGCTGCTATTCAATCTCCGCGGCCTCGAGAGGATGCGGCTTATCGGTGGACAGTGGGTAGCTACGAGCTTTCTATTTGTGGGGTAGGCAGAATGGATCTAAATATGAGTGTTTATAAAATCTCATGATGGTTTTCATTTTACAAGCTCTGTTAGTACTTATGGGCACAGATTACTAGCACAGTATAAAGTTTATAGACTGTGTTACTAGTATGGGGCCAAATCTTGCAACAGAATTTTAGAGCAGCTCCCCCGACCGATTGAAGCTGAAAGGGCACTGGCCGACGCCCATAGAACGCTGGGCTTCAGATTGTGTAAGTCGGTACAGATATGAAATTAGTTTATTGTGGTCGAGTATTTCAAGAGTATTTAAATTCATTTTTTATTTGTTTTTGTACGTAATTGGGTTAAAGAGAAATCTTCGTATTTGTGACAGTGAGGTTAAGTATGGTGTGAATGATCCAGTGAAGTACAGCCCGACTAATGAGTTCTCAATTCAAGGTTTTAGTTACTGTCGACATGATATTCTGTGGAGGCACGCGCCAGCCAGCATGCACCCGTTGACCCGTTTATGTTTTGTTTTTTTAGGGTTCCGTACCAAAATGGTAAAAAAGAAACCTTATGGTGCGACTTCGTCTGTCTGTCTGTCTGTCACACCTGCTTATTTCAGCAACTACTTATGCTATCGACTTGAAATTTGGAACAGTTATAAAATATAATACTTGTTCAACGTTATTGCAAATGAAAAAAATCCAAAAATATTTTTATTTTCATTGCAAAAGGGGTCGGAGTGGGAGTCCAAAATTTTAAAGTGGTGTTACTAGCCAAGTGACATATCATATGAAAGGGCTTGATCTGCACATTTCAAAATATATTTTCATTTTATTTTATGTCTCACAGTTTTCGACATATAATGAAAAATGTTCAAAAAAATACCATTCCCCCCCCCCTTATCTCCGAAGTTTGCGGGGCGAAAAATCTGAAATAATTAGGGTTAATAGGAATTGACCCAAATATGGCACCAAAAATAAAACGATGTTCCTAACTACAAGTACAGTTTTTTCAAAATCATCAAAATTCCTTCACAAACAAACGTAGTTATGCGGTCCGGATTTTTTCACTTTATACGTCCAAATATGATACGGAACCCTCGGTGCGCGAGTACGACTCGCACTTGGCCGGTTTTTTTTTTATGTCAACGGCATAATCATTTTATTTCTTATTTATTTCGATTTTTGATTCCAATTCTTAATCTCTAAGATAAATTAGGCAAAGAACAATTAAAATATATTTTTATTTTTGGTTATGCTTTTATTACTGTACCTACCATATCAAGCCCAAAACTGCCGACGTCCTTTGGGACACATAGGTATGTAACCTCCGTGACTAAGTATAGAGTATACAATAATATGGTACCATGGAGGTGGTCTCATGGTGAGGCCGGAAGATGGCTAAAGGTACTCCTCAACTTCTCAACATAACTCCGTCGTGTTTGGGCTCATTGGATTTGTCTTGACCAGTACTGTAGACTTAGATGATGTCCAGGGTCTCATGATGTAGTTGGAAAGTGGTCATCATAAAAGCTTTTTTTGAAAACATGTTTTTCAACATAAAACTTATTTTCAGTGAAATAACAAAGCTTACCTACGTAAAAAAAACCGGCCAAGTGCGAGTCGTACTCGCGCACCGAGGGTTCCGTATAATTTTTGGACGTATAAAGTGAAAAAATCCGGACCGCATAACTAAGTTTGTTTGTGAAGGAATTTTGATGATTTTGAAAAAACTGTACTAGTTAGGAACATCGTTTTATTTTTGGTGCCATATTTGGGTCAATTCCTATCAACTCTAATTATTTCAGATTTTTCGCCCCGCAAACTTCGGAGATAAGGGGGGGGGAATGGTATTTTTTTGGACATTTTTCATCATATGTCGAAAACTGTGAGACATAAAATAAAATAAAAATATATTTTGAAATGTGCAGATCAAGCCCTTTCATATGATATGTCACTTGACCTAGTAACCCCACTTTGAAATTTTGGACCCCCACTCCGGCCCCTTTTGCAATGAAAATAAAAATATTTTTGGACTTTTTTCATTTGTAATAAAGTTGAACAAGCATTCTTTATAACTGTTCCAAATTTCAAGTCGATAGCATAAGTAGTTGCTGAAATAAACAGGTGTGACAGACAGACAGACAGACAGACAGACAGACAGACAGACAGATAGACAGACAGACAGACAGACAGACAGACGAAGTCGCACCATAAGGGTTCCTTTTTTACCATTTTGGTACGGAACCCTAAAAATTAACTAAAACATCCCTACTAACCAAGTTCAGTGCCTAGCTCCAAAATACGTAGGTATTGTGAGACGGAAAATCTTAAACACCATAACTTTACCATAAAACAGACCCAAAATTGAAAATAATCAATACACAACAACACAGGTGTAGTGTTGTCGTGGGGTATTACCCATTGAACGTGTCACAATACCCCATACAACCCTATAGAGCCCCATAGATCCCCGTTACCCCATAAACGGCGAAGCGTGTAGGCTCTTGCATTATTAATATTTTGTACCTCTCCACATGAGTGAAGGTGAATGGTACCACGATTGATTTAAAAAGGATTAGGTAGTATAGTGGAAACTCTTTGGGGAAATGTCTGTCAAAAACTTTTTTTATTCCGTAGCTATACTTATAACCAGTTTAGAAAGTACCTAATTAGCTGTTAGCCACGGCTTCACCCCCGTTGCTCGACTCTTAATGGTCGGAGCTAGCCTATAGGTACCTACTATTCCTCATGAATCTGGTTACAAAAATATTTTTTCGAATCCAACTGGTAGTTCCAGATATTAGCTCGTTCAAACAAACTCTTCAGCTTTATAGGTAATATTAGTAGAAAATATACCGTATCGAATGTGCCGACCCGAATAAGTGTCTAAGTATTAAATAAATAATTATATACCTATATAATTAGGTATAAATATTTTTTTTTTAAAGTCGTGTCTGTACATTGAAGATATTCCAGAAAAAAAAATTTGGGATAGGGTACTGGGACGTAACTAGGTATGCCCGAAAATATTTTTTTTTAGAATTTTTGTCTGTTTGTCTGTTTGTGCGCGCATCACGCGAAAAGTACTGAACGGATTTTGATTTGGTTTTCACACTTCGATAGCTTGGGATCCAACTTAAAATCTAAGCCACGTTTTATCTAATTTTGATGAGAGGAACCAGAGATACAGCTTGACCTCTTGGAAGTACTAGCCACCCTACACTACGGAGGTCATTTAAACTGGTCATTCTACTGTAGTCCACGCGGACGGAGTCGTGGGCAAAAGTCTAGTTAGGTATAACACGCCTTAGGTATAAGTATACATATCACTAAAACAAAGCCAAACAAAACAATTTTTAGCTTAGGTTTAATTTACTTCACTCGTCTAATTGTAAGGTAGAATTTTGCAAAGTAATTTTGGATAACTAGGTACCTACCTCTTGGCGTAGCAAGTTTAAACTTTTTATACCCAGTCGTTTGGTGCCGATGACAATACATTTTTTTTTTTTAAACGAGAGCGTATAATTGGCAGCAAGCAATGCTGTTGAATTCCTAATGCCCGAATAATTAAGCGCCAGTTAAAGTCGGACACCTGTTAAGCGAATTAGTTATTGTAATTGGTTGATGTAACTTAAAGAGAAGTACCGTGTTCCTATGCGAGTTGTTGCGCTACGTCTTCTTTTTAGGGTTCCGTACCAAAATGGTAAAAAAGAACCCTTATGGTGCGACTTCGTCTGTCTGTCTGTCTGTCACACCTGGTTATTTCAGCAACTACTAATGCTATCAACTTCAAATTTGGAACAATTATAAAGAATGCGTGCCCAGCTTTATCATAGCTAAATTAATTAAAATTAATTTATCACAAATGAAAAAAAAAATTTTTTTATTTGTGATAAACTCCGGCCCCTTTGGCAATGAAAAAAAAAATTTTTTTCATTGCCAAAGGGGCCGGAGTGGGTGTCCGAAATTTTATAGTGGGGTTACTAGGTCAAGTGACATAGGTATCATATGAAAGGGCTTGATCTGCACATTTCAAAATATATTTTCATTTTATTTTATATTTCACAGTTTTCGACATAATTATGATGAAAAATGTCTGAAAAAATACCATTCCCTCCCCTTATCTCCGAAGTTTGCGGAGCGAAAGATCTGAAATAATTAGAATTAATAGAAATTTACCCATGTATTGCACCAAAAATATAACGATGTTCCTAACTAGCACGGTTTTTTCTAATCAAAATTCCTTCAAAAACAAACTTAGTTATGCAGTCCGGTTTTTTTAACTTTTATACGTCCAAGGATGGTACGGGACCCTCGGTGGGCGAGTACGACTCGCACTTGGCCGGTTATTTTTATTAAATAATACCTATAGGCTTGCGTTTGCCCACCATCTCGCCTAATGATTTGGACAATAAATAATTTCTAATTTCTAATTTCTAATTTCTAATTTCTAATTTCTAATTTCTAATTTCTAATTTCTAATTTCTAATTTCTAATTTCTAATTTCTAATTTCTAATTTCTAATTTCTAATTTCTAATTTCTAATTTCTAATTTCTAATTTCTAATTTCTAATTTCTAATCTCTAATTTCTAATCTCTAATTTCTAATTTCTAATTTCTAATTTCTAATTTCTAATTTCTAATTTCTAATTTCTAATTTCTAATTTCTAATTTCTAATTTCTAATTTCTAATTTCTAATTTCTAATTTCTAATTTCTAATTTCTAATTTCTAATTTCTAATTTCTAATTTCTAATTTCTAATTTCTAATTTCTAATTTCTAATGTTAAGCGATGATGCGGTCTACGATGGAGCACGCTTGCCTAGATAAAACCGATTCACTCGCGACTTGAAGACACCCAGATTGTAACTATTGGGGAACACCCACTCCGGCAGTGAATTCCATTATTCTTCTCTACTCAAACAGTAAGAAATGGTGAAGAGACGTTTCCGAGGCTGTCTTTTGTACCCTATGCTATTCAAAAAGTGCTGAATCTTAGCTAAGGTCTGAATTCTGCCATATTATTATGACAGGCATTTTTCTGCATTTGACAGACATTTTAAGGCTTAGACATGGCTTAGACCAAGCATTGATCTGAGACAGGCATTTTTTAATTTCTTGTGAAGACTATCTTTTTTTTGTAAAGATACCTACAGAATTCTAGATACCTACATTATAGGCAGGTACCTACCTAATGTGTAAAAACTTTTACAAATTACCTGCAAAAAATAATGCCTAGGACATTAAAAAGTTGTGAACGAGAATTGGTGCTGAAAGAAAATTTTTAACACTGTAAAAAACGTAATAGGTAGGTCAGTACATATACCTATTGACATTTCAGTCGAAAGGAATTCTTAGGTATATGAAACATACTCTAGTTGTTTAACCCTCGAATAGAGAAGGGGTATCTTTGCTCGAAAGGTGCCTATTTAAAAAATAATGCCTAGGACATTAAAAAGTGGTGAACGAGAATTATAAATTTTTTAACATCGTAATATATTGCCAACATAGCGTCGAAGAGAATTCTTATATGAAACATGCTTTAATTGTTTAACCCTGAATAGGGAAGGGGTATCTTTGCCCGAAAGGTATTTAAAACTACAACAGTCATGCGTGCTCGTGCCCGCGTCTCGCGGCCCTTGTCGCGCCGGGCGATCGATAACATTGTCTGGCTGACACCCGCACTTTGTTACGTCACATTTATTGCTCATGCTTCACTGTAGGGCGGGGTGAGGACTAAGGATTTACGTGCGGTGATGGTAGGGTTAAGTGTAGGTACCACTTAAGAATAGGTACTAAAAAGTGACTCTTCTAGGATCATTAAAATTAGATCGGGTAATTTTTTTTTATTTAATACTAATAGGCTTGCGTTTGACCGCCATCTCGCCTAATGTTAGGTAAGGCCATATTGTTTCAACTTACAGTTACGTACTTATCTGTAACCTTCAAATATGGCGGCTTGTACTTACGACAATTTCATACTGACTTAACGATTACGTACTGACTTACGAATACAGATGGTTTGAAGCAGCCCGCCCTAAGACAGTGATAGTGCGGTCTACGATGGAGCACGCTTGCCTAGATGAAACCGATTCACTCGCGACTTGAAGACACCCAGATTGTAACTAAGTATCGGGGAATACCTACCTACCCACTCCGACAACGCATTCCACTGTTTGGTGGTTTTCACAATGTTCTTCTGGATGGTTCATGGTTCATGGAATCAAAGTTCTTCAATCGGGTTTCTGGTAGATAGGTAGGTACCTATAGGTAAATAATGGCAGGACGGAATTAGATCATGCAAAACCAAAGCACACTCTCCGAAATTGACAGTTTGACGTGATCAGGTAGGTAGATCAGAGCACGCGGTAGAACTCCAATGAGATGGTCAGATCAAATCGAAGCTGCAATAAACGCTATAGGTACACGAATGCACTAGGAAAGCAACAGTCAGAGAAGAATGGCGCCACATAACCAAGCGAGCAGCGTTGCCAGACGTCCCGATTTTGTCGGGACGTCCCGATTTTTTTGCCCAAAATTGAATGTCCCGCGTGGAACATGCTCAGTCCCGCATTTTGAGGATAACTCGACGGCCCCCACCTTCAAACTGCTTTTCTGAACACGTTTATTTTCAAGTAGGTAAATTTTAAATAGCCGGATGCCGGAAATAAATGCTCCGTTAAAATTAAAGCAGAATTACTCATTCAATTCAATCTGGAGCTAACTTGTGCAGAGTTCTTCGACTAACTGCTGATTATTGATAGTTTTGCCCAAATGCAAGACCAAGAGGAGACTAACCCAGTCTTTGACCTTCATCTTGTGTCAGTAGGTACACCTGTTTGTGATCTTGGTCTTGGTATTGCACACTCAATCTTGGTCATAATCTCGGTCTTGCTGCAATTAGGTGATCTTGGTCTTGTGAAAATGATAGATGCAAGACCGGTTTTGGGCAACACTAATTATTGACGTTTTTTTATTACCTATTTTTAGTCCCGCTTTCGACAAAAGAATCCCGCTTTTTTTACTCAAAAAGATTCAAAATCCCGCTTTGTCCGAAAAAAAATTTGGTAACGAAAGCGAGTCACATTCATAGCACACACAGTGATAGCGACCATGACCGCTCTGTCAAAAGAGTAGCGACGAAGGAGAAGTTTGACGTGAAGGTGAACGTAAGGAATTCAGGATGCTCTTCAAAGGGTGGATTGTTAACAAAAAGCAACAACTACTTAGATAAATTAGAACTACTTGGAGCAGATAAACCATCAGCCAATTGTCATCGAACGACTATTACAGGGTTGAACACACTATAATACCTACTTAGTTAGTTACCTACTTTTTGACATACCTACCTAGACAAGCACTTTTCCTGCAACTTTGTCCGCGTAAAAGGAAGCCTGCAGCACTTACGAATAATGAGGCTTTCTATTATAGTGAAAGAATTCGTTAGGACAGAGATATACTACGCTACGGCTCGTATTTCAGAACGATACTCGAGCACAGATCTCTGCTTGAGCATAGATTGAAACTAGTTTCAACCAATCAAATGGCTTTAAATCTATGCTCAAGTCGGGATCGAGTATCGTTCTGTAATACGAGCCTACCTAATCAAAACTTTTATCAGCTCGTCACCTCCCAATACAGTTTTTCACAACACCAATCAAAACATCCTAACTTTAGGTAAAAATGGAATTTCAGCACATATCACTCTCGCCCCGCCCCCCGTCTCTGGCTGCCAACCACACAATAGGTGAACAATACCCCACACAATGAACACAAAGGGACCAACTGTCATCCCATTGTGGGGAACAAAGAAAGCCACGCCCACAACAAAGGCGGCATTGTTTCATCTCAAATACAAAGATTCTGATTGGAGGAGAAAACGCTCGTGTGTAGGCCACCCGCGGTCAAGAATGTTTCGGAAAAAATATCATGCTACACACTTGGGAGCTAGTTCGATTGATAGTCCACTTTATTTTGTGAAAAATAGAGTTGATTTTTGTATAGGGTGAAAGAACAGATGCTTTTAATCGACCAGAATTTGATCCGAATTAAATTGACAGCTCTCTATAAATAGTATTTTTTTAGAATGCGTTGTTGTTTTGGTTTAGGGAATTTAAACTCTATTAAGTATAATATTAGAGTGGGTTTTGGTTCGTAAGGGAGGTTGACTTCATTTTTTTCAGTTTACGACTGAGTGTATTGGTAGTTTGGTAGTCAGTTGTTAGATTTTGATGGCTGATAGGTACCCGGGAGTTATAATTTATAACTTATGAGGTGGTTTTAATTAGCTGGCTGTATAATTAGGCAATATTTTATCAATTATAGGTACCTACCTACCTACCTACCCACACGTAAGATATTATACCTAATAATAAGATAAATAGGTACCTACTTAAGTAGGTATAATGTATTTGGTAAAAAGGTAATGTCTTTTGCTTTTTGAGTAGTTAATACGTAGTTACTAGCGAATATTAGATAGGTACCTACCTACCTACACTGAAAAAAATGTTAGGTTGGATTTAACAGATTCTGCGTAAATGTACCAAAGTTTGCGGTTGATTTCGGTCCTATCACAAATTTTGATTGATGTTGGTGTTGTACCAAATTTATTTGGTAGATTACACCTATATTTTGTACACTATTATACCATTATTATTATATTCAATGGATTTGTTTGGTAAAATGTACAATACTCTTTGTTGATTTAGGTAGATATACATCAGAACTCTGGTACCAACTTCCAACCTCTTTAGTCTTGTAACTTCAATAGCGAGGTTTTGTTCCTAGGGGAAGGTTGCTATGAATGGACCCCCTAACTTTACGACCTCATATCTCAAAAAGTTTAAGTGATAAAATGAAACCAGTTTATTATTTTTATTTCTTAGGACCTCTATTTGTGATATTCAAACGTACAAACAATTCGGGCTTGTACTTTTTAAAATAAACGAAGAAAACTAAATCTTGGGTTGTTGCCTTCTTTGGACCATAGGCACCTTCATTGAACCACCAGGTTGCCATCAATGGACTTAGAGAAATTTGTTCTGAAGGTCCAATCGAGGCAACTAATTTATTATTACAATTATCAAAATTATAAAATTATGACATAGGTACCTACAAAGAGAGACAAACAATACTCATAGAAATACGACAAGCAAACAAAGTATAGTTAGACAAAGGCTACTTAGTAATTTTACATTTTACCGTCTCCAAGGTTTCATCTATTTCTGTACCAAAATTCATAAAAATCGGTTCAGTAGTTTAGCTGTGAAAGCGTAACAAACAAATAAACGAAAAGAGCTACTTTCGCATTAATAATATTATTAGTATGGATTTGTAAAAATACTCGGTACCTATTCCTATTTATGACTTTAAAAATTACAATAATAAGTTGCCATGATTGGACCGGTCCAACGGTGGAACTCTCTTCAGGTTCAATGATGGCAACAGGTACCCGTAAAGAAAAAAAAATCTTAAATATACAATGGTTATGATTAGACAAAATTAAATTACATTCATGGAATCACAATTAAATTGTCTATTATTTCATAATGGTGCACGAAGACAAATATAAATACAATGAGAATTACGTCAACTTGTCTCGAGTGAAATTATAAGATTTTGACCGCCGCAAACACAAGCACACGTGTCACTCTTCGTCACGTGCTTCAGCGTCACTGAGGTAAAAGGGGGGTGCAACTGAGTCGCCACGGACCCGTTTCGACTAGTTTTGGTGTGGCTAGCTAGCACAGTTTTGGAAATACCGTGGTGGTCCAATGAAAACACTAGTCCAATGATCGCAACCTTCCCCTATTTATCGTAGTTTTCATGTAATTCAGCCAACCTTTGCTAATTTGGTAAATCCGACAAATCATTTTTTTCAGTGTAGGGGAGAGGCGTGTCAATTGTAACAGGGAGGCAATTGTAACATCCGATAAGTAAGTAAGTAGGTAGGTACCTATATCCTTTCAAACAAAAGAAGAATTTTCCAACTTGGTTCATAAATATCGGAGTTCTGAGATGAGGTAACAAACGTTACATTAAAAACCGGCCAAGTGCGAGTCGTACTCGCGCACCGAGGGTTTCGTATCCGTTTTGGACGTATAAAGTGAAAAAATCCGGACCGCATAACTAAGTTTGTTTGTGAATGAATTTTGATGATTTTGAAAAAACTGTACTAGTTAGGAACATCGTTTTATTTTTGGTGCCATATTTGGGTCATTTCCTATCAACTCTAATTATTTCAGATTTTTCGCCCCGCAAACTTCGGAGATAAGGGAAGGGGGATAGTATTTTTTTGGAAATTTTTCATCATATGTCCAAAACTGTGAGACATAAAATAAAATAAAAATATATTTTGAAACGTGCAGATCAAGCCCTTTCATATGATATGTCACTTGACCTAGTAACCCCACTTTACAATTTCGGACCCCCACTCCGGCCCCTTTTGCAATGAAAATAAAAATATTTTTGGACTTTTTTGAACAAGCATTCTTTATAACTGTTCCAAATTTCAAGTCGATAGCATAAGTAATTGCTGAAATAAGCAGGTGTGACAGACAGACAGACAGACAGACGAAGTCGCACCTTAAGGGTTCCTTTTTTACCATTTTGGTACGGAACCCTAAAAATACCTACAACCGAATTGAGAATCTCCTCCTTTTTGAAGTCGGTTAAAAAGAGGTTTTGGTTGTTCTTCTTCTGAAGCCATCAATGCAGTAAAATTAGACACAGTTAAAATTTACATAACAACATAAAAAGAGGTGTGGTTTAATCATAATCTAGAGATCTTACATACCTAGTCAAAATATTAAAGACCTACAGTGACATAACTTAGGTGTCTACCTACCTTCTAAGTTAAAAAATAATAACCCAAATACCTACGTAGGTACCTACACTTAAAGCCAAATAAACGGACGCCACTCGAGAATGGCAAAATTGCCAAGTTGTCGTTAAACGTCGAGGGCACGTACCTACCTAAGAGGCAAACACATTCGTCTAAGTGTTCCAGGGACTGGCAAATTGGCACTCAAGGCGGACGATGGTGCCAAGTCAATGGGTCGAGCTGCCTAATGATTTTGGTCCGAAGTGTACCTATTTGGGTTTGTTGAAGACGTGTTCTGCTAGTTTTTCACGAAAACAATACCTAAATATAGTAGGAGAATAAGAACACGGTAAGATTATGTATTATTCTTTTACAATAGATACCTACGTAAGCACTAGGTATACCTACCTACCAAAATAAAAATTGATTATAATTACCTATAATTACAAAACCCTTCCTTGATTTCTTAGTAAACTTGGTTTAAAACTAATTTATAAATCTTAACTCAAGTAGGTACAGACTACTACACTAAACCACAACTAAACAAAGAAAGAAAACTCCCATTACAATGGAGAAAAATAAAATGTAAACAAAAGAATACAATCACATAGAGACATCTAGCGAAATATTTAAACAACTTTATAGCGCCATCTGTTCCTTGTATGAGAACTAGTTTATCAGCTTGTCATCAACCAAACCCGTATTTGAACATCATCGATAGCGACGATAGCCATCCGTGTAGTTTATTAGTTCGCACAAGAAATAATAGATGGCGCTGTACTAAGACTAAAAATTATTTGTATTTTTTTTTATATTGCTGCTTTTTAGGGATCCGTATCTCAAAAATATTTCTAAATATTTTTATTACTTACATAAAAAAATATTCAAAAATATAAAAAAATCGTGTGAGGTCGGGGGACCACGCCCCATCAGGAACGAAGTTCCTTAAGCTTTTTCTTCAACTCCAAATGTAATTCGATATGGAGATTTAGGGCCAAGGTCACCGACAAGATAACAGACCGTTATATTGAAAACGGCCGTTTAACATGACTTTCTAGAGAAAAAGATTCTTCTATAGAAAGACCTCGGGATCGGCCGGACTGGACCCGGTTATTAGCTTTGTAGGTATTGTTGTATCATTGTATGGAATCCCCAACACAGTTTAGCATTTTTATAGATGTTCCAAATTTCAAGTCGATAGCATTAGTTGCTGAAATAACCAGCCGAAAAACGATTTCCGTAACTAGCACAGTTTTATAGAAATCATCAAAATTCTTTTGCAAACAAACTTAGTTATGCGGTCCGGTATTTTTTACTTTTTAGGGTTCCGTACCAAAATGGTAAAAAAGGAACCCTTATGGTGCGAATTCGTCTGTCTGTCTGTCTGTCTGTCACACCTGCTTATTTCAGCAACTACTAATGCTATCGACTTGAAATTTGGAACCGTTATGAAAAATGCTTGTCCAACTTTATTGCAAATGGAAAAATTAAAAAAATATTTTTATTTTCATTGCAAAAGGGGCCGGAGTGGGGGTCCAAAATTTCAAAGTGGGGTTACTAGGTCAAATGACATATTATATGAAAGGGCTTGATCTGCACATTTCAAAATATATTTTTATTTAATTTTATGTCTCACAGTTTTCGACATATGATGAAAAATGTCTGAAAAAATAGCATTCCCCCCCTTATCTCCGCAGTTTGCGGAGTGAAAAATCTGAAATAATTAGAGTTGATAGAAATTGACTCAAATATGGCACCAAAAATAAAACGATGTTCCTAACTAGTACAGTTTTTTCAAAATCATCAAAATTCTTTCACCAAAAAACAGTTTTGCGGTCCGGTTTTTTTCACTTTATACGTCCAAAACTGATACGGAACCCTCGGTGCGCGAGTACAACTCGCACTTGGCCGGTTTTTTACAATATGTCCAAAAACGGTACGAAACGGAACCCTCGGTGCGCGAGTACGACTCGCTCTTGACCGGGTTTGATTTTACGCATTGCCTCACTCAATGCCTTTGGAGCCTGCCCAATACAATAACTTATGTAACCAGGTAGGTAGGTACCTCGGTGCCTATCAGTGGCGAAGGGTCCGTTTTTGTAAGAGGTAGGTAAGCCGGAGCTACAAATGCTTACCTGGCCACGAAAAGCTAAATAATAAAAGTAGGCTATACTGCCTGTGCTATTTTTCAAAGGGAAGCCAATAGGAATCGTATTGTAGGGACCCTTCGCCACTGGTGCCATGTTATGTACACTAGACGCCATTGACGGTCGACCACTTTTCACCCTTATGTTCTTAATAATAAGGGTGAAAAGTGGTCGACCGTCAATGGCGTCGACTGTACCGCTACCTATTTTAAATATACTACATAGTTAATAAGTATTAGTAGGTACCTAAATGTAGTTGCGTAGGTAGGTAGGTACCTAGGTACTCAATGTTTTTAGAATCGAAGGTCATTGTTCCAGTGCTACTTGAAATATCAGTTGTAGGTAGGTACTTTTTCTGTAACTACTACGGGATCTAGGCACCTAAAATAAAATTAAAGAAAGCATAATTCCGGGGTAAATTAAAAATTGGTTTAGTTTTAACAAGCACAGCTGTGCTTGTTAAAACTAAACCAATTTTTAATTTACCCCCTTACAAACGATGATGAAATTAAACAGCTCTTAGTGGTTAGGTCAATTATCAATATTGTCATCTCTATTTCATCGTCATACAAATGACAAGGATAGTTGTATAAATTACTATGGTGTGTAATTTATTTTTATTTTGCATAAAAATGTGACAAAACTGACAAATTATACACCGATCGATTAAAATGCGAATGTTATGAATAATTTTGACCGAGATATGCAAGGACCGTGTGGCCTAATGGATAAGGCGTCGGACTTCGGATCCGAAGATTGCAGGTTCGAGTCCTGTCACGGTCGAACCGTTCTTTTTGGATGGCTCCGCATTTATGTGATACCTAAAAATAATAATTCGTTTCTATTTTATTTGCATTTTAATTCATTTTAACGAATATAGGTAATCCTTTAATAACATTTTAAGGACGATGCAGAATAAAAGAAATAATATAAAATTTATTTACTACCCTTGTTTTTATTGATTATTCATGCACTATTGGGTGTTATGAAGTTAATCAAGAGATAAATATAGAATAATGACGACGTATTTATTTCAAAACCACTCATCTCATCTAGGTACTAGTCCGCGAGCTATCTGTACTCTGTAGGTACTTGCCTTGACTTCTAATAATATAACAGTGAATTTCTATTTAGTTTCACATAATTTTATTTTAAATACCTTTAATATTTAATAAAAGTTTTTTTTTATTCAAACGAACTCAAATTTATTTTACTTGAATAATATTGTGCCCAATATACGAGGTGCCATCTGGCGGTACCGTGAAAAACTATTTACTATGTAGTCTGACAATGTAGTCACAGTTGGCTTAGTTCATAATAATGATACTAGATGGCGGTTATCAGTGACTCTTCGCGATATTAAAAAAGTTAACATTTTGCTTTAGTAATTATTATTAACTAGCTTCCGCCCGCGTTTTTCGGGATGTATTATACATATAAACCTTCCTCTTGAATCACTCTATCTATTAAAAAAACCGTATCAAAATCCGTTGCAAGCATACATAGGGACACACAGAGGGAAGGGACTTTGTTTCATACTAGGTATGTACCTAGTGAAGGACATTTCCAAGGTTTGTATAGGACTTGGTCCAAGTGCTAAACACAAAAATACAAGTTAGCGTATCATGTTCTACAGGTTAATAGAGCGCTTTAAAATCCGTCAGAGGAATCGCGAGAAAAACAGCTTTTTTACTTGGACGGTTTATTGTTAAAATTATCATAAAAATTACTTATTATTTACAAACAATTGTTAAATGAACTCCAGATTAATGTTACACTATTTTACTATTTATACAACATGAAATTTTAGTGGTTGTTTTCCCGCAGCAGAACGATTTGCCCTCAGTAGTACCATGGGGTCTCATCAGGAACAAAGGAACATTTGTTGAAATAACTCATAATAGATGGCGTTATATGTATCGATTTGTTATTGAAGTTTGCGTAAAATTGAGAACATTCAAAAATACATCACGAAAAATATTTGTTCAAATTTTGAAAAATCCTTTAAGCACGGAAAAATGTATAGCCCGAAGACAGCCCGCGCTAAATCGGTCACATTTCTTTGTATGAGATGAGGCATCTGTACGTATAGTATTATATTATCTGTGGTAGTACTATCGAAACATAGAGTTAAATTTTAATAATTACCAGAAAAAAAAAATTTTTTTTTCAAATTCCACGTTTTTAAAACGGTCTAAAAAGTATAAAACAATTTCTAATGAAATAAAAAACGTGGGGCGCATCTTACAATTATGCGTCCTACATTTTTCATTTCATTAGAAATTATTTTACACTTTTTAGACCGTTTTAAAAACGTGGAATTTGAAAAAAAATTTTTTTTTTTGCTAATTATTAAAATTTAACCCTATGTTTCGATAGTACTACTTTGGGCAAATCGTTGTGCCGTGGGAAAAGAACCACTAAAATTTCACGTTGTATAGGTACAGGCATGGGCGTAGCCACGGTGGTGCAGGGTGAGGCGCTTGCCCCACCCTGGCCCTGACCTGTAAGGTACCTAACCAAACCTAAAAAATTAGGGAGTGCCTCCGCAGCCGGCGGCGGCTCCCAAAAATAACGCCGTTGGAAACCGGTGTAGCCTTGGAGTAGCAGTGATACCAGACGAAAATAATTGCAAACTACCGTAGCAGCAGATTAATGTTGCCGTGTTTTAAGTTGAATTATCTACCTTAGACTGACTTTTAAATTACAGTGTCAATGTAAAACAAAATACAACTTTTTTGGACTTACAAGGGGAGGGAGGTGGTCGACTATTTCTGTGTGCAAGGTTAATAGTAACCTAACACGAAGGGGTTGACGGGGGCTTCGAACCTAAATTGTCCGTGTCGAGGTGTCCAAGTTCCCGTGTTCGCTTCGCTCGCTCTTGGACCCTAGTTAGGTGTGTTACTCAAATGAAACATGAAATGTTTTTTTAATTATGCCAAATTGCCAACCCCATTTCCCGCTTTTTTCCAATGTCAGCGCCGGCTGCCAATTTAGCAACCGGCGGCGCTGCAAATTCGGATCACGGCGGCGGTCGCGGAGTCACTTCCAAAAAATTAAATTATCTAGGTACTAACTACAATACTTATTAATATCCGTAAGAAAGCTCACACTCGACAGTCGACACAAAAAAAATGCGATCAATGCGGGTATAGTTTGCTAGTTACATATTATTTTAGACTGCTGCCCCACCCTGAGCCCATGGCTGGCTACGCTCATGGGTACAGGGCACTGAACAAAAGATTATATTCCGTGGTACCTACAGTGTGAGTTTTTAAACAGTAATGGCAACTATGCTAACCACTAAGCCACCACTGCTCACTGAGTTAATTATGTGATTTTTAATTTCGTAGAAATAAAACCCCATAAAAAATCCAATCCAAACGGTACCACAATAAACGCAGCTTACAACACTCACTGCTCAGTACTTATATCTTTATTCCGGCAGGATATAACTTGGCCGGTCAAAGGACATCTCATATCCGGGCCTTTATATCCGCGCCAGACGTCAGGGTGTAGGCAGAGGGGGGCGGATGCATTTTACTTATGTAGTCGGTTTTTCAAGTGGTGTTTCAAGACCGTTTGTTCTAAGAAATATTGGTAACTGAAATTTTTAGGACATTAATCGTACCCCTACTTGGGGACCAAAAGTAGTAGGTACCTACCTACCTAACCTAAGTAATAATATCCACTAAGTAGGTAGGTAAGTAGGTACTTACACAATTTTCATATTTCATGTCATGTAGAATGTATGGTTGAAGAATTTTATAGAGGAGAAAAAGTAAGTGTAGATATTAGAAATTCGATTATTTTAGAATTTCGCTTTGTGCCCGTAAAAAATAAATAAAAAAAACCGGCCAAGTGCGAGTCGTACTCGCGCACCGAGGGTTTCGTATCAGTATTGGATGTATAAAGTGAAAAAAACCGGACCGCACTAAGTTTGTTTGTGAAGGACTTCTGATGATTTTGAAAAAACTGTACCAGTTAGGAACATCGTTTTATTTTTGGTGCAATATCTGGGTCAATTCCTATCAACTCTAATTATTTCAGATTTTTGGCACCGCAAACTTCGGAGATAAATGGAGGGAATGGTATTTTTTCAGTAATTTTTCATCATATGTGGAAAACTGTGAGACATAAAACAAAATAAAAATATATTTTGAAATGTGCAAATCAAGCCCTTTCATATGATATGTCACTTGACCTAGTAACCCCACTTTACAATTTCGGACCCCCACTCCGGCCCCTTTTGCAATGAAAATAAAAATATTTTTGGACTTTTTTCATGCGCAATAAAGTTGAACAAGCATTCTTTATAACTGTTCCAAATTTCAAATCGATAGCATTAGTAGTTACTGAAATAAAAGCAGGTATACTGACAGACAGACAGACAGACGAAGTCGCACCATAAGGGTTCCTTTTTTACCATTTTGGTACGGAACCCTAAAAACCAGCAGGTAATTAGGTATCTACATTTATGTAGATAGAAGGGAAATGGTAGATATTCTGAATGGATTTTGCTTTTCAATGTAGGTAGGTAGGTACCTATAGTTAGGATTTTGCCCACTGCCATCATTTTTGTAAGTATTACCGATAGGTACCTACTAATTATAATGGGCCTTGCACTTACAGTTATTGCTATAGGTACCTAGTAATATTATAATTTTTAGAGAAAAATATCCTGAAGTGACGTAACATGCAATTTTTATTCAATAGATGTCTTATGAAGAAAATTCTATCACTTGTCATCTACTTATGAGAAAACTATAATCCACAAAAATGACGTCAGCTTATAGAAAACGCGAAGACACATTATGCAAACAGTTTTCAACTCGCGAACCAAACGAGCCACTAAAACTTTATCACTAGAAATATCCTTAACACAACCTCTCTCAAAAACCACAGTATTCCAACAGAAATGTATGGAACTATTTTATTCTGTGGTGCACAGTAATTTTTTTCGTATTAACTCAGAGTTGAGAAATGGCACGATTAGAAAATTGATGGGCCTGAAGACGTTTATTGGTGAAACGATAACCAGCGAAGCTTTTTAGAAATATATGGAGATGATTTTTTACGAAGAAGCAGGGGGTGGCCCGTGGCGTGGGAGAGCGGTTTGGAGATATTATAGGACAACGCCATCTAGCGGTACAGAACGAAAAAATAATGTGCGGAAATATTCTTTTAAGAATTCGTAATCGAACGATATTCTTTCGTACCATTCTTATTAACGTTAAATTGCCTACCTTGTCAGTCTATTTAATGATTTAATTATTGTAATTGGCGTAAGTAAGTATGTATTAGGTACGGTTATACGAGTAGGTAGGTAATTTATTAGATAAGTACTTGTAGTACCTAAAGAAATAAATAAAAAAAATATTGAATGAAAGTTAACTTAGAAAAAAAGTGCTGAACCGCTAAAATCTATTCTTAGTTTAGTTCACTTCGCAGTATGATTCAGTGAAAGAATATTTTTTTAGTTAAAAGTATGGAATAATTTCTGAAACCGAATTACCATGTTAAAATTAGCCCACCTAAAATATCAGCGCTAAAGAAAAATCCGAAACGCGACACACGAAATTAGGAGCGAAAGTTTTGCTATATAAAAACCGGGCAAGAGCGTGTCGAACCACGCACAGTCTAGGGTTCCGTAGGAAGAAGTATTTCAGTCTTCCAAATACAAAGTTATTTTTGCGGTCAAAACTGAAAATGGTGATTATTTCAAAAAGTTATTAACATATCTTGTTCAAACCAATTTTAATCGAGAGTATTTATTAGATTCTATAAGCTTGAATTTTTTCAGATTTTTTGATAACGCGGTTGGAAAATTACAGGGGGGGGGGGGGCACATTGTAAACGACTTTCAGAGCTCGTTCGCTAAATATGCACTTAAATAAAAAAGTCATTTAGGAACCTTTATATTATTTTCAAAGACCTATCTAACGATATCCCACATGAAGGGGTGCGTGAAAATATTTTTCTTCATCCCTCAGTTTCATGTATGGGGCTGGGGCCCCTCCCCCTAATTATTTTATTCTTATTCAAACCAATTTTAAACGTAATTATTTATTAGATGCTATTAGCTTGATATTTTTCAGATTTTTTTGTAACGCGGTTGGAAAATTACAGGGGGGGGGGACAAATTGTTAACGACTTTCGAAGGTTCTAGTTTACTAAATATGCATCTACATAAAAAAGTCATTTAGAAACCTTTATGTTATTTTCAAAGACCTATCCAACGATAGGTACCCCATATGAAGGGGTGCGCGAAAATATTTTTTTTTGTTTCATGTATGGGCCTCCCCCCTCTATTTTTTTATAATTTCGCTACAGGCGGCTCACAGAAGACATCTACTTGAAGTTTCATACACATTGGTTATGTACTGTAGATTTTACGAGGGTGTGACAGACGGACAGACAGACAGACAGACAGATAGACAAACAGACGGACAGGCGGACATGACGAAATTATAAGGGTTGCTAGTTTTACTACGGAACCCTAAAAATGAAGGCCTTATATTAGACCGATCGTCCCTTTAGGCGATCGCACCCTTCATAATAAACTTTAAGGTATAAGGAATATTTACAGTAAAAAATCCCTTGGTATTATTTACCAAAAAGGTTTGAAACATAAAGAAATTTCGCACCATTTGTAAACAAACGACGCTTGTGTAACAGGTTTTTTCGTTGTAGTGATAAAGTGTATGAAATGTAGTTTCGCCCCTTTTCTTGTTGCTGCATTGTGTAAGAAGGAAAATTGAGACATTTTATTTAAATATTGATCATCTTGTATTGCGGCTTCAGTTACTACGGAACTTGATGGACCTTTTGGTAACGAAACCCAATTGATAAACATTGAGATCCATTGAAGACTCTATCATGATCCACTCACGTTTTTCTTGTAGAACATTATGTATTTTGCGCGGTTGATACTGAAGCGCTCCCCTGTAAAATTTGTAATTTATAGTTAGGGGATTATACCTAGGGACCGTCGAACTGTTTCACATAATTCTATGTAACATTATTGTGCTTTTTGAAGGCGATCGATAACTTATTTTATGTAAATTATAATATTATGTGGCAAACAAAATTTAAATAGGTATGCATCTCTCACATTATGGGCATGCATACCTTTCAGTATTTCTTAGTTTAATTGTTTTTTCTACAAATAGAATATAGAATATTATTTATTTAGGTACGTGTTCGAAATCTCAACCTTAAAACATAGAAATAATCCAATTTTATATTAAAAATCCTTTTTAAGAGGAAACCGGACCGACATTTGATTTATGTAATATTTTCCGCGCCACCATAATAATGCTCGACCGGGCCGGCCGGATATGGCGGCCTTTTGACCGGCTCACGGATCACCGGGCAAGTTCGCGTTAACCGGGAAATAGGGATAGATTGCCTTATTTTAAATAGGAAAACGATTTTAAATATTCAGTAGCATATATTAGGTAGGTACTTAAGGTTCGAATTATAGAACGACACCCAAGCACAGATCTCGCCTTGAGCATAGATTTAAAGCCATTTGATTGGTTGAAACTAGTTTTAATTAAGTAATGCATGAGTATTGAGTTCCGTTCTGTAATACAATCAAGGCAAGGGTCCTTTTGATTCATGTTTGGTAATTAAGAAAAATAATAGTATTGTTCGTGTTTTGTTATTCTTTAGGAATAGAGGAACGAGGTGGAATGTTTTTTTTTTTTTTTTTTTTTATTAAATTATAGGCTCGCGTTTGACCGCCATCTCGCCTGATGTTAAGTGATGATGCGGTCTACGATGGAGCACGCTTGTCTAGAAGAAACCGATTCACTCTCGACTTGAAGATACCCAGATTGTAACTGTCGGGGAACACCCCCCATGTTCCTGCATTGAAAGGAGGATTCTCCGACCAGACCGGTTGGTATTGTCTGGCGGGCCACTACTGCTCCAATGGTTGATGTCGAGCTCTGTTTTATATGCTTACTAGCAGGTCCCTGCGGTTTCACCCCCGTTACTGGGCTCCTAAGGGTCACAGCGTGATGATAAATAGCTTGTACTATTCCTCTTGATTCTGGCTACCATATACAAAAATATTTTTTCGAATCCAAATTGGTAGTTCCAAAGATTAGCGCGTTTAAACAAACAAACTCTTTTTTTTTTTTTGAGGATGGGAAATCATCAAATGATCCCTCCCGCTCTGGGCGAAGCGGAAGGGAGTGTCAGACTCTTACTGACTAAAACCCACCCGTGTTCCTTCCTTAGCCCTTTTGTCCGGGTCAGCGGTATCCCTTTCGGACAATCCCGCTTTCCCGGCAGGCTTGGGCCCTAGTGGGCCCCCTCTTTGATGCTGACATCTCTTTGAAGCGCGCGTGGAACACGTACGCGCCGTTCGGCACGGGAACAAACAAACTCTTCGGTTTTATAATATTAGTGGGTAGTACATTAGTATACATATTTTCTCTGCCAATTCTTCTTGAGCGATAAAGAATTCGCTGACGTAGGATGATTTTTTACCGGCTGGCATGATCCTGTGTCAGGATCAAAAAAAACTTTACGTACGAGTACCTACATGAGGATTTTCACACCATAAAAAACCGGCCAAGTGCGAGTCGTACTCGCGCACCGAGGGTTCCGTATCATTTTTGGACGTATAAAGTGAAAAAATCCGGACCGCAAACTAAGTTCGTTTGTGAAGGAATTTTGATGATTTTGAAAAAACTGTACTAGTTAGGAACATCGTTGTATTTTTGGTGCCATATTTGGGTCAATTCCTATCAACTCTAATTATTTCAGATTTTTCGCCCCGCAAACTTCGGAGATAAGGGAAGGGGGATGGTATTTTTTTGGACATTTTTCATCATAATATATGTCGAAAACTGTGAGACATAAAATAAAATAAAAATATATTTTGAAATGTCCAAATCAAGCCCTTTCATATGATATGTCACTTGACCTAGTAACCCCACTTTAAAATTTCTGACCCCCACTCCGGCCCCTTTTGCAATTATAAATAAAAATATTTTTAGACTTTTTTCATTTGCAATTAAATTGAACAAGCATTCTTTATAACTGTTCCAAATTTCAAGTCGATAGCATAAGTAGTTGCTGAAATAAGCAGGTGTGACAGACAGACAGACAGACGAAGTCGCGCCCATAAGGGTTCCTTTTTTACCATTTTGGTACGGAACCCTAAAAAGGTAATATGAGTCACACATTTTACCTGCCATCAACGTTACGCAGGAAAATATTTCAGGTCCTGGTCCACGCTATAGACATACGGTTAGCGCTAACAGATTGATATTTGCTGGCTAGGTTATTAATATCAGGCACCGGCTGATAGCGAAATACGCTAACATCTGTAATTGATAAATTACTGCTATTAGGTGCTAGTAGCGTGATGTCCACGTCCCATTAGTTTAAGAGTTGATTGACTTTTTAATAGGGCTATACGCTACCTATTATCTAAGTATTTTTGACAGTTCATCAGGGCCCCAATTCTGCTATTTGAATAGTGTAAGAATGGTGTCATAACGACACCATTACTATCAAAACCTAAGCGGTCATTGGCTTAGAGTAAGACTAACTCTTTCGTCATTGGTCAAAACGATGTCATTGAGACACTATTCTGACACGATTATAACAATTGCATTAGCAGACTTGGGGCCCAGGTTGAGTGTGAGGTCTCAGAAATTGTGCTTAGTTTTGGGATGGATAGAAACCCAAAAGTTAGAGAATTAGTGAGTACAATGTCTAGTTAGAAGTTCAGATTTCGAGCACAAAAATTATCTACATTTCGCGTCATTGCATTGCGTTTGTTTGCGTCCGTTTTCGCCATTTGGCTATGGAACCCTAAAAGTTACACCTTTAATGTAAAGTAACTAGACTTTTACCCGCGACTCCGTCCGCGTGGACTACAATAAAATGACCAATTATATGACCTCCGTAGTGTAGGGTGGCTAGTACTACCAAGAGGTCAAGCTGTAGGTAGGTATCTCTGGTTTGTCCCAAAATTGGTTTTTTGAAGTCGGTTATTTTTGTTAAAGAAGTTTTTTTTTATTTTGTCTAACCCGCTTCCACGGGTCTTGACGCTTCAATCATGCAAGATGCTATTCCCAGCTTACGACTTGCACAATCAACTTGCTTGCAGTTCGCCCAAACTCAATTCCACCGCAGCACGCAAATGGCAGCAAAAATACTTACATGAAATCGAAGCAAATACTTGAAATCCTTCATAAAATCATTTGATCCGCAATGCGATTGGCATGATCAGGCCATTTGGACCGTGAATATCAGCGGGGCGCTTCAAACTCAGATCATAGAAACAAGGAGATATGCCATCATAGCAAATTAGTACGGGAACAACTGTTGCCACTTTTAGATCATTATTCGACACAATTACAAGCGCTCCTTGTGAATAAAAAGATCTCCTACACATTAAAAATTCCACACACCCTCAATCTAACAATGTCTAAAACACTGTATTTATATATATCGATCGTGTTCGGTTCGTCGCCAGCGTGTACGTTTTATATACCTACGGTCAATGTGACCATATCAAAGTGTGAAGCTCAATAGCGCCTTGGCACATCTCCCTTGTTTCTATGATCTGAGGCTTCAAATAACTATTGGGGAAAGATCTGTATGTTTACTGAACGAATATGAAGAATATTTATATTGGGTTGGCGTACCTAATAGGCCAGCTGCGTGTATTTTTGGTCCATTTTGGAAACGTGAAGGTTTTTTCTGGATGTATGTTCCGGATATTTGATAGGAATATGGTATAGTCTGTGACAAAATTCGGTTAACACTTCGGTGGATATGATTTAATCAGTTACTTATTCATTTATGCATTTTCGTTAACTAATAAATACTCGTAATAAGGTACTAAATGAACATGAGAACTAGCTTCTTGCCAAACTTCATAATTCTGGGTCAACGGGAAATACTCTATAGGTCAAAATTTATTTGCGAGTGTGAAAATATGCAGGTTAAATGACAGTATTTTCTCATTGCATTGATGAGCTTGATTTTTTTACGACTCCAAGGCACCGTAGAGCTAAGTTTTAGGTTTTAATTTCAACTTGATACCTCCACGTTTTCCTGAGAAAAAGAGTCTTGACAGACAGACAGACGGACAATGAAGTGATCTTATAGCGGTGTTTTTTTCCATTTGAGGCATGGAACCCTAAAAATGGAAAAATTGTATTATGTCACATGTAACACAAACTTTTGATTATATTATATGAAATGGAAAACTATTGTTTTCAAAAATGCTGTGTCCTAAATGTTATGTAAAGTTAACCAATATGTTACAATTTGTCCAACCTGTAATCAAACCTAGGCAGGCAATTGCAGCAAATGCGCTATCGACGACTAGACGAACAGGCAGTTTTTAACTCAGATACCTAATTTAAACTAAAACATCCCATCCCATTTATAATTGCTTCATCATAAAAGATTTGCATGATCAGAAACCGAAGATAATTTTATTCATGAGGTACGCTGGTAACCACTCGTCGGGGCCGAGGCGGCTCCACATTATTATAATGTAGAAATTTCGGCGATACATGACCTTCTGCCGTGGGAACTACTATAGGAATGAGGATTCGAGTTTAGCATGTGAATAATTTTTAAGTCAGTTTTATATAAGGTCTTACCCTTCATACTCGAAATATTTTAAGAGGTACATCTCTAGGTAGTAAAGATGCCATACAAACGAAAAAAAAATGATCTGAGTATATATTTTTTTTAAATAAATTAATTTTAAATCATTTGACACACATTAAAAATATTATTTTCAACATCCATTACGCAAATTTTTACGTAACTTACTAATATAAAAATAATAATAATATAAAAAATAATAATAAAAATAATAAAATATTAATGGACTAAACTAGCGTAATAGATGTCGAAAATCGTAATTTTATGTGTCAAATAATTTATTTAAAATAATTTAATTCATTTATTAAAAAAAATATATACTAATGTCTTAGGTTTTCGCGATTATTACACATTATAATAAAACAAGTTTAAATACGAACGCTGCAAACTGTTCGAAACGTCAGGAAAACTCTGTAAAAATCTGTAATATACGCGATTTAATCCGTTTAAACTTGTTTTCTTATAAAAATATATATACGTCAATTTTTTTTTCGTTTGTATGGCATCTTTACCACCTAATAGATGGGCCTCTTAAAATATTTCGAGTATGAAGGGTAGGACCCTATATAGGCACACCAAGTTACACGGACATACAGCTATGTTTATATGAGTTTGTTTTCTTGAAATCGCCGTCACGTCGCTGTCGCCGTACCAGTGTGGCCGCGGCCTAAGAGCTTGTTTGGGGAAGTATTACCACAATATCTATTACCTATACTATATATGTCTATTAGCTGTGGTCTGGTTTGAAGGGCATGGGTCGGGTGTAATTACGGACACATGAGACATTTGAGGAGTGATTTTTCAAAGGGGCTTATTTTCATGATAAATAATTTTTCAGTAATGGAGAAAAACTAGTTAAAGCTGTTTTAAATTATATTGAAAATGTGTCCTGTACGAAAATGAGATTTTTGTCTGTAAGTTTCCTGAGGACCTCTAATACCTATGTGCTTTTTGTATTGGATTTTGGGCTAAAAGTTTTTAACATGACAGTGACAATGGCATTCATAGATTTTTTTCCAGAAAAAATTGAAATAAGGCCGTTTGAAAAATCACTCCTCAATTTAAAATTTGTCTTTAAGGTGGACAACGCATTTGCGAAGCCTTTTGTATTGCAGATGTCCATAGACGGCGATAGGCCGCCTGCCCAGTTAGACTTTCGGGCTACTGACCTACTGTCATAGATAGATATTCGTATGACAACCGTGACCGACAGTTTAACGTGCTATCCGAAGCTCGTACTCTTTTGAGGATATTAAACGCACTTTATAAAAGTTGACTTCAAATCGTGTTTCCATGGTAAGTCCTGCTCCCCACGCTTACTTCTGATGGTCCCCTAGTGACCGTTGTGTGAAGCTCTCGTAACCACGCGATTATGGCTTTATGTCGCCCAGTATACATTTATTATTCGAGGTTACGTGAATCCGGAGCTTGTGTTCAGTTTTGAAGGTTCGTCAGATTTTCATGTTTGCTGTCTGAATAACGACTCACCATTAGTTCAAACTCAAACAATGCATCTCGCGATTTCCTATCGAATGATATTATACGAAAGGTATTTTGTTAAAAATTTGACTTCCGTGGTGTTAGAACTTAAGCGACGATATGACTCCGATAGGCTTCTGAAGTTCTGATGGTGTCATGACACGACTCGTTAATCTGGTGTGAATCAAACTTTAGAAAATTAGTTGAAATAATATTATTAATACTTCATTCGCGATATCCAAAAACTTTTATCTTATTGTACATACGGCCTGGGGCTACTTACACATATACACATACCTCACATATATACGCAAAAAAGCCGTCAGCTAAAATTTACGCTGAAACCCACTGAATTTCACAAAATAAACAACAAATATTTTTTTATTTACCCCAAAAAATCTAGACAGAATTTCAGCAATCCGAAATGGCTGACATCTGCTTTCAGTAACGAATCCTAAACAAATAATCTATCTACCAAAATATTTAAGCTATCATATGAACATTCAGTGATAAACCATAGGCTGCAATAACGCGTTTAACCCCAAATATTACGGAATTCGTTCACGTATCGGCGAAAAATTCGCCTTTCTCGAATCAACAAGAGATCTGGCTGAAAATCATCAGAGCGAAAAAACTCACAGGGTTCTGCGGTTTGAGCGTGGTGTCAGGTATGAGCGGAGCGTATAGCGATTAAGAAATACTTATGTTTGATACCTAAGTTTTTTTATAATATTTTATTATAGCATAAAAATACTTAGTTATTGTGTATGTTATTGAAGTTAATGTAAATAACAGGCAACGTACAGTAGTCTATTTTCAGAATATAATAAAACACTTGGCGATATTACTATAACCCTTGAGTCATGAGAAAATAATTATATTATTAAATTTTTTGCCGACAAAAAAGCGTTTCGTTTATAACTCTGGCGGTATACTTACGTTTATTTCTTGTATGTTATGCGATAATGCGGTCTAAAATAGAGCACGCTCGCCTAGAAGAAACCGTTTCACCATTGTAACTATCGGGGAACACCCACTCCGACAGCGCATTTCACTGTTTGGCAGTTTTCACATTGAAAGCGAAGAGAGAATCAAAGCAGCCGGCCTAGCATGACCACGATAGAAACGGGTTTTGTCTACATAGAAATAGACAAAGTGACAGATTGTAGAAACATTTCTACGTTTTATGAATGAATTCTGTCACTTTGTCTATTTCTATGTAGACAAAACCCGTTTCTATCGTGGTCATGCTAGGCCGGCAGATTCCAATTCCAAATATAAATTTAATTAATTCCCAATTCCAAAATAAAATTCGGATTTTTGGAACATCAACCATGAAACGATGGCATTTTTTAAAAAACGTTTTACGTCTAAACCTTCATGAGCTTATCACTTGCACCTTGCACCACATTTCTATGATTCTTATCACGTCGGCGAAGGTATCCCTGTCAAAAAGTTAACTCGTGCGTTGTCGGCGCAGCCTCCGCAAACATTCCTTTGAGAAATCATGAGTCCTTTACTTGCGTACCTTCTGCTCAAGAGTTGAAAAAAATGCTTTTTTGATGTGTACCCCCTGAATTAGGGGTGAGGCGTGAATTTTAATAGAAAGGGACATGTTGAGACTGTGACTGTGATTGTTGGGGAAGTAATTAAAAATTGAGGAGTTACCTTGAAGTAGACGTGCCGTGGTATGAATTTAAGCCTTATATCAGCGGCAAGCTAAGATGGCGTTTTTTAAGTTTATCCGCTCATGAATTTTCGTAAAAATTGACAACTACTTTTGAGAGAACAATTGCTGTACTTTATTGTCAATAGTGACGCATCACTATAAACTATAAAGTACAGCAATTGTTGAAGGTATAAAAGACATTTAGACTGGGCCATTGTGTAATGCACTGCAAGACGAGACGTGGGCGGAGCGTTCACGAATAGCCGAACATCCAGATACAGTCGTTTGCGAGCTTAATCATTTCATAAAGAATGTCTAGACGATGTCGGCTTTTTCAATAACATCAAACGCGATGACTGACTGTACTACGCGATCAAAATAAGAATAGGACTGACCTTGCGCCATGTTGTGACGTTTTGTATTGAAAATTGAGCCGTTTTGTCCCAAACAATCTATTACAATAGATTCGGTAAATCAAAGACTCAGATAAATAAAGTGAAAAAAAAATAGTAACGTTATTGATTCGCAAATTCATTTTCTTTGTAAGACTTTTCTAAACTAGCTAAACAGGACTATGACCTCAGCTAACCACGGTTAGTTTGTTGTTTAGCGTTAAAGCATTTAAAAACACATTAAGCTGAAGCATATTTCTTTCACTTCAAAATCACAAAAAAGGAAAAATCTTGTAACAGGCCAACACGAAATGTACAGCAAATTCTTTTTATGCGCATTCCAATGCGGAGTTTACTCCAACGTATTTTGACATTGATTAATGATGTTACAGAAATGGTGCAATGGACTGTAAAACGATACACCAAACTTCTGTGTCGGTATTTCGTAACAAGTTTTGAAGGTTCGAGAAATAAATGTACTGAGGAACTTAGCGTCGCAGTAAAAGATGCCTTAGAAAGTTTTCTGTATAACTATATGAAAATTTAAAAATAACCATATCGCTCACTGAATGCAAAAGGGCCACAAATAAAAAAAACCGGCCAAGTGCGAGTCGTACTCGCGCACCGAGGGTTCCGAATCATTTTTGGACGTATAAAGTGAAAAAATCCGGACCGCATAACTTTGTTTGTGAAGGAATTTTGATGATATTGAAAAAACTGTACTAGTTGGGAACATCGTTTTATTTTTGGTGCCATATTTGGGTCAATTCCTATCAACTCTAATTATTTCAGATTTTTCGCCCCGCAAACTTCGGAGATCCTTATCTCCGATTGAGGTTGCTGAAATAAGCAGGTGTGACAGACAGACAGACAGACAGATAGACAGACAGACAGATAGACGAAGTCGCACCATAAGGGTTCCTTTTTGACCATTTTGGTACAGAACCCTAAAAACGGCCATTTTTTATTGCAAAAATGAGGCCTAAGACGAATCACACACCGCCCCGCGCTACGCTGCGGGGTGCGTGGTGACGGAGCCACGCGTGCGGGTGCGGGAGTGCAGTTAGGCATCATCATGCAGATTTCTCCGCACAAACGCGCGGAGGTGTAGTATAGTATAGTCCATGCGGTGGCCTAGAGGCAAAAACGATACGCCACCTACTAGTGTTGTCTTAGCAACTTTTTTGATTAGTATCTAATTTATTACACTAGATGGCAATGATTGTCTTGTTATTCATACTTGCAGATTTAAAATAAAACAAACTTACTAGCAACCATATTATGTAGGTAGTTTAGTATTCGATGTTGTCAACGTCAACATGAAATCACGCACGATACTGCAGATCTCAGCACATGAATAAATCGGTTATTTATTCATGTGATCTCAGTGTGCCATACCTTGCGTCTTGCCCCGCACCCACGCGCGGGGGTGCGTGTTTCTCCGCATGTAGGTGCGTGATCTGCAACACCGCGCGTGAATGCGTTTTCAGTGTGTTGCACTATGCGTGATTTCTATACAAAGATAGGTAGGAGAGACCGGGGATAGTTGACCAAGTTTTTACTTAATGGTATATATCTCTTGTGTTTTAATGTATTTAGATAAAATAACCACTTTATTTGATAGGAACACTATTAAGCTAAATAATAAATTCATATTTTTTTGATTACTTAACGTTATATTAGTTATTTACGGGATTTTGCAGACCTCTGCCTCTTAGTCGACTAACCCCGGGTCTGGGGTAGGTTGATTACGACGTAGGGGTAAGTTGACCTATATAGTAATTTCTATAAAAGCATGGAAAGCTATGAGCAATATATATATTCTTTGTTTATTGAGCTTTTTAATCAAAATACTAGTCAAATTGAAAGATTATAAGTGTTTGGGCCCTACCCATTGGGCAGCAGAGTGCATAGTAATGGATCACAGTTGAGGTTACTGTGGTGAAACCCACCATACCATGCAGGCAGTACCGAAGGGAGTAATAGGCACACAGGTACATTATCTGCAAGGGTAATGTTCCGGATGCTCACTCGGCTTACAGCCGAGACTGCCCAGAATAACTGATATAACCCAGACCTTGTAAGCACACCATTATCACCGCTAATATTAAGTTAGGTAACCAATGTATAAGTATCGTTGATGTGTACCTCGAGGAAGGAAGTCCTATAGAAGACCAGGTCTACTGCATCGCTCAAGTGATCAATGCGTCAAGCGCATTGATCACTTGAGCGATGCAGTTTATCGCGGAAAAGTTTATCGTTGCAGGAGGCCTCAATGCAAAGAGTCTTTAATGAGGTAGCGAGGCGGAGGATAGGTGAGGAGCTGCTATTGCTTAGTCGGTCACTGAACGTAACATCACTCTTAACAAAAGAAACACCCTGCTACTTCATTTACACAGGTGACACCCTGTATTCCAGCGTCGTGGACATCACCACCGCGTTGGGACATTTCTGCCCCATCACCGAAACTGTAGGTTGGATCCGGACTTCTTGCTCATCAGATCTGAGACCCATTTGTTTTGAGGTTTTGATGTCATCAGCTGGAATGGTGTGAACAGAGATCTGCACCACTACCGAAAATACAACTCCAAGAAGGTGACTGGGACAAGTTTGGGTCTACACTTTCTGGGAGCTCATGGACTGGCTAGCGACAGAGGAAGCTTTTGCGAGGTACAATCACCGGAGGATCTGGACTGCCCGGCGGAGAAATTGACGAGGGCTATTGAGAGGGCTTGGGGATGAACAATATGCGAATGCATAGAAGACGAACGAATGAACACACTAATTCAATTATTCTACCAGCCCCAAAAAAAATTAGTCAACCATCCCCAACCATCATTTTAATTGTGTCGATGACATGGCTAACCTAAACAGTGTCTCCGGCTTGGAAATAACGCTATGCTATATGATAAACAACTCATAAACAAACTTTTTGATTAAAAGGAAAGTGGTTCAATATAAATCTGTAAGCCCAAAAACAAAAAGTGTGCGAGACTAAAATTTTACTTAGGTGTGTAATAAACATAAATCGTGTCACCACTACTAAACGACGCGCGGCTGCTATGCCGTGCTTTGTACAACTGAGGGTAATGCGGAGTGGGATTATTGTATGTGACTGGATAACGTAACTCTCGTACTGTCGACGAGTTATTAACCGTTAGTCTACCTACCCGTTAGTCAACTATCCCCGGTCTCCCCTACTTGCAAACAACGTAAGTCACGCACGCATAAGCATAGCATAATTGGCCTATAATGTTCCCACTGCTGGGACACAGGCCTCCTCTCTGTGAGAGGGAGTGGGCCGTAGTCCACCACGCGGGCCCAGTGCGGGTTGGTGGACGTCACATGTCTTCGAATTTTTTGGTTCTAGGACATGCCGGTTTCCTCACGATGTTTTCCTTCACCGTTAAAGCAAGTGATAATTAATTTCTAATACGCACATGACTTCGAAAAGTCAGCGGTGCGTGCCTCGGGATCGAACTCGAACCATTCACCGTGGGAAGCACATGGTTAAACCGCTAAGCTATCACTGCACACACAGTCACGCACGCGAATCGCCTAAATCGACTTTTTATGTTAAAGAAACACCTATTATTTTTTTATTTATTTTTTTGTGTCCCTTTTGCATTTAGTGAGCGATATATTGAAGGAAGGTATCCAGTATTTGATATAAGTTTAACTAACTACGGGACCAATTTTGAAATCACGAAAAAATAATTAGCTGATTCCATACACGTTGTCACGTGCCATGGATATTACAAGGAACAGTTGATTTTTTTTCGTGATTTTTCGTGAAAAGGACGTCGGCAGTTTTGGGCTTGATATGGTACAGTAATAAAAGCTTAACCAAAAATAAAAATGTATTTTAATTGTTCTTTGCCTAATTTATCTTAGAGATTAAGAATTGGAATCAAAAATCGAAATAAATAAGAAATAAAATGATTATGCCGTTGACATTTTGAAAAAAAACAATAAAACATAAACGGGTGCATGCTGGCTGGCGCGTGCCTTCACAGAATATCAAAAATCAAAAAATCAAAATTCATTTATTTCGGGTAACTGGGCCCATAGAAGTCAATTTACAAAACATAGGTATCACACAAAATAATATAATAGAATACATTACTACTAATAAAATTCATAATAAATGTCAAAAATTCAAAATAAAATTTGGATAGAATCAAAATATAAAATTACAAAACTTTAAAATACAAAGACACACACAAGTATTAATAACGCCTGACAAACGGCTTTGCCGGAACATGCCTGCTGCAGCAATGCAGCATGTAAGGGCAGTCCAGCCTGTCAGCAATCATCGCCAGGATTGCGTTGGAGCTGGCCCGCACTCTGCGCACCAGAGAGATGCTCCGCCTGCGCATAGTCGCGTAAAAACAGGCGGTACGCTCCTCCGCGAACATACCCGAAGCGCTGCAGAACCGAGGCAGCCCTAACACAATCCTAAACGCATTATTATAGAGAACGCGCAGGTCGCTGTAGCACTTCTTTGTGTAACGAGCCCACAGGCTGCAGGTGTAAAGGGATGTACAATACGCTCTAAATAGCGTCACCTTCACCCTCCCTGAACACCTAGCAAACCTGCGGGCTATCATGTTGGCTCGTATTGAGAGCGACCTCCGCTCTCTCTCTATATCATCGTTATCATTTAGGTCAGGCGTAAGAATATGTCCCAAGTATTTAAATTTATTCACCCTTTCCAGAGGTGTACCGTTCAGTTTAACAGACGGAACATTCTGGGGACTGACTGCACCGACTTCAAAAACCATGAACTGGCTTTTTGCCACATTATATCGCAAACCATGATCATGAGCATAGTCTTCACACACCTTTAACAACGTCCTCAGACCACATACCGACGCACTCAGCAACACCATGTCGTCCGCGTAACTGAGATTATTCACAGACACTCCATCAATATGGCAGCCGACATGGCAGTTGCTGAGCGCGACGATAAGGTCATTCATGTACACGTTGAAAAGCGTTGGAGATGTCAACCCGCCCTGCCTGACACCACATTCAAGCTCATATTGCTCTGACATCGCCCCCGCCCATCTCACACAATTCTTTTGGTGCCCATACCAGAACCGAAATAGGCCGGTAATTTCATTTGGTAAGTTAATCTGGTCTAACTTGTTCCACAGGACATCGTATTGGACTAAATCGAAAGCCTTGGAGAGGTCCAGGAAGCATGCGTACACCGGCGTGTTTCTCTTCGTATAATAGTTGACGGTGTGCTTAAGGCACAGTATCGCGCTCTCCGTTGATAGCTGCGGACGAAACCCGAACTGGTTGTCGTGAATATCATGTCGACAGTAACTAAAACCTTTGAATTGAGAACTCATTAGTCGGGCTGTACTTCACTGGATCATTCACACCATACTTAACCTCACTGTCACAAATACAAAGATTTCTCTTTAACCCAATTACGTACAAAAACAAATAAAAAATGAATTTAAATACTCTTGAAATACTCGACCACACCAAACTAATTTCATATCTGTACCGACTTACACAATCTGAAGCCCAGCGCTCTATGGGCGTCTGCCAGTGCCCTTTAAGGTTGGACCAAGGTTTGAATCAGGAACAAAATATCATCGTCGCTGATCCGACGCTCCGATTGGTGGTAACTTTCCCGCCATTTTGCATATTTGACGTGGAGACAAGCGCGCCCCCAAGCGGCGAAAAGCAGAAGCAAATAGTCTCGCGTACGCCCGCCGCGCTAGATCGATCTATGCCGTGCGTTGTATTGAAAAAATCAAAATCAAGGACATTTTTGCAATACCGTGTGTTTTGTGATATCAGTGATATTGTAGCGTTTTTCAGCAACAGTTTCGAACATTTAGAGTCGACTGCAGCAGAGAAAAGGTGAGTTTTGCTTAAGTTTATTTTGTCGTATATTATGTTCAGTTCGCATGAACGCTTGACGTAACGCTTTGATCTTGAGCTGACCTGCCGTAGCAAGGAGTTTCAATAGAATAAGAGGCCAGCTTATACTGGCTATATTGCTATAGACGACGGTCGACCGTTCTCCACAAGGATCAGTTTTACACTTACCTATACAATTCATTAGTCTATTCAACAATTCAACAAAAAGCAAGGTATAGGTTGCGGCGTGAATTATGAGCACAGATCGCGCATGTAGATTTTCGGACCAATAGATAATAGACAGTTAACAATACGTATAGAGAATGGTCCAATTAGATGACGAGCATCGACTGACGAACCAATCGCATGCAGCCTCGGCGCCCCTCGACTTATTCATTCCGTCAAAGAGACCGAAAATCAGCTAATGCGCAGGGTGACGTGACGTGACGTTTGTGCTCAAGTGCCGCTAGTTATAACTTGAAAATCGAGTTGCTAGCGAAATAAGTTGCTAAATGATGCTCATCCTCTTAACAACACCGTCTTTCCCAGCACCTAACATGGTAACCTAACTCAGGTAAATGGATCCGAACAGCGCCCAAGATAAAAGAATACATTCTCTCGGACATCTAATTTAAAACGAGCAAGTCAACAAATGACGGTAGTCGAAATAACTAAGCTGTGCGGTCACTCCCCACCACCGAACTCATCAGTCTCGCATCGACCGTCCTTGGGGTAAGACCTGCGGACTGCCGAATTAAAAATTAACTACCGTAAGGCGCTAGACGTGAAAATTTATCGGTCAGTCTACTTTGTTTATGGACGGTCGGGCCTTTTAGGTGATTAGTTTTAGCTTTAAAGTGATTTAGTGCGGGTATGTTAGTTTTAAATTTTGCGTTTATTTTAAGTTCTTTGAATGATGTAGGGCTATAGCATTTAATCATAGGAGTGGTGGCACATCGAAAGTTTGACAGTTATTCATAACATTTTCAGGTAACAAGCAACGAAACGAAATATTGTCATTTCGCAAATCAATATAAAAAAATGTTTCACAAACTTTATATTTATTAAAGTAATTCTTTCTTAAGTGGTCATTTTGCAACAGAACTTAAGTAAATGTTTCCTAACACAAATACCTAGATACGTTAAATCGACTAAGATCCGTTGATCAATTTTTCTTTAATATTTAAATGGTAACTTGGCCTTCTGACATTAGGCAATTTGATCAGGTCTCGTAATTTTAATGCTATTAAATATTAAGACATTCCTAGTCATTTTGTTTAATTTCATTTTTAAAAATTTTCTCTTATCCAAAAATAACTGATAAGGTTACGCAGAGAATGCTTTTCTTTAACCCAATTAAAAATTACCTTACACAAAAAAAAACCTTTTAATGAACCAAATCTCAATCGTTAGCGACGGTCCCCAAGAACAAAATCGCATCTGCTGAATTCACAATGTTGGTAAACAGCATTACAAGTTTAACTTAACTGTAATTACGATTATTCGGGCTTTGAAAAGAAGAAGAATGACATCAATAAGAAATAGCTCTAGACAGTGACTATTTGCTTATTTGTGCGCGCTTGTTATATATTTTACTGCCTATTTGAATAAAATAGCATATTTATGATACCATACAACTTTATTCTTTGGACTTTAATTTAAAGTTATGGAATATGTGCATATAAAACATAAAATTCTTTACTTCCTGGAAAATGAAGAATCATTGTCAAAATAACTCAGAATACACAAAATAAAACCTTATTATCTATGTAACACTGTTTTAGCTGTCGACGTCCGAACACATCCCATCAGTCTCCGCCGAATAGTAACAAGTGACGACACGACGCGGCGAGAGCGGTTGCTAAGTGGCGCATCCAAAGAACAAAGTCCGTTGTATGCGTACAACGGACTTTGTTCTTTGGATCGAACTGTAAAAGCAGCTATGTTCAATTGGTTTTTTTCCAAAATAAAGACGACTAGATTAAAAAAAAAAATATGATCATGTAGCTTACAAGATACTTTACACAAATATGGAATAAAAACACTTTCGTCGTATAGTTCGATAAGACTATGTTCTTGGGGACCGTCGATTGTTACATCAATCGCTCTAAACTTTAACCCAAGCAGTCAGAAGAAGTCAAAATCAGGCTTCCACACGACCCCATTGAAGCGTATTCAATGTAGTACGAAAGAAAATTGGAGCTAATCTGTAACTCGCCGGTTTCAGCTGAAATACGACCCTGAAGTATCGTAAGCGCGGCAATCGACGCCCGCCGCACTTTGTTACACTGTATTTGGCCAAAGATTAGGTAGATAGTAGACGGGGTACTCCAAAACACTTATTTTAAAAGGGTTTTGCTTATAAGTCGCCCTTTATCATTTAGTTTGGTAAAGATTTGGTTAGTACAGCTGTGAACATTATGTCTAAAAGGGGTTTGCTACGAACTCTTCCGTATTATTTAGTTAGGAAGATTTTTGGACACCTTAATTTTCTAAGGGTTTTTGCAATTTTTTTGGTAATTTAATTTGATATAGGTACTGTATGGACTAAGGTAATAACTGAAAAATTTATAAAAGGGTCTAATGAGCAATATTATAATAGTAAAGAAATGCTGCTAAACTGATTTTCTTAAGAGATTTTTTAAGGCCAAGGTAAATGGTAACGGCCAGTTTTAAATCTCTTATTTCGCCGTCAAATAATGCAGGTTAGTTGTGCAATTTTTTTATGTTAAACTAGAACATATATACATCAATCGTACCTGTGAATATTTAACTATTGTTGTAAAATACTTAATGAAATAAATTCATGAATTCGTGTCTACCCAAAACATAAAAACGTAATTACTTTCAAACCGATTAAGATATTTTCATGATTTGTTTTGTGTGAAAAGACTATGTTACTACCTATAATAATACCTGTTACTTTTTTTTATTTTATGTTTTAGATACTAAAAAGTAATAATACGTCTAATTCTGCACAGCGCGCTCCTTGATAGGCGAGTCGTATTGCTCGGTGGATGTATGTCGCGTTGCTTGAGCTCAGCGCAGAACACTCAAGCTATACCGCCCAAATCACTCAAGGCCGTTGGCGTATACCGGGGCCTTAAACAAATAATCGGAATTTAGGTTTTTGTAGATTTTGAGGTCGGTTAAAATCCATTTAAACAGCTGTTTGAAATTTTAACTTAAAAAGTGCAAACCCGCTCTTTATAGACAATTAGTTTGTTCATGTTTATAAATTATTATTCTTCTGTTATTCCAATTTTCCACCGGAATAGAGTTTGTCACATAAGAATACGCTTCCACGCTATGTTGGCTTCCCAGAACGTCAATATGTTACGTTTCTAATGGTGTTGGAAGTTTTCTTTCAGCACTTTTTACGCTTCAGGCATTACATTAATACTTAACTCTAAAAAAAATATAGAACCTAGATAAGAGTGACAGACAGAGGAGTCAACATAGCGTCTAGGGAAATAACGCTTTGTACCAAATCTTTAAGACGTCCACATCAGTGTCACCTCTACACTTAATACCTTACTCTGTGGCGGATGGCGCAAAATAGTTAATATTCATGACAGTCTGCGGGCGGCGAGTGAAATTGCTTCACATTTTTTATGTCTACTCCCGCTACAGTCAAACAAAAGTCTTCTGCTAAACTTTGGAGTTCCGTAGTGGGGTATCGCCGATTTTGTACTACCTTTTATAGGTAGGTAAAGTATCGCAACTTAATCTACCTGTTAGAATATTTTTATGTGATCTACAGGAGACTGTAGGTAGGCTAAATTTTGCCAAATTACCTATGTTTGCAAAAAACTTAGATAGTGAATCGGTCATGCCATATATAGGTAGAACAAGTCGTATGTGGTTTCAAACTTGATCGGGTTTATAATTCTCAGGGCAAACACGACATATTTCCTTAATCAAGTTTTCTAAAACTACGCAAAATTCCATAAATAGTGCAAGTAACATCTCTACTTACCCTCTTTATAAAAAGAGTGAAAGTGTCGCACCATCCAAACATTAGTTCGCGATAACTTATCAATCGTATGACAGATTTGATGAAATTTCCGGTGGGCTCTGGACGCCAGAGCGGATATTACGTCTGCCGTCCGATGTGGGTCACAGACCATTCAAATAGGCCCAATGGACGTCCCATCGATCTGTTGTGTTTGGGGAAAAATGTGGGGAAATAGCTGGGAAAGTTCGCTGAATAGAACGGCGCGTGTTTTTTTGTTGATAGGAAAATCTGTTAGAGTGATTTTTTCTCAAATTAGTTTTTTTATTCTACTTTTATTTGGGTGTCATACACATTACCTCGCGGGGCGCGAGGCCGCGGCTTTTGACGTTATACAAGTAGCTCCTTTTGTAAAGAAAATACGTGTGATCGGTATCACAAAAACGCGCCCCCGCGCCCCGTCGCGTGAAGCACGGCAGTCCAAATATTATGTCTCTGCATCCCTGACCTAGATTATCTTATGAGTTATGGCCTCAGATCATAGAAACAAGGGAGATGTGCCAAGGCGCTATCGAGCTTGATGCCTGATTTTGAGCAAATTGCTCATATTAAAAACGTACGCGCTGGCGACGAACCGAACACGATCGATGGTATAAATACAGTGTTTTAGTTTAGTGCTAGTGTTGAGTGACGATTAACAGTGTTAGATTGAGGGTGTGCGGAATGTTTAATGCGTGGGAGATCTTTTTATTCACAAGGAGCGCTTACTTATGCGCGTAATTGTGTCGAAAAATGTACTAAAAGTGGCATCAGTTGTTCCGGTATTAATTTGCTATGATGGCATATCTCCTTGTTTCTATGATCTGAGGTTATGGCAAAGGAAACCCATACCCCTAACACGAATGCTTTCGACGTTTCCTATCGTACCAGTAGATAATTTTTGAATTGGGGATATTACGGTATTATCGCATTTTATAATAATTTTAAACACTAAACGCTCTTTGCTACATAAAAAGGTTGCCTAACCTATAAATAAAGTAAATCATACTAATATATGAAGCTGTAGAGTTTGCTTGTTTGAACGCGCTAATCTCTGGAAAAACAAGTCGAATTAGAAAAAATATTTTTGTATATGATAGCCAGATTCATGAGGAATAGTATAGGCTATTTAACATCACGCTACGACCCCTAGGGGCCGAGCAACTGGGGTGAAACCGCAGGGAGTATTGAATATTTCCAATCCAATTCACTTACTACATTACACCTAAGCAAATAGAAATGCGTCACAAAAATCTCAAACAACAGAACCACACATAGTATGTATGTCAAGTATTCAAACGCAGGACATTTCAATCAATGAAATCGCACTAGCGTCCGCTCAAACGTGCGGTGACCACGCTGTACGGGTTTGAGAGACTTTTCAACTAATTGGGGACTTTTTATTTGGACTGTATGCTTGTTTCGATAGGTTGGTTTAGAATTTAGAATTTAGGCTGGACACGTGTTTACGTTTTATTATAACGAGGAACTTAAATTATATAGGCGATAGTCATCACCATCAGGTGGGCCGCCCGGCTTGTTTGCCACTCAATAATACAAAAAAAACAGACAAACATATTTTTTTTTTTACATGAAGGTGAGAATTAATTCTGTAAGAATAAATTCACAATAAAAGTCACCAGTAAAAGCTTTTTCTTTTAAACGACTTAATTTAATAAACACGTGTTTTTACCCTTCTGACTATCTTTGCACCTACCAAAACAGAGATTTTTTACCAATTAAAACATATTGTAGTTCATATAGCTATAACAAGGTAAGTACTTCTAAAATATAAAAAAAAAACCGGGCAAGAGCGTGTCGGACCACGCTCAGTCTAGGGTTCCGTAGCAAGAAGTATTTCAGTCTTCCGACTACCAACATAAGTTATTTTTGCGGTTGTCAAACTCAAAACTGAAAATAGTGAATATTTCAAAAAGTTATTGACATATCGTGTTCAAACCATGCTATATGCTTGATTTTTTTCAGATTTTTGGCTAAAGGAAAACTACAGGGGGGGGGGGGGACATTGTTAACGACTTTCGGAGCTCGTAGTTCACTAAATATGCACCTAAATAAAAAAAACATTCAGAAACCTATATGTTATTTTTAAAGACCTATCCAAAGATAGGAGTCCCCACACAAAGGAGTGCGCGTAAATATTTTTTTTCATCCCTCAGTTTCATGTATGGGGGCCACCCCTAATTATTTTATTTTTTGTAATTTCGCTACAGGCCTTTATGGTGGCTTACAGAAGACATCTAACTGCGAAGTTTCATACAGATTGGTTATGAACTGTAGATTTGACGATGGTGTAACAGACGGACAGACGGACAGACGGACAGGATGAAACTATAAGGGTTCCTAGTTTTACTACGGAACCCTAAAAACCTTTGCTAAAGCACTATTTTTTTTATTACCAATTAGAAGTATCAAGGCGGTTTCACCTTAGTGAAGATACGAGAGTGTGTTACTGTTAAGCAATTTATTATGGTTCGTCAAACTTGGAAATCTCCAATTTTACATTAGTAAAGATACGAGAGTGTGTTAGTAAAAAATGGTTCGTAAAACTTAGAAATCGAGAGTTATAACTTACGTTAGACTTCATGACTAACTAACCACACCGATGCTTACGCGAAAGTTAAATATAACTTTATTTAAAAGCACATCAAGTCAATAACTTAGACGCTTCAGTGTTTACGTGCATTGATTTTTAAAACTTGTTTAGTATTTATTTTACTACCTTTAAGTGCAAGTTAATTTGCAGGTCGTCACCCTGCTGTAGTGACAAGGTCACGCCCCTTTACGACTTTTATTGACTAATAAGTCAATAAAAGTCATTGAGTCGTCTGAGTTGGGGACACTTAAATAATAATTTAGATTTTTAATGTCCCCCTAATTCAGAACCTAAAAAGAAAGTAGGTACTTACGTACACTTTCAAGCAATTCCGTCTTTACCATAAGGGCACGTGGGGCGCGGGCCCAAGGCCCCCGGTCTCCTGGGGGCTCCGAAATGACAAAACACATTGGTTTCTTAAATCCACGACTTATTAAAAAATCGGCCAAGTGCGAGTCGTACTCGCGCACTGAGGGTTCCGTATCATTTTTGGACGTATAAAGTGAAAAAATCCGGACCGCATAACATAATTTTGATGATTTTGAAAAAACTGTACTAGTTACGAACATCGTTTTATTTTTGGTGCCATATTTGGGTCAATTCCTATCAACTCTAATTATTTCAGATTTTTCGCCCCGCAAACTTTGGAGATAAGGGGGGGGGGGGAATGGTATTTTTTTGGACATTTTTCATCATATGTCGAAAACTGTGAGACATAAAATAAAATAAAAATATATTTTGAAATGTGCAGATCAAGCCCTTTCATTTATGATATGTCACTTGACCTAGTAACGCCACTTTAAAATTTCGGACCCCCACTCCGGCCCCTTTTGCAATGAAAATAATAATATTTTTGGACTTTTTTCATTTGCAATAAAGTTGAACAAGCATTCTTTATAACTGTTCTAAATTTCAAGTCGGTAGCATAAGTAGTTGCTGACGAAGTCGCACCATAAGGGTTATGGTGCGACTTCGTCTGTCTGTCTGTCTGTCACACCTGCTTATTTCAGCAACTACTTATGCTACCGACTTGAAATTTAGAACAGTTATAAAGAATGCTTGTTCAACTTTATTGCAAATGAAAAAAGTCCAAAAATATTATTATTTTCATTGCAAAAGGGGCCGGGGGCCTTTTTTACCATTTTGGTACGGAATCCTAAAAAGTAGGTACTCAAATGGCCAGCGTTGCTCAGTAAAAGTTTCCCTCAATTCGAGACAAAAATCAATAATTGAACAAAAGTACATTCTGATTTTTTTTAATTTTTTTTTTGAAGGGCCTCTCGCAGTTGGCTTCTAACAAGGACTTGAGGACAACTAGAGGGAGGGCCTACTAGCTGGATCGGATTAAACATTCTGATGTTTTTCTTTACGTTTTATAAGCTTTCTACAAGAGCACCAAACTCTGTGTGCCCAAGGGCCTCTGCATGGCCTAAAACGGCCCTGCCTTTCACGCCACGTGCTACGATAGTCAAAACTTGTTAACGCCTTGGATCTAAGGTCTGTCCTTCAAACCTTGTTGCTAGCGGTGTCAGTACATTATACCGATTCAGGTATGCAAATTGTTCATCAGCTATTCAGTGTTTGGACATTCGTTATGCGCGTCCCACGTACGGCCTGTGTTACGCGCACACTGCGTGACTTTGTGTCCCAAGGATAAGAGGAAGCGATAGCGGGTTTGATAACCCTCCATCTGTCGCATTTAAAAAATCCGCCTCATTCAGGTCGAAATCAATTGTGTCTGTCAAGTGTGACAGGTGAACGAATAAATAGGAGTGTTACCCCTAGACCCGCTGGGTTGACCCATTAACATGTTTCCAATCACGTGATAATCGTGTTATATGGCCGCTCAATATATGTTGTAATATACGTTGTAATGTGCATTCGTTGTTCCATGATTCATTGTAATGTTTATTCGTTGTTCCGTGATTCGTTGTAACGGGCATTCGTTGTTCCGTGATTCGTTGTAAGGTACATTTGTTGTACCGTGATTCGTTGTAATGTGCATTAGTTGTTTCATGATTCATTGTAATGTGTATTTGTTGTTCCGTGATTCATTGTAACGTGCATTTTGTTGTTCCGTGATTCGTTGTAACGTACATTTGTTGTTCCGTGATTCGTTGTAATGTGCATTCGTTGTTCCGTGATTCGTTGTAATGTGCATACTTTGTTCCGTGATTCGTTGTAACGTGCATTCGTTGTTCCATGATTCATCGTAACGTGCATTCGTTGTTCCGTGATTCGTTGTAGATAATGGTTTTCGACGTAACGTAGTGCACCCGTTACGAAGGATAGAATCCGGTTTTCCTATGTTTATTGTTTTTTTTAGTTTTTAGCTCGATACGAAAGCATTGAAAATCCTAAACGCTTATCAAATACATCTAATTACTTATCGTTATTTACTTACGAGTTAATTACTTTGTTGTTTTAGGACTAGACAGATAATAATTTGTAGTCTCCAAGTTATCTGTACTCAGTCTATCCTAGCCTTATTTACTTAGTATTCAATATGCATGAATAGGTTCCCCGTACATCTTCATTTAGGTAGAGTCTATTTCAGCTTTTCTTCGGTAACAGTTACTATAGGAGAGGAGGTATACAGACACAATTTTTTTTTCAAAGAGTTCCTTGCCTCCCAGTGAAACTTGTCGATACTAATATTATGAAGAGGAAAGATTTTTTTGTTTGTTTGTACCGAATAGGCTCCGAAACTACTGGACCGATTTTAACCATTTTTTCACCAATAGAAAGCTACATTACCACTGAGTAACATAGGCTACTTTTTATCCCGAAAATTTTCAATTTCCGTGTACTACGCGGACGAAGTCGCGGGAAAAGTGCTAGTACTTGTATAATTAGCGGCACCAGTCTTGAGCACAAACGTCAACTACGCATTAGCTGATTTTCCGGTCTCTGAATGAAGACGGGGGGCGCCGAGGCTGCAGGCAATTGGTTCGTCAGTCGATGCTCGTCGTCTATTGGACTATTCTCTATTACGTATTGTCAACCGTCTATTGTCTATTGGGCCGAAAATGTACATGCGCGATCTGTGATCATGATTCCTGCCCGTACCCATACCTTTGTACCTTTCTTAAGAGCATGAGAAAGTATTTGTAGTATAAAAAAAAAAACCAGACAAGTGCTAGTACGACTCGTGCCCTAAGGGTTCCAAAATATGCATAGCGCCATCTATGTCACTATTACATCATAGTAAATATCATATCTTGCTCATAGATGGCGCTACTGTATACTTCTAGTGGCGCCATCTATGAGCAGATGTCTCCACTTATGGTCCGGTGACAGACGGACAACAAAGTGATCCTTTCGGGGTTCCGTTTTTCCTTCAGAGGTACGGAACCCTAAAAAACACTGACTGGACAGTACCTACTAGCATACTATGTCCCAAAAATTCCCGCTACCTCTTCTACTTGCAGCACAACCCAGTCGAACTACTCAAAACGGAATGTTTTATGTCCTGCGCGTCCAAATCGCCTGCGGAACCGTTTGATTGACAGTTTTTATTTAGGTTGCAGTCCGGATGTCAAGTCGCATTCACTTTTTGATAAAATAGCGCGTATAAAAACGTTGTTTGATTTTAATGCTAGCGTGTTTTGTTTGCTTTATCAAAAAATGTATTTGTATGTGCAGTTGTTGCATTTTATGAACGCGCGTCAATCGTTGTAATTTTAACTTTATGTTAATGTTCATAAGGGTCTCACATGACGCGCGTGATTTGTAACAGCTTTAGCAGAAACATTTTTTTTTTCTTTTTGTATTAAGTACGTTGCCCCACACTAGGATTTCTCCTGTATCATCGGTACGTTTACAAACATTTCACATACACAAACACTCACACCCAAAAAAAATATGTTTCGTGCGGATATTGAGTCCGCGACACTTCGCTCAACAGTCGATCGCTCAGCCACTACGACAACCGTGCCGTCAAAACACATCATTATCGGCGTCACATCATCAAAAAAAAAATATCAATACACATGTGCATAGATATTTTTTCAGAGAACAATCACATACCTAATTAGATTGTAGTCATAATTTAATGGCTGAAGTTCAAAGATAATTATTAAAAAAATCTGAACATGAAACACAAAACCTCAGTCGGAAATAAGCATCCCCAAACAACTTTATCGGAAACCTGATCGGGTCATCTAATGCAATTAGGATACTATCGTCTGTTCAATTAAGTGGAGACGATGCCACAAAACGTACAATGTTGCCAGATTGTCAACCGTCTAAGTTTACAGTCATAGATTTTGTACGCACCGGGACCTACCGCTTAATAAGGCCGTTATTCCAAATGCGTACGGTGTGGCTATGTTTCAGACAATTGAGCTTGGTACCTGTTTAGTTACCCAAGTCCCTACTGACTGTGAACCTAGCCCTACAATATTGACCTAGCACCCTAGTTAGCCTAACGCCCTAACCTACCATACAAACCATACCAAACGTGGGTTACGTTGGTTTTACGTGCGGGAAGTCTGTTACAGGGAGACCTACGGTAACAGACGGAATTTGGGTAGGAACAGGGGTTTGTGTACGTCGTGCAATGTACACAGGAAATGGTTTTCTCACTGCCGATCCCACAGACTCATAGGATCGATGATGGCTAAAGGTGTCTTGGCCACAGTGAGAGGATTAATAGGAGATGAAGTAAACTCGGCTCCAGCTTGATGACTAATTTATTACAATAATTAAGTTTATTATATACAAATATTGTGGTCAATACACACTGATACCTATTTACATGTGTGTTGTATGTGTATTGAGCCGATGATGCGAAGATCTCAGTAGGTCACTGCTTAGCGCTGACGGTGCGCCAGAGTTACCGGCGCCTGTGCCGAATGTATGTCGCTGACGCTGTGGCTGTTGTTGGCGCGTTTAACTATTTGCATGTTCAAGGTTGAACATTCTGGCGCCTCTCAGGACCTAGACTGCAGTTGGTATAACTCAATAGTTTCGTGTTGATGTGGTAAACTGTACACAGGTTCCGATGTTACAGTTGGTTGGCCCGTTGTTCGCTGCTTAGATGTCTTGTTTGCGGCGAGCTCGTTTCGTCCTCTTGCTTGTTGGTTAGCTGGCGCCGTACTTGTTCTTCTGGTCTTGTGCTGCACTGTGACTCCCATCCATCTCAGTATTGCTGGACCGTAGCAAACTAAAAATAAAAAGATGAAAAGCATGATTATACAAGATATTGTACTTGTTAAGAATGTGTGAGAGCTAATTTGACTCCAAACAGTACTATCTAATTCGGTTTGTAACGTATTTTCTTTATTAACTAATTGTTGAAAAATATCTTTTGAGTTATCTACTATGACTTCTTCTTTGGAAATATTTAGTATGGATTTAGTTACCATGTGCGTATTAATGGGAAAATCTATTTGTTTTGAGTATGATGTTACAATCGGTACTGAAACAATTCTTTTAGCAGTTAATATGTTATTAGTTGTTTTAATTATGCAGTTATCTGCGATTCGTATTACACCAACATTTTGAAGCTCAACTTCTTCTCTTTGTCCATCACAAAGTATTGACGTCGTAACCCGATCTCTTACAATGAATAACCAAGTGTTTGGCATGTGAAGTTGTTTCCATATTATTTTATTGGATAAATATAATGTTTTGGTAGGACATTTCGTATGTGTCTGGTTTTTAAACAGTTGATCTACCATGCAATTTTCATTTAATTGCATGTTTTTCACGGCCCCGGGAAAGCAAATAAAATGGTTAGTCCATTCTAAACAGCGTTTGAACTCCTCATAGTTCAAATCAAAATATCGTTCGTTGTTGTAATCCAAACCTATGTAAGTTTTAGATACTTCTAAACTTTGGGCAGACTTATCAGAGTTTATCTTCGGGACTGGCGTAATATACATTAGGGTATATTTAGTTATCTCTTGTATAGGAAAATAGGAGTATACTTTTATATGAGTATTGTTTTCAGATATCTTGGTGTCCAGTAACTGTTGTTGAACGATTCTTAAATTAGAAGGTAGTTTTTGGTTTGCTGATGATATCAGGTCACTGACGTTGTTTGGTGTTAATACACTATATACTGTTGCTTTGGTTAGGTATATTTCTAACAATCCGTTATAATGATCTATGATTTCTTCCATGAAATTATATGCTAATTGGTAAGTCTGCATAATATGTATATTTACACTGTTGTGGTCGACTGTACTGAACCAATGGTCGTAACTCTCCATGTAAAATATAACTTGGTTTAGTTTAGTTTGAAATCCTATAAGTTTCTGTTTTATTCTTTCTTCAGTTTTGTTGACTTGTGATATTGTTGATATCATAAATTTGGTTTGATGGTTGGCAGCTTCAATTAATTTTTTTTGGTTTAAATTTAATGACTCTATGTCTCGGTAAGCCTCATCATTCACTCCGAATATAGACGTTAATAACTGTCCCAATATGCCCCTTTTCTTTCTAGTTTGGTTCACTTCTGTCAAATATTCTTTAGTACGCTCAAATTTAGATTCTTCTTCTAATAGATGGTGGTATAATTGCTTGCAAAATGCGGAATTTGTTATTTTTTCTGCATTTGTACATAGTTGACTAAATTGTGACGTCACTGTTTTTATTTTGACAAACTCTTGCTCTAGGTGTTGTTTTTCATAATTTATTTCTATCCTAAATATTCCTCTATCAATGCTTGCTGTTCCTAGTTGTTCAACATAAAATCCTGGTGGGACCGTTTTTAAAGAGTATGTCGTTGTGGTCGATTTTGCTGAACCCAATATTTGTAAAATGATGAACAGCGATGTAAACCACTTGTATAATTTATTACATCGTTTAGGTTGATTAGTTTTGTTATTTCTTAGGATCTTAGCGGTATTTGTTTGTGTTGCTTGCCTAGGTTCATTACTACCCGTACTACTACCCGTGTTTGTTTCGATTGGCAATGGTATTAGTTTGTGGATTGACCGTTTTTGAGTTGATCCTGACGATTTTTGCAGTGTCACAACTCGAGATAGGTCGTCATTGCCCGGATGTATTTCCTTGATTTTTGCAAGTGGCCATTTGCTGGGAGAAACATTTTCATCTTTTATAATTACTAGAGTTCCAACTGACAAGTTTTCTTGATTCGTTTTCCATTTGTACCTCTGTTGTAGTTTGAGTAAATAGTCTTTAGTCCAGCTATTCCAGAAATCCTTTTTCATTTTTTGGATTTGTTTCCATCTGTTTAAGTGATCTGTATTAGTTTCCGATAGTGGGTCTGGTACCCCTACTGCTTCTCTTCCTATTAAGAAATGACTAGGTGTTAACACGACATTGTCGTTTATATCTTCACTTAGTGCACATAAAGGTCTTGAGTTTAAACATGCTTCAGTTTGATGTAAAAACGTGCTCATTTCTTCATAAGTGAGTGTCTGCTCTCCTATCACTCTACGCAAATGGTGTTTCATAGATTTTACTCCTGCTTCCCAAATCCCTCCGAAGTGGGGAGATGATGGAGGAATAAAGTGCCATTGTGTTCCAATGTTGGTCATCGTGTTTTGAAAGTCGTCAGACTGGGTTATGTCTAACATTTCTTTATACAAGTAATTGGCGGTGCCTACGAAATTTGTCGCATTGTCACTATACATGTGTGATACTGGACCTCTGCGTGCCATAAACCTTCGCAGTGCTGCTATGAACGTTTCTGTTGATAAGTCGCCTGCCAGCTCCAAATGTATCGCTTTCGTGGATAGGCAAACAAATATCGCAATGTAGCCTTTGTAAGACTTATGACCTCTACCTTTCATTGTTCTCACTGATATTGGTCCAGCATAGTCCACGCCTGTGTGACTGAATGGATACGATTCCGTCACTCTTGGTTTTGGTAATGAGCCCATTTTTTGTGAGGCGGTGGATGATCTGTATCTAGTGCACTTTACACATTTCCGAATGCTACTTTTCACTGTTCGCTTTCCTCCAAGAATCCAATACTTCTGTCGTATATACGCTAAGGTCAAACTATTACCTCCATGTAATGTGGTTAAATGGGCGTCGCGAACTATAATCAATGTTACATGATTGTCATGAGGTAACAGAATTGGGTGTTTCTGATCATATGGTAGATTGGAGTTTTGAAGTCTTCCTCCTACTCGCAGTAAGCCCTCATTATCAATAAATGGGTCAAGGCATGCTAACCTGGTTCCTTTCTTCAATGATTGTCCGGCTTTAATGGTTTTGTACTCTTCAGAAAATACTTCTTGTTGGACTAAGAAGAGGACTTTTTTAGTTGTTACATTCATTTCCATACAATTTAATGGTTTTTTGTTTTGTTGTTTATTTACGAATCTGTAGCAATATGATAACACTCGTATCATCTTTTGGAAGCTTGAAAACCTTTCCCAAATATTGTTTTTCGGTCGAGGTTTTATAGTTATATGATAACATCGTTTAATCTCCTCACATATCTCTGGTACAGTTTTTTTACTAGGAATGCTATCAGTTTTTAACCACTCTGGACCATTCCACCACAGAGATAAGTTTTGTAATTTATTTGGCACAATACCTCTTGTAATTAGGTCAGCTGGATTTTGTAATGTATTTACATAATTCCATTTCGCCTGTGGTAACACTCGTTGTATTTCGGATACCCTGTTAGCTACGAACGTCTTCCATCGCTCAGCTTCACCTTTGATCCAGCCGAGAGTAATCATTGAGTCCGTCCAACAATAAATATTTGCGATTTCCATTTCCATTCCAGTAATAACTTTCTCCATCAGTTGGGTTAATAATACTGCAGCACATAACTCCAATTTAGGTAATGTAGTTTTCTGCTTTTTTGGTGCTACCTTTGATTTAGCTTGTAATAGGGTTACGTTAAACATATTATTATTTTGTATTCGACAGTATATCACTGCACCGTATGCTTTTTCAGACGCATCACTGAACCCATGCAGCTCCACTCTCGAATTGCTTGAAAAATGGCACCATCTTGGGATGGAAATCTTTTCAATTGTCTTTAGTTGTTTTTGGAATTCAATCCATCTTGTTTTAATAGTTTCCTCCACGGGCTTATCCCACTCTGTGCCATTTGTCCACAGTTCCTGAATCATAAGTTTCATATTTATGACAACAGGTGCTAACCACCCCAGAGGATCAAATATCTTAGCGATTTCTGATAAAATAAATCGTTTTGTTGGTTTTTCATTCTGATTAATAGTAATCTGAAAACAGAAACTATCCTCTAATGGTGACCATAATACCCCTAAGGATTTCCTGGTTTCATCTAGCGGTATTTTCATCACTTGGTCGTCCTTGCTCTCATTCGATATGTTTTCTAACAATTCAGTGCTGTTAGACGACCATTTGCGTAACTTAAATCCGCCTTTTCGTAGCATATTTATTAAGTTTTCTTGTAATATTTTTGCTGACTCAACACTGATATCTCCTGACAAAATATCGTCCACGTAGAAGTCCTGGAGAGTTCTTTGGCTAGCTATTGGGTAGTTCGCTTTTTCATCAATAGCGAGTTGGTGCAGCGTCTTAATCGCTAAGTATGGGGCAGCTGCAGTTCCGTACGTTACGGTAGTTAATTCGTACTCATCGATAATATGTTTCGGAGATTTCCTCCATACTATTCGTTGGTATGTGAAGTCTTGCTCGTTAACTTTTATGTATCGGTACATTTTTTCGATGTCCGCTATAAATGCTATTTTGTGTTTACGCCAACGTAATAGTATAACTGCTAAATCTTGCTGTAGTCTTGGTCCCGTAAACATATTATCATTTAGACTTATGTTAGTACTTGACTTGCTCGACGCATCAAATACTACTCGTAGCTTAGTAGTTAGTGAATCTTCCTTGATTACTGGTTGATGTGGTATATAGTATTTACCTTGGTAATAGTCAGTACTAGTAACTTTTCTCATATGGCCCATTTCTAAGTACTCATTGAGAAAGTCTTGGTATCTTTTTTGTAAGTTTTCATCTTTGTCGAACTTCCGTTCTAATTGTAAAAATCTTGCAATAGCTTTTTTGCGCGAATTCCCGTAATCTACGTTGCGATTTTTGAATGGGAGTTTCACTGTGTATGTTCCATCTGGATTTCTTATAGTAGTTTTTTTGTAATAGTCTTCGCAAGCCTGATCCTCGTTGGACAATTGGTATTTTTCAGGAATTTCTTCTAATTCCCAAAACTTGTTTAGTTGTTGTACTTCTGTAGTACGTGTCATCATACTAATAACTGTGTTAGTATTGGTAGTATTGCCACAAATACCGGATAAAATCCACCCAAACTCGGTATTTTGAGCGATTATTCCGTCTTGCATCTTGTGTAACCCGTTTAATAATAAGTTACTATACTCTTGAGCCCCCAATATTATATCTATTGGTCCTCTTTTGTAGTACGTGGGATCGGCAAATAGTTTGTTTTGTAAACAATCTGATTTTAGTTCTGGTAAATTTTTCTCTGGTAAACAACCAGTTAGTTTTGGTAGCGTTATAAGTGTGACAGGTAACCTATATTCACTCGGAAATCTTGGTTGTAGCATGACATTGATAGAGTTTTTCGATGTCTTAGGTTTTTCGTCAGCAATCCCGATCACTTCGGTATGTATCTTAATACGTGGGAATGACAATAGTTGGGCAACCTCCTCTGTGCAGAATGATGCCTCTGAACCTTGATCACATAGAACTCTTAGTAAATGCGATGTCCCATCCGCCGAGTGAGTTTTTATTAAGGCTGTCGCTAGTAGTGTGGTTTTTGGTATATTAGTTTTGTTAATAGTAGACATATTAGTTATAGTTTTCGTTATTGATTTACTTGTAGATGGAGTGGATAACTCGTTCTTTTGTGACTCACTTTTAGAGTGTCTTACGGTCATATTATTGTTGTTCTGGTGTAAATAAGAATGATGACCTCTTTTCCCACAGTATCCACAACTTTTAGTGCTGTGACATTTTATCGATGTTTCATGAATCAAGCAATTTTTGCACATCTGTTTTTCGTATACGACCTTATTGCGATCTTGCACTGACAGCGTTTTAAAACTAGTACATTGGTAAATGCTGTGTTCGTGACTTTGGCAAAACCAACATACAAGTTTATCCACTTGTTTGGTTGTTGAATTTGATGACTCATGACGCGATTTGTGAGCAAAGGATTCTTCCCTGAATGAGCTTGACGCTTCCAGACACTTAAATCGTTTTTCTAAGAATTGCATCATTGCCGAAAATTCCTGTAGTTTATTAGGCTCTTTTAATTGCTGTTCGTATTTTTCATCAGTTTCTGAGTCCCATATTCTACTAAGTATCCTTGTCAAAATAGGATCCCAAGTTGAGATGTTGATGTTTTGACTTTTTAGTGCTTCTAGGTTCTCGTTAATTGTATCATGGAGATTTCTTAAGTTCGCGGCAGTAGTTTTCTTTAATTTCGACATACTCAGAATATTATCAATATGTTTAGTAATGATGATTCTTTCATTTTTGTATCGCCTTGTCAACAGATTCCACGCAGTTATGTAATTAGCGTCACAAACTGTTAAATGCTTGATCAGCTTAGCGGCGTCGCCTCGTACATGTGTTTTTAAATACTGCATTTTTTCCGTGTCACTTAACGATTTATCTTCGTGTATTATTTTCAAGAATAGATCATAAAAAGAATTCCATGACTCGTAACTTCCACTAAATGTTGGTATTATTATTTTTGGTAACTTAACCGAGGTTTTATGGTTGTTGTGTGGTGATTTGTGACCTATTTCTGCAAACAATTTTCCCATCACAAGGTCGAATTCCGTTTGTGTTTTCTCAAACATATTTTCTTGAAAATAACTGTGTTCCAACGTACTATCTTCCATTAAAATGAGTAAGTGGGTTTCTTCAATTTCTTGCCACTGCTTTTGTAAAGTTGTTACTAGAGATTCTAAATACCAACTCGCTTTCTCTTCAGTCATCGATTGAACTGCCGACTGTAACTTTTTCTGCATCTGATTAACCCGAAATAGTTGAATAAATAGTTTGGGTGACCTAATGCCTTCTTCCTCTTCGGGATCTATATCTTGTGGCTCATACAGTTGGTTCACTACCTGTAGTCTTTTCTCACACTTCAAGAGGTATTCAATAGCCTGCGTATACTGTGTATTGATAGCACTAAAGTAATTGGTAGTGATGTATTTGTGATCATACAACACATCTTGGTCTTTCAGTCGTAAATGGTTTTTGGACGTTCGAGTGAATATTTCTGTGAGTCGATTCCTCCTTTCCGTGATATATTTTAGAGTTTTTCTTGATGCTGAGTCTTTTTTGATGTTAGTGAATATTTGTTTTAGTTCATTGTAATCTGCTTCTTGGCTTCTTATAACTTCGTTTATTTCTTGTATGTCCATTTTTCCTAACTGTCCTTACTAGTCCTATTTGTTAAGAACCCTATTTGCCCTTTGATACGATAAGTGCGACTTGTCAAAATATCGGTGAAGCCGCTTGTGGGAGCCGATTTCCGATCCGCTATCGTACAAATTGCGTGTAAGTACGTCAGTCCTTTTACATACAACAACCAAGCGTTTGTTGAGTTATTACGCTAGTTTGAAGTACGTCTAAACGTCATTCAGTCAGTTTAATGCGTATGACAAGAACAAGAAGTTTTTATTTTATTAATTATTATTTTATAACGGTTACAACGTTTAAGTACCGATTTAAACAAATTACCCTGGTTTACCTAAAAAACAACTGCTCGAAGGACCAAAATGTACGCACCGGGACCTACCGCTTAATAAGGCCGTTATTCCAAATGCGTACGGTGTGGCTATGTTTCAGACAATTGAGCTTGGTACCTGTTTAGTTACCCAAGTCCCTACTGACTGTGAACCTAGCCCTACAATATTGACCTAGCACCCTAGTTAGCCTAACGCCCTAACCTACCATACAAACCATACCAAACGTGGGTTACGTTGGTTTTACGTGCGGGAAGTCTGTTACAGGGAGACCTACGGTAACAGACGGAATTTGGGTAGGAACAGGGGTTTGTGTACGTCGTGCAATGTACACAGGAAATGGTTTTCTCACTGCCGATCCCACAGACTCATAGGATCGATGATGGCTAAAGGTGTCTTGGCCACAGTGAGAGGATTAATAGGAGATGAAGTAAACTCGGCTCCAGCTTGATGACTAATTTATTACAATAATTAAGTTTATTATATACAAATATTGTGGTCAATACACACTGATACCTATTTACATGTGTGTTGTATGTGTATTGAGCCGATGATGCGAAGATCTCAGTAGGTCACTGCTTAGCGCTGACGGTGCGCCAGAGTTACCGGCGCCTGTGCCGAATGTATGTCGCTGACGCTGTGGCTGTTGTTGGCGCGTTTAACTATTTGCATGTTCAAGGTTGAACAGATTTAGATTAGGCTAGATTCCGCATGTTTACTAGGTAAATAGTATGAAAACGAGTGTGTTATTTTTTCATACCTGCTATGATGTCGCGCAAGTCATTTAAAGGCCTTGGGAAACCCCATGAAAGTTTTTATTATTATTGGTAGGTACAATTTGGCATTTGTATGTCTTCAACGACACTATTTGTCAAGGTTCACCGGCGCGTTCGAAAGTAAACTGGAGTAGGAACGCGGCAAGTTTGTGCATCGTACAAACTTTTCGAGCATGCAGGGACGGACGGTTGCGGTATCTAGTCAACTCTAAATCTATGTTTACAGTCGTCAAACTCGAGAAACAAACTGTTTGATACCGAAACATTCGTTTAAGTACTTCGCAATATCCGTCTAGCGAAGTCGAACTGTAATTTTGAGATTTAGGGGTAGTGGTTGCAAGAGGTTGAAGTCTCGAGTTTGATCCCAGGGTAGGGAAAATTATTATTAGATGTTTTAGGAGGAAAATTTTCCGTAGCAGGTCAGTCTGATTTGGGCCCAGTTTATGGTAAGAGTCTAGCCAACAAAAGTTGACCCTGAAAAAGCACTTCAAATAACAGAGATCTACATAGAACTGGGTAAATGGCAAAAAGGCTGGTTATCTCTGAAGTACGCTCAGACGTCATTATCCCTTTTTTTCCGTCAGATGCAGAAACCGATGCAGAAAACTTTCGCTCTGCAGCACAAAACCCCAATTGCATCTTCAAGGTAAACTGCAATCTTCATTCACAAACACAATCTAAGACTAGCATTGTTACAACGAAAGCTATCTTTAGTACTTGCTTGTAACCACTCCCGTTCCATGTTCCTATGAACATGTCCCCGCGAGGGTAGTTACAACCCGAAAGTTATAGCTCTATCTAAGTACAATTTAATGATCTTTGAATATTATGGGAGCTTTTAATGTTAGATGAGAAGATTGATCAAAATATACACAAGAAATAATTATTAAATAATGTAATATACGAGCTAATATAAGAAATAGTGAAAAACACTCAAAGGAATCTCGGGGCCAATTTTGATAAAAACTTAAACTGTATCATTAGATTTTTCAAAAAATATTTTTTCTAGCCGGGAATCGAATCCGTTGATTTTGCAAAAATAATATCCTGTATTATTACACCAGCCAATAATGTCGCTTTAGGGATTAAATTCTGCGCGGGCCTGCGGGCGGTGAGTAATGGGTAGCTCACCGTCCGATCAGGACCAGGCCCGTGCCGAACGGCGCGTACGTGTTCCACGCGCGCCTCAAAGAGATGTCAGCATCAGAGAGGGGGCCCTCTAGGGCCCAAGCCTGCCGGGAAAGCGGGATTGTCCGGAAGGGATACCGCTGACCCGGACAAAAGGGCTAACGAAGGAACATGGGTGGGTTTTAGTCAGTAAGAGTCTGACACTCCCTTCCGCTCCGCCCAGAGCGGGAGGGGTCATTTGATGATTTCCCATCCTCAAAAAAAAAAAAAAAAAAAGGGATTAAATTCTGGGAAGTACACATACGGCAAACTTAAATAAAAAGAAATTTCTAACAAAATACTTAGGTACAATATTATTTTTCTTACAGTAAACCCTAACTGTAAGAAAAATAATATTGTACACACAGGTACACTATAAATACTTGAAAATATGAATCAGTTCATCAAAAATCAACACTTAAAAACGTTCTCTTTTTTGAAATCGTTTAAAAAATATACTCCATTTGTGTTATAAAATAAATGAAACAATATCGTAAGAAAACATTGCAAGTACCTACTTTACACATAAATTCCATCGAACAACATCATAGTCTGAATAAACACACAAACCGCTTTCTACATGTAAATTGCGAGCCAACCCAGTGTTGCTATTGTAAATAATAATCTTTTATCACCAACATTAAGCGCAATGGATCCAGGTGATCCCAGGCCGCTGAGCCGTTATAAAGGTACAATTTGGGCGGCAGTAAATACATCAGCTGAGCGTATATTTATGGCGATGAGCGTTAAACTTGCCCCAGCGACTAATGTTGCTTCTAATACTGAGGAGCTACTAGTGTATCTCGATTGGTAGTCGGTCGCTAAAATTAAAAACCTTTGCATCGACAACTCTAGTGAGTTTTTACAAGGTTTTTTTTAACTTGCTCTGTTAGTATGAGGCCAAATCTTGCAAGAGAGATTGAGCTGAAATTTGGAATACATATGTAACCTCCGTGACAATGCAATAATATGGTACCAGGAGGTGGCCTCATGATGAGGCCGGGAGGTGGCTAATGGAACTCCTCAACTTCTCAATACAACTCCGTCGTGTTTGGGCTCATTGGATTTGTCTTGACAAGTACTGTTGACCTAGATGATGTCCAGGGTCTCATGATGGAGCTGGAAAATGGTCATTATAAAAGCTAATAATAATAATCAATACCTATAAAAGCAGAAAAAAACTCACACATAGAAGAAAGCAGTGTACCAGCAGTGGGAACATCATAGGCTGATTATGCTATGCTAGGAGTTGGCCACGTGACGGCAATGCAATTTAACCTCACAGATCGACCAGCGCATCTGTTATCTAGCCACGAGACCTCCACGAAACTCACCAAAAACTCACTAACTTTCAGCCCGAGAATCAGTGATAACCAACAGTACAGCACCCTCGTGGTCAAAAGCACAGGCAGCGCAACTATTCGGGAGAAGAGTTGGCCGTTTCACTTAAATGCTTTCGTGTATTGCAGTCCAGCGCTGCAGCGCTGTGCGGATTGTGTGTACAAATGGGTGATTACTCGCAATTGCAAGTGCCAAGTTGTTTTAAGTTGTTCGTGTTGAAGAATGGTTAAAATTTGTTTTAACTTTCTCTCGGGAGTTTAGTCATCGTTATTTAATACCGTAAAAATATTTCTATACTAAGTATTAAAGTGTAAAAAGCCGTGTCTGTACATTGAAGATATTCCAGAAAAAAACAGCACGCTTACCAATTCTATCTTTATTCTACTAAAGAATAGACAAAGTTCTTTTTATCCAAATCGCTATCTTTTCGGCCCGCGCACGCGGCGACCCGTACTTGGTTTATCAGAATTTTGTCTACTGAATATGATTCTTCTCTTCATTGTATGCGTAAAACGGTAGAAATGTTTCTACAATCTGTCAGTGTGTCTATTCTTCTGTAGACGAAACTCATTTCTATCATGGTCTTGCTAGGCCGGCAGCTGGAATAGTAGATTGTTATACAAGGGTGGAAAGAAATCAATTCCCATACGAGGTATTTAGACGCACGAGCGAAGCGAGGGCGGCTATAGTCCGAGTGGGAATTGATGACTTTCACCCGTGTTAAACACTCTACTTTTCATTTCAAATATAAGGAAAGTAAAAAATAGTAGTTTTCTTTAACGGAATTGGGGGTCGACATTTCAGAATCGCTTGAACTCATTTTTAATCAAATAATTTCGGTACAGAGTTAGTATCCCGCCAAATTATACATAAATAGTCTTTTTTAATTTAAATTTCAAATATGGAACACACCGCCCGCGTCACCGCCGCGGGCCATCCCACTTTAATAGGTATTTTTTTTAATTCACATTGGCCGTATACACTCACAAGACCGCAGCATTTTTTTTTTAATCGATATTTTTCTTAATTATGTAAAAAAAAATATAGCTGACTAAATAACCAATTTTGGTTCTATTTTTAAAATTCATTCCCGCCCTAGGGAGGGAAGCAATTACTATGAGTCTTTCCCGCCCAAGGGAGGGAAGCATCGTTTTCGACCCGCTGCTCTGATCAAACAAACACTACTTTCCGAGTATGAGAAATGAAAAAGCTATATCCACATTCGTCGCGCCCGCCGGCGCCTCCGAAGGCGCGTCGTTGTCGGCACGTGCACGAACCGCACCACTGACTTCGGAACACCTCGGCCAGGTGTTCGGGAAATTCAACAGTTAAAACGTTTTCTATTTTACCCCTTTTGGAAGGTGCAGTGTTGCGAGTAATAACATGGATATTTTAAACTGAAAATTATATACTTAATTACTAGGTTCCGCCCGCGGCTTCACCCTTGTTTTTCGGAAAAAATAGTTGCCTATGTGTTAATTCAGAGTATAATCTACCCTTTTTCCAAATTTTATCTAAATCCGTCCAGTAGTTTTTACGTGAAAGAGTAACAAACATCCATAGGTATATCCTCACAAACTCTTACGTTTATAATACTAGCTCCAGCCTACGGCTTCGCACGCGTTTTTTCGGATGAAAAGGTAGCCAATGTATTTATTCAGGGTACCTATAAAGCTAGGTATCTCTCTTCTAACAATTCAAATTTGTCTAGTAGTTTTTTCGTGAAAGAGTAGCAAATATCCATACATACACACTCACAAACTTTCGCGTTTATAATATTAGTAGGAGATTATGTTTTGGGAACAGGTAGGCGTAGCTGGCAGTGGCGGTCCAAAGGAGAGGGTCGTAGGGGTCACGACCCCTCTCCCAAATCGTACAAAAATGTGCGACACATGGTAATGATAAATGACCCCACCCAAAGTCTTCGACTACGGTATGACCCTTCCCAAAGTCGTCGAATGCGACCGCGCCTTGTAGCTGGCTACCCTGGAGATGATAGTACGTAGTGGTGAGGTGCTGCCGTCAACCGCGATGGTGTTTTGTTTTATGGAACCTAGGACCACATGTTTAGCATCGTCCTTTCGAACGCTAAACCAACGAACCAGTTGTCCATCCTACCTAAGTCGGCTCTTACAACATCCACGATGGAAGAGTAAATGGTCTATCTTTGCCCAAAACCATACAACCCCCTATTGCCTGTATATCCCCAAGAAAACAGCTTGTGTGGCCATAAAACCTTTGTTTAATGCTCATCCACGTACCGACGCATTCATTCTCCAGACAGTTCCACAGTTCCTTCGTAAAAGCGAATTTTCCGTAACATTAAGCTGACCCCACGCTTGTTTTATGGCCCACAGCAAAAGTATTGCAATACACAATAAAGAACACCAATTGTGTATTTATAATAATATAGAGGCAATGAAATTTAGTTTCTATTTTGGAATTGGAGTGGGAGAAAATATGGAATGCAGTTATTTATGACTTCATGTTTGAGTGGCTTGCATTAAATTATTAGGTAGGTACTGCTTGACTAAACTAACATGGACATTTAAATAAAGGCGGATGAAATGTCGCTAAACGATATTGGATGCACCCATAGTGTGCTGGTCGTCATTTCGCGAAAAATTTCGTTTGACAGGTCTGACCGGTCTGACAGGAGTTGTTGTATGAAGTGTTAAACAAAATATAAAAATATGCTGTATTGTGTGTTAAAATACTGTCAAAATAATCATAAAATATATCGTAGAATAACCTTCAATCGGTAAGTGAATAATTTATCACAAATTTTCCGAATTATTGTCGTGAACAAAATGACGATTCCTAAAAAGTGACTTCTTTGAATGGAAATACGTTTCACGGAGCACTGAAAGAAAACGTTTACTGCTAATCCTTGTCAAGATATGGTCACGTTTCTGTATTTCGTTCAATGTCTATTTCAATGACATCTGAAGTGTCAAATGTAGTACTGTCTCGCTCACTCATACCGAAAGTTGCACACTTCTCTGCCATGGATGTGTGAGCTCACTCATCTTAATAAGGACACAAAGGACATTGGCAGTTTTGGGCTTGATATGGTACAGTAATAAAAGCTTAACCAATAATAACAATCTATTTGAATTGTTCTTTGCCTAATTTATCTTAGAGATTAAGAATTGAAATCAAAAATCGAAATAAATAAGAAATAAAATGATTATGCCGTTGACATTTTGAAAAAACCAATAAAACAAAAACGGGTGCATGCTGGCTGGCGTGTGCCTCCATAGAATATCATGTCGACAGCAACTAAAACCTTTGAATTGAGAACTCATTAGTCGGGCTGTACTTCATTGGATCATTCACACCATACTTAACCGCACTGTCACAAATACAAAGATTTCTCTTTAATCCAATTACGTACAAAAACAAATAAAAAATGATTTTAAATACTCTTGAAATACTCGATCACACCAAACTAATTTCATATCTGTACCGACATACACAATCTGAAGCCCAGCATTCTATGGGCGTCCGCCGTGTCCTTTCCGCACGATGCAAGTACGGCGAGGGCGCATGATCTATGATTTAAATCTTTGCTGTAATCATAATCTTTGATGTTATCATAAACTGAAAACCATACAGAATTCATTGTACTACCTCACTATTTATCTTATAAAGTTCGTTTCATTCAACCATTCTTAGTAATAAAATTTTCTTTATTATTCCTAATGTCCCCGCTGTCTAGACGTTTAAAAGTAAAACTATAAACAATACGCAGATGATATTCGTATGCAAATGTACTGTATCATCACATCTCAAGTTTTAACTTCACACAAGAGGGATAGAATGTTCACAATCAGTATAATATGTGAAATAATATTGGTTGCATACTGGGCCACTTTTTAACAGACTTCAAAAAAGATGAGGTTCTCAATTTTCGATTGCATTTTTTCTTTTCTTTTTTTTGTATCCTCGATAAACAATTTCAATTAATACTTATGACAATATATATATTGTCATAAGCGGCAACTCTCCTTCGAAATCTACCAAACATAGTGCCTTGAAGCCTAATTATGGTGCAGTGACTGTGTAAAACATTACAGCTTACATTCAACCTTCGTAGAATTACACAGAAATTAAATGTTAAACTATGCTGCCGAGTAGGTACTGAATTATTTATTTATTTGTTTACCTGAAAAAGGAACCAACCGCTATAAATAATGGGAATTTAAATTGAATAGTCAATTAAAGTTTTCACGGTTATAATTATAATACTTTCTATTTTTGCAAAATGTGGGTGTACCTACTATACACATTTGCATAACTCTTTGGGATACACGGGCGTGATTTTATGTATGTTTTTATTAAAGTATGTTCACAACACACACTCCAATACATAATCTAATCACAACCGAAGTGAAAATCACTCCATTCACAAGAAATGCAGGTTCACACTATTTTCAAGCCACTACAACGCTGCTCACGTAACCCACATAATGTTGCGCCACACCCGCAATGTTGCGCCGTGTGCAGCCGGCTTAATAACGTGATGTACGAAATATGGCCGCCTAGAGCGCGCTGTGCAACTTTGATACTCACGAACAACGTGGTTATTTGCACACTTTGGGTAGTAGAAAAGGTAGTGGGGAGTTTTAGACATAGTTGGGTAGTGGAGTAGAGGTTTTGGAGTTTTGGCAGAGAATGGAAGGTAAAGTGTATGCAGATTGGAAATTGATGCGCATTTGGACATGAAAGTATTTTCAATCGTTTTTGACGTAGATACTGTGAAATCCTTATTTTTACAAGCTTTTATTTAACTTGCCGTGTGTGTACCGGGCGAAATCTTGCAACTGAATTTTAGACCAATTCGTCTCAACCGATTGAGCTGTTTGGAACGCATATGTCACTTCGATGACAATGCAATGATATGGTACCATGATGAACTAGAAGGTGGCTATGGCTATAGCTCTAGGAACTTATTTTATCGCATAGTAATTAAGTCAGTTTAAGCCCAAAGTTGTATTTAGAGGAACTTTAAATAATATACTTAAGTCTCTTCAGTGTTTTTTTTTTCATAATTTCTTGAAAAACTGGACTAACAGTACGTCTAAGTACTAGCAAGCTTGCCTTATTGTGGACAGCTAAGAAAAAAAATCCAGTTGAATTGAGAACCTACTACTTTTTGAAGTCGCTTAAAAAGGGGAGAACATTATTTTAAAATTAGTTTACCTGCAGCTTCCCTAAGTCTGTGTGCTGATATAAATGAGCCAACACACGTGTTTACTCCCGGCTCGGCTTGTAAAACTCTCGTGCAAACGTGTCCGAGCCGGATATCGCTCCATCTTGCAAGGTAATACCCGGTTCTAGTGCCTGATGTATAAAATACGGCAGGGAAGATGCAGGTAGCAGCCCGATAATTTTTCACCGCAGGAATCTTATTTTAGCCGCCATTTTAGATTCCTGAAAAAATAACAGCTTAATTAAGAATTGTTTCCTTTAAAGTCTTCTAAATGAAAATAGTAGCATAAAAATATTAGTTAGGTCCATGTCATTAATTTTATCAACAATTTCACGTGTAAACTTCTAATTTCATAATGCATGCATTAGTTTCGTGAAACTTTCGTGCTAAGCGCAATTTTTGATAAAACTGATGTCACGCAACTAATTTCATTGTGTCAATACATTGCAAAACTAGTGTCGCGATAACATCTGAGGAACGACAACAATGTGAATTACAAAAATAGACTGATAAACACATTACCCTCCTTTGCGTCGCGCAGTCGGGTAATAAAGCTTTGATGCTGACGGGGCCATGATCTCAGCGACACAATGGGTTTCACGACACTAATTTATTATTTTACGAAACTAATTTCACAGATATTGAAACTAGTTTCCCGAAATTAATTTTACCATGCATGTCACTTCAGTCTAGTTTCGTAATGTAAATCGTTCTCATCGCTTCATCTTGCCCGCAGCTAAAGTTCTTGAAAAGTATTAAATCGTAAAAATTAGATCATAATATTTATATTGTCAAAATGCTATTATATAGGCCTCATATAGGTTTTATAAAAGTCGGTTAATCGCCCAAAAGTAAGTTCAAAATACCAAACAAGACCCAACCTAATACATTGATGCTCACATTATTTCTACTAAAAAAATCTTCAACTAAAATAGTCTACTTTGTTATACAAAGTGAAGTATGGAGGATTTTTAAAACAACCCCCTGTTGGGGGAGCCTTCATTAGCTATTAATTAAGGGTAGCCGCGCGCGAGCGATCTGTTCATTAATTCACAGCATCGTCTGCGGCCAGTCTTAACAATGATTTTGGGAGACGCTCACATTGGGAGCGGGACATTATTTTTGCTCAGAAAAAAAATACGCAAATAAAATGCTAATATTGTACCTATTTAGAAATGTAAATTAAATACGTGGATAAAATGAGTAAAAGATGATAATAAATGCCACAAATTCTTCTCCCATATCGGCACAAAACATATTATTAGTCAGTAAGCAAAGCAGTAGCGGGTTTGTTTGATGTACACATTTCATTATCATCACGTGTAGTGTCAATTTAAATGCACTAGAAAATGTCACCAGAAAACTTAGAAAAAAAAAGTCAAAAAACAGGTCTGTATTGATCGATGAAAGAGCTTATAGCTTAATTTGAGTGAATAGGAAAAATAAGCCATTTAGCCCTTGATTACACCCAAAACACAAAAATGTACGAAATATATTTATTTTAACCGTACTAAAACGGTGTGTTTAGGACACAAAATGGATACTTGTACATTTTACAATAACAATCCTTGACAAACACATCCCTTATTTAAGTAAACTGATAAAAGTATAGACCAAAAGACTTCTAAAGTTTAAACTGACACCAACTTCCCACAATTTCTGAACTTAAGCTCCAACAAACTGGTGTGAACTGGCGGAATCTAGTAAAAACCGGTTAAATCCGGTGTCCGCTGCCCCTATAAGATAAAACGGAGCTCTCACTTAATCTTAAGATTTCATGACTTGTTCCTTCAGGCTTCCAAGACTTGTACAAAGGCAGGCATTAAAACTGAGTTTAAACCAAGGATTAAGTAAATACCTCAGGATTTTGATCTCGGAAACAACGGAAATGTTGTTTTTCTTAATGAAGACAGGGTCTAATTGCGATGTTAAAAAGTGAGCAAGTCATTTTGTAAATAATAGTTTGTTTAAGGATCTTTCATAAATTTTGTTTGACCCGCTGCCGCATGTCTTGCTCATATTAAAGAGATACGAGGAATATGTCTACATCAATTCGGTACCTCACATTTTAAGGCTCGTTTCAAAGTCACGCTGACCACTAGCGCGGGCGGCCAGCGCGGCTAGTAAGCCATACGATCGTTCGCGAAAAAATAATCACGTAAATCGGCTCATATATAATGGAGTAATCGGTGTACATACATAAAAAAAACCGGCCAAGTGCGAGTCGTACTCGCGCACCGAGGGTTCCGTATCATTTTCTGACGTATAAAGTGAAAAAAACCGGACCGTGCGTAAGTTTGTTTGTGAAGGAATTTTGATGATTTCTAAAGAACTGTTCTAGTTAAAAACATCGTTTTATTTTTGGTGCAATATTTGGGTCAATTCCTATCAGGTCTAATTATTTCAGATTTTTCGCTTCACAAACTTCGGAGATAAGGTATGGTATTTTTTCAGACATTTTTCATCATATGTCGAAAACTGTGAGACATAAAATAAAATGAAAATATATTTTGAAATGTGCAAATCAAGCCCTTTATATTAGGTCTTTACCTATGAAATTGCCGTTCTGCAGTACTGGCCATTTCAAATCAAAATAATTTTTGTTTGGCTAAGAATTCCAATTTCAAATTAATTTTATTTTAAAAACATGGTTTTTTTTTTCCAAAAGTAGTCATTTGTTTATTGATTAGTGTTACATTTTCATCGCATTTCAATCTTTTTCGTCATCATGGATACGTTAAAAATTCGAGTAATTATGGAATACGAGTACCGTCGTAGCAGCAACGCGCCACAAGCGGCACGCAACATCAACGACGTTTACGGAGCTAACACTACAAACCAACGCACCACCTGTTATTGGTTTGCTCGCTACCGTTCTGGAAATTTCGACCTGAAAAATGAACCTCGCGGTCGTCCGAACACTTTGGTTGACAATGACGAATTAAAGGTGATTGTGGAAGCTGATGATACACAATCTACGGCTGAATTAGCAGCAGCTTTCGACGTTAGCGTCAAAACAATATTGGTCCATTTGCGTCAAATTGGCAAGGTAAAAAAGCTTGACAAATGGGTGCCCCACGAACTCAATGATCGCCAGCGCGAAGTACGCGTCGAGACGTGCCTTGCACTGCTCAACAGACACACAAATGAAGGAATTTTGAACCGCATTGTTACCTGCGATGAGAAATGGATTCTGTTTGATAACCGCAAGCGCTCAGCAAGTTGGTTGGATCCTGGTTCAGCACCTAAACAATGCCCTAAACGAAAACTTACCCCTAGAAAAGTGATGGTCACTGTTTGGTGGTCTAGCGCCGGTGTGATTCATCACAGCTTCTTACCAAACGGGGTGAGCATTACTGCAGATGTGTACTGTGAAGAACTGAACACAATGATGAAGAAGCTGGCACATCTCCAACCAGCATTGGTCAATCGCTCGTCTCCACTGCTCCTGCACGACAACGCGCGACCTCATACTGCACAGCAGACGGTCTCCAAGTTGCAAGAACTGGGGTTGGAAGCTCTCCGTCATCCGCCCTACTCACCAGACCTTGCGCCTACAGACTACTAACTTTTTCCAGAATTTGGATAACTTCTTGGCGGGAAAAAAATTCAATACCCGAGAGGCAGTACAAAATCCCTTTGAAGAATTTGTTGCCTCCCGTCCAGCTAATTACTTTAAGAAGGGCATCAATAAACTGCCACTGCGTTGGCAAAGATGCATTGATTGCATGGGTGATTACTTCGATTAATACAAATAGAAAATACATGAAAAAAATTCGTTTAAATTTTTTCATACAAAACGGCAATTTCATAGGTAAAGACCTATTATATGCTATGCCACTTGACCTAGTAACTCCACTTTAAAATTTCAGACCCGCACTCCGGCCCTTTTGCAATGAAAATAAAAATATTTTTTGACTTTTTTCATTTGCAATAAACTTGGGCAAGCATTCTTTATTATCCAAATTTCAAGTCGATAACATTAGTAGTTGCTGAAATAAGCAGGTGTGACAGACAGACAGACGAAGTCGCACCATAAGGGTTCCTTTTTTACCATTTTGCTACGGAACCCTAAAAACAACCAAATGCAGAACCACCTCCTTTTTGGAAGTCGGTTAAAAAGTAGCTTTTGATATACGGGGAAGGTACTTTCAGGAGCTTGTCAACTCCCTTGATTATATTTTTGTCGTCGTCAGCTAAGAAAGATTGTTCTTATAGCATATCTGATTTATTTCCACAATCTGAGGTAAATACATATTAAATTGTCTAAGGAAGTCGGCAAAAGGGCGTGTGAATAATCCTTATTAGAAATGGCTGAGGTGCCGCTTTTATAGGTAATTGAGGCTTTTTATTGCAGATTATGGGGTATTTTCTATGGGATGTTATGGGGGGAAGATATAATTATGAGGTTCATAAATACGTATCATTTGCAATTTTCGGAATAATTTTAAGTTTAAAAGAGGGGAGAGTGCATCATGATTTATTTGGGTTTGATTGCTGAATTTAGAAGTTGATTGTTTTCAAATCAAATCAAATCAAAAATATTTATTCGCTAGGATATGGTACAAGAGATGTTACAATCATTTTATTTCAGAATATTTTACTAAAGGTTTGATTTGATTTGACTGCCTCCTTGCCAGTTATGATTAATATTTTATTAATAAATGTGTCCAGTTAAACATTGCCTAATTTTATTGTTATTTTTAAAACATAGAAACAGTTTTTGTGGCTTAAATGTAGTAACCGGATGTTTTTCGTCTTTGTAATACATTGTTTTATACCTGAGCAAATTTTGCGTGACTCGATTCTTTAGGATAAACTTTTGGTTAGCTAGTTAGATAAAATTCTCGGAAATTTGTGGAACTTCGTTCCTGAGGGGACCCCTGACCCCACAAGTTTTTTTCTTTAAGAGTCGTTCATACTTACATGACATTATTGGAACTTCGTTTCTGACGGGGGTCCCTCGACCACACACGTTTTTTTTTCTATCTAATGACTGACTGACACCATAAAACGTGATAAATATTTCGGGAAGTTATTTCAAAGTCATTTCTAAGGTCAGAACTATTAATATCAGTCCTTTTCTAGTCCTTAGAGAAATAGGTGACCGTTCCTCTCAAAGAATAATTCACCCAAACACTGGTCCGAATAGGGAATACCTCAAGAGTGACATTTCGTGCATTTTGGTTAGACTAAATAAAAGGTGGGTTTCGTTAAATCGATTATGAAAATTTTTATGTGTTTGTATTTGAAAGAAAGAAAAAAGTTTATTTGGGACGAAAACATTCCGACACAGACAAAATTCATAAAAAAAATTTGATTGTTAATGAAATTATTCTGCCTGAATACTTCATGGTTGTCAGTGACACTGACCTGTTTTCGTAATGATTGATTGATTGACTACGATTGAATTTGTGTATTTGATCTATACTAATATTATAAAGCGTTTGTTTGTTTGAACGCGCTAATCTCTGGAACTGCCAGCCGGATTCGAATTTTTTTTTTTGTAATTATATTCAGATTGATGAGGAATAGTATCTAGGCTATTTAACATAGAATACACAATAGTTAATTTACTAAATCGCGGGGAACAGCAAGTTACTTACATAAAAGCAAAGGAGAATAGTTTTGTTACCAAAGTTAGTTGTAAATTGATAGTATTAAAGTAGGTACTACATAGATCAACACTAAAATAAAAAACATTACTCTTTACCTCATTGATAGCAAATTTTCAGAGATGTAGGACACAAAGTATATCGCGCTCAAATCTGGAGCAGTCCGACTGGAGAAGTACCTTACAAGAATACCACAGCCAAATAACGCTACTCTTCGGCAGTGTTGTATTCCTGTGGTGAGTGAGGTTGTCAGAGCTCCTGAGGATGCGCTGCCTTGACAGCGAGGAACCTGCTTGTCCATAATCTGTCACAGCGAGTTCTCATTTTAAAACGTCATTGTTGACTTTAGACTATCGACTTTAGTCGCATCAGTGAAACACACCCTCAAGTAAGGCTACTTTTGTATTCTCACGCCGTTTCTAGCCGCAATGGCTAATGGTAGTGGTCGGCATAAGTATGTGGCCTTATCTTCACGCTTTGTCCCACGAGGGGTGATCCAGTGCGAAACATACGAACTATTTTAGAAATAAAGATATAAAAACCGGCCAAGTGCGACTCGTACTCGCGCACCAAGGGTTCCGTATCATTTTTGGACGTATAATATAAAGTGAAAAAAACCGGACCGCATAACTAAGTTTGTTTGTGAAGGAGTTTTGATGATTTTGAAAAAACTGTACTTGTTAGAAACATCGTTTTATTTTTGGTGCAATATTTGGGTCAATTCCTATCAACTCTAATTATTTCAGATTTTTGGCTCCGCAAACTTCGGAGATAAGGGACATTTTGGTACGGAACCCTAAAAAGAACTCCTAATGATATCATTAGTAAAAATTCCCATTGCACATTAAAACACGGCAATACCCACTCCAGCACCCACAAACAAATTTCCACTACCCTCATATTAACAATAGGGATGTTAACTACTTTTTTTTTATTGTGAATCTGTAAACTATTTGCAAAAAGACAATTAAAACCAAAAAACACCGATGAAACATCTACAAAATTGGCAAAGTTATAAGCGTTTAAAAATGATTTGCTAGACACGGACGGCACTACCTACTAGTGACGTAACACCACCTACGTCCGCTTCGCGCGACAAAGACGGAGCGATACTCCCGCCAAAAATTTTAAAAGCGTCTATGTTTTCCATTTTGTGGTAAATTATTATTTTTGCTTTTACGTTTTTGTTGTGCCTATTCCTTCTTTGAAATAAAATAATTTATTTGTACTTTTTTAATATGTAGTAGGCCACTACCGTATTAGAGTAGAAAATGATTTAGCTCTAAATACAGGCCGGTACAAAATGATTTTTGCTAAAAGCTCCTGCTAAAAGCTAGCGTACCATATTAGCTTGCGGTAACGCGCTGCCGTGGTACAATGCAGATGGAATCAGAAGTCTTATAGACTAGGCGAATATCCATTTAGTGGTAGAAAAAGGCCTTGAAGAGTTCATTTAAGGATGTACTGTAGCTTGGCACTTAACAGAGAGCTTTATAGAGAGAACTTAAAAGAGTAGTCAAAACGTACTGAAATATCGTGACAATCGTGAGTAGGTACCAATAAGAATAGGAGCGTCAATGACCTCGAACTGTACTATCAGTTGAAAAGTAAGTCTAACAAAGAAAATTGATTTGCGAATCAATAACGTAATTTTTTCCTACTTTATTTAACTGAGTATTTGATTTACCAAATCTATATTAATAGATTTTTTAATATAAAGCAGCTAAATTTTCAATACAAGACGTCACAATATGGCGCAAGATCAGTCCTATTCTTATTTTGATCGCATAGTACTGTAGCTCGACACTTAACAGAGAGCTTTATAGAGAGAACTTAAAGGAGTACCTACCTATTCAAAAAGTAATGAAATATCGTGACAATATTTGTTGTCATGGTATTTCAATAAACCATAAACCACAATTTGTTTGCGGACGTACGAGGGAGAATCTCACCGCGATATTCTCCCTCAAACGTTCGCGAAAAAATTGGCAGTTCTCGCGGTAATATCACATGGTGTCGGTACAGAATAGAGAGGGAGAATAGACAGGCTGACGCAGATTCCGCCCGCATCAGTTGGTTTTTGAAATCTCTTTTATACTTAACAACATTATGATAAGCTTAACAGTGATAGCCTAGTGGTTTAACATGGGTTTAACCATGTGCCTGCCACGGCGAATGGTTCGAGTTCGATCCCGAGGCACGCACCGCTGACTTTTCGAAGTCATGTGCGTATTAGAAATTAATTATCACTTGCTTTAACGGTGAAGGAAAACATCGTGAGGAAACCGGCATGTCCTAGAACCAAAAATTCGAAGACATGTGACGTCCACCAACCCGCACTGGGCCCGCGTGGTGGACTTAACGGCCCACTCCCTCTCCCTCACAGAGAGCAGGCCTGTGTCCCAGCAGTGGGAACATTATAGGCCGATTATGTATGTTATGTATGTATCATGCTTAACATGGCTTTGACACGTTTAAATTCACAATCCTACTTTTTTTGTTATTTCTTTATTTATGTAGTAAGGCATAATAAGCAATTTAAATTAGTCCCAACCAAGTAAGAACATGCGGACTGTAATACCGTGTGTTATTAGAAGTGGACCTTCTGTATTTTCTTTATTCACAGTGTTAGTGCACTTACGTTTAGCTTAAAATGAGCCATCATTTTTTAATTTGGGATTTCTCTTCTATTTTTTTTACTGGACCACGAGATTAAAGTTTGTTTCACGATCGCTGTGTGTTTTTAGTACAAGCAAAGCAGGAAAATGTAAAACTCTAATAATATCGATTAGAATGTTTTTAAAAGAAGTAGAATTCCATTCGGAAGAGTTCGTATGAGAATGTGCTACCAACAGCTCTATTTATGATAGCAGTATACCCAAGAAGATTAAATAACTTTTCTTTAATATTCTTGACTACATCGGTGTTTTTATTTTATTTCGTCTTTAGGTGATAAGTGCAATGTTATACAACGACACTATTTAACGGGTGAAATTGACATAATTATTTAAAAAAATATTCCGACTAATTGAGAACCTTCTCCATTTTTGAAGTTGGTTAAAAATAGACAATATAGGTAGTGAAATATACTGATTTGTTTCTATATAGGTCGCCTTTATCCTGCTTGCCCTGCCCCTTCCCAATATAGGGTTATAATATTATGTATACTAACAGCACTAAAGAGCGGTTATAATGCTAACTTTTTCTAAAACTATTTTAAAAGGGGTGCTAATTAAACGGGCTTCTTTTTAATCCTTCGGGGCTCCTATTTCTGTCTGCAAGGTTAAAAGTAACCTAACACGAAGGGGTTGACGGGGCTTCGTTCGCTCGCTTTGCTCGCTCACTGAAGCCCCCGTCAACCCCTTCGAACCTAAATTGTCCGTGTCGGGGTGTCCAAGTTCCCGAGCTCGCTTCGCTCGCTCTTGGACCCTAGTTAGGTATGTTACTCAAATGAAACATGAAATGTTTTTTTAATTATGCCAAATTGCCAACCCCATTTCCCGCTTTTTTTCTAATGTCAGCGCCGGCTGCCAATTTAGTAACCGGCGGCGGCTGCAAATTCAGGTCACGGCGGCGGTCGCGGAGTCACTTCCTAAACAATTACACGTGAACAACTCAACTCGTCGTCACATGAGTCGAATGGCGCTCTCTGATTGGTGCAAATGGCCGGTCGCTGTCGTCTCGCGTACTCGCGCCTGATCATGCAGTGGCTATTTTCACGATAAAAGAATATGATGTATTATTTTACATGCTCAGTTATAATAAATGATGCTTTATGTAGAAGCTTGAATTATATTTTTTTGAGGACATTGCGTGGAAGCTGTAAAACGTAAAATGGTGACGAGGTGTAAAATCCGTGGCCGAGTTAGTAAATTAGGTGGCAATGCATAAATAAGAAGGACAAGTCACAATAATTGATGATCTTTACTTGACGCTTTCTATAGAATATTTAGTGGGCGTTGTAAAAAAGACGAATTAGTTTAGGCTATGTCATTTTTCCGTTGCTTAGTTATAAAATTAGAAGTTTAATCACGTGTCCAATAAATAATTTTGTGGCTAGACTTATAATTTCCCTTTTAAAAGAAGCTTGTTTGGTTTAGCATAAGAAATTAAAACAACGAAACAAATATCAAGGTAAAAACCTGTGGCCTAGAAACGGTAGAAACTGTACAAAAAAGCGCTTGAGTCGCTTTCAAAGCGTAATGCAATGTGCATAATTGTAGTGTTGCGGCAACACACGTCTGCTGTCACCATAACCCATTTGCACCGTTCCATAAATCATAGCATATCACTACGGATGGTGGGGACCTGGGGACATTTGGGGGAAAGGGGTTATTTGGTTTGAGATTGATATATTTTGGTGTGGGTGTTACGGAGGTCGGAGGTCGGTCTTGACGGAGTGGTATCTTGGGAGAGGAAATAATATTACTTAGGTCCGCAGTGTATACAGGGGGTATTGAAAGCAAAATGTGTTTTAAAACACGTGATATTGTCCATTTTTTATCGTAAATAATATCGGCTACAAACATATCTCTTTTTAATTTCCTTGTGGTAAGTAATAACTCGTTCATCGAGATTCAAAAATGCTGTTAAAATGAAGATCAATCATCTTGTCAGAACATGTGAATCTCTTTGCATCATTGAACTTCGGCGGTCAAGTATCAATCTCCCTATCTACACTAATATAATAAAGAAGAGAGTTTGTGTGTTTGTTTGTCTGAATGATGACCACAGGTGACGCTGATGCCGCGCGCCGCTTGCAAAAGTTAATACAGGGTGAATTTTTCAAATGTACCTATGTGGATGGTCAAATCCGGAATTATGAGAAATAGCGAAAAATACTCTAAGTTGTTTCGGAACCGATCTTGATGAAAAGTAAAACTGTATCATTAGATTTTTGAAAAGTACATTTTTGTAGCCAGGAATCAAATTTTGGAAAAAACACACTATATTATTACACCATCCGATAGTGTCGCTAGTAAGGATACAATTCTGGGAAGTAGAGAAGAACATAATTATGGCAAACTAAAGAAAAGTGTTGAGTTAAAATATATTTTCAAGTGTTCATACACATAAACTCTTTGTCGAATATAAGGATATTGTTAATATCGGTTCACTCGTTCAGCCTCTAGGAGGGAACATAGACACATACATACCAACTAAAAACATTACCTCCTTTTGGACTCCGCCGCAGTCGGGTAATAAAACATACAACAAACGTCAAATTCATAAAGTCCAGCACACACTTCGTGCGCACCCCACTGGCGACAGATTTTAAAATGAATGGATGACATTGACAACCATCGTTCCGCTTTGTGCCCCAGTGAGTGACTATGCAATTTGGCGGTACTCTTCTTCCACAGACATAATATCAACTAAAAACATTATCCTCCTTTTGGACCCTGCCGCAGTCGAGTAATAAAACATATTACAACAAACCTCAAATTCAAAAAGTCCACACACTTCGTGCGCACCCCACTGGCGACAGATTTTAAAATGAATGGATGACAACCATCGTTCCGCTTTGTGCCCCAGTGAGTGACTATGCAATTTGGCGGCACTCTTCTTCGCTGTCATTCATTTGTGGATCTGTGTCGTTGCTTATTGCAGTGCATACTGCATAGGTAAGCGATGGTGAACGTTTTTTGGTACAAACGCTAGCTATGCTCTTTGATGATAGTAACAATGTGTTGGCTTTAATTGGTCAAAGGTGTTTTTTGAATTTTGGATGTTACATTTAACAAAAACCCTGTTCGACCCCAAAGGAAAAAAAAAGAAAAATGAAAAAAAAAAAAAAAAAACAAAATGATGAGCATAATGGCCCCATTATGCTTATCATTATGAATCATTTTTACTTTGACCAACCCTAAAATAGAGAAAAAATAATTGCTGTTCCATACATTTGTGTTCATATAAATTGATAAAATGTATAGAACAGCAATTTTTTTTTGCGATTGCAGGGTTTTGTCATACAAAATATTGTTCATAATGATGAGTATAATGCCCCCCTTTGGGATCAAACAGGGTTTTTGTTACATGCTATATATTTACCCGACTGCACCAGAAGGAGGGTAGTGTTTTTCGAGTATTTGTTATGTCTATTTCTTTAGCAGATTCTATAGTTATGGCTTCATGACTTTACCTACACGCTGTAGAACGAATTATTGTCGTCCTCGCTATAAAATTTTATGGTATATGAAAAAGACGCGTAAAAGGTAGTTTTTGTGGTGTTTTAAAATCCATCATGTAATTGCGAAAATAATGAAAATATTCAACTTTCATTCAGCCATAACAATTATCACAGGGAATGCAATACTGGGATACCGGGATCTCGCATGCAATGTGCGGGGCTAATCCCGGTCGTAGACCGTGTCTCTGAAAAACATTGTTAATAATTTTGATCATAGAAACAAGGGGGTGTGCCAAGGCGCTAGACGTTTTGTATGGTCAATTGGTCACATTGACCATAATTAAAGAACGCGATCGATGATATATATACGCAAATAAAGAATTGAATTGAATTGAATTGATATAAATACAGTGTTTTAGTTTAGTGCTAGAGCTGAGTGACGAATACCTAACAGTATTAGATTGAGGGTGTGCGGATTTTTTAATGTGTGGCCCATGTGTGGGAGATCATTATATTCAAAGGAGCTTGTAATTGTGTCGTTAACTGTTCTAAAAGTGGCGACAGTGGTTTCCTTACTTGTTTGCTATGATGGCACATTTTTTCTATAGGAATATAAGTATTCAAGTATATTAAATACAGATTCCACAAGAACGGCACCCATATGTTGTACGGCACCCATTGTAGCTTGCCTAGACAAAGGGGTTGTGAGCGATATCCCATGCATGGCATGGCACGAGCCATGGCAGTCTATATCTATTTACGAGCACCAAGCCGAGGGTGTGAATTGACTTGTGCATCATATAACAGCTACGAGCACCGCAGTCTAACTGCGGCAGGGGAGCGCAACATTATTTATGCATTTATTAAATTAAATAATCTGAATATGATTTGTTACTAGAAGAGCTCGTGGCTAAATGACAGCCGCGCTGATCGATCGATATAGAAAGAAAAAATGTTTAATTATGTGTGATATGGGAGGTTAAGTTAAAGCTTGCCGCGGTCGCTTTGAATGAGTGACCGTTCTTTACACATCGAGACCACTCCGTGCCTCGGAGAGCACGTTAAAAAGTTCCTAATATAAAAACAAAAAAAATACAAACCAACATCATGCAATAGCTAAATAAAATACAGTGAATTTAAACATTTTCGTTAAAAACTGTTTTTAAACAGTTTTGAATGTGCACCTTTGAGTTCGTTTAAAAAATAATGTTTGTAAACAGTTTCAAAACTTGGTACCATAGAGTTGGATTTAATTTTAGTCTCAGTAACTTCCGGAACTATGTAAACACACAAAACTTAAAACATAATATCGTTATTTTTCCGGTTTATTTTGGTACTTTATTTGTTGCAACGAAGTGATCCTATAAGGGTTTATTTCTTGTTACTTTTGTAAAAATTATATTTAGCCACATATCTGGGCCCCAAGTTTGCTATTGCAATTGTGTAATAATGGTCTCATACTGACATCATAACTGTCAAAACCTAAGTCAAAACCTTTAGTCATTGGCTTAGAGCAAGACTATCTCTTTGGTCATTGATCAAAACCAACAATAAGGATGTCAAGAGACCATTCTGATACGATTATGACAATTACTTTAGGAGACTTGGGGCCCTGGTCAGCACAGCTGGTAGCCTAATTGGTCACAGTACAGCTAAGCGTATGATGACCCTTTAAAATAAAATAATCATGCAGCTAAGCAGTGCATCATAAGCAGTGCAGTGATAGCCCAGTGGTTTAACCATGTGCCTCCCACGGCGAATGGTTCAAGTTCGATCCCGAGGCATGCACCGCTGACTTTTCGAAGTCATGTGCGTATAAGAAATTAATTATCACTTGCTTTAACGGTGAAGGAAAACATCGTGAGGAAACCTGCATGCCTGAGAGTTCTCCATAAAGTTCTTGAAGGTGTGTGAAGTCTGCCAACCCGCACTTGGCCAGCGTGGTGGACTATGGCCTATCCCCTCTCATTCTGAGAGGAGGCCCGTGCCCAGCAGTGGGACAGTTTCTATACAGGGCTGATATTATTATTATTTATTATTATATGCAGCTAAGCAACTTTCACATATATACTTCTATATCCATACTATTATAAAATAGTAAAAGAGCCGTGTCTCTACATTGAAGATATTCCAGAAAAAACAGTTGGGATAGGGTACTGGGACGTAACCATACCCAAAAAGATTTTTTTTTTGAATTTTTGTCTGTTTGTGCGCGCATCACGCAAAAAATACCGAACGGATTTTGATGTAGTTTTCATAGTTAGATAGTTTGTGGTCCAACTTAAAATCTAAGCCACGTTTTATCTAATTCCGGTGGGATAAACTAGAGATACAGCTTGACTTCTTGGTAGTACCAGCCACCCTACACTACGGAGGTTATTTAAACCGGTCATTTCATTGTAGTCCACGCGGACGGAGTCGAGGGCAAAAGTCTAGTTCTTTATATTATTTTCTATTTTCCTTTCATACAGTTGAAGAAGAAAACTATACAAATAAACACACGACGGTTTTATATTGAGATGTCTCACTCGCATGATATTACCGCTGGAGGCGCCGAGATTGTCGACTGAGATGTACACTCACGAATATTGAGTGGAGTTATTAAAATACGTCTGGGAGTTTTTTGCGGAACAGGAAAACTGGATATAATCTAGATTTTGGACTATTTTGGTACCTAACTTTAATAAATTAATAGAGAGTAGGTATGGTAACTGTTCCAGTTACCTCTGTATCATCAAAAACATCTTGCCTTAAAAAAGTCAATGAACTTTTCGTCTTTTTAGTGTTTTTTACTCGATTTTCTAGCTACAATACGTGCAAATACCACAATTAACGTTTCGAAGATGAATATTTTCGATGATAAATTAACGTACTCGTAGATGCGTTGAATATAAAAAAAAAACTAATCTTGAACTTTCACAAACAATAAAATAAAAAAATATAAAAAAAACAACAGTAAACTAAAATTTTCCAGTAACTAATTGATTTCCAGAAACAAAACCCTCAACGACCCAAACGTTATGCACCCCTGTCCCATGTCAGGGCTCACTTGACCATTCAAATTTATGGGTTGTCGCCGCCATCGGCTTACAGCGGCTGTGTTTAAACTACACCATTATTGATTAACATATTATTTGAGGATGAATATTTATGTTGGCCCAGTGTTGGACGTGGACCAATTTTGGACGTGTACCAATGATGGAAAAGTGGTTTGTTAGTCGGGAACATTTTTCTATTAAGGGCTTGTACACAAAACTGCGAATCGGTGCGATGCGAATTCGCAACGCAGAAGACTGATGCAATTTTGTGTCGCACTTCCACGGTTCGGGTAACCTTTCCTTCGACAGTCGTCAACTTTACTGAATGTATATTTTTAACTAGGTAGTAACATAGGCTGTGACATGAATAGGAGTGTTACACTGCTGTTATTGATATAAAAATAAAAATAAAGAAAAATAAACACAAAACAACGTAATATCGCAAGAATGCGCGATGCGAATCGAATCGCAGGTTCTTGCGATGCGTCGTGCGAGCTCTTGCAAGAAGCAAGAAAGAAAATTTGACTGTAACAATACGTTTAACGAAAAAAAAAAGTTAAATTGATAGTCCTACGATTCAGCCCCAACGACCAGCGTTAAGACTATTTTTTTATTCATAATTTACGTAAATTGCCCTTGTATCCTTGCCATATTTGTAACAAATGATTCCCAATTTTCTGTAACTATCTTCCGGTCTATTAGTAAATAATATAAAACAACTGACGAATGATATCATCAACAGCATAAGCATAGCATAATCGGCCTATAATGTTCCCACTGCTGGGACACAGGCCTCCTCTCTGTGAGAGGGAGTGGGCCGTTAAGTCCACCACGCGGGCCCAGTGCGGGTTGGTGGACGTCACATGTCTTCGAATTTTTGGTTCTAGGACATGCCGGTTTCCTCACGATGTTTTCCTTCACCGTTAAAGCAAGTGATAATTAATTTCTAATACGCACGTCACATCATCAACAGGGCACAATATAATGATAGCCTCACAGGGTTCTAAAACTGTCTTAATTCGTTGCTGACAACTGACTAGTTTCCCCCCGTTTTCATTCATAATAACTATCATACAATGTATTACGTAAATAAAGTTTAAAATGTAAGGTAACTAGTTAGGGTTGCCCCCAGTCCCGAGGCATCGAACTTTTAATTAGCTCTACTTTTAACTCTGTATTATTCAGGGTTGGCGCTCACAAAAAATGGGTAAAGTTAGAAAATTTTTGTATCGATATAATTAAAGTACGGCTAAGTTTTTTAAAACGAGTTTGGGTTTTAATTTTTTTTAATGTATTGAAGTTTGTTGATGCGAAAGGACACGGCAGACGCCCATAGAACGGTGGGCTTCAGATTGTGTATGTCAGTACAGATATGAAATTAGTTTGTTGTGATCGAGTATTTCAAGAGTACTTATATAAATTCATTTTTATTTGTTTTTGTACGTAATTGGATTAAAGAGAAATTATCGTATTTGTGACAGTGAGGTTAAGTATGGTGTGAATGATCTAATGAAGTACAGCCCGACTAATGAGTTCTCAATTCAAAGGTTTTAGTTGCTGTCGACATGATATTCTGTGGAGGCACGATGCCAGCCAGCATGCACCCGTTTTTGTTTTATTGGTTTTTTCAAAATGTCAACAGCATAATCATTTTATTTCTTATTTATTTCGATTTTTGATTTCAATTCTTAATCTCTAAGATAAATTAGGAAAAGAACAATTAAAATACATTGTTATTTTTGGTTAAGTTTTTATTACTGTACCATATCAAGCCCAAAACTGCAAATGTCCTTTGGGTAGAAAATTTTAAATTTGGACTTATACCTAAGTTGTATGTAACTAGTAATCTATTTATATGAATTGCATTTAAATTAATAAATATGACAAACTTATTAAGTAACACGTAAGGGCGCGTTCCCACTATGTCGTAACGACTAATTTATTTATCTTAATTGTGTCGTATTGTGTCGTTCTAAATGTGAACACCTCCATTTAAACATATAAGCCACGACACTTAAAACTACACGATTATCTGTCGTCACGACACGGTGGGAACGCGCCCTAACAGAAACATGAATTTTGAAAGAAATAGAGTGCTGCTACGCCAAGTCTACGATGCCTACGCTGCTACGCCACATTACGAATGCTGCTGTCTACGCCTCGCTACGAAACAGCGAGCGTAGGAAGCGGTCTTTGCCGAACAATATATTAACAGTATTTAAATCTAGGATCAAAATAAAATCTATGCATTTTCAGTAAATTTTCATTGTTTCATATAATAAGTCTTTAGATTTTGCGTACACATAATACATGTTTTCGAAACATGAGGAAATTCAATATTAGTAGTAATTTTCCCCTGTTTCATTTATTTTGTCAAATATTTAAAAAAATCAATGGGAAAAGCTTGAAATAAAGCTGAAAAGAGAAATCCAGATGAAAACATAGGCGTAAAACTAAAAACTAGCAACAGTGGCCAAAGCCCAAAGAGCTAATGCATCCATTAAAAGCATGTGGAAGCCGTAAGCCCCAAAAAAATGTTTTCAAATTCTCTTTTTGTATCAAAGAATAGCTTTATTACGAATTATTTTTGTTTTAAAAATCATGGTAGCGTGGAATTGTATTTTAAGAATGCAATGATGAATGAAAGTATACCAAAATTAATACACACTTGCTTTAGCACTAACTTGTCTAAAACAAGTGCGTATTATTTTTGGTATCATTCCTTTTCAACAGATGTTTATCTTTTTAGTAGTAAGAGGGTAATAAGTCCCGACCGCGTCATTCGATTTTTGAAATCTCTTATACTTATTGATTTAATAACATTAAACTAACATACTCTTAAAAACCACTCAGTTTTATAACAAAACCTACAGGGTGTGTATTCTAAACGTACATGATATCAAAGCCTCTGTGCTGGCTCTATGTTACCGAAACATTTTACTGCAAAGTTCCACTTAACTATATTAAAAATGTAATGTTAAAAGCAACGTATGATAAGGTTTTGTTATGTTTTGCGGTGTTTCCGTTAAAAGGTAATATATAGAAGGTTTTAACATTGAAAATGTTTTTTTGTTCGGGTTACGGGTATAAAAAGGATTAATATTGAATTGAATTCCATGAATGTTTTCTTCGTCATCCCAGTAGGCATTCTAAAAAAATTGTGTAACCAAAAACATGTACTTTTGAAAAAGTTTAAAAGTTACAAAAAACATAGATAAATCGTTCAAATCTCTAGGTTCCGGTACCGGTTGAGGCTATTAGTCAGTCACGGTACTGTTTTAGGTAGGTATAGATTATGAGTAGAAAGAAAGAAAGAAAGAAATTAATATTGATTGCATGGGAAGATATGAAAAAAATATAACAAAGAAAAGTAACAAAATAACTACTTAAATGTGGAACAAAACAAAAATAGAATAAATACTTATAAAAAAAAAAACACTTCAAACAGAATATTGAAAAGTGCGTCGCATTCGCATGCAAAAAGCCGATCTAAAATTTCTACATTTTGCGACCATATCGCGTTCTGTCAATAATATAATTTCTATCGGAAGGGTCATTTATACAGGATGTCAATTGACAACGAAACGCAAGTGTGAAGTTGCGCCCTTGACAGAGTCTGGCTTGACATTCGTGCGAGTTGACGGGAGGGGGCTGCGGTGCGGTCACTTAGCCTTCGGACATCCTGAGGACTAGACGTGCCTAGTCTAACATTTTTCAACACAATTACAAGCGCCCCTCGTGAATATAAAGATCTCCCACACATTAAAAATTCCGCACACCCTCAATCTAACACTGTTAATCGTCACTCAACACTAGCACTAAACTAAAACACTGTATTTATATCATCGATCGTGTTCGGTTCGTCGCTAGCGTGTACTTAATTGTACTACGCCCAATGTGGGCAAATTAAACCATCAAGCTCAATAGCGCCTTGGCACATCTCCCTTGTTTCTATGATCTGAGGTAAAAAGGAGTTTCTCGCACGTTTTGTGGCGAGAATATGCATGCGATTATTGTAGGCATTTTAGGCGATAGGTAAGTCTAAGAAACTGTCTAACTTTTCGTTGTATTGGCTCAAGTACCCGCAGCGGCGCCCACAGTAACGAAAGCTATGTCGGATCGTAAAGAATCACCCGTTAGCATCTCGGCCACCCCTTTCTGCGACATATCTATTGTCTATCGGTGCACTACTACACGTCGCGACTTCTGCACTTTCATAATCATCATCATCATCATCATCAGCCCGTATTAGTCCACTGCTGGACATAGGCCTCTCCAATTGCACGCCATTTAACTCGATCCTCGGCCACTCTCATCCAGCTGCCACCAGCCACTCTGCGAAGATCGTCGCTCCACCTAGCCTGAGGGCGCCCTACCCTACGTTTGCCGATTCGCGTCTACTCCAACGGTCGTCGGTTCTACGACTGATATGGCCGGCCCATTGCCACTTCAGATAGCTTATTCTTACTTTCATAATATCTAAACTATTAGGACCACATCGTTACTCCGTGCAGGTAAATGCCAATAGCATCACACCTCGCTCGGATGCCAATCAAGCGTTGATGTCATTAGCAATTAGTACCCGTTCGCGACGGAGGGAAAATTTGTCTCAAGATGTAGCGGTGTGGCTGTCAAATGGGGGGTAACCTCAGATCATAGAAACAAGGAGATATGCCATCATAGCAAATTAGTACGGGAACAACTGATGCCACTTTTAGTACATTTTTAGACATAATTACGTGCTTAATGAAGCGCTCCTTGTGAATAAAAAGATCTCCCACGCATTGAACATTCCGCACACCCTCAATCTAACACTGTTAATCGTCACTCAACAATAGCACTAAGCTAAAACACTGTATTTATACCATCGATCGTGTTCGGTTCGTCGCCAGCGCGTACGTTTTTAATATGAGCAATTTGCTCAAGATCAGGCATCAAGCTCGATAGCGCCTTCGCACATCTCCCTGTTTCTATGATCTGTGGGGGTGTAACTGTTTTGAAATTTAAAGACGTGTAATAGGCAGCGAGGATCAAGAGGGAGTTACATGCTTAGCCCACTTTTACTTAATTAGGTAATTATATGAATAGGTATTAGCCTGAACCAGTTGTAAATTTTTGACTTGTTGTAGAAAAACAATTTTAAAAAAACCGCCTTCAAAAAGATGTCTGAAACTGTTCAGACAGTCAATGTCTTTGATTTTTGATTTGGTTTGATTCGGCACCGACTTTCGAAACTGTTTGACACATAATTGTGATCTTTTTGAAGGCGGTTCTTACTTTTTTTCTATTTTGAGTGCCATTAGCACACGCGATTACAGAAATAGCGCGAATTCACCGTTTTTAGACCAGTGGTGATGAAACAAATTGCACAAATTGTGCGCCTGCTCTTGTTCCAACCCACGACCTACGGTATTCGGAGCCGCTACCACTGGACCACCACTGGTCTCAGACTAGGGTTTCAGACTTACACCTATTATAAAACCAAAACATTATTTTCTCCAATAAAACAAAATAAAATAATAACAAAATCTGATTTAAACAAGCAATCCATATACGAACAATAATCATAAAATAAAAAACCGTTTTAAATTCTCGTCCAACCGACCCATCTCGTGCCAGACCCAAAGATTAACAATATTATATTGTCATATACAGCGTGTCTTATTTGGACAATATGCCAGACTATCAGGACTCAAAACCTGGCAGGCAGGTATATACCAGGTAGGTTTATTTGTATTCTACAGTTAGGTACAACAAAAAATAAAAGTAAAAACAGAGCATAATATTATCTGTTTGTCCGTAAGTTTTAAGCGTGATATTGCATAATTGTAGTTTTAAAAAATTACTAAATAGGTATATAGAATATAATTAGGTATGTATATTTTGTCTTAGGCTTTTACGATTACTACACATTATAACAATTCAAGTTTAAACGGATTAAATCGCGTGATTTTTCCTGACGTTTTGAACACTTTGCAGCGTTCGTGGTCGCAGTACGATTCAATAATACACGCGATTGGATCGATTTAAACTTGTTTTATTTTTATTAATTTTTCACCTGTCAAAGCCAGGTTATGCTTATCTTATTGTTATTATAAAGATTTACAAACAACCAATACAAGTTGGACTTGAACTCACTACCGTGGCCTTGTTTCAACTACTGAGCTACCGTGTGTCACACCCGCATCATTTGAAAGGGCACTGGCAGACGCCCATAGAACGCTGGGCCTCAGATTGTATAAGTCGGTACAGATATGAAATTAGTTTGGTGTGATCGAGTATTTCAAGAGTATTTAAATTCATTTTTTATTTGTTTTTGTACGTAATTGGGTTAAAGAGAAATATTCTTATTTCTGACAGTGAGGTTAAGTATGGTGTGAATGATCCAGTGAAGTACAGCCCGACTAATGAGTTCTCAATTCAAAGGTTTTAGTTGCTGTCACCATGATATTCTGTGGAAGCACGCGCCAGCCAGCATGCACCCGTTTTTGTTTTAGTGTTTTTTTCAAAATGTCAACGGCATAATCATTTTATTTCTTATTTATTTCGATTTTTGATTCCAATTCTTAATCTCCAAGATAAATTAGGCAAAGAACAATTAAAATATATTTTTATTTTTGGTTAAGCTTTTATTACTGTACCATATCAAGCCTAAAACTGCCAACGTCCTTTAAATCACACTTATGATTTAGAAAATGTTTTTAGGTATTTTTTTCCCTAGCTTCTATAACTTTTCGATTTGTCGATACTTAATACTGTTCCATTTATGTATTAAAACACACTGTATACGAATATTAAACGTAAAAATAAAAAATATTAAAAATAGTAAAAAATATTAGGTCTTTACCTATGAAATTGCCGTTCTGCAGTACTGGCCATTTCAAATCAAAATAATTTTTGTTTGGCTAAGAATTCTAATTTCAAATTAATTTTATTTTAACAACATGTTTTTTTTTTTCCAAAAGTAGTCATTTGTTTATTGATTAGTGTTACATTTTCATCGCATTTCAATCTTTTTCGTCATCATGGATACGTTAAAAATTCGAGTAATTATGGAATACGAGTACCGTCGTAGCAGCAACGCGGCACAAGCGGCACGCAACATCAACGACGTTTACGGAGCTACCACTACAAACCAACGCACCACCTGTTATTGGTTTGCTCGCTTCCGTTCTGGAAATTTCGACCTGAAAAATGAACCTCGCGGTCGTCCGAAGACTTTGGTCGACAATGACGAATTAAAGGTGATTGTGGAAGCTGATGATACACAATCTACGGCTGAATTAGCAGCAGCTTTCGACGTTAGCGTCAAAACAATATTGGTCCATTTGCGTCAAATTGGCAAGGTAAAAAAGCTTGACAAATGGGTGCCCCACGAACTCAATGATCGCCAGCGCGAAGTACGCGTCGAGACGTGCCTTGCACTGCTCAACAGACACACAAATGAAGGAATTAGAACCGCATTGTTACCTGCGATGAGAAATGGATTCTGTTTGATAATCGCAAGCGCTCAGCAAGTTGGTTGGATCCTGGTTCAGCACCTAAACAATGCCCTAAACGAAAACTTACCCCTAGAAAAGTGATGGTCACTGTTTGGTGGTCTAGCGCCGGTGTGATTCATCACAGCTTCTTACCAAACCGGGTGAGCATTACTGGAGATGTGTACTGTGAAGAACTGAACACAATGATGAAGAAGCTGGCACATCTCCAACCACCATTGGTCAATCGCTCGTCTCCACTGCTCCTGCACGACAACGCGCGACCTGATACTGCACAGCAGACAGTCTCCAAGTTGCAAGAACTGGGGTTGGAAGCTCTCCGTCATCCGCCCTACTCACCAGACCTTGCGCCTACAGACTAGTACTTTTTTTCCAGAATTTGGATAACTTCTTGGCGGCAAATAATTCAATACCCGAGAGGTAGTACAAAATGCCTTTGAAGCTTTTGTTGCCTCCCGTCCAGCTGATTTCGTTAAGAAGGGCATCAATAAACTGCCACTGCATTGGCAAAGATACATTGATTGCATGGGTGATTACTTCGATTAATACAAATAAAAACTACATGAAAAAAAATCGTTTAAATTTTTTCATACAAAACGGCAATTTCATAGGTAAAGACCTATTATTATTATATAAAAATATTTTTTATATAAAAATACGAATTTCGTACATTGTAGTCAAATATTAATGTTAGGTCTGTGTTTAAATTTTCAGTTTTACGACGTAAGTTTAGTTCAGTCGTATATCATAGTAAGTGACATTGTGGTTATACCCTAAGTATTAGGGAGACTATAGTTTTTCGTAGAAAACGCTGCTTGTATCTGCGTAAGTAGGTACTTGTGAATGTTGGCCGTCAACGTCAAATCTGGTCGAACATTGAATGCGTCCATGATTTTTTTATGTTAAGGGTTAAGTGGTCACCGCCACCATGGACATCTGCAATGACCTCCCGTGCCCTCCTCACGCACTCCGCGTACCTATTCAATTAACGAAATTTCGGGCACACAGGTGTCTTAATTGTGTATGTGTAATGTATAAAAATCACAACGTTTGATAATTTCGTGTTGGCGATTTTAGACCGTGCCTAAAAAGTGGGTCCGCTAACGTCATAAAAATAACATCTTGGCTGTTAAGCTCTTATTATAACGCAAAGTTCTCAACGTTTTGTATATTCGCGCTAATTTCAAAAACGACTATTTAGTTTTAAAACTCTTGTTTCACCACAAAAGTTTTAGTGCATTAGTTTTACGCAAACAGACCGCTCGTGCGTTTTAAATGTTAATGTGTTGTCCCCTTTATAGCCTAACGTGTTTGATAAGGGCCTTTACACATGGCGCTTCCATGCTTTTATACACGGGGTATAATGCGTTTGACATAAGAATTCTCTTCGAAGCTATGTTGGCTACTGAATGTCAATATGTTACAAAGTTTTTAACGGTGTTGGAAGTTTTCTTTCAGCATCAAATTCTCTTTCACGACTTTTTCGTGTACCAGGTATTATTTTAATACTTAAATCTAATGCAAACATGACACCCTTACCACAAAAAAGATAAACACGTGTTAAACGTGAATGCTACCAAAAATAATACACACTTGTTTTAGACAAGCTAGTGCGGATTATTTTTGGTAGCATTCGTGTTGAACACGTGTTTATCTTTTTGTGGTACGGCCCAGAACGTTTAAAACCTAGAAAAAGTGACAGATAGGTGAGCCAAGATAGAGGAATTCAGTGAAATGCACTCTATCGCAACTTGTCGCTGCCGCTGTGGCGCGCGTGTGAAAGGACATTTATACAAATGCTGCAAGTTGCGGTGTGCGGTGCCATGTGTAAGTGTCTTAACACTGCCTTAAGTACTAAGTTTTAGGTTTTTGTCATATGGAAATATGGAGGTAATGTTTTGTTATTATATTTTCATGGAAGGAGAGTGGTTTTATATCATACAAGCTTTTTCTAAAACCATTTTCTAGATTAGAGTGCGATTTTAAACTAGATAATATTTCTTATAGGCTATTTGACTTGACCAAAACAAATGATGGTGCTACCTATAATGGTGCTATTAGCACATGAATAAATGTGCTATTAGTACCTATTGCCTGCAGATAGTTTTGCGTTTATTTTATTACTAGTTTCCGCCCGTGGCTTCGCCCGCGTTTTTGGGATAAAAAGTAGCCTATGTGTTATTCTGATGTACTTATAAGCTATATTATACTGTAAAGTTTCATAAAAATCCGTTCAGTAGTTTTTGCATGAAAGAGTAACAAACATCCATCTTTACATCCCCACAAACTTTCAGGTTTATAATATTAGTAGGATTAAACATTCGCCATGTTATAAAATTGACGGGTGCAGTTTGGACGAGGTCGGGGCGGTTCGCTAGTGTCGCATGTATAATTTGCAATCACAATATTGTGAAATACGAATAAATGTAACAATATTGCTGATCAGGCACCGTTGTCGTTCACCATTGTAGCAAGAGTTGCCATGATTATTATGTAAAGGAGCCAATTTGTCTTTATAAGTGACACACGGATGATAAAGTTAATTGTATGTTTCAGTTTATTGTTGCCTACAATTTTGTTTGCTTATCACGCAATGAAATAAAGAGTCAATGTGAATTATGGGCAATGATATGAGAAAAAAAATACAGTAAATTGAATGTTTCAATTTATTGTTGCCTACTGTGTTGTTTGCATATCCTGCAATTGTGTAATGAGTTTATATGTATCCTACTAATATTATAAATGTGAAAGTTTGTGAGGATGGATGTATGTATGGATGTTTGTTACTCTTTCACGCAAAAACTACTGAACGGATTTTGATGAAACTTTACAGTAATATAGCTTATACATCAGAATAACACATAGGCTACTTTTTATCCCAAAAACGCGGGCGAAGCCGCGGGCGGAAGCTAGTATTGTATATATTAAGGCATTTATATTGAAGACAAAACAACGCTCTTATATGGCATGGCTCTTTAAAAGACTAAAACAATTTCCTAACATAACTCCGTCGTGTTTGGGCTCGTTGGATTTGTCTTGACAAGTAGGTACTACACCTACCTATATGATGTCCAGGGTCTCATGATGGAGTTGGGAAGTGGTCATTTTAAAAACTTGTTTTAAAAAATGTTTTTCAACACATAACTTATAATACATGAACATGTTCGCCAACTTGCTAGCAGAACTTTCCGCACGTGTGTCCCACGTACCTGTTCCTAACCACCGGGATCCCTGAGTCCTCAGAGCCTGTGCTTACGATGCCATTCATTTGTTATCATTACTTCGGATGCCTTCGGATTTAAGGGTTTGTCGTAAGGCCCGCTATTTCTCTTATGTAGGTATTTGTAAGCTTTGACACTGTTTAGGGCAATGTTTGGTTATTTAGGTGGCTGTAAGTTTGTGATTTCTGATGGGTCGGGTTGAGGTTTTGTGTTATTTCGTAGATCCACCATCTATATTAGATCCCTAGTATGTTATACTTAAGGAGGGTTATCTAATAGGTCATTATATGTTCGGCAATTATTTATTGACACCATTTCTCGACTACTTCTTATTTTTGTACACGTACGCAATGATAGTTGCCATGGTAAAAACATAAATGTAACAGAAAGTAGGTTGTTGCGAATTAAAAGTTAAATTAATAGTAATTTAAGTTTATCAGTGATGGTCACCTACTGCTTTTTTTGGCAGAAATCTACCCTACTTAAGCTACTTACCGATTAAACTTCGAATGTTCTTTGTTCCAGTTGAACTCAAGGCTCTATATTATTTTATACTAGCTTCCGCCCGTGGCTTCGCCCGCGTTTTTCGGGATAAAAGGTAGCCTATGTATTATTCCAGAGTATAATCTATCTGTGTGCCAAATTTCATCTAAATCCGTCCAGCCGTTTCAGCGTGAAGAAGTAACAAACATACACACACACACACCCACACACACACACATGCACAAACTTTCTCATTTATAATATTAGTGTGATGTGATGAAGAGAGTGCGAATTTTGTGAGTTTGTGTATACGTAGAGGGTTATCTCCAGAACTACTGATCGAATTCTGCAAATTCTTTTACTAATAGAAAGCTGCATTATTATTGAATGCTTTACCCAGAAAAATGCACAGTTCATGTGGGTCTAAGTCACGGGCAAAGTGCTAGTTTCCAATAGTAAACCGATCAACCCCCTTTGTTTTGAGTTAAACAGGATTTCATCACACAACACCATTCACCAGTAACATTCAATCTCAATAAATATATTGATGCGGTGCCGTACTCAATTGAAGAGCGTCGCGACCATTTCATTTTATTAGTAAGCGTGGATTACGTCGAGGTGAATTTTCCTGCTTGATTTTTATGTTATGCCAATTTTTTTATTGATTCTACTTTATGATTTTTTTGTGTGACGATGACTACAAATCGTGTACCATACTTATCTGATCATGGGTGGAAAAATCAGATAAGATGGGACAATAGTCAACCGTACTCCTCCAGGACTATCAATGTCAGTAGCTTAAGCAAAGCATAAGCATAATCGGCCTATAATGTTCCCACTGCTGGGACACAGGCCTCCTCTGTGAGAGGGAGTGGGCCGTAGTCCAACACGCGGGCCCAGTGCGGGTTGGTGGACGTCAGTCATGTCTTCGAATTTTTGGTTCTAGGACATGTCGGTTTCCTCACGATGTTTTTCCTTCACCGTTAAACCAAGTGATAATTAATTTATAATACGCACATGACTTCGAAAAGTCAGCGGTGCGTGCCTCGGGATCGAACTCGAACCATTCGCCGTGGGAGGCACATGGTTAATCCACTAGGCTATCACTGCACTCTAGGCTATCACTGCACTGTCAGTAGCGACGCCAAAACAAGTGGCCCAAATTCGACACGAAATTATTCAAGCAATTCGCATAAGTCTTTACCTACGAAACTAAAATGCAACATGATTTTGGGGACTTTGTATTTCTTTCTTGTTATTTTTTTTTTGTTTCTAAATTTAAAAACTGAAGTGTTAACGGACTTTGCGCTGGCCGCACATAGCTAAGGCTTATTCCATTTTATCTATTAACTATTCGTCCGATATATCGAATAGGTGTGCAGCTAATAAAATTGCATGGAGCCATCTATTTACGTATTCTGTTAGTGAATCGTATATTTGTTGTCGTATAATTATGATGGCTAACATATTTTGTGGGAGAACTAACATTAGCAAGTTGCGGTTCAAAATTGTAGCCTTTATTGCCGAAATAGTTTACGTAAAAATGTTTAGGAGATCCTTTTGTTGGCCTAAACACAACCTATTTAAAACGATGCAACAATGCTTAGGCATTTTTAAAGCTAAAAACTCGCATTAGTGCAAATAATTGCACAGTTAGTGATCCGTCCTCTAAAAAATCAAGATTGATTTTTTTCATTTAATTAAATTCTCTAAACTGTTCTAAATTTTTAAGTAGATAGTTTGTAAGACAAAAACTGATATAGATATAACATAATCATCTGACGTTCACGCGAGTGAAAAAATTGGTAACAGATCTAGCATCTAATGGCCGTTTTCAATCACTTATCTATTAGCTCTGTCCTATAGAAATCGAATTTTGACATAAGCTATAACGAAGTAATGTCAGAATTCTGTCTAAGTAAAATTACGGATAGATACATTATTGAAAACGGCCATCAATCATATTTACAGATTTCAGCCACGAATTTATACTGGCTATCTATATCTACATCTCAATATTTCCCTAGCACAAACCTCTCCTACCGGTTGTCTAGTATCTACATCTTCACCACGTCCATCCATATCATCAGCAGCAAACACATCCCCACAAATGCAATCACACAAACACACACGAATCGCACGCGCCTCCAATCGCTTGTTTGCACAAAGTTCGTTAATCTATCCAGTTTGCATAGGCAGCCGTCTGATCATCTTCTAATTGTATGCGAATGCCTAATGCGAAATTATGCGAACTACACATTCAGCGCTTATATTAGACGGTGGTTGCGTTAAATTGAACTGCAGTGTAAAGTCTAGCTTTACGTTTATACATAGACTAGCTGTTCTCCGCGGTTTCACCCCCGTTGCTCGGCTCCTAAAGGTTGTACCGTGATGGTAAATTTAGCTACCATATATAAAAAAAAATCGAATCCGACGGTACTTTTAGAGATTAGCGCATTTAAACAAACAAATACCTACTTCAGCTTTTTAATATTAGTATAGGATATCATCCGTCTAGCTTTTCTCTAACTTTATTAAATGCATCTGAATGTTAATATTTTTCACTAGCACTTTGCTCGCGATTTCGTCCGTGTGACTCACAGGAACTGTGCATTTTTTCGGGATAAAAAGTAGCAGCACTCAGGGATAATGCATAGATTAATATTGGTCTACGCTGCGTTACGGACACTTGAAACGGTCATTATAATAATAGTCCACGTGGACAAAAATTTTGTAATTAAATATAATTTGATAAAAACTATGTGTATAAACTAACAGCATAATTAAAATATTTTCAAAGAACAAATAAATATTACAAATAAATAGTTTTTCCTGTATTCAATTTAGTATGTCAAACATTGAAGTTTTATATGGTTGGTGAATTTTTACAACAGAACAAATATTTATATTGTCCGTTTTTTCAACCGGATTGTTTGCTTATATTCTATATTCAATATCAGGTCAAAACAATTTGTGTTTGAGCTCTAGCTGCTGCAAAACGTGAAGCACTGAGTTCAATTACTGTATTCGACAAAATGTTATTCGATTTATCTGTCAGAAAAGTTACCCAAGAAAAAAAACGAGCTAGAATACTTAGAATACAAGTGCGAGTCGCACTCACGCACCGAGAGTTCTGTACCATGTATAAAAGTTATGTCATGTCAAGCTGTGTCTGTCATGTATAAAAGTTAAAAAAAAACCGGACCGCATAAATTATGTTTGTTTGTGAACGAATTCAACGAATTTTCATGATTTTATGATTTTGAAATAAATGTGCTAGTTAGGATCACCTTTTTATTTTTGATGCAATATATAGATAATTTCTATCAACCCTAATTGTTTTAAATTTTTCCCTATGCAAACTTTGGAAATAAGGGGGTGGGAATGATATTTTTTCATTATTTTGAAACGAATTACAGAATTTAAAATATTACTACGCAGGATCATTGACACACAACTTACAAAATTTTTGTATTTAGTACAATAAGTATTAAAAGAAAAAATTTAAAGATAAAGATTTATTGGCCACTAGTTTTTACTCGCGACTCCGTCCGCGTTGATTTTATAATCCCGTGGGAATTTTGAAAACTTATTCCTTGTTTATATCATAAAGAAAACTTCTGTGCAAAATTTCAGCTTTCTAGGTTCAAGTTGACGAGTCAGTCAGTGGCTAAGTCAAATCTTTTATTTTTATATCTATTGATATAAAGACAGACATCGGCTAGAGACATTACTTACTGATAACTTTTTTTATTCCTTGTTCAAGTACTGAAATAAAGCGCGTTCGATCGAAATGCAATCAAAAAACTATGAAAATCACAGTTAAAATTATATCTACTCGCACTACTCGTAAATGAAGGCCCTAAAAATTTCAAAAGCTCCCTAGACGATAGCCATAAAATTTAGATTTCTTGAAAAAACCACTTTACTTTTAGCATCTCAAAACTCACTTATTACCAAGCATTAAGGTCGAATTTTCTTTGAAAATGTGATAAGCACAGAACTTAACTACACTGTCTAGCAATTGAAAGTGCCAAGTTTACGAGCGAGCACTGTAATCGATCGATGACGTGACGAGTGTACCAATGTTTTGGCACTAAGTGTAAATTTGATGGGTAGTTTAAAATTCCATGGAGTGTAATACAATTTATAGTTGTATTGATTCATTGTAAATACAGTGTTATAATTATGTTACAGTTTCTGGAAGTCAAATGGAGGACGTAGAACTTCTAAATCTTGTTTTCAAATTGCGTTTTAAAAAATCGTATTACCAAACCGTTCTTTTATAATAAAAATATACAGGGTAAAATTAAAACCAGTGCGGATATTTTAGGAGGTGAAAGTACTCATGAATATGATCAACTTTTATTATGGGACCGACACTGAAATGTGAAAAAAAAAATCAGCTGTTCCATACATTTTGATCGTGTTGCAGTGCATTTTTGTAGGGAACAGCTGTTTTTTTTTTCATATATCAATGTCGGTCCCATAATAAAAGTTGATCATATTCATGAGTACTTTCACCTCCTAAAATATCCGCACTGGTTTTAATTTTACCCTGTATTTGTAACAAAAACTCAATAAACAAGAACTAAAACGATGATAGCTGCAAAATTATAGACTTTATTACAGCTACCAACACCGCCCTTCTCAAGATATATTGTACAATGTTGTTCCATATGAGTGTCAGTGTAGGTGACGGAGTAAATGCTGATCAAGTAGAATACCTGCTAGAGTTACATTTATTCAAGTTTAGCTGCTGTTGTGACTGCGAACTTAGTAACATTGCCTGGTAAACATGATATCATGAGGCCGTCTAAGTAATCAAGTATGATGAGTTGAAGTCCACTCCATTCGTATCAACAATATTTCAGTATGGATTGGAATGAAGACGATGATGTAGAAGAATTCGAGTGAATTGTTAAATTCATACACGGGGAGGCTCGTGGCTAAATGATAGCCGCACTGATCGATCAATCTGCGAGGTTAAGCTGTGCTCGCCGAGATCAGTCCTTGGATGGGTGACCGTTCTTTACACAGCAAGACCACTCCGTGCCTCGGAGAGCACGGTTGTCATAGAAATATCTTTGACAGTCGTTACGGATAATCAGGAGTCTAAAAGTCTGACAACTGGTCTAACTTTCGAATATCGGTATTGCCCAATAATTGGGTTGTGGAGGTCAGATGGTAGTCGCTTCACGTAAAGTATTGATATTCAGCCGCAACTAGTTAGACTGGAAGAAGACCCCAATCTAGTTTAGGAAAAGGCTAGGCGGATGATGACATTGAATTTATACAAGGACAATAATTCACTCAAGAGCAAATTGTTCATTTTAGCATTTAGAACGCATTCAAATCTCTTGATATTACAATGAACGCCCTACAACCTTTGATTAAAATAGGCGCCACATCTGATTTCTAAAACAAACATATCAACTACATATATCCGATTACATGAGAATTAAACGGCAAATTCTGACAAACGAGCCATCATCCAAACAATGTTTGAGCAATTGTTTGTCCGACACGTCAAAGCCAACCCTGACAACCCGACGTATAGCAAATAGAACAACCTGTATATAACAGCACCAAAATTAGCATTATTCAAAATAAGACTCTATGTTTGAGAAAATAAGGTGTAGTTTCTAAGGGACTGTTAGTAGATTTATGTTGGCCTAAGTTAGCATATCTGTAGTGGAAGTTTGCAATGCAGATTGGCCGGTTGTATGAAAATGCAAATAATGTGCGGCCATTGTATATGGTGCGGGTCGGTGCTAAAGTGATATCAATTCAATTTCTGGCATGTCAATGTTCCGATATTAAGAATTTAGGGTTCTGTACGTACTCAAAAAAAAATAGAAACCTTATAGGATCACTTTGTTATTCATCTGTCCTGTATAATATGCAAGGATAAGGATTAAGTTTTAGATTAAGTATTAGTTTATTCGTCTGTCGCGCTTGACATACACAATTGATTTCGACGTGAATGAGGCGGATTTTTCAAATGCGACAGATGGAGGGCTATTAGGAGATTATTCATTTTGGGCTAAACCATGAAAGTGCCGGCCAAAACAAAATTTGTTATTTTCCGATAGAATATGTTATTTTGTTTATTTTTTACTATGGGAGCGAAGCTGTAGGGTCATTCGGTATTTTATTTATAAGTATAGCCGTAATCGAATTAAAATAATGGCTTTTTAGGCCAGCGAACATAATTATGAACGATTTTCATTATGAAATTAAGGTTCTCTTATTTATTGAAAAAAAGAAACGGCAATAAATAAACAGAATAACATATTCTATCGGAAAATAATAACATTTTTGTTTGGCACTTTCAGGTTTAGCTCAAAAATGTATGGAGGCTCAATGATATTATGATCCTTTAATTTCAAAAGCATAACATTTGCACACACCTTTCGCTCCCACTCATAACTTTCATACCGCTAACGAATTTTAACAAATTCACTTAGTTATAACTTTAAAATAATTAAGCTGGCACTCTAGGAAGTCTGGCAGAGGGAGAGGAGTGCAAACAAAACTTGCTACGATCGAATTATTTGCAATATTAATCATATTTGGATTACCAAAAGGGCGATTTGTACGGGCACCATACTGCGGTTATAGAATCAGACAAACTTCTAAATTATACAGGGTGGCAGGTTAGACAGTGGAAATATTTAAAGGGGTCATTGTACTCATCATTATGAACAACTTTTACTATGGGACAAACCCGGAAATCGCGAAAAAAAAATCAGCTGTTCCATACATTTATGTTCACATAACTCAACAAAATGTATGGAACAGCTGATTTTTTTTTCGCGATTTCCGAGTTTGTCCCATAGTAAAAGTTGTTCATAATGATGAGTACAATGACCCCTTAAAATATTTCCACTGTTTAACCTGCCACCCTGTATACTACATATTTTAAAATGTAAAAAAAAAGCCGCGTCTATACATTGAAGATATTCCAGAAAAAATAGTCAGAATAGGGTACTAGGACGTAACCATGCCCAAAAAAAGTATTTGGAATAATTTTTAACATTCACTAAGTAATCGTCATTGGTAAAACCTAGCATTTGCCAAATTCTAATGGTAAAAGTCCAAAAAATCGTCTCATTTGATATCAAATCTTACATTTACCAAGTCATGTTCGTAAAACCTAAGATTTAACAATATACGGACTTATACAGTAACACATAGGTAGGTATGCTACGTTAAAAACACCGGTTCTTGTCTGATCTCCGAAGTTAAGCAACATGCTCGGTCAGTACTGGATGGGCGACCGTCGCGTGACGTTGATATTTTGCTTATTATCTACTAATACTAATCATTATGTTCCAAATTTCCAATACAATTATTATTATTAACTGTACGATTATTTTATAACGAATCTCATTTTATGTTGAAATGCAATCCTTTTTCTTAACTTTTATTATGATTACTTTATTTGTGAAGATTCATAATCACAGTCCATGTTACATTTCACACCACAAAATCAACCCAGTAATAACCTAAGTGACGTTTCGGAACAACACCATTTGGTATACACAAAGACAATTAGGTCCCATTGTAAACCCATCCCGGCTCGGTCACAGAGGCGTATCTATGGAAATTCAATTTTCCATGGACGACATGTTTTTGTCCCGCAGTGTACAATGGCGAGCATCTATTAGTATTTGCATTGCACTAACGGGAATCTGCAATGCAAACTGGCTTATGTAATGAATGGTTTACAATATTGTTACCATGAAATCGGTGAGTTCTATAGTATACATACATAAAATGCCATCTATGCTATTAGATGGCATTTTATGTATGTACGAGTATGTTATGTAGGTACTTTAACAAATGACATTGAAACTTTAAGGCATGGTGGCCAAAAGATATCAGATTTTTATAAAAAGTGTCTTAAAAAATCATAACTTTGATTTGAGAGCCAAGTAGGTTGAATTAAAAAAAAATCTATAAAAAACAAACCTGTATAATTATAATTTTTATCTATCTATATGTACTTACTAATATTGTGTATCTAGGTATGTATGAAAGGGCACTGGCAGACGCCCATAGAACGCTGGGCTTCAGATTGTGTAAGTCGGTACAGATATGAAATTAGTTTGGTGTGATCGAGTATTTCAAGAGTATTCAAATTATTTTTTTATTTGTTTTTGTACGTAATTGGATTAAAGAGAAATCTTCGTATTTCTGACAGTGAGGTTAAGTATAGTGTGAATGATCCAGTGAAGTACAGCCCGACTAATGAGTTCTCAATCAAAGGTTTTAGTTGCTGTCACTATGATATTCTGTGGAGGTCCAATGACGTACAGCCCGACTAATGAGTTCTCAATTCAAAGGTTTTAGTTGCTATCGACATGTTATTCTGTGGAAGCACGCGCCAGCCAGCATGCACCCGTTTTTTAACCGACTTCAAAAAAGGAGGTTCTGTATTCGTCCCGTATGTATGTATGTAAGTATGTATGTTTGTATGTGCGCGATTTTCTCAAAAACTACTGATTCGATTTGGATGGGGTTTTGACTAACGTAATCTACATATTTTCAGGAAGGTTTTAGTATATAATACATTATGTAATCATTCCTATGTACAAAGTTATATGCATAAATGTACACACTCCGTAGAAGATTTACTGTTGAACGAATTCGTGAAAGTAATCTAACGCGAGATAAAGAACTAAAAAGGGAAAAATAAAAAACGTTTTTAACAAAAAATAACCGACTTCAAAAATCCACTACAAAGAAAATAATAATTTTGGTTTCGGAAGTCGGTGGCAAAAAAAAGCAAACAAAAACCAAAGCCACCGACTTCCGAAACCAAAATTATTATTTTCTTTGTAGTGGATTTTTGAAGTCGGTTATTTTTTGTTAAAAAAGTTTTTTATGTTTTATTGGTTTTTTCAAAATGTCAACGGCATTATCATTTTATTTCTTATTTATTTAGAATTTTGATTCCAATTCTTAATCTATAAGATAAATTAGGCAAATAACAATTTAAATATATTTTTATTTTTAACCGACTTCCAAAAAGGAGGAGGTTCTGCATTCGGTAGGTTTTTTTTTTTTTTTTTTTTTTTTTTTTAATGTATGTACACCGATTACTCCGTGATTTCTGAGCCGATTTACGTGATTCTTTTTTCATATGGTAGATAAACCTCGCGCGGTGGTCCCATATAAATTTTATTAACTTTGGCTGAGTAGATTTTTAACCAGGTGTAATAAACGGTATTTTTGGTGTATCTCGATGACATCATGACGATGATGAAAATGTGATATTGTGTAGGAACATGAATTCCTGAACGCAATCGATCTCGATATTATGCATACATAACATCACGCCGATATTTCCCGCAAGGTTAGACAGAGGTGTATAGTACACACAATTTTTTTATGCTTAAGTTGCATTTGATAGAAGGCTAGGGAGCGAGCCTATTGCTATTACAAACTGAAAAAACACTGTTTTTAGGGTTCCGTAGTAAAACTAGGAACCCTTATAGTTTCGTCATGTCCGTCTGTCTGTCCGTCTGTCCGTCTGTCACACCCTCGTCAAATCTACAGTTCATAACCAATTTGTATCAAACTTCGTAGGTAGATGTCTTTTATAAGCCGCCATTAAGGCCTATAGTGAAATTACGAAAAATAAAATTATTAGGGGGGGCTCCCATACATGAAACTGAGGGATGAAAAAAAATATTTTCGCGCACCCCACCATGTGGGGTATCGTTGGATAGGTCTTTGAAAATAACATGAAGGTTTTTAAATACTTTTTTTATTTAAGTGAATATTGAGTGAACTAGGAGCTCCCAAAGTCGTTAACAATGTCCCCCCCCCCCTGTAATTTTCCAACCGCGCTATCGAAAAATCTGAAAAAAATTAAGCTTATAGCACTTAATAAATACTTTCGATTGAAATTAGTTTGAACAAGATACGTCAATAAATTTTTGAAATATTTGAGTTTGACAACCGTAAAAATAATAATATTTCATAATAATATTATGAAATACAAACTTGTATTTGCGGTCGGAACACTGAAATACTTCTTGCTACGGAACCCTACACTGTGCGTGGTCCGACACGCTCTTGCCCGGTTTTTGTTTACTGAAATGCTCTCATCCACCAACATCAATGAATATAAGTACCTATTTAAATTCGTGGAAGTAATCGATCTCGGTAAAAGTACATAAATGATCAGTCGCTCTGTCCATGATTTTATGGGAATTTATTGTAATAAATTAACAACAACAAAAATGGTTACACTACACTAAAAAGATAAAAATAAAAACAGGTTTAAAAAAAACCGACTTCCAAAAACTACACTAAAAACTATGAAATAAAAATGTTAAACTTCCATAAATAAAAATCTAAATGTATATTGAAGTCGGCGGGGCCTAAGCATAAATATAGGAATGAAAGGAAATTTTAATTTGTCGAGGCGCAAAGCAAGCTGCACGTTTGCTGCACACACTGCGCACGTTCTTCCTGTTCAAAGGCTGAGAGGTAAAAACCTGAAGAAGAGGCCCCGCCGACTTCAATATACATTTAGATTTTTATTTATGGAAGTTTAACATTTTTATTTCATAGTTTTTAGTGTAGTTTTTGGAAGTCGGTTTTTTTTAAACCTGTTTTTTTGGTTAAGCTTTTATTACTGTACCATTTCAAGCCCAAAACTGCCGACTTCCTTTTATGATACTTCTTGTGGGCGATTAATTGTGGTCACATTAAAAATCTACACAGTCTACACACGCACACGTAATTTACTTAGTTTGAATTATTTACGTTGTTATTATTTTGTATTTATTTTGCAATTTACGTGGTTTTCATTATTATTAGAATAAAAATTATATTACCAAAATTTAATTAATTTAATCCTCTTCTGAATAAACTACTTCAGAGTGTGTTTATTTTGTTATAATCATTCACTTTATTCGGGTTTAATTCTACCCATATAATTGTAGGTACTTTTAATTCAACAAGTGCCCGGGCGTTAACACCTACCTAGATAAAGTTGGAAATCAAAACATTATCCAAATACAACATTTTATCGAAATCGTTAGAGCCGTTTCCGAGAAATCAATTTTATCAATATACGCTAGCTATTGCCCGCGACTTCGTCTACGTAAAAATAGATAGTTAGCCTATGAGCTTTTTCGGATCTCAGGCTACGTCTTTGTCAAATTTCATCCAAATCCGCCAGCCGTTTTAGCGTGAAGAAGTAATAAACAACACACACACCCATCTTTCGCATTTATAATAATAGTGTGATGAATGACTCAAAAGTAATACGATTATTACGTAGCACACCTCATGTTGCTACCATCATAATTCATAACAATATCTGCCTAAACATATTTAGCTGTAAATTCAGACGCAGCAGTGACAAACAAACATACAGTGACGTCACATTTACATGCTAATAACACGAGTCTGATGGTACTCAGTAGTTAGAATCGCGCGACCCCTTTTAGTAGCATTGTGCTACTGAATGATGGGGGAAGTGCATTTTAGGAACATAGGCATTATGATTTATTAGATAGATAGATTTGACAGATGATATTATACAAATTCTGTAAAAAATTTGAATAATGGTAATTATTGCCAATTTGGAGATCCACAAACGATTGTTATTAAGATGAAACAATGTAATGTAACCATTAACCTACTTATAAACGATATTTAACTAACACAACTCTTATATCAATTGCCATCTCTATTTATTGGCATAGAAATGACAAGAATAGTTGTATATTTAATCAGTGTTTAAAAGTGACAGATTTTTTATAAGATATAAAACGTGAAAACGTTCATTCTCAAGGTGAAGCCCGTAAAGTTAGCTTACTTGTGTCGTCATTTTCGGTTTTCATTTACTTGTTTTTCGTGAAGACAAATGAATCGACATTCGAACAATTACAATAGGTATTGTTGATTCATTCGACGGGTTTTGGCAACTGTCGCCCATCATTAGGGAACTTCCGTGAGACATCGATTGTCACCGATTAAAAACGGTCGTCTTTGGTAACCTCCCTTCTTTTTTATATGACGATGGTGGCAAACAGACTTAAGGATTTGTCACACTGGATGCGTTCTGTGGCCTGCGGTCAGGTCAAAGCGAACGCAGCCCGCATCATGTATGAACAACATTGTCGGTATTAATATATTTTGTATAGAATGCGATCTGACAGTGTGAGCACAACCAAAGAACGCATGTTGGCCCGACGGGGCGGTGGGGAGGGAAAGACGCGTACGGACCGGTTGGCCGATTGCTCTGCCCTGACCGCAGACCGATTGTCCCGACCGACAGCATTGTTCATACATGATGCGGAGTGCGTTCACTTTGACCTGACCGCAGGCCGCAGAACGCATCCAGTGTGACAAATCCTTTATGGCTCGCCCTGTGCTGAGCGGTTAGCATAGCCAATGAAACACTTGCAACACCGACTATCACATGCGTATTATACCGTCCCTTCTAAATGAGGATTCGATAGCCGACAGCTTAAAGGGCAAACAGGTCCCGCGCTGTCAACACATCCCAACCTTAGGAGCTCTGGCGACCTTATTTACCATAGGAACACAACAGTACCTAAGAGTAGCGTTATTTGGCTGCGGCACAGATAATATAATACTATACGTACAGATGCCTCATCTCATACAAAGAAATGTGACCGATTTAGCGCGGGCTATACATTTTTCTGTGCTTAAAGGATTTTTCAAAATTTGAACAAATATTTTTCATGATGTATTTTTTCATGTTCTACATGTTTACACAAACTTCAATAACAAATCGTTACATATAACGCCATCTAATAAGAGTTATTTCAACAAATGTTCCTTTGTTCCTGATGAGACCTGTGGTATTCTGTAAGGTGTAGGTACTTCCCCTGTGGAGCTACTCTAGAGTTGAGCGATTTCCCGTTGTGCCCTAGTTCTTTCTTTTCAAGTTTGAATAATGTCATAAGTACAAGTACAGGAATACAACACTACTAAAGCGTAGCGTTATTTGGCTGTGATATTCTGCAAGGTACTCCAGTCGCTCGCAGTCTTCTTTGTCGTCGTGTCGATGTTCCAAATTACGCTCGATCAAAACTTTTTAAGACACTTCGCCCACTATAACCGCACACTACGAGTAGATAGATCTAAAGAGTGCTAATTCAAAAATTTCAATGTTTGAATTTGCTTACTAGTACCTAGATCTAAAGAGAAGAAAACATTTTTTTTTTTATTTAATTAGCTCTCTTTAGATCTAGGTGTGAGATATGCGCTTACGCTAATATGTGCGACATCCCATCGCAAGTACCGCAACATAGCGTACGTCGCATGCAAGTTAACGACGTCATTAAAGCAGATGATTGCGTTACCGTACGTGTACGCACCGTGTTAATTACCTTTATGTTTCCATGGAGTAATTGTTAAGTGTTATAAAGGTATGAGGGTACTTTCAGTAGTTACCTACTGTGTAATGTACCGATTTTCAGGGAAAATTGTGGCTACTGTTTCATTGTTAATACACTTTATGGTTCCGTACCTAAATGGCAAAAAAGGGAAAACTTGAAATAATTAGAGATGATAGACGTTTACGTAAATATAACACTAAAATAAAATGATATTCCTAGCTAGTACAGTTTTTTAGAATCATCAAAATTCCTTTATAAACAAACTGAATTATGCGGGCAAGTTTTTAAACTTTTAAAGGTCCAAGGATACAAAGAAACCGCAAATCGATACGCGACCGCGTTTACTAACAACACTCTCCTTGAATCCAGTCTTGGATTAGATGTCTGTGCTGGGCCCCAATTCTGCTATTGAATAGTGTAAGAATGGTGTCATAACGACACCATTACTATCAAAACCTAAGCGGTCATTGGCTTAGAGTAAGACTAACTCTTTCGTCATTGGTCAAAACGATGCCATTGAGACACTATTCTGACACGATTATAACAATTGCATTAGCAGACTTGGGGCCCTGATAAATTAGAAGTCGATATTGTTGCAATGGAAAGACTGAGTGAAAAAGTTTGGAGAATGGAGGAATTAGGTGAAATGTCCCTTCATTGAAATGATAAATGAAATGATAAATGATATTTATTTTGTAAATAGGTTAAAAATAACACTTTTACACGTCAAAACATTTTTTTAAGCTAGATGAGTTCGGTGTTTCCTATATGACTACCTTTGAGAAGAAACACCGAAACAAACTCAAAGGTTGATGTCTCTTTTAAAGTCCAGACAATTAAGATAAATTGTGTAAGAACCATGCAGGTTAGTCTGAAATGGCCTTTGAAAAGGGAGGATCCTCCTACTGTTATTTGGAGGTATGATCTGGCGGGCCACTGCCCCAACTTTGGATGTCGGGTTTCTGTGAACTGAAACTCAAAAAGGTTTCCGTAAAAAGAAAACAATTAATATGGCCATTTATGATTTCGTGGAGAAAGTAATAAGCAATGTAGATAATAAAACGGTAGCAGGCACCTAGACCATGTTCTGAGCAACGTTTGTCCTAAAATAGAATTTTGGTTTCGGAAATCGATGGCAAAAAAAGCAAACAAAAACCAAAGCCACCGACTTCCGAAACCAAAATTACTCGTATTATTTACTTTAAGGTAACTTTTTGAAAAAAAGTTTTTTATTGATGCAGTTTTGTCATAAGTCTTTTCGAAAAGTTTTTTTTTTAGCAGTAAAAATAAACATGTAATCATTATGTTCAGAATGTTACAATACCCTAAATTCACAAACCAGAGAATAATTCTTAGGGGCAACGCAGACGACAGACTTTTTGTGCAAAGCGCAGCAGACTCCATCGCACAAAAAGTCTGTCGTCTGCGTCAGCCCTTATGGTAACTACACCCATAAGTGGCAACATCCCATATTCTATGGTGTCGTAAGACTTGTAAGCAGCCACTGGAGGATTAGCCAAAAGGATAGCAGCCATATCCACCTGTGTTTACTAATAACCATCATATTGTACCTACCTACTAATCCCCATGTCAAGTTTATATGATTATGGTGGTACTCCCTTCTATGGTCGTTCGTTATGGTGTGGTTATGGCATCTTATGGTGGGGAGATGTGTTTAATAAGAAACATTATCTAGGAATGCTTGTGTTATGTTGATAATAAATTGAAAGGAATTTATGAAAATCGAATTGGCATAACGGCTATAAAGACGAAATGACAAATGCGAGCCATATTTTGGTTATAATAGGGATAAGAATTATCAAGAGAGTATATTTTTGAAACGTTATAAGCTTGAATTAAAAATTTAATTGATCGTCAAGACGTAACGTGTCCCATATCAAGACGTAACGTGGTTGGTCGATTTTATTTTGGTCAACTAATCACAGCTGCCATGAGCAGCAGATTTACAAATCAGAGGCTGACCCTCAGTTTTTGAAAACGTACACTTGACATGAGATGTGAAAAGAGATTAAATTGAACAGGATTTGAGAAACTGGCGGTTAAACAAGTCTTCAAAAACTTGGGGATAGTTTGGTGTTTAGAATTTAAGGAATTTAAAGTAATTGCAAGTTTTAATCACCAAAAAAACCATCATAATATCATCACCATGGTCAACATAAAACAAACCAACACACCTACTACAGCTTCTCAAGTTATGACCTCTGTAATGACGTGTAATATTCGACACGCGTCGGTAATACCCGGTAATAACGGGTAATACCGGGTAATATTTTAACGGGACACTTGTGGTTGGTCGGGCAATAAACCGATACCTAACAGATGCCTGCTTGAGGGGTGGCATAGATTAAGTTATTGTGTAGATGGGTCAGTCTTCTCTCGGCAAGATAGACTACAAAAAAATTGGCAGCCTGCAAACTAGGTACCAGCCCCCCTAGCCAAGTGACTTTTCTGTTAGCGTTAACGCCAAACGCTACGGATAAAATGTATGGAAATGACATTTGTGAGTCACGTGACTTTTCCGCAGGTTATATCATTGCCATACATTTTGTGCTTATCGTTAGGCGTGAACGCTAACAGAAAATCAACTTGGCTAGGGCTCCAGAGCTGTTTGTCCTAGTTCCTAGACTTAAGTATCGTAGGAACAAAGCACTGTCGCATTTTATGGTGTATCTTGTAGGGGTTCTAAGAAGTTTTAAACTAGGTTGGTTTAGGTATAATGATGGATAAGAACAAGCATTGATTTAAATATTTTCATATAAGTAGAATTTTGAGATGAAGAAATCCCAATTGTTCTCGGCGCACTCTCAGTGACAAGTCAGATATTATTCTAGCATAGATTAATGATTGGTTTACGCTGTGCTTCGACTTTTCCAGTATAATTGTTGTGTTATCTTTTCAAATTCTAATAAACGAATTTTTGGAGCTCAATACGGACTAACAAATCACAACTACATTGAAATAGTTAATGCTAAGCAAAATTGAGACTTCTATTTTATAATATTCTCATCTTACTACAATAAAATGTAACAGATCAATTTACATAATTTAGATACATTTTAGGCATTAAACGATTTATTTATACTTTATCCCATCTATATCCACATATTCTATGCCATAACCGATGTAGTCAAGAGCGTATGACGGATGGCTACGAGTGCGGTTGAGCGGCGTGACAAATGCGGCCGCACTGCGACCGCGCGGCGTGACCGTGGCGTGAGTCGAGCGGACGTGGGGAAGTATTGTGACGGCTATTGGAGGGTTAAATCGATGGAAAATAGATTTTGTTTTTGGTTTTACATGCGAATAATATTTGGATGGAAATCATGAGTGAGTTAAACTAACTAATCATGAGGAGTTAAGTGAGCATGACATGACATCATAGGTCATGGGTTCGAACCCCGGCAGACGCATACTTTACTTTGTGCAAATTATTTCATTACCGCTGCTCTAAAAACGGTGACGGAAACATAGCGTTAGGAAACCAGCATTTGTCTTAAACTACGAAGGTAAATGTGAGTTCCACCAACCCGCACTGATCTCATGTGGTGGATTATGGTAGTGGCAACATTATAAGGGCGATTATATTGGGTTTGTGCATTGATTTTAATTAGAATCTATTAATGGGTTATCCGGCAGCCGGCTCGAACAACCATTCATTACTGTTCCAGTATTTAGAAATTAGATACGGTACTGGGCTTTATTTCGATTTTATATAAAGTTGTGGAATATTTAATGTTTTATACATTATTTTATACGAAAAACGATTGTTTTATCATAATTATCTTAAATTGTTGTCGCATATTAGGTCATTAATGTAATCAAAAGTATTTGATCAATTGTAATAGATCTTGTTGAAAAAGAGGGGTGTATGTCATTACTGCGAGACACGAAAGTGCGACAGGTCGTTACTGCGACAGGCCGGAGTTACCATGGAGTTTCTTGTCCGTTCTTCCCAATAGCAAACTACGTTTTGCAACGGGCAACTAGCTTCAACTTACGGACAGACAAACTGACACTACTATTGCTATTGCTTGAATCAATTCAAGAATTCAAAAGTGCCTGTAAATGATCTAATTGAGATATGGTTTTGACTTTGACTTTGACGACTTGTAAGTCGAGGTCTTTACCACCGAGACCCTAGCATGGACGTATTATAACCAGTGGCGTGCCTACAGGGCAAGCCCGAGGGTATTTCGCGTAATTTTTCATGATTGTAAGTGTTTTTTATTGTACGCTACTCACTTACATTAATGAAAAATTTAGAGATATACCCTCGGGCTTGCCCTGTAGGCGCGCCACTGATTATAACACTAGAGAAGACACCACCGCATTAGACGCTGCTGTCCAAATCAACTGCAATTATACAGCCGGACGTCACGCAGATATCGCATTTATTAAATTATTCTTTGTCACCTGTCACACGGCGTTTGGAACATGACGTTTGTTCAAAGCGTCTCCTCTAGTGTTAAATAAGTCCGGCAGCAATCTTGATTATAAACGTCACCTGCGTATTAGCTGATTTTTTGGTCTCTTTGGCGGAATGAAGAAGACGGGGGGCGCCGAGGCTGCAGGCGATTGGTTCGTCAGTCGATGCTCGTCGTCTAATTGGACCATTCTCTATTACGTATCGTCAACTGTCTATTGTCTATTGGGCTGAAAATGTACATGCGCGGTTTGTGATCATCTTTAGTGTCGGTACTTATACCTCAAGGGCCTTTAGTTACATTTTATTTAATGTTGACATATTCATTCCACGTATCTCGACCATTTATTACAAAACTACATACATAACAACCCATAATTACATTTTCTCCCTTCACAAACTGCCAGCCTCTCACATAATTGAATGAGAGCGAAAATTTATGGTTTCTGCACAATTTTTATAGCCTCCTGTGTTTAACGTGTCTGCTTCCAACGATTATGAACGAAGCTATGATGTTTGTCACCCCTGCTTGCGGTAGCGTGAGGGTAGAACTATGGTGGCGATATGTGTTGAGAGTTTGATGGGTGTGTTTGTGTATCAGTTTGGTGTGTCTTATAAATTATGAGCCGACCGGCTCCAAAGTCTAAAAGTTGTAAGCAAATATGAACTTTAATTACTGTAGAGACACTTAAAGGGCACTGGCAGACGCCCATAAAACGCTGGGCCTCAGATTGTGTAAGTCGGTACAGATATGAAATTAGTTTGGTGTGATCGAGTATTTCAAGAGTATTTAAATTCATTTTTTATTTGTTTTTGTACGTAATTGGGTTAAAGAGAAATATTCTTATTTCTGACAGACTAATGAGTTCTCAATTCAAAGGTTTTAGTTGCTGTCACCATGATATTCTGTGGAAGCACGCGCCAGCCAGCATGCACCCGTTTTTGTTTTAGTGGTTTTTTCAAAATGTCAATGGCATAATCATTTTATTTCTTATTTATTTCGATTTTTGATTCCAATTCTTAATCTCTAAGATAAATTAGGCAAAGAACAATTAAAATATATTTTTATTTTTGGTTAAGCTTTTATTACTGTACCATATCAAGCCTAAAACTGCCGACGTCCTTTTCTTCATCGTATTGTCAAGATGCGGTCGAAATGGTACAAGCTTAAAAGCAATATGTTTACACGTTACTTGACGATTCACAGCTTTTTGTAGTTCGTGCATTATAGTTATCTGTAGGTACTCAATTGTTTTCTTTTTAGGTTTACGTCTTAGTTTCAGACATGTCTATAGAAATGATTGCAGAACTGCCATATCTAACTTGTATTTTTTTTAATTAATAGTGAATGTAAATTGTGATACAACATTAGTTTAAATAATGCTTTAATTGGGGGATAACCTCTGTCATGCTTAGTTGTCTAAACCAGATTCACTTTTTTCATTTCAAATAAAACGGTATGCAACAAAATCAATTCATATCTTGCCACACTTAACATACACTGAAAAAAATGATTTGTCGAATTTACCAAATTAGCAAAGGTTGGCTGAATTACATGGAAACTACGATAAATATAACAAAACCTCGCTATTGAAGTTACAAGACTAAAGAGGTTGAAGTTGGTACCAGAGTTCTGATGTAAATCAACAAAGAGTATTGTACATTTTACCAAACAAATCCATTGAATATAATAATAATGGTATAATGGTACAAAATATAGGTGTAATCTACCAAATAAATTTGGTACAACACCAACTTAATATGTTTGGTAAAATCAATCAAAATTTGTGATAGGACCGAAATCAACCACAACTTTGGTAACATTTACGCAGAATCTGTTAAATCCAACCTAACATTTTTTTCAGTGTAATATCACACAAAACCGTTACAACAGCTTTATATAAATTCAAAAATAGCCGTCCACCCTCGATGCATCACATAGCGTACCTACATTATAAAAATGGTGAGAGAAATTCTACGTTATTTATATTAAATTATAGGGGAAACATCCCTTCAGAATGTGGTGGTAAAGTGTTGGTATGTGTATCAATTATTTTGTAGACGATCAAATTGAAGGAAGGTGTTTCAAATTGAATGTATGAAGGAAGGCTTTTGGGGCCATACCTGGGGCAAAAAGGGAAAGTAGTAGAATAGGTCCATGCACTTCTTTGGCACTAAGGGCCAAAGTATACTATCTACTTTTAGCATTGCGATCGGCGATCGACTTTTCGGAAGCTTGATGCCGTGTCTGAAACCTCCTATCCACAGATATACAAACATTAGTCGCGGGGCTCGAGTCCCGAGCTCGATGCACCGACTGAATACAGAGAGTCGCCAGGACGCGTTACAACATCGAAACAGTTGCTAATCACAGTGACGGAACGTAGTCACAAAAACGCGATGTAGCATGGATGGTCGCCGATCGCCAATGATAAAATGTAGTTAATCTGCTTTGATCCTTACATATACTACCCCTGGTACTTATGTAACTTTATGTATAGGTAACGGCGTCAGTTATGAGCACAGGTCGCGCATGTACATTTTCAGCCTAATAGACCTTTGACAATATCTACATAATAGAGAATAGTCCAATAGACGACGAGCATCAACTGACGAACCATTCGCGTGCAGCCTCGGCGCCCCCCTTCTTCTTCATTCCGCCAAAGAGACCGAAAAATCAGCTAATGCACAAGTGACATTTGTGCTCATGACTGCTGCCGGTACCTATACCTATGTCGTAGAAAAAAAATCTGCAACAAAGCAATCATTAGCAGAGCATTTATACGTATAAAGCCGCAACACTTTTCACTAAAAAGATTTTCTTCAAAAAGATTCAGTCAACATGAATTCACTTTCATGTTTACATTTCAGCTTCTCCCCTAACATAGTGGCAGCCATCTTTATCGCTCAACCCATGACCAAAGGGCTATAAAGGGACGGCGACATTGTAAAATTTCCATAGCATTTCCCCATTTCACCACAGTAACCTATTTCCTGAGACTAACAACTTTCACGAGATGATAAAGTGAGATAGGGAGCATATTTTAATTTTAAATTGTCTTAAGTCAAAAGTTCCAAGTTTGTTTTTAACTGACTTCAAAAAAAGGAGGTTATTCATTCGACACAATTATACATGTATGTTTGTCTACGCATTTATCCGAAACTGTTAATCGGATTGTGACCATTTTATTGGCTCACATTTACTTCAATTTAGGGAACAGTGCATGTTTTATCAAAATCGGTCAAGTAGTTTTCAAGATATTATGACTAATAAGTGTACCTACCACAGTGTGACAGCCTGGCTTATTGATACGGGTTACGGATGTGGTGTCAAAGGGAAAACATTCCAAAACCTTGGTTAAATTCTAGTGCATGTAAAAAAAATCAGGAGCACGAGGTACAGACGGGTACATCAATTGGTTACCCCCTTTGCTCAGGCTTTTATATGCGTGGGATACCCAATTGATTGTAGCCATTTGTACACAAATAGCAAAGCAACAAAATAATTGAACAGTCCAGTAACAATTCCAAGCTCAGTCGTAAACTAAGTACGATATACTGAACTAACTCGAATATCTTAAGTTAGATCGTAAAGCCGTTAATCGACAATTTCCACCCAATCTCCAGAGTAATTATAACTCAGTTAAAGCATAGAAACGTCTTCTTAATGCAACTAAAGTCGGCATTGATTGGTACACTGATGTTCATAAGTTGTTTTGAAGTCCTTAATCTAAGTTGTTTTTTTATGAAACGCGATCACCTCGGCGCAACCTCACCTAGAATAAAATTGTTCGATTTTGTTTGAATGAGGATTATGCCTCAAGACGAGAACGTTTTCAATAGATTATATGGGGTTAAGTTTCATTAAGTAGGTTGTCGAAAATATTTTATGAAAACTTTAAATGCCCACTTTCTTTCTTCATAAAATCCAGTAATACCTAAGAAAACTAATATGATAATTTAAAAACGTATACCGAATTAAAAAAGAAAATAATTTTGATTTCCTGCAAGTAGTTCTAAATGGGCCGTAGACATGTAGGACGAGTTTATGAATTACTCGTGGCGGATCGATACACCGAAATACATAATTCTATAATAGCTTCATAATTACTTTATAATTCCCACACAAAAATACCTAAACGTAGGTACTTCTTATCTGTTCCCAAAACAACAATTTAAGCAAAACTGGAAACGTCGAACAAAACATTCAACAATTTGAATAATAACATTACAAAACGGCAAACAGAAGCTTTGCCGAAACGATATTACTACAAAAGTATGATTTTATCTCGATCGACGTCGCGAACGAATCGTCTCCCTAAGTGACCAAGTTTCGCTAAGTTTTCGCATAAATTATACTAGATAAGCGAAAATATTGTCTTCGGCGGCATATTTTCGGTATCTCAGATAAGTTTTCGCAAACAATTCGTAAGTTGTCAGTCTCAATACGTCACGATATGGTCTAGTTGTTTTGTTGAGTGTGGTAGCCCTGTTTCCTTAAGGACTTTGCAGACGGACGATGTTTGGACGGTGATTTGTGAATGGAAATTGTTGTGGTTTGGTGTTAGAAAACTCAATTATGATTTAAGCTCGATTGTTGTGCTCGACATATAAAATGTCTATTTATCAATCGTACCGAATATGACGTTATGTATGATCATTATACAATAAGAAAGAAGTATTTACAATTACTAATACGTAAAGACAAAACCTAGTACCTACATGGGTGTAGGGTTCCGTACCAAAAAGGTAAAAAGGAACCCTTATGGTGCGATTTCGTCTGTCTGTCTGTCTGTCTGTTACAGCTGGAGCATTGTTAAAGTTTATATGGAGGAGTGCAGAAAGCCAGAAGAACCTAAATTACGTTCAAACCTAAAAAAAATATAAATTACGACCACTAACTAAATTATTTGCTTATTTATTTTTTATTTTGTTTTAATAGTCATCAAACTCATCAAGTTGCAAAAAAAATTTTTTTTATTTTTTATTTATAAACTTAGACTTGCGCTTGACCGCCATCTCGCCTGATGTTAAGCAATGATGCGGTCCACGATGGAGCACGCTTGCCTAGAAGAAACCGATTCACTCGTGACTTGAAGATGCCCAGATTGTAACTGCTGGGAAACACCCACTCGGGCAGCGCATTCCACTGCTATTATTTGAAAATAATACCACAAAAAGCCATGAAAAAAATAAAAATACTTTTCTAACATAAATTGCGCAGGGCTATGCATCTAACAGAGGCGACGCGACGCGCGACGGCCCGTCATCGCGGGGCGTGCATAAATCCAGATGCGCTCAGACCGTTTGCGCGTGAAATAGAAACTCCGCGGCGTGCTGTGTCGCTGTCACTTGCATAATATTAAATTATTATTTATTGCTGCGGATTTATTTGTATTAAAGTTTATTGAAAAAAAAATCCGTTCGTTCGTTTTTTGGTTTGCTTTTTCGGCATCAGCTGACATATTTTTTAATTATCGCGTTTTATGTTGTGTGTAGATCACTATGAATGTTAAAAATATCAGTATAAGCCAGTAATAACATCAATTTACATGATATCATTGTAAAAGAGTATTATTTTCTTCTACTCCTTCCACTAACCCAACTAAAAACCTTCATCACTCAACAAAAACACGAAATTACTTCATTCTCGCGAACCACAAGATCCACATTGAAAATAAAGCAGTCGGAGTGCGAGACAAGTGAAAAACTACAACATTTCCCTTGTTAAAACATACTATAACTCTAGCGGGTTGGGTCTGCATTTCCGCGCGAAGATGAGACCGCCGCCGCGTCTAAGAGATTTATATGCCGCTTACGGAAATTGACTGGGGAGCTAATACTGGAGACGTCGTCATGTGTTTTATTATTAATTCTTGTTTGTATGTTTTGCATAATAATACATTATTTGCATTAGAAGGATTCATGGTTTAATAACAGCTGCATTGTTCTGCGAGAGATGGATGACCATAAATCGATACCCTACAATCGTTAATCGGTTTAATTTTGAAAATTTAAGAATATCCACTGCATTGTCGGTCAAGCAAACAAACTTTTCGAACACGAGAAGCGATGAATCTTGTTGTAGGTATTGCAGTTCTTTGTCAGTTCAACTGTACAGTTCCCAGTTTTCCCACGTTACGATATAACTGGACAGTCAAAACATCACTTTAGTTGTTATAACACAGGAGGTCACTAGGTAGGTACTGATTTTCTTCTTAACGCAACCGTAGTCGGGTTTCACGACACCCAAGGGAGGAATGGGGCTGGACTTCTTGGGAACAATACAGGCAATGCTAATGATGAATGATATACGTTATCTTGTACCTACTCTCAGACGGGACAGCCTAAATCTATCAACCCAGGAACCTAACAATAAGCACTTAGTTTCCAAAAAAACATTTCTACAGTAACAACGTTGAGTTTATATAAAATGGCGGCCATTCGTACTGAATCGCCGTGGGACGTTGACAAACCGTTCAGGGTGAAAAAGATGTATTTTTCCAAGATAAAATTCGGGGTGACGGGTGACCATAAATTTCGCTTCGAACGCCACATTGATTTTCGTCCTTCAATATAAGAAAGCGATTTAATATGTAATTTGGTATATTTGTCAGGTTAATAAGTTCGCCTTTTGATATGAGTCTGATCGAGTTTAGACTGAATTGAGTTGGTTTTAGATTAATCTGGATTATTGAGGTTCTTATTGCATGGAATCTAATTATCATCATCGGTGAACCGTGAGAAATGTCTGAGTTTATCTTGAGAACTAACGCAATTCTTTTGCTCCAAGTCGTTCTGCTTATAAGTGAGTGATGTTTAATTAGATAAGTTATTAGAGAAATGAAAATGTTATCTAAATTTTTGATAATTATTTACTCATTAAAACAAAATTAGTTCTATAATTTTAAAGACTATGGTTGCCTGTAAGAAATTGGAGATAGAGATATAAGGCCGCCCATTGTATGTTTTAGTAAGAATTGTTCTGTCGTAATGTAATATTTAGTGTACAATAAAATAAGTTACCTATAGTTTACTCGTATAATCCTTACATAATTATTATAAAACAAAGTCCCCCGCCGCGTCTGTCTGCCTAAAATACATAGAAAGCTCGCCTATGTACCTACTACCTACATAAAATATCCATAAAATAATGTTTTTTTTTTTTTTTTTTCAAAACTTTGCCCCACACTAGGATTTCTCCTGTATCGTGGGTGCGTTTACAAACACAAATTTCACATACACAAACAGCCAGACCTATGTGCAATGCGGGAATCGAACCCGCGACACGTTGCGCAGCAGCCAATCTCTTAGCCACTGCGACAACCGTGCGGTCAATGTTAATGTATTTAATATTTGTATAAGTATATATATAGGTTTAAGTGTATAATTTATTTATGAATCTGTTATTTTTATTATTATTATTAGCGGAGCTGTCATGGTTTTTAATTTTATTAATGCGCGACGGAGTAATTAAATAATTTGTGAGATTGTGAATTTCACTTAACTCGATTCATAAGGTTAAACTAAACTTTACCCGTGCCAAGCCGGAGCGGGTTAGCTATTAAATAAATAAATCAATAATCACCGCTACAGAAAGTCCCCTCATAACAAATTATTACCAAAAGTGAACATTATGTTCATTACAATATTATGTTATGAAATCTATACAGTGAGGGTGTAAACACACATAGGTACCACATGTTTCCCCTGAAGAAACTTAACGCCAAATTAAACCACCGTTTGGCGGCCAGGGTGAATAAATTTGTGCCAATATGTTGCTATCCTAAGCTCTAAATGATATTAGTTTAAATTGTTTTTAAACACTAGATTAGTTTATGCAAAGGCGAACTAGTAGCTGATTGGGGAATTTTCGACCATGAGTTCAGTGGTAGCTTTTTACCCGATTGTGGCGAAGCCTACAAGGAGGGTCATGTTTTTGGTTGGTATGTATGTATGTCTGTGTCTATGTTCCCTCCTAGAAGCTAAACGAGTGATCCGATTTTAAGAAACGAGGTTTTTTATATTCGTTTTAAGGCACTGATGACTTTGGCTAGAATGGATTTTGAAAAAACCAACATGTTGGATTTTAGGTGCCTTTATGTGTAGGTGCAAAACAAAATTTTTGAAAAATAATTGTAGCTCTTCACTCTCGTCGAGGTTATTACGATCAGCATTAAGAAATTATTTTTTATTCATAAATTACGTAAATTGCCCTCTGTATCCTTGCCATACTGTAACAAATCACTCCCAATATTCTGTCATTATCCCCTGGTCTAATGGCTCGGCCCCGAAATCGACGCCCCAAGCGAATTCGGCTTGCGCTGCAAGCGTCAGCGTCGAGCGTCAAAACCAAATCACATGCTTAGTAAAACACTGACCGAACTCAAAATTTGGCCAAAATGAGTTACAGTGAAATACGGACCTCAAAGAGCACGCTCTACAACACAGTCAAAAAAAAAACAACCCTATTCTTTGCAAAATAAGGTAAAAAAGTAGATCAGTCTATATTTTATGTTCCAGCGCACCTACAACAAAAAACTTTAAACGTCAATTGCCAAAAGTTTGCAATTTTGAATGAGGTCAGTCTTTGATTGCGCATGCGAAATGTATAGGTACATAATGTAATATATATAGGTACACAACATAATGTAAAGGGTAAAGTTAAAACTTTATGTTCTACAAGGCCACGAAGTAGACGCTGCTAGCGTCAGCGAATTTCCCTACATTTGTTTTTGACGCTTGCAGCACAAGACGAATTCGCTTGGAGCGTCGTTTTTGTGGCCCACGGGTAAGGATCCCTACTACATTCTCGTGCTTGAGCTGCCTCGCCTACCGCCACGAGAGTAGCGAGCTAGCATAACAAAAATAATAAAAATTCAAACTTCGTTTGTATTTTCAGAGACTATTCCAATTTGAGCTGGGTCTATTTATTAATGCTAGGGTTTCCTCCGGTTGTATATTTTAAGTTTAACCGGCTTTATTATGTCCTTTTGTTTTTCAGTGTTTTCTATTCATTTCAATCATTTATTATTGAATTAAAAAAATAACTAATCTACCTTTGTAATGTAGGTAGGTATTGCATTTTCATTTTCAATAGAAACGTTCAATTAGTTTACCTACACCATTTTTTTAGGTATATACGGCTATGGTTAAAACTTTGTTTTCTCAAAAGAAAACAAATTCACTAACAAAGAAAACATAAACTTTTAGTAAAACAATTACGGAGTGGGTAATTTTGTAAAACCATTGAGCGTAGCGTTAGTAAGTAGGTATAATAATTAATTTGCAGATGGTTTCATCACTTTTGTAGTAAGAAAGAAAATAAAGAAAATGCATTTATTTGCGTTGACATGACGCACAAAAATAACTTTTGTTTACAGTAGAATCCGGTTATAGCGACGGCCAAGGGACCGGTGATATTACGTCGTTCTAACCGGACGCCGTACTAAACGAACAGTCATTTTTTGTTTTTTATTAATCACATATTAATGTATTTATTGGGGCGAGGGGCTTGTGGCTAAATGACAGCCGCGCTGATCGATCGATCTGCGAGGTTAAGCTGCGCTTGCCGCGGTCAGTCTTTGGATGGGTGACCGTTCTTTACACATCGAGACCCCTCCGTACCTCGGAGAGCACGTTAAGCAGTCGGTCCCGGTTGTCATAGGAATATCTTTGACAATCGTTACGGGTAGTCAGAAGCCCTAAAAGTCTGACAGCTGGTCTAACATTCGAATACCAGTATTACCCATTAATTGGGTTGTGGAGGTCAGATGGCAGTCGCTCCACGTAAAATATTGATATTCAGCCGAAACTAGTTAGACTGGAAGCCGACCCCAATATAATTTGGGAAAAGGCTAGGCAGATGATGATGATGATATTAATGTATTTATTCATAAGTAGGCGACTAACAAATAAAAAAAAAAATAATATATTTTTTTTTATTTATTTCACATACGTATGTATGACTATGTGTCATAGCTAAGAATGAGAAGAAATGTAAGTCATTTTTGTACGCGTACTCACTCGTTACCCGCAAATTAAGTACCTATGTACTGCTGTAAAATAAACAGTCGCATTCTAATCAGCCATGTGCAGGTGCGCGGGGCAGAGATATTATTTGTAAATACGTCAACGCTCGTCGTTGTAACCGGACAAATGTTTAAAATAAGCGGAGTCGTAATAAACGGATGTACTTTCATGGTGACTCATATTAAAACCAAACATATGATACTTACGTCGCTAAAAACGGTTGGTTGTTATATGCGAAGTCGTACTAAATGGACTACACTGTACTTTTTTAAATAGATAATTTCATACAAATATTGACACATAGGTATTTGGATTTATCTTAGTATATCTGTCGCAGGCAATTTGAATGATTCCGCCGTTTACATACGGCGTCGTTATAAACGCTTGCATTTATGCAAATCTACGTAGGTACTTAATTATAAAGACATAAATAAAAAGCACCTACTGACTTCCTTAAAGCTTTTCCCTTCTTCAATAGTAGCAGCATAATTTTCACTTGAAGCGTTCATATCAAGTTTTTCATCAGCTGCAGACGGGGCTTGGAAAACGTAGGGTAACCATGCGTTCATAATAAAACGAGACGTGTGTAATGTCTCGAGGAAGGCGACATTTCGCGTCAGCTGCTAGCGTCAGCCCGTTGTGTCCCTTTCCGGCATTTTCATAGTCTACTGAGAAAATCTTTAGGATTTCGTCTACATAATCTTGCCTAAGAGATTGTGGAATTAAATATTTAACAGACTAGCTTTTGCTCGCGGTTTCGCTCGTTTAAAACACGTAGCGCCATCTGGAGCCCTAGAAAAATTGTGACGGTCGAAATTTATTGTTCTTGCTCTCGAGAACAGTACTTTTTTTGGATGAAAGGTACCCCATGTCCTTTTCTGTACTTCTGATAATGTATGTGCACAATTTCATGATGATCGGTTCAGTGATTTAGGCGTGAAAAGGTAATAAACAAACAAGTGGTTTAGTTGCTCGCGAGTGTATTATTTTTTATGCCTAGCGTAGGAAAAAAGCCAAACTCATTTAGAAAATAAGTAACAGACAAATATTTTGTAAACCATTTAATTTTGCTCTTCCACATTATGATAAACGAGCAATCAGCAAATTATACTAATACAGAACAAGCAAAAACGAGGAAGCAAAATAAATAATACGGTAGCTAAACCAACACTGCTGCCCGAAAAATTCGGACACTACATCAGCAACATTGTCCGTACACTGTCGAGCAAACGGCCCGCAATTTCAATTTACGAGTGGCGATGCTATAAAATTGGCACGTGATCGCGTCGAGACAAATAAGTGGATATCGCTTATATGTGTATTAGTAATATTGCTCGGCAGTGTAGGGTTGGGTGTGAGGCGGAACGGGAATATTGGACGTAGAGATGATTTGTTTGAATTTTTCACTATAATAAAATGACTTTTTTTTGTTAAAGGGTTCATAATTCTGAGATATTTAATTCAGGTTAATTTTTGTAATCAGAAATTGTCAGATACCTATATAATATTAATAAGTAAATCTAATTTGACGAAATGACCATGAATAAATTAAAAATATTTTTTCCATTACGATTTATTTATTCCTTTAACACGCGGTAACCCTAACATACACACAATGATACAATACAGTAAGTACGGAATTGGGTAACATATAAAAATATGTAACATATTGTATTGCTACATTTTCCCAAATTGTGTCCAATAATTCGGTACATAAATAAAACACTATGATAAAATAGTAATAGTCTTACAATTTGTTGCTGTAGTAAACTATAAGAGATTATTTCGTGAGATATGTTCCAGCTTTTATGATACTACAAAAAACAACGTAGGTACTTACAGTATTATACGAGCAATCATCTGTTAGGGCGTTATCACACTGGCAATTTGTGAGCAGTCTCTAGCGAGAGCGGTGCGCACACGCGGCAAATACGTTGCACACACGAAGAGTTCTCGCTAAAAACACGCGGCGGCCGCGTTAACCAACCGCCTCGCTCGAAAAACGTTCACAAAACGCTAGTGTATATAGGGTGGAATTTTGTAATGCCACCTGAAGGGAAAGTATGTACCTACTACAAGATTTTACACAAAGAAAACATTTCTTTATTTTTGAATAGAAAGAAAACGGCATTCAAAGATTTTCGAAAATTCGCTTGCCACACCCTGGAATCGAACCGACTAAAATCTTATAAGTCCAGATTTCATGGTTTTCCTTTCATTGAATTTATAAAGTTTCTTAGAAATATTTCATCCTTATAAATTGATCCTAACGATCGATATACAATAAAAGTACAGGTTGTAATTTTTACAGATTTTAGTCAGTTCGAATCCCGGGTGTGGCAAGCGAATTTTTGAAAATATTTGAATGCGGTTTTCTTCCTCTTTAAAAATAAATAATTCTTTGAGTAAAATCTTCTATCTACAGTGTTATGAGTACTTTCCTTTCCCTTCAGGTGGCATTACAAAATTCTACCCTGTATAGTGTAGCGCTACAAGCTACAAGTAATGTGTATGAATAATTAAAAAAACTGCCTCACTCTTCAAATTTCTTCTTTATCGTGGATGCGTTTACAAACACCCATAAAAAGAAATTTTGTTCTGTGCAGCAATCAACCCCGTGTCATGCAGCCCAGAATCCGATGGCTCTGCCGCTCCACCGTGCCGTCACACTTCAAAAAAATTACTTCAGTCTTTAATACCAGCCCGTTGGCGCACTAACTATAGTTACATAAATATTTCCTTCAGCTACTATTTTAAATCTTCACTTATTACAATAATAACGATTATTCGATATTTTTGCCGTTTAAAAATTGCTGACTACAACTCAATTTTTGTTCAATAATCTGCTAGAAGAACTAAAATTCCCAATCCCTAGAAAATATAATAACAATACGCACTTACACTCCAACATATTGTCAGAAAACATCTACAGCTCCATACAATACATTATAACAGCCATAAAATTGCATCTCAAACACATACACTTATGGTGTGACCTCAGCAATGTAAGGACCCTCCAAAATCCATAACTTTGGTGTCGTGGGGTTCAAGCCCCTCACTTGAACAATACACAAATTGCAGTTCTAATGCTCGGTAGAATTTACTGCGGGCTCCTTGTCTAGGCACACAGAGTAGTTATGTAACAGAAGCAACTGTTCGGAAGTGGATTGTATTGTTAATGGCGCCCTAGAGAGTTGTGAAATTGTTTAGGATTGGATTGTTTCTTGATTAATTTGCTTTCTTTTATTTGTAATTTAATACTCCTTTTAGCGGTGTTGTTTATAATGAATAAAATGGATGCAAAAAAAAGAAAAAAGCTACAAATAATAAACAAGTAAGTGAGTACCTATGTTCATTCGGCCGATTAGCTTCAAGTTTAATCTGTCAGAATTCCGATAAATTTCGGTCAAAGTATCTATAGGTTTTCTAAAGCACAGGATGATCAATTTTTATATAATTAGCTACTCTGTGCTCTGACCTTGAGATAGGCCAAGAGCTCGTTGGTGCGAAAAGTAACAGATGCTGTTAACGCAATTTAGATAATCGTTTGCGTAAATAAATAGCTGTCGAAACTCAATTAGGGTCCTGTAGTGAATGGGCAAGCCACTCGTTCTGTGGGAAGGCAAGTTTGGTAAGCATCTGTTGTAATTTATACGTAATTTTACACCAAGATGAAGACGCCCCGTGTTCTGTCTGATTGGAGTAGGACTCGGCATTGGAGAATATTAATTTTCATTGTGAATTTTTTTTTAAATAATCTGTATCAGAATTCATATTAATTTTGTTAATTTTTTTCCACGATGACAGGCCCTTTTCGATTCGATTCAACTTTTAAAGTTAGTAACAAGCGAACAGCTGCAACTCTACGTATGGGACCTATTAAGATAGGTACAATTTTGTACATTCGCTTCTAATATATTATGATTAAGTAAGTAAGCAATTAGTCCTCTGTTTCAATACTTCCAAACTCTTCGCCAGACATTGCGTCATCATTATCACATCTAGAAGATTAATTACCAAAACTTCTTAAAATCCCAAAAAACAGCAAGGAATACAAAAAATACACAACCTCATAGACAAAGCTGTGTTGCCTGTTGAAATATACCCAACACACACTTGGACATGTTCTGAATTAGTTACTGACTTTGATATACTGTTATATATGGCTTCATTGCTCATGACCTTGGCAGAATGGACTTGGCACATGAGAAACTGTTTGTTCCGAAGATTGTTTATTAACTTTCCAGGGAGTATTTTGATTATCTTTTATGGGAATCGCAGGAAAACAGGATGTGTATGACCGTTAATATTCAATGGAAGTTGGAAGTTTTCATCAAGAAATGAGGTATTGTTGATTGTCATGGATTGGCTGGCTGCCAGGTACTATTTATTATTAAAAAAATTGTTGAAGCAGGAAAGAAATATGCGGCTGAAACCTATTAGATAGTAAACAGATAAGTACTTGAATTTGGCAGATATCAATGAATGTTTCTTTAAAGTGGGCAGTAATCTATACTGTATTCAGTTTCCCTTGAAACAAAACATAAACAATGAAGATCTAACCCGAGTGAACCCGACCGAATTCAACATCATGCCTTGCACTGTAAATTTTGATGTTCGTGATACATCTTAACAAAATAATAATGGTTGTTTAGTTGTTAACCTACTGACAACTTAAGATGTAGGTACCAAAACATCAACAAATTACGGTGTGTCGCATGATTTTGAATTCAGTAGACTTCCATTGTTTACGTTTTGTCTCAAAGTCAGTTGAATATAGTATAGAATACTTTTTATAGGCTTTACTAGACAGTGAGACAAATAGTTTGATAAATATTATTATGCTACAAACACAGTTATCGTCGATATAGTCTATTATAAATAAAACAGCTGTTGCTCAAAATGAACAATAGCTATATCATTTAGATTTATCCCTAATTCTCTCAAAACATACCCAAAAATAAACTCTTTTCTCGTTACAACGTCAACATACACGCTCAATAACTCACGCCAAAAACTCGAAATAAGTATATGGAGTTCAATTCATTTATTTTTCCCGAACAGCAATCTATTAAGGGCGCGATAAGCGGGGGCTGCGTTAAAATAAATTGATTTTATTCAAATTCCTATTAAGGCACCGGCTCGCTATGTTTCTGGAGATTGCTACGGGCCCAGTCTTGTTACTGCGGAGCTGGGAAACTTGGTGCTGGCTAGATGTGGCTTTAAGATTTGTATGATGGGATAGTAAAAGTAAACTATGTAATGTTTTTTTAAACTTTTTTTTAATCTAATTTTTTTTTAATAATTGGGGCATTGGAAAATTTTCAGCCGAAGCATTTTTTTTTTATTTTGTTTGTTTTTGTTCTTGCAAAGAGCAAATAAATAATTTAAAAGCTTTTTTTAACAGTATTTTAATATTCCCGGTTAACAATATTTTGAAAAAGGATTTTTTAGAAAAATTATGTAATTTTGAAAATATCACGCCTACCTGTGGTAATATGTCTTAATAAAAACTATGGACAATAATATTAGTCCATTATTTATTTTAAAGTTCTAATCAAACTGAGGGCGGTAATATACCTACTCTGGAAAATGAAAATGGTTTTGTTGGAAGAGAAAGTTAAACAGTAAGTTAGGTAATTTATTTGTATGCAAAACTGAGGGACAAAAAAATATACCAGGTTAACAACAGTGTAGGTATTACATACACACAGGTTGTTTACCTCCAATACAGTGCACTTCAAACCATTCCCGTCACTTTAGGGAGTGTCCAAAAGTGCCGCATCCACTCCAACCCACCTCCACCGCAGATTCCCACTCAAAGCTTGTAATTGAAAAGTTTGCAAGGAGAGATGTAACGTGATTTATAAGACAGACGAAGTGTTCGTCCGGCGACCTTTTTATTCAACGAAATCTTGTTACAATACTGGGGGTCTACTCTGTAAGTCCGTCAACGAAGATACGGGCCCGTCCGAAAGTACAATAGACATAAGATTCCGTCAAAACAAGTGTCAAATTCAATTTTTCGGACGGATAAACACACATCGGGAGTAGGGACAACTGTCAAATCGTACTATCATTAATTCTTAGTTCGGGCCCCGAACTAATCTTAAGTCCGTAGGTGATACGGAGTAAGAAACGCCCGTAACTAAGGTCGAAACTACGGATTTCGTGCTTAGAGAGTAGACCCCCTGTACCTAGAACGAATTGTGCAAGTTTTTAGATTGAGTAATTTAATGTAATGGTAACATCTTAGTGGGATATTAGGATATTACACTATCATGTATCATCTTAGTGGGATATTACACTATCATGTATCTATGATTTTATTTTACTACTAGCTGTTCTCCGTGATTTCACCCCCGTTGCTCGGCTCCTAAGGGTTGTAGCGTGATGTTAAATATCCTAAACTATTCCTCATGAATCTGGCTACCATATACAAAAATATTTTTTCGAATCCGACTGGTAGTTCTAGAGATTAGCTCGTTCAAACAAACAAACTCTTCAGCTTTATGATGTTAGTATAGATAGGTACTCTTTTATTTTACACCCTGTGCCTATGAGTGACGTTATTATACAGCCTAAGGGCAATGCTACACGAGCGGTTCTTCCGCCGCGGGAACCCGCACGAGGAAGCTGTCGAAGATGATCAAACTACACGGATTGCGGTTTCCCACTATGATTTTCCGCTGCGATTTTCTGCCACGCCTATACTACATGGACCATTGTAATACGTTCCTGGCGAGCACACGACCACCACCCTTGCATATGCTTTAGTGCCGAATGACGCAATCGTGGGAAACCGCCGTCATGTAATTTGAACATGTGGTTAACCGCTGTCGTCTGCGGTTGATTTGCTCTCGCTCGTAAACCGCGGCGGGAAACCGCATGCAGTATGCTTCGTAGCTACAACTTGTGTGTAAAATAGTGTCTGCTGGCGTGTGCAAGCAAATAACCGCTGCGGAAGAACCGCCCGTGTAGCATGGCTCTTACAATGATGATAATTAATATTATGATGTGATTTCTATACCTACGTGAAGTCTGTGTAATTATTCACTGAAAGTTATTGAATTTACGGCTTAACCAATACTTTAACAAAAAATTGTTAATTTAACATGTAGTATTTATTCTATGGTCACATAAGTATGATACCACAAACCGCAGACTAGTTTGTTTAAAAATCGAATTATTAATCTCAATTTATTAGGTTCAACAACTTTTTTATTACAAACTTTATCTCATTCATTTCGATATCAGCTTTAAATATCTTGATACCTCTTGAATATTTAAAACTACATTTATAAAACATTTAAAATTCAGTTTTCAGTTTTAAAATTAACAAGTTTATTTTAAAACTTGCGTCCATAAATCACTAGGATCGACTTTATTAAAATAATTTACATTATAAATTGCGCTAAAGGGCAATTTTGGGCATTATGACAACGATGGGAATATACAGGATGACCGTTATTAAAATGAGGATTCATGGGGAAAATACGGTAAATTAAGAAAGTGTTTTTTCTGTGGTAATTTTATGTTTCCTTTTTCATACAAGATGGTTACTGTTGCCTATAAGAACTGTACCCCGATCATGAGTTTTTTTGACGTGTAGTATCGTTAACGTAAGCATATTTTGAATTGAAAATACACGTTTGTTACACAATATTTATATAAATTAAATACTTATTTAATTTCTCTGTATAATGTGCAAATTGTATAAAATTTTATCAAAAAGTTCCAGGAGTGCTGTATTTTAAATTCAAAATATGCTTACGTTAACGAAACTATACGTCAAAAAAACTCATGATAGGGGTACCGATTGGTTGTGATTAAATGACAGCGTTTAAGGGCGCTCTCGGAATTTTGTCTCCTCTCTCGCTCGCACAGAACCATTTTTAAGAATGTTGAATGAAAAGATGCATTTTTGAAAAATGTAATCTGATACAGAACTACAAAATAATATTAATTTTACAGGTAAATAATTAAAACACATTTCTACTGTGATATCTAATAAACAAGGTTAAACAACGATTACGATGTGTTTTTGAGACATGTTTAACTCATGTGTTTTTAATCATTAAATTGGAGTTTATAATTAATATCATTTTGTAGTTCTGTATCAGATTACATTTTTCAAAAATGCATCTTATCATTTAACTTTCTTAAAATGTGGTTATGTGCGAGCGAGAGAGGTGCCGAATGCGAGAGCCCTCTTAATAAATAAATTTAAAACTTAAAAAAAAACAGCCTTCATAAAGATCACAATAATATTACGTAAAAAGGTTTCGGAAGTCGATGCCGTTGATTTTTTATATGATTTTATTCGGCACCGACTTCCGAAATTCTTTCACATGACATTAGATTTATTTTTGAAGATGGTTTTAAGTTTTTTTTTTCTATTTTGCGCAACACAAACTCACACAATTACAGCAATATCGGAATTCATTACCACTAACCGAACCTACATAATTATCTACATGACCTAAGTACCACTTTTTGCTGTGAATAATAAATGCATCGTCAACATAGGCAAAGTGAACTACAGTACTCCCAAATTAATAATGCGCATGCAGATCTTCGTTAATTGTCGTATTCCCGGAAACAAAAAAGTATATAGAAAAAAAAAGTATATAGAGTGGTTAAGTGCATTTTCTTCATGCATAATTTAGGGCTCTTACGATTCAATGATTCGGTGTTTCCGGGAATACGACAATTAGCGAAGATCTGCATGCGCATTATTAATTTGGGAATACTATAAATACAGTTTATTGAAGCTGCCCGTCTATTCTGCCTGTATACAGATAGGTATATCTTGCGGTGATATCACGTGTCGTGTCGGTATAGGGGGGTGATTCTCGCGGGTTCGATATTGATATCTAATTCGATATATATTGCAACAACTGTCAAAATCCCTACCATTTTGACATTTGTTGCGATATATATCGAATTCGATATCAATATATCACCCACGAGAATCACCCCCCAGTCTTCTATTCTGTACCGCGACATGCCGCGTGGCACCTGTCACCGCAAGAACTGCCAATTTGTTTGCGAACGTTCGAGGGAGAATCTCACCGTGAGATTCTCACCTGGAGAAGCACATAGGCTACATTTCATCCATTTTCACGCAGACTAAGTCGCGGGCAACAGCTAGTAATGTTATACAGGGTGGCAGGTTAAACAGTGGAAACATTTTAAGTGGTCATTGTACTCATCATTATGATCAACTTTTACTATGGGATCAACCCTAAAATCGCGAAAAAAAAATCAGCTGTTTCATACATTTTGTTGAGTTAGGTGACCATAAATGTATGGAACAACAGATTTTTCTTTTCATGATTTCAGGGTTGGTCCCATAGTAAAAGTTGTTCATAATAATGAGTACGATGACGCCTTAAAATATTTCCACTGTCTAACCTGCCACCCTGTATATGAAACAATTTCAAAAGTCAATGTCGGAAGCTAATTTTTATACCCAAAAATATCCGACAGCCGCCTGTTGCTTTTCGTTAATTAATTCTTAGTTAAAGTTGCTCAAGAAAAAAGGCGGAAAAAAATGGCGTGATGAAGAAATTACTTTTTTTACGGGCCGCCGCCGCCGGGTCCACAGGCCTTCGGGCCGGACCTGTAATGATTTATTGTGGGGCCGGACCTCTGAGCACCGAATGTGGCTATCCATCATCGTTAGTACTGTGACCAAGTTTCGGATTAGAATAGGGAATTGAGTTTAGACTTTTGGGATAATCTAGAGGTGGGTGCTTTCAGTGGCGTGCCTAGAGGGAAAGCCCGATGCATTTTTTTGGTTTTAGGGAGTATTTATGTAAATTTTTCATGAATTTAAGTGAGTTGCTGTTGTTATTAAAGCAAAAATATGTACCTACCTACATCAAAATCACTGTATGAATGAAAAATGAACTTCAATACTCTCTAAAGCGAAGAAAATGCGTCGGGCAAGTTGTGTGTAGTGTTGTGTTGTATTAGTATGTAAAAGTACCTATTAGTGTGCCTAAAAGTGCCTATTAGTATGTAAAAAGTGGTAGTAAATTGGTGACTGGGAACTTCCAGTCCTCTTGACTGAAACCTAGATAGATTCCTAGATCGTTTGCACTACACCGGATGAAGTTAATATTCTATTGTATGCCACATACTTCAGTAGAGCAGCTACATTTAATTGTCCTGAAATAATCTTAATAATTCCCGATAACTTGGTCGCTCTACTTACGCTGTTTCCCTAATTAATATAAATTACATCATTGTTGCAATGATTAATCGTATTAACGATTAATTTATTGTTATTGCTAACAATTGTTTCGTTGTGCGATAATTACTTAGGCTGTATTGTAAGTTAAAGAAACAAAAATCTATAAAGAAACGTACTTTTTGGAATGAAGTTCCTTATCGCGGCTTGCGGAAGGAGTTGAGTGGTAGAAAGCGTCACGTAATAAAAAAGCGTTATGCTCCCTCCATGCGACTTTCTCTATATCTGTCTCTCTTTCTATTATAATAGGAGGCGTAAGGAGATTCGTTTCTGACGGGGGTCCCCCGAGCACATTTTTTTTCAAACTTATTTTTGAAGCCTAGGAAGATTGAAATTCACTGACTAGAATTTTGCTGTTATTATTAAATGAGTGTTATGCGGCGCGCACTTTTCGATTTTCCAAAATTTTACTTGAGCTAATTTATAAAAAGTGTGGTAAAAACTCATTTGAAAAATCCTACTTAGAAGAGTTTGCTGAAACTGAATATATTAATCATTTAATAAGTAAGTCATTAATCATTCAGTTACCACTTCAGCAGCTAAAACTTTTTCAATAAACGAATCTCAAGTTTTCTTTAAAAAACTTCATGATATTATATACTTCCATTTTTTTCTTTCTACCAACATAAGGGCTCATTCACACGAGGACATTTCGTTTTTTTTTTTGACGAATGGTCTTTTTTCACCATTCGTTATTTTTATGACCGGGGCGTCTTAAATCAGTTGATTCAGAGCACTAGCCATGGTACGGCAGAGGTTGCAGGTTGAAATCCCGCCCACGTCATTCGATTTTGTTACTCAATTTGTGCCATTGCTTTAATTAATTTGGACAATAAATAATTTCTAACGTGCAACGTGACGAAATAATATTTTTTTATTTATTTTCCTCCAGCGGGCTACAATGTTTTGTTAATTCCTTTCAATGTATGAATACCGTTGCGTGTCCAAAATAATTGCTTTTGATGTACTGAAGGACCCCTAATTAATGAGTACGCACGCAATGTGCATAAAGTTATCCTTGGAAATGGACTGGTCAATCTTGTCCGATTTTATACTTTGCACGCTTGAAATCATGAAAATCTTGAAAAAATGAAAGATAGGGTCTTTCATTTGTTCAAGATTTTCATGATTTCAAGCGTGCACAATGAACCAGCGTGCTAAACCTCCTCTTTTAAACCGCTCGCGCTCGCGGGCTTGTTGGCGTTCCAGAGGCCATAGAGAAGTTGCTTTTCTGTTAGCGTTCACGCCAAACGCTACGTCCAAAATGTATGACAACGACATTACCTGCGGAAAAGTCACGTGACCCACAAATGTCAATTCCATACATTTTGTCCGTAGCGTTTGGCGTGAACGCTAACAGAAAAGCAACTTGTCTAGGGCCTCAGTGGTTTTGGCTCGCTAATAGATCACTCTCTTAATAGTAGGATTTCCAGGACCTACTCGCTATAAAAGACGCTTTACATTTTTGACTAAATTAGGTACCCATGGTTCTACACAACTACTAAATGGTTTTTTCAAATTGTGAATTCAGTTGTTTTTGGAATCTCTTATATATCTATTTAATAACTACTTAATTGTTCTTACGCATGTTGCTACCTTTACTCTTGAGTACCCCTTCAAATGTTCGTTACGGATATAATACGTGTATTCGCAACGACACAGCGTTTCATATAGCAGCCATATCTAACATGAAATCCTTTACAATCACCCATGAAATAAAATACACAAAATATACATCCATATAGCAATCCTCAAACATTAGGCAAACACCATAAAGCCGTGCTATTTGTTCAGAATCGCGACTCCATCCCACGTCAAACAACAAAATACTTTAAACCACCGTGCATTATACTTTTCGTCAGTAATTTCGTGGACTTTAAAATAACGGGGTAAGGTTCATTTTTGCTTGGGCTTTATACAGGTATAGTATATGTAACATGGTGGTTTAGATAAAAGACGTTTACAATTTGTCGTACCACGCTGCATTGTTAGTGTGACACGGGTGTGACGTCAGCGTCATAGTCTGTAACAACAAACATATTGGTCGGTATTCAAATCTAGGGAGGTATGCGTGGACGGTGACGGAGGAACGATTGTGCGATTGTTGTGCGACGGTTGCAATTGCGAAAATATTAGGTTGCCAAGAAAATAATGTAAATTCTAACATAATTATGTTAGAAAACAAGCTAAGTAAACGTATCGTAAGTTAACTATAGCTACTTTAAATAGGATTGCTATTTGTGAGGTGCATTATAAATAGGTACCTAAGTGATTTATTGTTTAAAATTTTTTACAAAATTGTTTACATAAAACTGGGCAACATCGATTCACTTCCGGAGATTGAATTTTCCGTGCAAATCGTAGTTGTTAAAGTAATTGAAGTCTCTTTTGGCTCTTCTGTCTCGGTGTTATCGTTCTATGTTTTTTTAGATTTAAATATTATAGTAATGCCTAGGACCCTAAAAAGTGGTGAACAAAACTTCCAACACCATTAAAAACGTTGTATTGTAACATATTGACATTCAGGGGAGCTAACATAGCGTCGAAAGGAAACTCTAAGGAAACGCACTATATAAATAATCAAAAGATTTATTTAGAACAAGCCAGTTATGCCTTTGGACTTTACTAATTGTAACAGTAGGTCATTGTTTGTTGAAACTGTCTATGTGTATGTACAGCACAATGCAACCAGTAGCAGTCGCTATTTGTATAGTAACACCAAGCGTAGGTAAGCTGAGTTACGATTTGTGAGGTTTTCAGCTAATGATATATATCATGGTGTTTATAATAGGGTTGACTAACAAGGGGACGAATATCACCGGGAAAATGTGCCAGATTTATTAGGGAAATTATTACTATGGTGAGTTACAAATATGTCTTCTTAGTTTGTGTTACGATGCCTACTCAAATATTTTTACTTAAGTACATAATAATGCTACGAGTAGGTACATCTAAAACTCTAACGGCTCAAATACACCAAATCCGTCATCGTACGAACTTTGCTCGTACGACGACGGCCGAACTCGGACGATTGAATCTCAGAAGGCTCAGGTGATACCTCCGATCATAGAAACAAGGGAGATGTGCCAAGGCGCTATTGAGCTTGACGCTTTGATATGGTCACATTGACCGTAATTAAAACGTACACGCTGGCGACGGACCGAACGCGATCGATGAATATAAATACATTGTTAGGGTTCCGTACCAAAATGGTAAAAAAGGAACCCTTATGGTGCGACTTCGTCTGTCTGTCTGTCTGTCTGTCTGTCACACCTGCTTATTTCAGCAACTACTAATGCTATCGACATGAAATTTGGAACAGTCATAAAGAATGCTTGTCCAACTTTATTGAAAATGAATAAATTAAAAAAATATTTTTTTTCATTGCAAAAGGGGCCGGAGTGGGGGTCCAAAATTTCAAAGTGGGGTTACTGGGTCAAGTGACATGTCATATGAAAGGGCTTGATCTGCATATTTCAAAATATATTTTCATTTCATTTTATGTCTCACAGTTTTCGACATATGATGAAAAATGTCTGAAAAAATACCATTCCCCCCCCCCCCTTATCTCCGAAGTTTGCGGGGCGAAAAATCTGAAATAATTAGAGTTGATAGGAATTGACCCAAATATGGCATCAAAAATAAAACGATGTTCCTAAATGATGATTTTGAAAAAACTGTACTAGAGTTTTTTCAAAATCATCAAAATTCCTTAACAAACAAACTTAGTTATAAGGTCCGGATTTTTTCATTTTATACGTCCAAAAATGATACGGAACCCTCGGTGCGCGAGTACGACTCGCACTTGGCCGGTTTTTTTTGTATCACCTGAGTAACGCATGATATACGGGACGCCGTGCAAGACTTACTATAGGTACCTACCTACAAGTCTACACGTGTGGCTTTGTTCGCGAATAATATGGATTTTATGCCCCAAAGAGGATAATATTGTTATGTCAACATAGATCAATATTACAGATATTACAGATGAATGAAGTCGTGCCATATCATTTTTTTTTAAGTTTTACCAGCACAATCTTGTATTCCTTTTATGGTAGTTTTTTTAAAGTCTAGTCCAGACAAAAAGTTTTAATTGACAATTTAAAATTGACAATTGGTTAATTTGGTTAAACTCCACATGGTACAATTTGATTGGCAATTGTAGAACCTAAATTACCAATCAAAGAGGCGTCTCTAACTCACTTTAGTCTAATCGTTATGCCTTTATTATCCGACTTCAAAAAAGGTACCTAAGTGTAGTTCTTTTTGGAAATCTAATATTGTGCTCTAGATTTTGCCACTTCAATTTTTTTTTAACAAAAAAAATGTATTTTCCAGGATATTGCCTGTAAAAATATACATGTACCTACTTACCTATGTAAATTAATAAATACTTACTTACTAAATAAATTAATACTTATTTGATTTTTGAAAGGAACATTTTTTACTGCTTTGAGCCTTTATTTTTTAATTCCATTTTACGGTTCAATATTTTCAAATAAATAGTTGCTTATTTTTTATCCAAATAAAATATATATTGGTTTCGTATACCTACAAGGTACCTATGGTACCTATAGGTAGTTTTTTTGAAAAATATTGTGGTTGTGCTCGTAACATAGTAAGATACTATATGATATAGTAGGATTGGCAACGCTACCTGCAAAGCAGTCATTTGTCTGACATATTATATTCAACAATCAAGGAAAACTGATTGTCTAGAGTAGCCTCAGATCATAGAAACAAGGGAGATGTGCCAAGGCGCTACTAAAATTGACGCTTTGATACGGTCACATTGACCGTATATAAAATGTACACGCTGGCGACGAACCGAACACGATATAAATACAGTGTTTTAGTTTAGTACTAGTGTTGAGTGACGATTAACAGTGTTAGATTGAGGGTGTGTGGAATGTTCAATGCGTGGGAGATCTTTATATTCACGAGGGGCGCTTGTAATTGTGTTGAAAAATGTACTAAAAGTGGCGACAGTTGTTCCCGTACTAATTTGCTATGATGGCATATCTCCTTGTTTCTATGATCTGAGAGAGTAGCCCAAAGCAACAGATTAGCCACAAAGACCGGTTTATGCTTTGAGCTCACACGTCACGAATGTCAGAATCTACGTCTATTTCTCTTGCAGAAATAATACCACTTCACACTGGCTGGATTCAAAAACCACATGAAGCAAAAACAAACGACGAAAAAAAAACACTAACCCAGATTCTAAAACCAAAAAACGAAATAGAAAAAAAATCTTTTCGACCTGTAATGAAGATTCAATTAGAAGGAGATTCTTTATATACTCCGAAGCGTGAATGGACTGCGCTGAAAGGACGAGGCTCGTGTAAAAATAACGTAAAACATAAATAAAAAAAACCTGCAAACAAACTTATAGATACAACGTCTTCAATTATGGAAGACACTTAAATTCTGCAACTTAAAGTCCAAATTCGAATACGCCAGATTTTTCGGGGTGTGCGGTTAACTTTGCAGATTTGCGAGGAAGGAGGGACTCTCACAAAGGCGTCCGAGTCCATATTCATGCAAGTCCGGATGAAAAAGTTGGTACAATACGAGTCGCGTCATTAGGGAGTGCGCGCTTGAGTGTGGCTAAGTGGCAAGTTGCCGGGCTTACCGGGTACTATTCGAGTTTCGACAAGGAATTCGCGTTCGAATTCGAAACAGCCTGATTTTGGAGTTTTCCATTGCAGCTGACGTATGTATGTAGTTTCTTGTTAACGAATATACCTATGCCAATGCTCCAATTTGTATGCAACAATGGAAGATAGCTGCGGCTCTAATGGCTTCATTCCGTTTGCATGTAGCATGAACAATGGGATCTCAAATGCATTTCTCAATTGAGATTGTTATGCCTCTGTAGAATAAAGACTAAACAAAAAAAAATCTACATAATAATATTAATGTGCCTAAGATGCACATAATGTTAATAATACCTACATAAAAAAACCCGATTCACTGACTGATTCATGTTTATGAATCAGTCAGTGAATCGGGTTTTTTTTATGTTTAGGCTTAGCTTTAGGCTGAGCGTTTGCTCAGCCTAAAGCTTTCTAGGTGCCCTTGGACCTGCTGAAAACTGAAATTTAGCACAGAAGTTCCCATTATGATATAGAGAAATTCCTACGGGATTCCACGCGAGCAAAAATTAGTAACCAGTTAGAAATCGCACGTCCGCTCAAACAGTGCCATTAGTCAAAAAAGCAAACTATCGAGAAAAAGACTTTAGTTTACTTTTAGGCAACATAAAAAATGTTTTTTTGAGTTGTGATACTATTTGAATGGAGGTGAGATATATTTTTTGTTGTAAGGTAATTTTAATATTATATGAATGAATGATTTATTTGATGGAATATAGGTACATAACTATGACATAATAAAATTATTAATTATGGTCTCACTACATTCGACTTTCATGTATGATTGTATGATTGTATTTGATTTTAAAAATTAATAAAAATAATGAATTTATTAAAATGTTATAATTTATTATTCCAAGCAGTTAAACAGTGAAAACTGATAATGTAGGTAGGTACACTTATTATTAATAAACAATTTTATGAAGCTGAATATTATCTATCTACAAATAATTATCACTTCACTAACTTATCTAAGCATTTCTCTCTCATTCACATTCCGTGAATTTTCAAAATAAAAATAAAATAATACAACATTTTCTTTTTCTTTCGCGAAAAATACGTTCGCCAAGCACCTTTCGCGTGACACCGAATCTAACAGGGGTACTAAGTACCATTAAAGGTTCGTCTCGCTTTAAAAAAGCCCTCGAACAGTTCCAAGTGCGTCGATCTTGCCTGTTTCGTTTGGTCTCGCACTCGATTCAAACGATTTCGGAACAGTGATGTGCTTGATATCCGCAAAAAATCTGAGCGGATATTTCTCATTGCCTACTCTAATTCAAGTACTATGGATTAGCAACTCGGCTGGCATGATTAAATAATAAGTACCTAGTTAATAGTAGGCACTTCCATTTTGGTAGGTACATACCTACTTGACGTGTATAATAGCTTTATTTAAGTTTTTTTAATTAGTTAACTAACAGTCTAACTAAATTTGTTGTCTGGTAAATTAATTTTATTTCCGGCACAATATCAGTTTGCTGGAGACAAAAACAACAGTAACTTTTTCTAATCTAGAGTGGAATAAAATTACTTAGGTAGGTAGGTAGGTACTTAAAACATATCCGCCGAAATACCAACCACGGATATAACGTAACCACATCACTATAAACATTCAAATTCAAAGGAACACCTCTGCGTGAAGATCGTTTGATGTGGTACGGATCGATTCTGATAAGTTTATATTTATTTGTGTAGGTAGGTCAATGTGTGTATAAGCATCAATAAATTGACACAAGTATAAATGAATAGTTTGTCAGAAATGTTGTTCTGTCATTTATTGCATGTAGGTATAGGTACCGTCGTGAGTCGTGAGCACAGATCACGCGCGTACATTTTCGGCCCAATATACAATAGACAGTTGACAATTATACACAACAGTGAATAGTCCAATAGACGACGAGCATCAACTGACGAACCAATCGCGTGCAGCCTCGGCGTCCCCCATCTTCTTCATTCCGCAAAGAGACCGAAAAATTAACTAATGCACAGGTGACGTTTGTGCTCAAGACTCGTGCCGGTAACTGTAAGATACTAATTGACGGAGTGCAATATAATCTCACATACACAAACACCATAGGAATATCTTTGACAATCGTTACGGGTAGTCAGAAGCCCTAAAAGTCTGACAGCTGGTCTAACATTCGAATACCGGTATTACCCATTAATTGGGTTGTGGAGGTCAGATGGCAGTCGCTCCACGTAAAATATTGATATTCAGCCGAAACTAGTTAGACTGGAAGCCGACCCCAATATAATTTGGGAAAAGGCTAGGCAGATGATACACAAACACCCCCAAAACAAATATTTGTTCCATAAGGAAATCGAACCCACTACATGTCGCACAGCAACCAACCGCTCAACTCCTACGTCAACCGCGCCGTCATTTTGTAAAAGCACTAAAAAAATCTGCCAAAATTTCCTCTCATATCATATACCATAGATACGACAAAGCCATGTTAAGCTTTTCAAGCATTTTCATCTCGGAAAAACTTGATATGGTCCCCTCGAGATGTCGGGGGAAAATCTAAATTTTATGCAAGAGAACCCGCGGGCGTGTACTAGCGAAACTAATTTACAGGGGTAAACCAAAGAATCGCGGAGAGAATTTTGATATTATTAGATTTTTTACCCAATTGCCCTAGAATGAGAGGCAATGAGGTTTTTTTTATAATTTTGTTTGTCTTGTTAGATTAAGGTGGTCGACAATAATGATAATATAGTTACTAAATAATAAACCATTAAAATTATGAATTTAGTTCTCGAAATTATATCGGAAGAAAATACGATTATTTCGTGAAAACATTACGACTTTCCTCAAATATAATTTCAATGGCTATACTCATTATTTTGATGATTCTCATCTGCCTAGCTTTTTCCCAAATTATATTGGGGTCGGCATCCATTCTACCTAGTTTTGGCTGAATATCAATATTTTACGTGGAGCGACTGCCATCTGACCTCCACAACCCAATTATGGGTAATACCGGTATTCGAATGTTAGACCAGCTGTCAGACTTTACGGCTTCTGACCACCCATAACGATTGTCAAAGATATTCCTATGACAACCGGGACCGACTGCTTAACGTGCTCTCCGAGGCACGGAGGGGTCTCGATGTGTAAAGAACGGTCACCCATCCAAGGACTGACCGCGGCAAGCGCAGCTTAACCTCGCAGATCGATCGATCAGCGCGGCCGTCATTTAGCCACGAGCCCCTCGTGATTTTGATGATTCTAGTAACTTTATTATCATTATTGTCACGAATCGAATTTGGACTAATATATTCAGCACTGCAATTTCCAAAAAACCTAAGATATTTTGAATTTCGCGCGCAACCTTGACGCATCCACCTTGAGGCCGAGATAAATAGTCGTTACTAAGCAAAGGCTTAGCCAAAGTAAGTGCTAAGCCACGTTCTAAGTACCTAATTCGAATAAATAGACAGTACTTTAGCATTTACTTCCGATGAAAGCCAACCTAACACTAAGCCAATGCTTTGCTTAGGCATAGTATAGATTTTTGAAGACTTAGCACGTTCTAAGTATGGATTTGATATTTGTTTTGAGGTTCTTTGCTTATCCTCTTAGGCGTCGTATTAAATTACAAAAATACAATAAAACATATGTTTTATTGGATTAGATGAGATTACAATTTTTATTATTATTAGAAATTAATTATCACTTGCTTTAAAGGTGAAGGAAAACATCGTGAGGAAACCGGCATGTCCTAGAACCAAAAATTCGAAGACATGTGACGTCCACCAACCCGCACTGGGCCCGCGTGGTGGACTAGGCCCACTCCCTCTCACAGAGAGGAGGCCTGTGTTCCAGCAGTGGGAACATTATAGGCCGATAATGCTAAAATGCTAATGCTACAATTTTTTTTGAGGAGGTCGATAATTTAGTATCAGAAGATGTCGACCAGATGCCCAATATTCCAAGATTTCCCAAATGTTACTTATGAAATAAAATTAATCCATTCCACTTTTTTTCCGATCAAGAATTTATAGACAGATACAGATACGTTTGTCAGTATCTGTCAGTAATTTCAGCAAAGCGTAAGCGTAGACAGCGTCATTTTGAAGCGTTCAAATTTATACTTATTTTAATTCTGGATTAAAATATTTTTCAGCTGTTTAAATGTAATTATTATTATTAATTGTATTAATTGTTCAATTTGGATTAATTTAAAATTAAATTCATTAAGGAAATAAAGCAAATTCAGTTGTTTATGAAATTAACATTATCGAGTATACTATGAACGCTTCTGAAGCATTAAAGAGAAGTAGTACTTTCGCTTGAACTATGACTTAGCTCGTGCTAAGCAAAGGTATGGCCATAGTAACGTCTATTTATGTCATATCGGATACTTTGCTAAGCTAAGTCAAAGCAGTACTTCCCGAAGTAATACTTTTGACTGATGCTTAGCAACGACTATTTATCTCGGCCTGAGTGTTTGTCTGTATGCAAAAAACTAGTCTGATTGTCAATTGTTTTTTGTTTTATTCGGTGTAAAAGTTCAATATACATCACACCTGATATTTCCGAAGGGCTAGGCAGAGTGTTTAGTACCCTTAGCAAAATTTCGACAATTACGTAAGTAAAGGTCGACCGGAATCTGATGGCAAAGGTAGAGATTAAAATTTGTTGCTACCAGCACTGGGGTGAATGGATGAAAGAGTTTTAGCTTGAACTAGCAATTTTCAGAATTTTACACAACCTTCTACTTCATTTGAAAAGTGACTAGTATGCATTGCCGTGCCAAAATATATTTTTTTTACCAAGTTATTCTGGTTTACCTATACCTACCTAAAATTGCAGACCTATTGCAATCATCATCAAACGTTCTCATGCTATAACCACACATCTAAGTACATCAGGCAGGGTCATCAAAAACGGTGCCAAACCACAAATCACACAATGTTTCGTTTCAGACAGCGAAATTGCGAAAACTGAACGATACTGCAGCAAAATATCAAAACAGAGCGTTCCAGAATGACGTCACTCCTGTCAGTGACGTCATGTGCCTGCCGGCGATATTATGACGCGGGATTTCAGCCAAATACTTATGAAGAAGTAAAGCATGAGAACACAAACATTCAAAAACTAATCTTATTCTTATGGTGGTAAGGTCGGTTTTCGATTGAATAGCGTCCGCTGCTCAAATTATATTCAAATAGGAAAAATCTAGGGTTGCCGTCTGCGAAATTACTGAGAATTTGAGTTCTGAAACTCTAATATTTTAATTTAAAATCGCACGTTTTTTACTCGAGGAGCAATGTTTTCGTGTCGGATTTTTGAACTTGATTAAACGTTCAAAAACTTGTGTTTTTATCAATCAACTAGATTTTGAATCAACAGAATCAGAAGGCTTTAGACAAAATCAAATTACCTTAGCCTGCATAGAATACATATATGATAGAACAAATATACTTACTACAAATATTAAAACTGTTCACAATTAAAATATTTCATTTATAAGGAAAGCTTAAAATGAAACTTTTCCTGAATTACACAACAATCACATCGGTATATAAGTACAGTGACCATATAAATTGTCTTTATCTGCGTGATTCGTAAATCAGTGTAATTTAGTTTTTTCAGTTTTAGAACGGGCGCCGCCTGTTGGGACTGGTCATCTCTGGACTGCTATGGCTAATATTTGGAGCTGTTTTTACTATTATTCTAGACTTATACATTGTTCTCTCATATTTGTGTTATTTCCGAATTTGTAATGATTTGATTTAAAAGAGTAACCATGGAGTTTCTTGCCCGTTCTTCTCCATAGGAATCTACGCTTTGGAACGGGCATCTAGCTTCATCATTATGACTAACTGACAGACTCCTTGACAATTCAAAAGTACCTGTAATTGGTCTAATTGAAATAAATGCTTTGACTTTGACTTTGAAGAAAACAGGAACTAATACCTACTTAGTTGGAAATATATAACACAACACAAACTTTCTTCAAGAAGAAACTTTCGTAAATACACACATCAAAAGTGTCTAGGGATCAAGCATTTTTATGCGGATTTCTTGAGATTGAGATGTGGCTTTGTAATAAATTTATGATTTTATAAATTTATATGGATCCTTTTTGGTGCATTTCATAATTTGAATCAGGAACTCTCAATCAAATTCGAGTAAAAGATGAAAATAAGCTGTCAATATTTTCCCTATAAAAACATACAACGCATTGAAGACATTATTAGTGCTACTGTTTCCCTACTACTGATTAAAACCAACGTTATTATGGAGCGGCGACGTTATTTAAGCAGGGAAGAAATGCTCAGAGCCGTGGGAATGATAGAAGCTGGTTCCCGGCAACGTACTGTAGCTTTAGCTCTGAATACAAGTCAGAGTGTTATCAGTCGACTTTGGACACGTTACCGAAGCACTGGTACCGTGGCTGAGCGCCATGGAGGACGGTATCGCTGCACCACACGGAGACAAGACCGATACATTCAAATCTTAACTCGAAGAGCTCCAACAATAACCGCCATGATGTTAGCCGTGAGGCTTCATCACTCTTCAGGGAACTTAATTAGCGACCAAACAGTCAGAAACCGCTTGCATGAAGTGAACCTTCATTCCCGAAGACCGCTACGGGTACCACCTATAGCAATGCACAATCGTAGGATTCGATATCAATGGGCTCTTGAACACAGAAATTGGGCAGAAGAACAATGGCGTTTCGTGTGCTTTTCTGATGAGTCTCGTTTTGGTATGAGACCGGATACAAGACGTATACGACACTGGAGAACCCCTGGACGCCAACAGCGATTAAAATCCTGCCAGGAAGTCCATCCTTATAGTGGTGGAACCATCATGGTATGGGCGGGTATTTGGATCGGCGGAAGAACTGAGTTGATTTGGATCAGAGGCAACCTCAACGCTCAAATTTATGCTGAGACGATTGTATCAGACGTCATCGTTCCTCTACAAGTGCAAATCGGTCCCTTATTTCAGTTAATGCATGATAATGCACGACCGCACACCGCAAGAGTTGTAAGACAGACTCTCGCCGCAGCTAACATCAATGTCCTGCCCTGGCCTGCTCAGTCGCCAGACTTGATTGAGCATGCATGGGATATGCTACAGAGAAGAGCTCTGCCGAATATGGAGGGTATCCAGTCGCAAGAAGACCTTTTTTTGTTGTTGCAACGAACATGGGCGGCCATTCCACAGCGTGATTTGGATGAACTCATTTTGAGTATGCCAAACCGATGTTCTTGTGTTGTTAGTGTTCGCGGTAGAAACACGGATTATTAATTGTTTAAGTTACCCAATAAAATTTTAAAGAAAACTGTTATTTCAGTCTTTTTTTCGAACTTTAATGTTAGTGGTTCAAATGTCAAAAATCCCTTTATTAGGAAAATGGCAAATTTTTTTATTAATGCAAAGGTGACTTGGTTTATCGTTACTGTGACAAACGAAAACACTTTATTTGATGAATCCTTAAAGAAAATTTTAATTAATATCAATCAGGAGAAAAGTTATTGCAAAAATATATGTTGATCCCTAGATACTTTTGATGTGTGTATATTCTAACTATAATAATTAGGAATAGTTTGTTCAACAAGGTAATTTAAAAGCTCATATACAAAGCATAAATGCTTTGTAATGAAAATATCCTCATTGTCTTCAGAACATCCACACATCGAACAATGTGTTTGAGCGTAGAAGATGAAAATTAAATCACTGTCCAAAACTTAATCTTTAATAACGTCAGGAAAAAAAATTGTACGCCTTTTTAAGTATATTGCACGCACGGAGGAGTTTTATATTTGGTATAGTTAAAGTTTATATGGAGGAAAGAGTGCAGAGAGCAAAAAAAAAAATAATTGAGGTGAATTTCGACCAATGGGCGACCACTAGCACTTAATGTAGGTAGGTACCTACACATAGGTACGGTACCTAAAAAAATATTATGAAAGTTTAAAAATTGAAGCGGGTAACCCTACCAACTCCAGAAGTAGGTTACCCCGACAGGTACCAACTATTTTCAGTTAATTAGTACGATTTGCAAATTTTTTTGCAGCCACTCAAAAAAAACTACCAAGCTTTGACTGCGAGTGAACGATGTTGAAAATTTCGCGGCTTATTTACTCTAAAATTCCGTATATTTACCTGCCTATACTGTTTTTTTGAATAAGTTTCACGTTCCATTAAAACTGTAACAGCATTTGGGGTGGAATGAGGACCGAAAACGTATGTATTTCAAGATTTTTAAGTATGTTCCCCGCGGTTTCACCGTTGTTCGGCCCCTAAGGGTCGTACCGAGATGTTAAATAGCCTATACTATAATAAAACAAGTTTAAACGGATTAAATCGCGTATATTACGGATTTTTACAGAGTTTTCCTGACGTTTCGAACACTTTGCAGCGTTCGTGCAAAGTGTTCGAAACGTCAGGAAAACTCTGTAAAAATCCGTAATATACGCGATTTAATCCGTTTAAACTTGTTTTATTATAATGTGTAATAATCGCGAAAACCTAAGACATTATTAGCCTATACTATTTCTCATTAACCTGGCTATCATATACAAAAATAAATTTTCGAATCCGACTGGTAGTTCTAGAGATTAATCTGGCTATCTTAAACAAAATGAAATTTTCGAATCCGACTGGTAGTTCTAGAGATTGAGGCGTTCAAACAAACACTTCAGCTTTATAATATTAGTATAGACTGTTTTTAACCAACTTCTCTAAAAGGAGGGTAATGTTTTCGAGTGTATGTTATATCTGTAGCAACGGCTTTATATTCCTCTTCATTCATCAGTGGCGTGCAGTGCATATAGGCAAGTAGGCAGTGCTTACCTCATATGATTCAATAAAACTATTTTAACTGTTACTACATAAATTATTTGTTAGATAGATTTGATAGAGTATAGAGAATTAGTGGTTAGATCCAAGTTGACTTCACTCACGGGAGCCCTACGAAGTGTCGTCCGATGTCTTCCACGCCAAATACGCTACAATATATATAACGCTCTTATAAAGCCCCACCTCGACTACCTAATAGAAGTGTGGGGCACAGCCGCTAAAACTAATCTAGAAACACTGCAAACGGCACAAAATAAGTTAATAAAGACACTTTTTCACTACGATTACAGTACACAAACACAAAAAATATACAAAGAAACAAAGTTATTGAATATATCACAAACATACATATATAATAAATCCATATTAATACGAAAAATACTAAACAAAGACATACACACACAAATAATGTTTACAAAAAAACACCAAATACACAAAATTAGGCTCAGAAATGCAAATAACATACAACTTTACAAACCACGCACCAACTACGGCAAAAAAAATGTGATGTACGAAGGTGCCGCATTATATAACAAATTACCGAGCAATATAAAAAATGCAAAATCAATGTCAACATTTAAAAAACTTTTAAAAAACTATCTTTATAATAACACAAGCGCACCTTAGTACAATGCCACTTCCAGCCGCGCGTGCTCCGTGTATGTTTACAACTTGGTTGAGTTAAATTACTAACACCTACCCTACACTTTTAATTATTTCGAGTTTTTTTTTTTTTTTTTTGTATTGTTATTTTGAACACTTTTATATAATGTAATTTTTGTTAAAACTGTTACTGTATGCCAATCAAAATGTTTATTTTTAGTTTTAAATTTCTCATGTAAGTGAATTATAATTCTTATGGGAAATAAAGATATCTCAAACCTCATAAATAAAATATATCAATCATGACTAATTTATTGATATATAATGATGTATATTGATGTAGTAATAGTTAAAATGGTTTTATTGAACCTTAAGAGGTAGTCACTGCCTACTTGCCTATATGCAATGCACGCGCCTGTCATTCATATACTTACGCAGTCGGGATTTTCGATTTTTCCACAGATCGTAGAAACAAGGGAGATGTGCCAAGGCGCTATCGAGCTTGATGCCTGATTTTGAGCAAATTGCTCATATTAAAAACGTATGCGCTGGCGACGAACCGAACACGATCGATGGAATAAATACAGTGTTTTAGTTTAGTGCTAGTGTTGAGTGACGATTAACAGTGTTAGATTGAGGGTGTGCGGAATGTTTAATGCGTGGGAGATCTTTTTATTCACAAGGAGCGCTTAATTATGCGCGTAATTGTATCGAAAAATGTGCTAAAAGTGGCATCAGTTGTTCCGGTACTAATTTGCTATGATGGCATATATCTCCTTTTTTCTATGATCTGAGGATTTTTCTAAACATTTTGTTTATGTTGCAGTACAGTCTGTTTTAAAATGTAAATAAGGAAAAGCTAGCATTAACAGATTCATTAATTTACGAGATACGGGTCATTAGCATTGGCTAAGATAAGGAAAACCCTTCCCGTGAGTTTTGTAAAAGGTGACAAATGGATAATAATTATCTGGTGGATGAACTGAGGAATTTACCTGTACCTACCCAAGATACTGAAAGGTAATATTTCGAAAATAGAAAAAAAACAATATGAAAACATTAAAAAAAACCTGACGGCGTAAATTAGATAAGTAGGTAAATGATTGATTTCGGCTGCGCTCCGACTAGATACCGCCAATGTAGGTAGCTACTATAGACAAATGCGGCAACTAATACTTTGCTAAAATGGCATAATCGCGTCAGTCTCCTTAACAAACAATGTATTTTTTTAACTACTACAGTAGGTACTACAATGCATAAAATAAATTTTCCCATTAATCGGGTAACAGCTTAAAAGTTCACAACACTGTTTTTGTTGACATCACATGATCACACCTAATAGATCTCTCTAGATTTTTAGTCCATCTAGTTTTTGATTTCTCAAACGTAGGTAGTACTAATATTCAGCGATATGCGATCTCCATTTAAGCTTAAGGCTTAACGTCTTTCGTGTGGACTTGCTTAACCCGTGTTTAATACTCTGAACAGAAATAACAATAATAAGAAATAGCGTCTACAGTCTACAGAATTCTTGCAATTCATGAAAAATAAATTCCACTTATTGGGCGCACTTTAAGACCCACTAACGGCCGAGCTGGACTGTTTTAACAAAGTACACTTAGTATAAAATCTAAATGAGCTGAAAACTTGCGGAATATTAAAAAGTAAGTGAAGAATAGACCGCGGCTGCTCACTGCCGAGTTAAAGAACAGTGTGCTGCCTCCGCTATGGCACAGGGCTAGGCCTAATGGAAGTGGCATAAAAAATCGGATGCTACAGTCCCAATGGATTTTTTCCCCGCATTTTTTCGGGACAAAAGGTACCTTTTGTGTTATTCTAATGTATACCTAAACTATATTACTGTAAAGTTTCATCAAAATCCGTTCGGCAGATTTTGCGTGAAAGAGTAACAAATATTCATCCATCTTCACAAACTTTCGCTTTTATAACATTAGTCGTAAAGTAGTAAGATTATTCCAATGTTGATTGGTATAACAGAGGTTCATCAAATAAGATAACATTTAAAAAAAATATTATGTCCAACAACAATTATTTCTATCTATTCATCAAATGATTGGTTTAACAGAGGTTCATCAAATAAGATAACATTTAAAAATATCTGCCATTTATTATGTCCAACAACAATTATTTCTATCTATTCATCAAAATCATCTTCTTCAGATACAGCCAAATAATGTGCCATAATTTGGGCTGAAAGCAGAAAGATTATTATCGAAGTATGTGGTTACGGAATACAAGCAAGTAATTGTTAAATTCAAACAATTATGATAATAATAATCAAAAAAAAAGAAAAAAAATGTAGGTAATTACCGTTACTTAAGATCGTAACATTCCATTCTATATCTATGTTAGTGCCTCAAACTTTAAAGGGGAGTAGTTAACATTTTTCTTTAAAAAAAGCTGCTCCACCAACTCAAAACCCTCTAATGGAGGGAGCCATTAAGCATTCATCGATTCCTAATTTATCTTACTTCTTTAATTGTTCTTTCTTTCCAAATCGATAAGTTACTCGAGAACTTTTTTACTCGATTATAATCGATTTGAAACTCGCAAAATGTCGTAATTCTTTGCGATAATAATGTCTTAGAATTTTTTAAAGGCAGATTATCGTATTGATGAGTGTGCCTTAACGACTTTTTGGGGAAAAAGTTTCTATTAAAATTGTAAAAGGTTTTGATTTGGTCAAAAATGGAGAGGGTTTTAGAAAAACGAGTACCAAATGACTTTTTGATAATAAATACTTTACTTTTCTGATTTATTATTAACAGCCAAATGCCATAGTAAGTCATCTTTGCAGATTCTAAATAAGACTAAGATTCATTCTCTCAAACCTCAACTATTAAATTAGAAGCTGCCAAGCAAAAGTTGTACGAATCGAATATTCTAAAAGAAGATCAAACACATGGAGCATTTTAGTTCCGCGATCAAACAATACGACATGCTAACTCGATAGATAAACAGAAGAAAGTACATAAACCTCCAAAAAATCAAAGGAGTTCCAAACCAAAAAAGACAAAATTTGACAGTGACAGCGTCCAAATGAAAATTACAAAAAATTATTTGTGATTTTTTGTATTACATAGTGTTGAGTTGTTAATGTTTGATGGAAGGTTATGGTTACCCATATCCACCGCCGTTCCTGCCGATGCGACCCCCGGAAGGAGAGTACCCTGATCATGGGGATGGCTTTGGCGAGTATTATGGACTTGGACCTTTAAATGAAGACCGGGATAGAGGAAGGTAAGAAGTTGCAAGCAAGTAGGTATGTTCTTTCCACGTAAAGGTCAACAGTTTCAAGGCCATTGAAGTCCTCAAGGACGCGAATACCTACTTTGGGCCAAAAATTCATTGACAATGTGACAGAAGGAGTCAATTGTCTGAGAATATTTGTCCTATGCTTGGAATTTGAGAGATGTCGTTGGCTATTGTTGTTACTTGAGTACATTTTATCTTATTAACTTATTAATAATTGCTGAAGGGGTATTGAATAAAAAAGAATATTGATTATGTAACAGCTCTCCGCCCCTGATCAACTCTTTATTGACATGTCATTCTGCTTGACGAAAAGGGCTGTTGCAAAATTGTGAAGTTTCAAAACATGTTGCTTCTCCAAATTGGTTAAAATATCTTCACTTTTTATAACATTATAGCGTGCTTCTGTTCTTTTTTTAACGACACTGTGTGTGACATTCAAATATTGAAGAAATGTGGTTTTTATTTAATGTGATTTTAGTGATACACACCTACATACCTACCTACATTTTTTACTAATAATTTCAAATTATTTTCAGAAGGAGTAGATCAAAACAACGAAAGCGTAAAACCAGAGATCCCAAACGCTCCCGGTCGCGAAGCCACAGTTTTCGGGTCCAATCGCGATCCAGAACGCGGTCGAAATCGCGGTCTCGAACACGATCGAGGACACGGTCGCGATCCCGCACTAGAACTCGAAGTCACAGTCGCACTCACTCTGGCACACGTCATCGCGAACTCAGCTATAAGGAACCCGGATTTCTGGATGCTTTCAGAGTTTTGTATTTATCTTGTAAGTCGCTTTGTTTACTGCTGTTATTTACGCAACTTACTGAAATATATTTGACCTTATTTAATCGGTCTATGACCGTTTTCTTCATCAACTCAGAGTCTATTTAATTGCTGTATAGGCAATAATATGATTTTATATGATCTTCTCTAAAAACTTCAGAAAGTTAAGCCGTAACAAAAATAAATTCACGAATTTAATGCAATACAAAATTCTTTATCACAGCAAATAAACACAAGAAGAATCCATCAAAATACTTGGCGACAAACAAGCGACAGGATCGCATCCAGGAGATCCTCAAGAGCGACGGTTTGGGGTCCAAGAGATGGCTGTTTTATCCCAGGGTCAAGAACCGAAGCGAGCCTACTGTGGGTGCCGTTGCAGGGTCGAGAGACAACTCTGATCAGAGAGTAAAGGTGATAACTGAATCTACAACGTGTAAAGTCCATGAAATAATACTTTAATAGCGTAGGAAGTGTCCTTTAAGTGTAAACAATCATTGGACATAGATGTTGGAATCGGATCCCTAACAGTAGTTGAATAAACCACAGCGATAGATCTCACTAAAGACATTCAAACACAGCCCGAAAATTCAGTTGGAAAGGTGAATAAACCCAAAAAAATATATAAAATAACGTTTCTTTGCATTTAATATTTTTACAGGTGATTCTCTACTTGATACGTTATGTCCTTCAGTATTATTTCGAACTTTTGTGTTACGTATAAAATTAATTGCAGTAACTGCGTACTATGAAGATTTAGAACCATCACTGCACAGTGGCGTGCCTGCAGGGCAAGCCCGAGGGTATTTTTCGTAATTTTTCATGATTGTAACTGTTTTTAGGGTTCCGTACCAAAATGGTAAAAAAGGAACCCTTATGGTGCGACTTCGTCTGTCTGTCTGTCTGTCACACCTGCTTATTTCAGCAACCACTTATGCTATCGACTTGAAATTTGGAACAGTTATAAAGAATGCTTGTTCAACTTTATTGCAAATGAAAAAAGTCCAAAAATATTTTTATTATCATTCCAAAAAAGTGGAGGTCCAAAATTTTAAAGTGGGGTTACTAGGTCAAGTGACATATCATATGAAAGATATACGACGATATACTTTCTAACCATGTTTTTCAAAAATTCAAAATTTATTTTTAATATTTACATCTAAAATAATAATTACACTTTTTAATCTGTCTTTAATTTCGGTATGCAACCGTTTTTTCGCCGACCATATAAAATTTGCCTTTAAATTCAGATCCATAAACTTCCAAGCCACGGAGTCACCGTGGCTTGGAAGTTTCTTCCTTCCTTTCCTTCCTTCCTGATGGAAAGGGTATGATAATCTGAAACAAAATGCAAGAACAACATGTTAAAACAGTAATCCGTATTCGCCAGGTCGATGCTGACTTCTTTAGGAAATACAAGAGAAGCAAGAAAATTGACAACGATGCGCCTATAGCGAAGCTGAAGCGATGGGAACTCATATTCTATAAGAAGCTAGGTTTCATACAAGCCGTCTGACTTTGTTTTTTAGTATTTTTAGTTCATTAAACTTAGGTTTTGGTTTGATAATTTGTTTATAATTGTATTTAGTTTATTACCCAATTATACACAGAAACATTTAGATGATTTGCCTCTAACATTAAATTTCTTATACCTACCTTTTCTTCGTCTGCTGTATGTAGAGGCAGCTACCCTGTCTATTTTGAACAAATAGACAAAGTGCGTTCTTTTTTTGTGCCAACAACAAATGAATGAAATCACAAATTTAATACCTAATTTATGCAAAGCAAAAAATGTGGCCGCCCTATGAAAAAAAACCGGACAAGTGCGAGTATGCCTCGCGCCTTAAGGGTTCAGACATATTATCATAGATGGCGCTACTGCATACTTCCAATGGCGCCATCTATGAGCAGATGGCTCCACTTATGGTCTGGCGACAAACGGCGGACAACAAAGTGATCCTATAAGGGTTCCGTTTTTCCTTTTGAGGTACGGAACCCTAAAAATGTTTAAAAAAAAATTAAAATCCGGTTTATAATATGATAAGACTCCTAAGTTTCGTATGTTTCTCGGAACAGGGGAGGGCTAGGACTATACGATGATGCAGTGCTGCAAGCGCTCATTATTGGCCGCCTCAGTGCTGCAGCACGATAAGTGACGCCTCGGACTTAGGTATCTAGTACCATCGGACTCCTGAAAAAATCAAAGCTCATCTGAAAGATCAACAATTTCTGTGTAAGAAAAACCACTGCTGCATTTTCCAAACAGTGGAGAAAGTGGTTGCTGCAGCGATTGAAGGTCAGCTGGATTTGGCTTTCCTTTCAGTTTTCTTTAAAACTAAGAGCGAGGTTTTGCGCACATTGTGATTTTATTGTGTAGCATACATCTACGTAAGATGTATGTAGTCAAACAAACCTCTCGCCAATAGGAAAACCTTCAAACAGGAATAAGTGTTATGAATCTAAAATGGTTGTTGTAGGATTACCTACTGTAAGGTTCTAGATAGATTATAGTTGCATGATTAGGTTTGTAATGGTGGATAGAACATAGAAATGTGAAAAAACTAGAAATTTCTTGGATATTTTTGTATATGTGATAGAGTGATAATTTGTATCATATTAGACGTGTGGTAGTCTAAAAGTAACTATACAACAAGAATATGAAGAATCTGTTAATAATTGTTTATGTTACAGGGAAATGAATATTGTAACTACTAGTATGTTCTGAAAACTTTTTTAAGTAACTAGCTAGATCATAGAAAGTTGTACCATAGTAGAGAAGAGACTTTTCCGCACCTTTTGATGTACCTATAACACTTGTATATTAAGTACCGTACTTGAAAATATGAATAAAGTTGATTAGAAGGACTCACACTTAGTGAAAATGAAAGTGATTCATATTTTCAAGTACATAATATACAAGTGTTATAGACCCCACAAAACAAAGAATCCTAGTGTGGGGTCTAAGGCTTCAATTAATATTGTTAAATTTTTGGCACAATTTTTGACAAGCACAGTAAGAAAAATTGAAATTATAAGCATTGATTGTATTGTGTTGACTCACCAAACCAGAATTTTAAAATCAGATTTAAGTGCATTTTACCGGTACGTCACTACCTCAGATCATAGAAACAAGGGAGATGTGCCAAGGCGCTATCGAGCTTGATGCCTGATTTTGAGCAAATTGCTCATATTAAAAACGTACGCGCTGGCGACGAATCGAACACGATCGATGGTATAAATACAGTGTTTTAGTTTAGTGCTAGTGTTGAGTGACGATTAACAGTGTTAGATTGAGGGTGTGCGGAATGTTTAATGCGTGGGAGATCTTTTTATTCACAAGGAGCGCTTAATTATGCGCGTAATTGTGTCGAAAAATGTACTAAAAGTGGCATCAGTTGTTCCGGTACTAATTTGCTATGATGGCATATCTCCTTGTTTCTATGATCTGAGGTCACTACGAACAACGCTCCTATAACATTTTATGGACACAACATCTTTAAAAGCACCATGCCCCTGTCTTTATCTCAATTAATTTGATCCTGTATAAAATACTTTCATAAAAAATTTAAGATCGCTTCTCATGTTTCCCCAATACATTTCTTTGCTATAGAAACCCCACAAATTCACCATCAAGAACTACATAGCTTGGGGCCCGTTTTTTCCCGTAGGCTACGTCAATTTTCCGCGCGATAACTTCGCGATTCGGTACTAATTTAAAACTTTCGCTGTGTTTTAGACGAGCCATTAGTTCCCCCACTCAGCTTGTATCCAGTCGGATTATGGCTAAATTTATGGGCTCCTGTTACTGTTGGATATGTGGGCATTTTTTTTCTTCGAAGGTCGATGCTCCATAAAATCAGTTGTCTGTCAGCTTAAACACTAGCCTGCTTGAGTAAGCAGGCTAGTGTTTAAGCTGACAGACAACTACAGTAACACACACTACAGTTAACATTTTTGATCATCGTTTATGAGTATAAACGATGATCAAAAATGTTAACTTGATAAAAATAGCTCTTACGTCAATTGACATCTCTATTCATTGGTATAGAAATGACAGGATAATTTTATTGTAGAGACCGTTCCACGTAAGAATTTCTCTAGAAGTTATGTTGGCTGCCCTGCTTGTCATTCGTATTAGGTCATATCGCTTTGTGTTTTTTGTAGATTTATGTTTTATAATAATATTTAGGACGTTAAAAAGTGATGAAAGTGAATTGGTGCTGAAAGAAAACTTCCAACTCCGTTAAAAAGGTTGTAACAAATTGAGATTCAGGGCAGCCAACATAATTTCTAGGCGAATTCTTATGTGGAACGATCTCTACCTAATTATATTTAATCAGTGGTTAAAAGTAACAAGCTTTTATAAGTTATAAGTAAGGGGGGTAACGTAGTGCTTTGAATGACAGAGATGACGCTCTATACAGGGTGGCAGGATAGACAGTGGAAATATTTAAAGGGGTCATTGTACTCATCATTATGAACAACTTGTACTATGGGACCAACCCTGAAATCGCGAGAAAAAACAGCTGTTCCATACATTTATGGTCACATAACTCAACAAAATGTATGGAACAGCTGATTTTTTTGTCTAACCTGCCGCCCTGTATAACCAAAGCTAAGCCAATTTGTCTTTTTAAAGCTGGATGTGTAATATTTACTACAATACTCATCAAATCCAACAATCGCTACAATGATTCATCAATCTTTTACACACACAATTAATGCATTCAAATTGTGTTGTCAGAATTTCAAAGTTTATTATTTTGCCTATTGGCTAACCCTCAGATCATAGAAACAAGGAGATATGCCATCATAGCAAATTAGTACGGGAACAACTGATGCCACTTTTAGTACATTTTTCGACACAATTACGCGCATAATTAAGCGCTCCTTGTGAATAAAAAGATCTCCCACGCATTAAACATTCCGCACACCCTCAATCTAACACTGTTAATCGTCACTCAACACTAGCACTAAACTAAAACACTGTATTTATACCATCGATCGTGTTCGGTTCGTCGCCAGCGCGTACGTTTTTAATATGAGCAATTTGCTCAAGATCAGGCATCAAGCTCGATAGCCCCTTGGCACATCTCCTTGTTTCTATGATCTGAGGGCTAACCCTACCCTCCCTGTTACAAAAATAATAGTTTCCGCTTATTACGCCCTTTCCGTTCAATTCCCTATTAACTTTCAATATATTTCCGTCACGCAAACTTTTTATATTTCCTCTATAAATGGGGAGTGTCGACATTCCTTATTTATAACTAGAATTTTACCCACGACTGCGCGTGGACTACAATAAGACCATTTTAAATGACCTCCCTAATGTAGGGTGACTAGAACATTGAAAAGGTCAAGCTGTATCTCTGGTTATCCCACCAGAATTACATGAAATTTAATGTGGCTTAGATTTTAAGTTGGACTCCAAGCTACTAAACTGTGAAAACTACATCAAAATTCGTTCTGTACTTTTTGTATGATTCGCGCACAAACAGAATTACCCAAGAAAAATTTTTTTGGACATGGTTACTTCCTAGTAGGTCGGTACCGTTTGTTTTACTTCTCTATTTCTCCAAAACTTCTGAATAGAAGCCGATCAATAAACTTATTCAATTATCTAAAAATAATGATACTAATGCAGTGTTTAAATGATAAATACCTAGTATGTTATGTTAAAATAAATTGCCTGCGGATATAGAGAAAAAGGAAATATCAGCTCTGATATACTGATGATGTCAAATTGTCAACTTTAAAGTGGAAATCACACAGTTATGTGTTAAAAACCTTCCTCTGAAACGAGTTTCACCCCTTCACATAAAAAGTGTGGGGAAAAAATACACTTTTGCGCACACATGTGCTTTTTCCCACAGTCTCTGGAGAATACACGTGCACAAGACATGCAAATATGTCACATGTCGATGAAATATAAATTTTTGATAGCTACTTCAAATTCAGCCCCTGTCATCCTTTGAAGTTTTGTGGGAAGCTCTCGAAAACTTATGACTGGCAATTATTACCTAGACACCATTATCATAATGATTGTTAGTTTTTAATGTAATTTTAATTCTTATTTCTTAAGTATTCAAATAAATAAGGATTAAAATTGATTTTAGTAGGTGCAGCGATGATTTAAAATTAAAGAAAAAAAATCGCAAAGCTGCGAAATAACTCTCTATAAAACAGAAGAATAACACATTCAGGCTGAACTTGTGTTACATTTGCCACATGTCAACAGACAAAAAAAGGTGGCTGTTTGAATTCAAGACCTTTGTCTTCTTTTCAGCTACCTACAATATAAAGCGCGTTAGATTAACTTTTGGCGGCAAAATAGCATTACTTATTTTCGTAGATTTTAATAATTGATTAGACGTACATATCACGTAATCTAAATAAATCCATTGAATTAGTAACCGAATATTTTTTTTGGAGCAATGGTTTAAAGAGTTTGTAATCCACATAAAAATTCAGCCCACATAACGATAATTTACAAAAAACCAAATACTTTTCATACTTAAATAAGTGTATACCCGTTATAATTTTAATTCATCCCCCATGTTTACCCAGGGGACGCAGGGGTCGGGGTAGCCAGGGTAGCGGGTTCCTTTTATATTTGCATTCAACTTCAGAGCCCCGACTTTCGTTTTAAAGTAATTGGTTGCATTTTATTTTGATATAAATACAGCAGAGGTTGAGAGGAGAGTTGAATTATGTAATGTTCCTTTTCTATTTAAGTTTTATTTTTCTAATTTAATGCGTTATTTAATTATGGTGAGAGTTGCTTGTGAAGGCTGGTTTCGTTAGGCAAATGTAACCTGTTTAATTTATATAACATGCAAAGTAAAACTGTTTGCTGGCGTTAATGTTTACGTCTCATAAGCTATTTAATAGTAGATAGTAGACAAAAATTTCAGTGTAAATTAGTTGATTTTTAAATTTTTTTAAGCCTACGTAATTTTGTAAAGTCGATTTTTAAATTTACGTAATTTTTGCCTTGTCAAAAGACCAAGGAAGATGATTGATTTAAATAAATCGATTAGGTATTAGACAATCACAAAATCTTTCATAAGTTGATAATAATTATACCTAGCGACTTAAAATTCTAAATTAAACTGCATTTCTTAATGATAGGTACCATCTATCTTCTACCAACCGATTAAGGCTGACATGCAGCGCCACCCAAGCCATTAGACAAGCAGATCCCAGTCATGACAAAAAAGTAAAATAAAGCGTATTAGCTTCTCCTCCAATCAATTGCGATAGCGATTTAAAGCTAACATCTGCCGAAATGTCGCAAAATGCCGCTCGATTTTGCCAAATTAATGCCGCCCAACACTAAGCCCTGCTGTGAGCTTGGATTATAAAATATGGATATGAAAGTGACAGTTTAGTGAATTTTAGTCTTATGAAATACCTACTTTTTCTTTTGTTATTGTTACTTTTTCATCAACAATCAAAAAAACATCAAACTTAATATTTTGTATTATGCTTTGAATACAACATAATATGTTGTATTCAAAGCACTTCTTCTTTCGTGGTTGGTCAATGGTTCAATTTAGATATAATTGGAGTAAAAAGTGGCCATCAGTACAGCACGAGGTGTGGCCACATTGAGATCGTCTCTTGTGCAGGTGGTTGGGCACAGTGGACAAACCAGAAGGTGCGACATCGACTGGTATTCGTCACCGCAGTCACATTCAAAGCACTATATTGTGGAAATACATTTTTTAAATTATTTTATTCGTTTATCAAGCTCACCTATAATTTACTTTTCGTTTTTATCTTTTGATCTTTTATATGTGCGTTTGTATTTTTTTTACTACGTTTTTATTAACTCGCTTTCGTGTCTGTCTGTCTATTCGGTACAAATTTTAAAAAATTTGCAATTATTTTTTCAAGCACTTCCTGTCATCGGATTAAGCTGAAATTTGGTATACCTATGTAATTTGGATGACAATGCAATAATACGGAGTAAAAAGTAAAAAAATCATTTTTTTTTGCCAACCTATATTATCTTTATTAAATTAGGTGCTATATTCATGCATTTTTAATTTTATGGATTGTATGGTACTTTGCGTCTTTACTATAAATAAATGTAGGTAGAAAAAGTTGTTTTAAAATATTAATAATCTAAGTTCTATTCCAGTATTTTTAAATTCCCGCGTGTGACCCTCCAAATGGCGCAAATAAAAACATTAGATATTTACACTTGATCAGTTTTGCGCCCTTTCATCTAATGCGTTTAGTTTAATGGCCCTAAAAATTGTTAAAAAGGTCCGCAGGCCAGACACAAAGTGGACGGGATATTGATGTTTCAATTGAAGGAAATGTCGCGTAATTGGACTTTATTCGAGACTTTCTAAAATTCACTAAAATTAAAATAAAAAACTAGGTACCTACATAATATGTACAGTCAGGGAAAGGGATTCTTTAGCAGGTACACTATCATTAATTAATTGGTAATATAATCAAACTTTTTGAAGCAATTCGGATTCGTTTGCTTCGAAGTTTGAATAAGTATTTTGACCAATTATGAATGACAGTGTACCTGCTTAAGGATCTCTTTCCCTGACTGTACATCATTTCATTTTGATTACTTTTATTCTAATAGTATTAACTATTAATATTAGATAATAGGCTGAACTGTACCCCGATCATGAGTTTTTTTGACGTGTAGTATCATTAACGTAAGCATATTTTGAATTGAAAATACAGGTTTGTTACACAATATTTATATTTATTTTAAATTAAATACCTACTTAATTAATTTCTCTGTATTTTTTAAAATGTGAAAATTGTATAAAATTTTATCAAAATGTTCCAGGACTGCTGTGTTTTAAATTCAAAATATGCTTACGTTAACGAAACTATACGTCAAAAAAGCTCATGATAGGGGTACTGGTGTAGGTACCTAACCTCAGTTTAAAAAAAAATGTGACTTTGAATTGTGAAGTGTGTGTCTGTGTATAATATTTTTATTACCCAGTATTCATTGATCAATTTTGCACTCAAACAATTTTATTTATTGTCATGATATAAACAGTTTCAAAACAACCAAACGCGGGTAGTTCGAGACAGCACGCGCCGCATAAGAAAATGACATCCACAACCACATAGGTAGGTACTTCAGTCTTCTCGTGTCGTGACCACGGTCAATGCTGCTTGATCGAAACGTCAAGCTGTTCAAAATACTGTAACATTTTAATTTCGATTACCAATTGGTTATTGCGCCCACGCAGATTGTAGATAGGTACTTAGTTTTCTTTTTCTCGTGCAAAGTCTCGGTTGCGATAACCCGTAGTTTCGGTGAAGACAATCGTAGGTATCCGCGTTTGTAAAAAAAGTGAAATAAATGTGGTAGGTAGTGAAAACTTAACCCCTTCGCTGTCCAATGACCTATAGAAGTGCAAGACGATTGTTTAATAGTGTCTGCTTTGCTGGCAATGAACGTGTTAACTTGCATCATCTTTCACCATGCTTTCTTGGTAAGTACCTACATACAGTAGTTTAATAGGTATCTATATTTTTGTCAATTTTAAACGTGATAGTTGTGTGTGTAGTTGTGATAGAGTGTCAGTTGTTTTTAAATAACAATAAAATAAACTTACGATAGCTTATAAGTTTATTTTATTGTTATTTAAAAACAACTGACACTCTTGCATACCTATAAGCTTAATCGGCCTATAACGTTCCCACTGCTGGGACACAGGCCTCCTCTGTGACAGGGAGTGGGCCGTAGTCCACCACGCGGGCCCAGTGCGGGTTGTTTAGGATTGGCGGGCGGACGTCACAAATGTCTTCGAATTTTTGGTTCTAGGAGATGCCGGTTTCCTCACTATGTTTTCCTTCACCGTTAAAGCAAGTGATAATCAATTTCTAATATGCACATGACGTCGAAAAGTCAGCGGTGCCTGCCTCGGGATCGAACTCAAACCATTCGCCGTGAGAGGCACATGGTTAAACCGCTAGGCTATCACTGCTGCGCTGCTCAGACTATCACTGTCACACTTGAACCTGCGACTTTAGTTGATAATTCAGAAGTTTCATGTCTTTTATTTTTAATGACAATACAGTAGCTTATTTCACGTATGTAGCATACCTAATTTAGAAGTCTTTATGGATTTATGTCGTCGCATTGCGTCGGTTTTTAGGTACGCTAGCACGTATAAAACGCCTATCAATTTACTAATAGCAAAGATACTTTTAAAAATGCATTGCGCCGTAGTTTACGCTGGCGCTCGATCGTTATTATAACTTACAATGAACGAGTAAATACGTCTTCTAACTATTTATGATCAAAGAAATTCGTTTGAAACAATACTAAATTAGATAATGCTGTATGTGGGCTTTGTGCTCCTTTTAGTTATGGTTACAAATGTATAGAACACTGGATGTGAAATTGAGAAATTGCTAGTCGGTGACTGTTGCCATAAAAATGTTGGGTGGTTTATTAATGTATTTTAGTAGGCACAATTAAATTACGACGTGTAAACAAATATAAATTGTCAAATACGTATCAAAAGCAATTATTTAATAGGTTATAAAAATTACATAGACGTTTATTTAGTCAATATTTTTTTTTATAAAACCTTGCCCCACACTAGGATTTCTCATGTGTCGTGGGTGCGTTTACAAACACAAATTTCACAAACAGCCAGGCAGTTTGCAATGCGGGAATAGAACCTATTGTGAAAATTAGCTATAATTTTTGAAGAGTACCAATTTACGACGAAAGTAAACTGAACAACTGACTAATGGCCGTTTTCAGTACCTACCTAACCGATTCATCGGCTCTTTCTCGTTCTCCTATTAGACATTACCTACTTCTAGTTATATCAAAATTCAATCCTTAGGTATACCTATTAGGGGAAAGAGCCTAGGTATAGCTCAATTATTGAAAACGATCATAAAACAATTGATATCAAACATTGATGACATGACAACATTATTAGGTAGATCTAGCTTTCACCACAACTACACTTAGGCCGTTTCCATTCATCGAACATCCTCAACCTTCGTCTGCTGGTTATTCCCTCAGGTAATTTGGATGCAGAGTAGCAGGAACAAGTTTTGTGCATGCTGGGGGATGCTATTTCAAATGTTTTGTACGCCACTTGTATACCTTAATAGCCACCTTGAGGGTACAGGAGTGGCAAACCTTTTCGGTGGTGCGTGCGTCCAATAAAAAATGTTTTTTGGTGGCCCGGAGGTAAAACTTTTGAATTATTGATTGATATACTTATTTAGTTATTATGTTACTTAAACTTACTTCGTTTAAGCGTGTAAACATGTTTTTTTTATACTTATTTCTAAAAAAACTTAAAAAATAAGTATAAAATAATATTACTCCACCGGCATCGGGAACAAGGTCCAAAAGCTAGCGGCGCCGCGCCGGTCAGGGCCCTAGAGAGAGGAACCATCTAACACTAGGGGCTGAACTCTCCTACCTCCTATAAACTAATACGATTATTACTACATAACGTTAACAACAACGTCTAATCTTAGGAAATTCTCATTAGTAGCCCGGGATCTAGAATTCTGCTTTTTCTTTCGGAGATAACCTCTCTACAGGAGTTATGATAAGATACTTAACCCATATCTTCCCAACACTATAATTTCTAACCCGATTTATTTTATGTTTACATATAATCATGTTATTGGGCAAAGTATTAAATAGACACAATAAAAAAAAATATCGGTCAATGACCTTTTGAATTACAATACCGATCCAATAATGGAACAGTGGGAACATACGCTTATGTAATTTCTTTGTAGAGATGAATGGAAAGGAGACTAAATAAAAGCTTGTAAAAAGAGTATTTTAGACAAGTTTATTATAAAATATGTAAAATTTATATATGCCGTAACATTATGGGGTTATATGAAATACTACTGAGCATTTAGAATGCAAAGCGACCACATAGTTGCTACGTTTCTTCGTGGTATTTTTATGACACAAGCCACGTTGGCTCTGCCTACTGTTATCCACTATGTAGTGGTCCTTTCCGTCTTATCTAACGCTTGAAAGAACCCGTTTCATAACAGCCAAAGGTGATTTGTGTAGGTAGGTACTTCATTTTCGTTATATTATAGCGCCATTGGATGCTGTAGTGTCATTCGTTACGAATTTCGACTGCACTACGAAGGTAAAGGATAGTGGGTATGTCATGTGCATCGTTTCCTTTGCAGCTGGCGACAATCTGTAAAGCTGATAAGCGTTGTTTACCTATACACACGTTGAGAGGAAACATGAGTAGTTGCCAGCACCATCTCTTCAACCTTATGCCGATTCTATAACAGCCAACATTCTGATCTAATCAATCTACACCTCCCATATATTTATTATCTATATTTATAAAATAGCGTGGCTGGTGCTTGGGATGGGCTCTTCCTCTTGGGATTCTTGCTGTTGTAGTTCCTCTATCCATCCCTCTACATCCTACACCTCTACATTGGGCCGAAGTTCTACTTCTGCTAATATAATAGCTGGTGCTCAGACAAGTAGGTACCTAGTTGCGCTCTTTCGGGGGAGTTTATATATACGACGTCTTCCCAACGGTGGATCCAGGGTGGGAGGCATGGGGGTCATGATCCCCCCCCCCCCTCAACGTGCCCTAGGTCGAACGCTTATAATATATTATTTATAATCTAAAAAAAAATATTTTATAGTAAAGTACACGTAGTGACTCCTCCTGACTCGAGGCTGGATTCACCCTTGCGGCTTCCAGCACATCGTCATCGTCTTCTAAATACGAAATAATGTAATTTACCGTCAACCTATAACAAAAAACAAGCAATATGAAGCCGAATGTATTCATACTTTTTCTCAATGATAACAGGGTAATATGTTCCCATTGTTTGAAAAATGGAACGGTGTCAGAAAACATGTCAAAAGCACTATATACTCAAAATATATATTTATTTTAGTATTAAGTATTATAAAATAACAGTAAATCCAATTATAATTTGCAAGAAGATATTTAATTTTACTAAAATTACAAATAAATTTTACTTACCGAATGTGTGACGTCATTTTTTTGAAAATTACTCATTACAAAACAATTATTTGACAATCAAAATACGCGCGCAATGCACTTTGTGGCGTTAGAATTTGAGAGACAACTAATTTAACGTTATCCCTACGTAAAAAAAGAATACTAATTCGCAATTGTTATGTTTAAAAAAAAATATCAATGTTACCGTTCCAAAAATGGATCACTGGGAAGATAAGGGTAAGAAAAATGTTCATGCCTGTGAAGGCACAACCATAGTGTAATTTACAATTATTACAATTGTAACGACAACATGCAAATAACTTTTATCATTTAATTTATGTACTTACCTATATAAAAACAAAACATTTTTTTTTTTTTAAACTTCTATTCCTATTTGTGGATTATACCTACCTAAGTAGTACTAAGTATAATATACTTTTTTTCTTTTTCATGCGTGCCACAGGTTCACCATCCCTGATTTATATGAGAATGAGTAATTCTCGATAGAGGGGTGAACACTGGAATTAAAGATTTACGCGAATTAGGGTTCCGTGAGGGCCGGTTTTGAATTCAAAGTCTTTGTTTGAATGTCTTTGTGTATTAATTAACAGTATTAATTATGTTTTGTTTGAATATTTTGTCTGTGTCTTGAAAGTAGGGTGTTTAATTGAGTAGACAAGTAGGTAGGTATAATGCATCTTATTTGCATTTATTATACATAATTCATGACGCTTAGTAGTAATTAAACCCGTTTCAGTTCAAATTGCTTACACATGCACAAAAACGGTTTAAAAACAATAGTTTAGGGGCAATGATACACCAAGCCGAAGATACTCGGAGTAGTTACGCCTGCAATGCGAGAATTAGGTAGGTACGTAGCGATCTAGCGTAATGCCGATTTTTTACCCAAACGTAACGTAATACCTATCCACATCAAAGAGGGGGCCCACTCAAAGAGGGGGCCCACTAGGGCCCAAGCCTGCCGGGAAAGCGGGATTGTCCGAAAGGGATACCGCTGACCCGGACAAAAGGGCTAAGGAAGGAACACGGGTGGGTTTTAGTCGTAAAAGTCTGACACTCCCTTCCGCTCCGCCCAGAGCGGGAGGGGGGGTCATTTGATGATTTTCCATCGTCAAAAAAAAAAAAAAAATACCTATCCACAAAAACGCATTCAATTTATTTTGTTTGTATTGCAATTACGACGCATATAAATACCTAAACTTGTTAATTATTTCAGATTTAACGAATGAGAAAGAAAACTTAGGTAGGTAGGTACCCTATTTGTTCGATTTAGAAATTAATATCTTAGGTTGGTAACCATTTTGGTGATCAAAGGCTAACCCAAGCTTAAATACGGCTTTATTATGCTTTGATTGAAATTAAAATAAATCTCAGCAGAAAATATATAAGCCGATTCATTTAGTTTTATCTGCAGAATCTGAATTATCTTTAGAATTGACAACATTTCAAAATTACTATTCTACTAAAACAAAAATACCGTTTCTTTATTTTCCTATCCTGACTACGAATATATATTTTCTTAATTTTTGCATTGATTCATTTCGGAGAAAATAAATAAAAACTGAAAAACCTACTATGACGTCACTCATACGGCCGAATCCGTAAGTTATGTTTGTCTTAGCATTTATCATGACATGTTCTAAGAAGATAAGATGTTCTAATATCATTAAAGATACGTCTGTCACATCAAATACCATTTAGAAGAATAACCTATTCTGAAGTACATACTGCTTACCAGAGCCAAGTCAAGGTAAAATCGCCAATCAACCGTATAATTGACGTCATTTGGCGCTTACGTCTGTTTAGAACAAAACAAATTTCAAAATCGTTTTTTATATGAAAACGACCACGTTTCGAAAAGATAAAAAATATGGGTACCTTATTTTTGGACGTTATTTCAATTACCATCATAAATTCAGTGTACATAAAAAAATGAAATGTTGTTAATTGAGTAATATTTACTATTAAACAAGTTACTATAACTATGCCCCGTGGCACGGGGTCTCATCAGGAACAAAGTAACATTTGAACAAAGAGTAACATTTGTTGAAATAACTCTTAAGATGACGTTATATGTATCGATTTGTTATTGAAGTTTGTGTAAAATTTAGAACATGAAAAAATACATCATGAAACATATTTGTTCAAATTTTGAAAAATGCTTTAAGCACGGAAAAATGTATAGCCCGAAAATATCCCGCGCTAAATCGGTCACTTTTCTTTGTATGAGATGAGGCATCTGTACGGCATAGTATTATATTATCTGTGCCCGCGGTTTCAATGTATCCCCTCACGCTGTTACTTACTTTTTCACTTAGTGTTCTTTCTGACTATTTTTAGGGTTCCGTACCAAAATGGTAAAAAAGGAACCCTTATGGTGCGACTTCGTCTGTCTGTCTGTCTGTCACACCTGCTTATTTCAGCAACTACTAATGCTATCGACTTGAAATTTGGAACAGTTATAAAGAATGCTTGTTCAACTTTATTGCTAATGAAAAAAGTCCAAAAATATTTTTATTTTCATTGCAAAAGAGGCCGGAGTGGGGGTCCAAAATTTTAAAGTCGGGTTACTAGGTCAAGTGACATATCATATGAAAGGGCTTGATCTGCACATTTCAAAATATATTTTTATTTTATTTTATGTCTCACAGTTTTCGACATACGATGAAAAATGTCCTAAAAATTACCATTCCCTCCCCCTTATCTCCGAAGTTTGCGGGGCGAAAAATCTGATATAATTAGAGTTGATAGTAATTGACCCAAATATGACACCAAAAATAAAACGATGTTCCTAACTAGTACAGTTTTTTAAAAATCATCAAAATTCCTTCACAAACAAACTTAGTTATGCGGTCCGGATTTTTTCACTTTATACGTCCAAAAATGATTCGGAACCCTCGGTGCGCGAGTGCGACTCGCACTTGGCCGGTTTTTTATTTTTGCTCGGCTCCTAAGGATTATAGCGTGATGATAAATAGTTTATAACCTTCCTCAAGAATTGGGCTATCAAATGCAAAAAGATTTTTCCTAATCTAATAAGTCGTTCCAGAGACAAATAAACAAACTCTTCAGTTTTATTAAAATAGTATAAAATTAATAAAAATTAAGTCTGATCAATTATTAATCAGCCTTTAATGTGCCCACTACTCAGAATCAGGCGACCTTTCTATGAAACGACCCAATTCAAGCCAATCTGGACAAGTCTAAAAAGATTGACATGTAATTAGGTAAGTTGCGCTAATGGTAACGTGCCAATATGTCGAAGCTCGCCCAAATTGGCTCTACATAACATAAGATACCTAATGGTATGTAGGTATATTCTCTAAAAACCTGTATACTTCAATGCAAACGAAACATGACATACATCCAAACAAAATACGCATCCCATTCACTCCTCACTCAACACAAACATCTTCAAAATACGTCGACTCACATTAACAAATTTAATTCGAAATACCGCATACCACGGCCTATCAAAACGTCCCTGCCTACCCATTTATCATCACCCGACAACTTGGGTATAATATTATATGGATCACAACAATTTCGGACAAATTTAGGGTAGGTACCCCATGTCTTGCAGCAAAAGGGAATCGTACACCTATTATTAAGATAGCACCGAATATTTATGGGAATTATGGGATAATTAATCATTGATACTGGTAATTTTGTAATCTTAGAATGGTTGGCAATGATGGTGAGGTTTCATAATCGGCCTATAATGTTCCCACTACTGGGACACAGGCCTCCTCTGCGAGGGAGTGGGCCGTAGTCCACCACGCGGGCCCAGTGCGGGTTGATGGACGTCACATGTTTTTAGAATTTTTGGTTCTAGGACCATTAGGTTTATTCACGATGTTTTCCTTCACCGTTAAAGCAAGTGATAATTAATTTCTAACACGCACATATTATGACTCCGAAAAGTCAGCGGTGCGTGCCTCGGGATCGAACTCGAACCATTCGCCGTGGGAGGCACATGGTTAAACCACTAGGCTATCACTACTATAGGGTGAGGTTTCGCTACCATTTTATTCTTGTCTGGTATCGGTAAAAGTTTTAAGAGACTTTGACGTGGTTAGCCAGTCTAGGTTGGTACCGTGGCGTCGCTCTAACCAACTGAGCTACCGCGTCTCACAAGTCAGTCGAAATTTGGAATATCTGAATACGCCAATGAGCGTTATATGGATGAAAGACCGAATAATATAATACAGTTAATTATGATTGGTAGCAATACACGTAATAAACCGTACAAAATATGAACATTTTAAAATGGTTGCATTATGAGATTACCCTTCGGAAATCAAAAGTCCCGATTATGATATGTCATAATATATATATATTTGGTTACTGGTTACGTTGTGTCTTAATTTAGCAGCATTCGATCATAGATGTTGTCATGTTAACCAATAACAAACTTGTATGTCAATGATAATTTTTATTCGAATTTATACCTACAAATAATATTCTAATATCTAAAGTATTTGGTAATCTGTGAATTGATTAAGCAAAATGGATAAAAAGAAGTGCCTTGCTAATTTTAGCAACAATAAAAAATAAATAGCTTAATTTTTACACAAATTCGTAATTGTCAAACGTCAAAATACCCTGATTAAGTACTAATCGGGATGTTAAACGACCTCTCCCACCTTGGTTAGAGAAAACGGTTCATTACTGTGTTAAATCGGTCGATTAGCTTTGGTGAACATGAAAAGTCATGATAAACAGCCGTTTTCAATATATCGGACCGTTATCTTGTTCGTGAACATAGCCCTAATAGTTATAAAAACCAACCCTAAAGGTGCTGTTAAACGGGCTAGTTTTTTGACAATTTCTTTTTACAATTGTACAGCAGTTATTGTGAGGTACCATCATTTAATTTCATTGCAATATCGCCGGGCTATGCTGCAAGACTGTGGCAATTGTTCTACTGAGTTGCACGATATCAATCTCAACTCACGGCTATACAATTGCTGCAAGAAATATACAAAAAATAGCCCGTTTAACCGCACCTTTAGAAAGATAAGACATACGTAACCAATTACCATCAAATAGAAAAAAAAGAAAACTCGCCGACACGCTCGATCACGAAGGGTCTCAAAGAATTACCCCATATTGGATTATATGGATAAAAAATCTATTTGTAAGCTCTACAATTGGTTGAATTGGTACTCCCCTTTAAGTGTCCAGTGCAACTTATAGGGGCAATTCACGGCAGATAGCTCAATGTCAAAAGGGGAGACAGAGATGTACTCAGTACCTACTGAGGGCTTTGGGAAAAAAAGTTGAATTTAAATAACAAAATAATTATAATTTTAAACAGCCACAGCTTGAGGTCTCGCAGAATTTGCATGCCAGATTTAAGATGGCGTGTATAATTTGTTTGTTTAAAGTGAAATAATATTACGAGACCCTCGTATTACAGAACGATGCTCGAGCACAGATCTCTGCTTGAGCATAGATTTAAAGCCATTTGATTGGTTGAAACTAGTTTCAATCTATGCTCAAGCAGAGATCTATGCTCGAGTACCGTTCTTGAATACAAAGAGTATATTTATTTGTAATATAGGTACTAGGTAATGTTCATTGAACTTTAGTTGGTTTTAACTTTTAGTGTTAAATTAAGTGAGTGTAACGTCATTAAGATTCTTTGTTTTATTTTTTTAAACCAAAACTGACAGAGTAATGTGGGGTTGCCTTGTATTCGTGATTAAAACCGTAAAAAAATGTTTAATAAATTAGATTTATGTCAAGTTCGTCAAAATTGAAGTTAAGTATCAAGGTACTAATAATGTCTTAGGTTTTCGCGATTATTACACATTATAATAAAACAAGTTTAAACGGATTAAATCGCGTTTATTACAGATTTTACAGAGTTTTCCTGACGTTTCGAACACTTTGCAGCGTTCGTGGTCGCAGGAGTCGTCCTGCGACCACGAACTCTGCAAAGTGTAATTACTAGACAATTAGAGTCCTAATCAAACAAAGTCTAAACATTTATTTCAATTAGACCATTTAAAGGCACTTGCAATAGTTGTCAGTCTGTTTGTCCGTTAGTTGAAGTTAGTTGCCCGTTCCAAAACGTGGATTCCTATGGAGAGGAACGGACAAAAAACTTCATGGTTACTATTTTTCAACATATCCAATTATGTAGGTACTTAATTTTTTTTAAATTAGGTATCTACATTAATACTAAGTGAGAACAATGTAAGACATGTAAAAACCCTTATGATAATAAAATAGTTAGTAATCGCGTATATTACAGATTTTTACAGAGTTTTCCTGACGTTTCGAACACTGTAATATACGCGATTTAATCCGTTTAAACTTGTTTTATTATAAAGTATCAAGTACGTTAAAATCGATTCTCATGAAATTGTTGGATAATTAGATAATACTATATTTAAACCATTTAAACCAACCTACTTACGGGATAACTTCCGTGATTTTTGTATGGATTGAGTTCCCGATATTTCGACGCTGTTGCAAGCGCCATGATCGCGGGTAAACTCAGTTTACCCGCGATCATGGCGGTTTCAACAGCGTCGAAATATCGAAATATCCCGTAAGTAAATTGTTTAGTGAAGTAAAAAAACCGTGAAAGTTTAAAACATTTAAACCAAATATTTAGCCACACATTTCGCAATACAAACGTAATGTTCCCGCAAACATTAATCTAGGTATTCAAAACAGAATATGAATACCTATGTGAAGAATAAGCAATTTGCTTCTCCATAAAAAGCACAGAGATATAAAAACAAAGCAGAGAAAACTTTAAAAATGGCTGGTAAAATGTTAGTATAGATATGTACCTACCTGCTACAAAACTCCACAATGAAGCATAAACATTTGGCTTGACAATTAAAAAAAAATAAAAAACATGTTTTTTCAGCATGTGTTCCATTCAAGTCCGGCCCACTCAATAGAAGACTTTATCATAGTTTTGAGTAAACCATCAATATACGCCCCCAGTGCGGAGTGGAGTGAATTGACAAAAAGAAATGAAACAGTATAATTCTGACGTTTTGTACGAATCAATCGGCTACTCCACTATCCAGTTGGGACTTGACAAATAGATAAAGCACGATTGTTTATTTTAAAAATACACTTATGCAGGTACATTTTTGAGCTTTTTTAAATGTTTTAATAGTAGTGTCGAGTCTAACTTTTAAATTTATTTACACGTCTTTTATACAGGGTGGCAGGTTAAACAGTGGAAATATTTTAAGGGGTCATTGTACTCATCATTATGAACAACTTTTACTATGGGACCAAACCTAGAATCGCGAAAAAAAAATTAGCTGTTCCATACATTTTGTTGAGTTATGTGAACATAAATGTATGGAACAGCTTATTTTTTTTTCGCGATTTCAGAGTTGGTCCCATAGTAAAAGTTGTTCATAATTATGAGTACAATGACCCCTTAAAATATTTCCACTGTTTAACCTGCCACCCTGTATACAGTCACTTTGTCTTTTAAGTAGGTACCTACGTCTTTTAAGCATATTCTTACCAAATCTTTATAACCTTCCTCTCAACGCCCGCCGTCACACAAACCAAACAAAATAGACGTTCTTTTGTTAAATCTAAAAGCATCACCCTGCGAAGGGGACATCGCATTTTTAATTCCAAAATGGCACTCCATCCATTTTCCTAAATCGAACACGTCATCAATTAAATTACTTACCCCTATTGTGACGTACAGAAACATGTACTCTGTTACAAAGTTAATTGTAACTTGTATCATTGGAAAATCAATCTTAGCTAGCAGAAATAGAGTCGTTAAAGACTGTAGGTGTAAACTTGTGAGGGGAGGATAGAGTAAGTTGGTACAGTAAGGAAATTTCTCCCGAATTTTCTCCGAAGGGAAGCTCTTTATGCGGTCTCATGGGAGCCATGGTGTATGCAACTTGTAGTCGTGCAGAGTCTGTGTTTGTCTTTGTCAGGGGAGTTTTGTTTGGACCATAAACATGTAGACGATATCGATAAGGCATATGGATGGTGTGGAAAATGTTTTTATTTTTAAAACGTTTGCCACTGTTGAAACACGTTGTACTATATCTTTCAGGCCTGACTCTTTGATGGTAAAATAACTATTCCTATCAGTTTTGTCCAGCTAGACAATTTTATTAGAGTCAGAATCAAACAAAGTCAAAACATTTATTTCAATTAGACCATTTTAAAGGCACTTTTGAATTATCAAGCAATAGTTTGTCCGTTAGTTGAAGTTAGTTGCCCGTTTCAAAACGTGGATTCCTATGGGGAAGAACCGACAAAAAAACTTCATGGTTACTCTTTTTCAACATATCCAATTACATTTATTTTAATAAGGTACCTACATTAATACCATGTGAGAACAATATAAGATATGTACAAAACCCTTAAGATAATAGTTAGTGATAAATCGGATAGACCAGATTATTCTACCCAAAGCAAATTGTTTGATCTCTGTTATTATTATATCGCTTTACCCAAAATATAATAGATAATTCTAACAATGAATAATTATGTTATAGGATTACGGGGGATTGTTATAATTCTTATTCAGTCATCGGAACCCGATTATTATGGAAAATCATATTTCGTTTAAATATTTGTTGCTCCGGGAGATGTGACAGTCAGGACAGGTCCACTCAGAGCTGGATGGCTTTTTCCTCTAAAGGCCATTCCAGACTAACCTGAGGCCCTAGACAAGTTACTTTTCTGTTAGCGTTAACGTGAAACGCTATGGATAAAATGTATGGAAATGACATTTGTGAGTCACGTGACTTTTCCGCAGGTAATGTCATTGCCATACATTTTGTGCTTATCGTTTGGCGTGAACGCTAACAGAAAAGCAACTTGTCTAGAGCCTCTGCATAGTTCTAACATGGGTAATTTAATTTTGAATTGTCTTTAAATAAACAATATAAGACTTTACCTTTTAGTTTGTTTCGGTGTTACAAAGGTAGTCTGAATCTCGCACGTGAATGCGTTTTCAGTGTGTTGCACCATGCGTGATTTCTATACAAATACAGGTATTTGCAAACAACGGAAAATCACGCACCCCCGCGCCACGCTGCGTGATGCGGGGCATCATCAGCGAATCGCCTTACTCCTTAAGAGTTAGTAGCCACTGGATTTTTGCCCGGTTAAACGCAATTGGCGCGCTCTTCTATTAAAAATAACCAGCAAAACCTAATTACTAAGCTACCGTGTAATACCTATCTGTTTTATCGTAATTCCAGCACCATTTAAGAATGACGTCATGCACAAAAACTAAACAACGTCAATAAGAAAATAATCTACGCGTCCCCAATTCCGTATTGCACGCACAGAAAACGCGGCGCGTGCAATAAACTTGCTCTATTTATCGGTCCCCCGGGCATAGGGACGCCCTAACTCCGTGCGCATCACGCAACTGTTTTACAACCAGTTGTAAAGTTACACTATGAGTCATTGGGAATTTTAAATAGGAGAACGGATGTTATGTAAAGGTAGGTAAATTGTTGCTGAATGCTTCTTTGGTTTAGTGGTCGCGATTGCGTCTGCTGAGCGTGAGGTCCTAGGTTCGATCCCCGGGTCGGTCAAAGTGTTATTCATATCTGTATTCTCAGATCATAGAGTGATGTCTTAGGTTTTCGCGATTACTGCACATTATAATAAAACAAGTTAACGGATTAAATATTACCTACTGATTTTTCCTGACGTTTCGAACATAATTTGCAGCGTTTGTGGTCGCAGGTCGTCCTGCAGATTGTTATGTTTCAGCTAGCTTTCCTTGAAAGCGAATAAAACATTTAACTATTGTTACAATACAGGTTTCATGCTGCTACTCTGCAAAGTGTTCGAGACGTCACGTCAGGAAAAATCAGTAATACACGCGATTCAATAATGTCTTAGGTTTTCGCGATTATTACACATTATAATAAAACAAGTTTAAACGAATTAAATCGCGTAGATATATACTCAGAGGCACAATTAACCGGCCACCTATGTTTAGTGTCACCACGTTTGCTTTCGAAATCGTAAAAATGCTTCGGGAACACAAATCAGAAAAGCAGTGAGAGTAATAAGTGTTTAATTTATTGCTATAGTAGCTACTTATGAAGTAACATTCATCATGATATGCTTTATTTAACTTAAACAAACGTGGTGACACTAAACATAGGTGGCCGGTTAATTGTGCCTCTAAGTATATTACAGACTTTTACATATTTTTCCTAAAAAGGAAAAATTTAGGAAAAATCTGTAAAAATCTGTACTATAGATACGCGATTTAATCCGTTTACTTGTTTTATTATAACACGCGATTTAATTCTTTCAAACTTGTTTCATTATAGTCAGATCATAGAAACAATAGATGTGCTACAATTTTTTTTGTCTCTACTTTCAAAGGAGCTTTTGTAATTGTGATGCTTAATTGCATACTGCTTTTAAAGTGGCGACAGGTTCCCGTACAAATCTATGAGATATGTTATCTCCTTTTTGGATCTGAGGGGTTGATGATGTTGTTTTGTTATATAATGGTGGATAATATGCTTAAGTACAAGTATACAGGGTGGCAGGTTAGACAGTGGAAATATTTTATGGGGTCATTGTACTCATAATTATGAACAACTTTTACTATGGGACCAAACCTGAAATCACGAAAAAAATATCAGCTGTTCCATACATTTTGTTGAGTTATGTGAACATAAATGTATGGAACAGCTAATTTTTTTTCACGATTTCAAGATTGGTCCCATAGTAAAAGTTGTTCATAATAAAATGTTCAGAGTACAATGACCCCTTAAAATATTTCCACTGTCTAACCTGCCACCCTGTATAATTATATTCAACCTACGGGTATTGGTGCTTAGCACACGGGCAGGATAATTATGTCCTGCTACCGTATAAAAACGTACATTACGACGTCGATGGGTCGATACCCCAATCAATCATGACAAACAAATGCCGTTAAAAACTGACGGAACACGAATTTAGGATATTCGGTCCAACATGTCATTCGTCATGTGACCCAACCCGTTAACTTTCGCATTATAAAGGGTTAAAAATCACTTCTCATAAATCTGCGCTATCGGTCTAAATGACCCGCGGTGGTTTTGTAGGTTAAAACATAGAGTAATAAATGCAGGAGGCTTACTCGGTACAACGCACGATTTGCGACGCCACCCAAACTGGTTGCTTATTTGAAATCGACTTAATGCTGTTGCAGGTTTGCTTCGACGATCATCATCTGCCTAGCCTTTTCCCAAACATGATTGGGGTCGGCTTCCAGTCTAACTGGTTGCGGCTGAATATCAATATTTTACATGGAGCGACTGCCATCTGACCTCCACAACCTAATTATTGGGGAATATCGGTATTCGAGTGTTAGACTAGTTGTCAGACTTTTGGGCTCCTGACTACCCGTAACGACTGTCAAAGGTATTTCTATGACAACCGGGACCGACTGTTTAACGTGCTCTCCGAGGCACGGAGGGGTCTCGATGTGTAAAGAACGGTCGCCCATCAAACGACTGACCGCGGCAAGCGCAGCTTAACCTCGCAGATCGTTCAGCGCGACTGTCATTTAGCCACGAGCCCCTCTTTACCCTCGCAGGTTTGCTTTGACGATGTTGTCTAAAATTGGATAAATAGGAACCCTGTCGCCGCCACACCATGCCATTTAACCAAGCGTTAGTGTCAAAAACAATAATTGTAAGCGTTCTACAGTGGAGTTAGAGAGTTTAGGCAAAACATGAGGCATTTAAGTGGAGGACATACATAACATATATTAGGTATACATATACTTACATATATAACTCGCATCTTTTGCCTATGTGTAATGTATAGGCAGATCCTACAGAATGTCACGTGCTAGTAATTCACACATCGGTTCACTTACCTATTTGGCTTAAGCAGGTCCTCTGCTGTGCAGCGTATCCTCAGGAGTTCTGGTGACCTTAGTCACCACAGAAACACAGCACTCCCGAAGGGAAGTGTTATTGGGCTGAGATATTCAAAGAATATCTAGATGGTGTCGCCTTTTTACATAACATCAAACGCGATGACTGACTGTATGGTTCTTAGATTTTGACGGGAGTGTATTACGCTATTATCCTCTATATTGCTAGGCTCCTGAGTGTTGAGTAGTTGGTTTTCGGTATCAATAAAGTGGGCCTTCTGTATTTAGCTTTTGTATGGCGTGACGTTATCTCAACTGTCAACTCTAGTTTTTCATCGCCGCTAATAGATGGCGTTGTTTACAACTCAGTTGTTCGGACGGTATTTAATCACGTTTGACGGGCGATAGATGTGGTATTTTGGTTACCGTTTACGTTTGCCGGTAGGTTATTACCGATAGCTTTATAACTTTGAGCGACGAAACCGGAGGGTGACTAAATGATAAATGCATCTAATCGCGAGTTGAAAAAAACACTTACCTATTTTAATTTAACAGTGAATAATATGGATTAAAACATAATATTATTCTAATTCGGATGTTTGAGGGTGTGCATTAATTTTGTTACATATTGTTTATGAAAACAACTAAGTAATTGTTATTGTTCACAATTAATTCATTGTGCATTAATTTTGTTACATATTGTTTATGAAAACAACTAATTGTTATTGTTCACAATTAATTTATATGTTTACTGAAGGGAATTCGTGCCCTTGAGCGGTACGCAACTACGCACACTGCCCCATAGACCTCGTAGTGCGGAACAGTGTGCAGAAAGTCTTACGTAGGTATAAAAAAAACATTACCTAATCAAAAACCAGTTTTATTTTAAACTGAGTTACTATGGTTTTTTTGGGTTTATTGATAGTTCGAAAGACATACAGTTGAACCTTAGGATGTCGGTATTCGATATTATAATCTACAATATTAAATATTCGGCCATGATTGATGACCCTTTTCACAAAAAAACATAACCCTTCCTTTTGCTTTTGCCATAGTCGGGTTAAGAGAGAATAGCCTAAAGACCTCTCCACAGCTAGAACAAGATGGTCCTCAACTTATAAAACGTGCAAATTAAAAAAGACAAAAGATTGAAGTAGTTTTCCATTTCAAGTGTCATCCGACTAAACTGGCGCTCTCTGTCGTAGCAAATGAAAAACTAATCCTCATTTGCATCTATTAAGATTTCATTTAAAATCACAATGCTCCGATTTCTACAGACGGCAGCCATCTTCGTTTTCTGAAACAAATCGAGCCTGTCTCCCGGCGGAAGTCGGCGGCTTTAATTTCCGACTTCAACTTCACTTTTTTGCAGCCGCTTTAAAGAGATTAGACTTTTGTTGTGTCTCGTTGAGATTTAATAGGAATTGAAGCGATGTTGCCAATACAGATAAATTACGATTTTTAAAAGGTTTTGATTTGCTTTCTTTGATTTTAAAAGCGTTTTAGGTACGATTATTTCTAGTAGTAACTAGCATTTTGCCCGCGGCTTCTTCTGCGAGACCCACAGGAGCTTGGAACATTTTTTCGGGATAGAAAGTAGCCTATAGCATACAAGGATAATGTAGCGTCCTATTATTGAAAAAAATTTCGTAATCGGATCAGTAGTTCCGAAAATTATCTTATACATACAAACTTACAAACTCGTAAACTTTATCTCTTCATAGTATTATAGTAAAAATTAACAAACACTTTGATTTAGACTTCAGAAGACCACAATATTCTCGTAAATAAATTCTCAAAATATAATTTCGATTTGGTTTCGATATAATCTCAATGCCTTGAATGTCACAAATGGTGTTCTAATGTGTGACATTAGAACTAGACTATATGTGATGACAATTTCAAACTGATTAGAGAATACCATTTCTGACATACATTCGAAACAAGATCGGAACTATTTTTTATTCAATTACGAGAATTTGGCTTCTGGATATAAACTTAAGTTATTATCATATACTTATTAAGCTTGTTCCCACCTAAATTATCTAAGAAACAGCTAAGCATCAACTAGAAATCCTCAAAAAACTTATTATAAAACCCACTACACCGACTTAATAAAAAAACTTGACAGTTAAAACAATCAGAAGGCGTGCCATTAAAGCGTCCAATTAGCTTGACCTCTATCTAGTCCCCGATTTCTTTTCAACCCCCCGAATTTAGTACAGCAGCGGGGAGGGGGAGAGGTCTATGTAAAGTGGTAAGTTGACTATAACTTTCGTCGCTCGAAGCCATCAAGATAATTGATTAATTAAAGCGCTGCAGCGTCCTCAAGCGGTTTTTTCTTTTTGTAGTAAAATGGCATTTTATGGTGAAGACGCTTGGTAGATCGACGGTAGCTGCTAGCTGCTATTTTTATCACAGGTATGAACTTACATAAAATAAAAACGGGTAAATAACTAAATACAGTAGTTTCTTTCATCGCACAATTGAAATTACATGCAAATGTGGGATGCAGATATGGGACCTACATGTCCCACATTTGCATAATTATTATACTTAATTATGTAGGTAGTATACCTCCATACAATTCATATACCTATATTTTCTTTGTATCTAATAGGTATAAATTTTTAGTCAAACTTTAAAAAAATACGACTTTGTAAACAGATTTTTTAAGGAATTGCAAAATCTTCAAACAAAGTTATAAGACCGACGACAAATTTTGACGTTGAGTGGTTCAGATTAAGGAACTCATGGTTTCAGTTTTAGATTATGCTGCCACTTACCCCGTATAGGTTCGGTTAGTGGTTATGAATTCACGCTATTGCTATAATCGCGTGTATTACACTTTACCCGACTCGGGAATCGAATCCAAGACCTCTCAGGAGTCACGCTCACGACCGACCATTGAACTAAAAAAGCAGTCTTATAAACTTGTTTGCGGAAAATTCTTACAGCAATTGAACATTACATCTATTAGGACTGCTACGTCATACGGAACCCTAATTCACCGTCGTGTGTCACACACACTGCTTTGGCAGAACCATAAAATGTTTGCCATGTCATTGGTTATTCCTAATTTTAGTCCAATTTTGGCACAAGCGAAAGACGGATGAGGAAAATTAGAAAATATTGATTTCTCAAAGAAAGAAAATAATTTTCCTGGACTTGTGAGCAGGGTTTTGGAATATCGGTATTTTTTTTAAGAACCAGTTCGAGAGATTTTGATAAGACACCGGTATACATTTATACCGATATCAAATTATACCGGTTTAATACAGTTATGAATACCGGTAAAAGGTAATAGAATTTAAAGTGCCAGTCAGATGCCGCGCCGATCAACTCATGCTTGCATCGAATCGTTGGTGCAATATAGTGATCAGTTGAATTGGTGAGCTTATGGATGCATAATGGTATGCATATGAATCCATAAATATAATACCATAAATACCGTAAGTCACTATAGATATCGGCATATTTATAAATAACTGAGTTTAAAATACCGGTAAAAACGTTAATGTAATGTATTTTCGCAACCGGTATCGCCTTATAGCCTTGCTTGTGAGCTGGAGAAGTTGCTCTTGCAGTGTTTAGAGGTGGGCCCACCTGAATAAAACCAGGTAGATCTGCAATACATGGCATCGTAGATACGTTGTCCAGACAAAGTTGAAATGTCTCATTTGGTTCATCCGTTTTAGCCGTTTCTTCCCTTGTTGTTCACCCCAAAATGAAGGAAATAAGTTCTCAGCCTATTCTTACGAGGGGTAGTACTACTAAATATTGGATAAAAGATGTGATCCTAGGTATAAAGTACCTAAGTATCTTCCTATGTTGTGAATCACACTGTTGGACACCGTGATAATAAAATCAGATATTATCGACCGATATTATCGCTCATGTATGGAAGAGCCTTATAATTGTTTAGCTGGCAGTCTTCCTTAAACGAAATATTTGATCCAACCCGCCGCCGCTAACATCTTCGACTGGTCCAATCGTCCTCACACCGTCCATAACTCAGTGTTCCGAGCGATTAACCGAACTCAAATGTAGTGAGAGGGTTAATGAAGTACATGCGATCGCTTCCAACGGTACCTAGGACCGTGGTCCTGATTGAACTATCACTGGTGATGTGATTGTTTACGGGTTACCAAATTTCGTAAAGGGGTTATTGAGACAAAAATCTGCTATGTTTTTCAACTGGATCGGGACTTTATGCGTACAAAACATGACTGAAACATTTTGACTATCCTCGACATTTCGATCAAGTTGCATTGACCATGGTCACGAGAAGACTGAAGTATGTGGGTGTCATCGACCTGATCTGAAAAATCTGCTATACTGTGTTATACTTGAAAAAAAAAGTTTTTACTAGCTATTTAAGGATTTGTCACACTGGATGCGTTCTGCGGCCTGCGGTCAGGTCAAAGCGAACGCAGCCCGCATCATGTATGAACAACATTGTCGGTCAATATATTTTGTATAGAATGCGATCTGACCGTGCGAGCACAACCAAAGAACGCATGTTGGCCCGACGGGGGGTGGGGAGGGAAGGACGCGTACGATTGCTCTGCCCTGACCGCAGACCGATTGTCCCGACCGACAGCGTTGTTCATACATGATGCGGGCTGCGTTCACTTTGACCTGACCGCAGGCCGCAGAACGCATCCAGTCCAGTAACTGTGTTTTTCAACTAGATCGGGACTTTATGCGTACAAAACAAACATTTTGACTATCCTCGACATTTCGATCAAGTTGCATTGACCGTGGTCACGAGAAGACTGAAGTATGTGGGTGTCATCAACCTGATCTGAAAAATCTGCTATAATAATACCGTGTTATACTTGAAAACAAAATAGTTTTTTTCTAGCAATTTAACAGGTTAACCAAAAGACGTCTATTAGTACCTACTCTGCTATTTGTTACTTATAAAACATGTTTATTATGGGTTTAGCGCCGATTTTTCAATCGTCAGATAAAATTTATTGGTTTCACTCTAACACCTTTTATTTTATGAAATCTGAAATGTGTCAGTCATTGTAAAAGTAGTGTAACTACATATTTTTAGAATATGTAAAATTTACTTTTCAATTAAAGATGTGACTAATTAATGTGATTCTATTTAGCAAAAAAATAAAAAAAAATAATATGGAGTTAGACCACTTTTACAATGAATGACACAAATATGAAGTAGTTTATTCCTAAGAATATTTTTTATGTACCGATTGAAAAATCGACCCATAATATTATAAAAAGACATGAAGACTAGGGTATTAGCGTCGTTATGTTTTTTATAGCATTAAACTGCGATCGCCAATATATGCGCCAAACTTGATGATAATGCAATTACTTCTTCTTTACAGGTTGAAATGATTGCAGTCCAGAGCCTTCTCAAATTATGCTACAGTATTCGGTAAGTGGTTTTCCATAATTTGGTATATCTTGAAAATGGTTTTTAATACGTCTTGAATCAATCATTGTAAACATCGACAAAATTGTATCTTCTACTTTTTGCTTTCATATAAAATTATTTTTTATGCTAGGATAAGTTTAAACACTATACAGGATTTTATGCTGAATTTTTACTAGAACATTGGACGCCATTTTATAAGCGTTGTAAAGTGTTTAGGTTATCTCAATCATCTCTATCCAACTACACTTTCATCGCAGTTAGTAATCTCTAAATCTCTGTCGTTGGTCTGTGTATTCACTTACCTACCTCTAAACTGCTTGATGGATTTCGGATTCCACCATAATTTAATTTTTTTTTGTATACAGGGTAAAATTAAAACCAGTGCGGATATTTTAGGAGGTGAAAGTACTCATGAATATGATCAACTTTCATTATAGGACCGACACTGAAATATGAAAAAAAAATCAGCTGTTCCCTACAAAAATGCACTACAACACGATCAAAATGTAGGTATGGAACAGCTGATTTTTTTTTCATATTTCAGTGTCGGTCCCATAATAAAAGTTGATCATATTCATGAGTACTTTCACCTTCTAAAATATCCGCACTGGTTTTAATTTTATCCTGTATAGTATATATTTACTGTATTAATAAAGCCGAGGCAAATCGCTATTATCTATTGAGAACAGCAAAACAAATAGAGTATTATAATGAAATAATTAAAAACCCTCATAATCCTCTGTATCGAATTAAAATCGCAAATGTAAGCGCGATGTCAATTAAAACAAAAACAGTGCGGGACATCGCTTATTCGCCGAAAGCCGACTGCCGACGGCCGAAAGCCGACGATCCGATTAGTGCGTCCAATAAACAAAGAGCACGAGCTGTTATTAATTTTCGATTGGTGCAGACGTCGCTAACGTTCCGCGATTTAAATTTGAATTGGGAATCGGGGATTATGATTGTTCGGAAGCGAGGTGTGAAGATTATCTTAACGGTTGTTTGCGTTAAAAGGGTAAAAAACAAAAATAATGGTTTGGTGTGAGCGGTAGGAATACTGGGTAGCTATTAGTTAGACGTCTCGTTTCATTGGTTTTTGGCTTTGAGTCAGAACGATTTATGTATCGCATCTGAATATATTTTAGAGTTATTGATTTATTATTATGTAAGTATATCTATACTTATAATAAATCTGTAGAGAGGTCAATTCTGTACATGAAATATATTTTCAAAATAACTATCAGGGGGTGATTAGTGATCGATACTGATGCCAAAAATGCAATCAGTAAAATTTTTGTCTGTCTGTCTGTCTGTCTGTATGTTCCTTATAGAAACAAAAACTACTCGACGGATTTTAACGAAACTTGGTACAATTATTCTTTATACTCCTGGGCAGGTTATAGTATACTTTTCATCACGCTACAATCAATAGGAGCAGAGCAGTGAAGGGAAAAGTTGGGAAAACGGGAGAAGTTACTCCATTTTTTAAGCTTCCGTCGCGTGTGCAGCCTTAATGGTTAAAGCTACATAGAAATTATGAATGACGGAAATGTTTTACATAAAATTATCTAAAAAATATTCCATAACAGCAAATGTCTATCTTTTATGATTGACTCACAAACACGTGTAACTCCCGATAGCTTAGCAGTTCGGAGCTTTCTGATTGTATTACACACAAGGAGTTACACGTTGATGGAGTCGCGGGCACAGCTATTAATAATAATATTCTGCGGTTCCTTATTGCGATATTTTTCAACAGTATTGTGGATTGACATATTAATATTTCCCTACTAAAATACGAAAGTTAATCTGTCTGTTACATCAAAACCATTGAACCGTGAGGAAGGACATACCTACGCTACTTTTTTACGAAAAACGATGGAAACGCGGACGAAGTCGCGGGCAAAAGCTAGTTATAAATAAATTAATATGTAATCATAATAACTCTACGTTACAACGCCTTTACTGTTACCGCGTAATTAGCTAAGACATAGATTGACTTATATTTCAGAGGCCTTCGATTTTTTTGATATAACTATAAGTAGTTATATCAAAAAAATCGAAGGCCTCTTACTTAAACTTACGTTTCGGTAACAGAAAGACGGAATTATTATTGGAAATTGTCCGAAAAAAATCTTCCTTATTTCAAAAACTTCCTTCCTTAGTCCGCCTTTGTATTTTTTAAGTTGCATAAAGTTTAAATAAATAAATAAAAACGTACACAAAAATAATACAGTAGGTACCTACCATGTTTTGTGTTTCTTTTGTGCACTACAGTATGAATATGTTGTATATTCCAACGTACGTTGTCCCTAGTCGTGTAGAAAAAAGGAAAAATTTGCGTTACACCATATTTTCTACACTTGACTATTTTTAAACCGCAGCAAAATTTTCCCAATTCTAATTTTCTCTACAGAAATAAAATGCTGTTACAAAATAACAAAATTTTGCTTTAGCTAGAAAATGTTGGTGACCCCTGTCCAGCTTCCTGGCTGTCCCGTGTGACGTAATTTCCTCTTTATGCTTCGGTGTCACGTTTACTTGGCTACGCTTTTATTATCGGCATATACAGGGTTAAAAATGTCTATACAACCGTGCAAGGATTATTTTGTGCCTAGATGTTATTTATCCATACCAACTAGGTATCATAAAACTGTAAAAAAGCCGTGTTTGTACATTGAAGATATTCCAAAAAAAATAATTGGGATAGGAAACTGGGACGTCACTACCCAAAAGAATATACATTTTTGAATTTTTGTCTGAAGAGTTTTTTTGAGGGAGAATCTCACCGTGACCTCCCCGAACGTTCACAAACAAATTGGCAGTTGTCACGGTGATATCACGCGTGTCGGTACAGAATTAGACATGCAGTATTGCCAATTCTATTTTATTAACAAAACAACAATTGTACAACACAATATATTTTATCAAAACACCGGAGCGTCCCCGCAGACGCGACGGCAAGCGACATGATTCGCTTTATCTAACGAACGCTGGAGGCTGTGTTCCTTTCCCATAATTAAATAATATGACACAAAACAGAACATGCCCCAGGAAAACAAGAAAAGATTAGAAAAGAAACGTAAGAACGTTGTATATTCCAGAAAAGTTGTTGCTTTTGATAAAGGCGCGTTTACACGTTGCTAGTGCCTCCATTTATTTTAAAACTAGCTTCTGCCCACGGCTTTACCCGTGATTTTCGGAATAAAAGGTAGCCTGTGAGTTATTCTGATGCATAAGCTATATTATTGTAAAGTTTTATCAAAATCCGTTCAGTAGTTTTTGTGTGAAAATGTAACAAACATCCATCCAAACTTTAGACAAATAAAGGCGACATAACGGTAAATAATGTGTCATCTTGTTGAAATGACTGCATTTTATTGTATTTTTCCATGGAAATGGTAAATATTAGACAGCTTTGTATTTAGCGTGAAATAACGAATCTAATATAATGAAACAAGTATAACCATTTTTAGGGTTCCGTACCAAAATGGTAAAAAAGGGACCCTTATGGTGCGACTTTGTCTGTCTGCCACAGCTGCTTATTTTAGAAACTACTAAATGCTATCATTTTGTCTAATGCTAAAAAAAAATTATAATAAACAGGGTATAAAGGTTAGTTGGTTCTAAAGATAATTAATCGGCACTACTGTGTAAGTGTGTAAACATTTATTAAATAAAGTATTCATCACTAAACTCATTCCTTCAACCAACAAAGACTCCAGTCTTTGTTGGTTGAAGGAATTAGTTTAGTGAACAAGCCTTTACATAAATAATACGTTTGTTCTAAATACAGAAAACGTTTCAGTGTTGGTCTCAATTAGAAAAATGTGTCAGCTGAAAGTCGGTGCACGTTATAAAAACGGATTAGTGCGAGTAAGATTTGTGCTCTGAAGGCTCCGCACAAACTTAATTATGTACCGTAGGTATGTAGAAAAAAAATATAATGTGATAACTAAAAAATAACGATTTTCAATTTTTTCTTTCCATAACTCGTGCTTGCTTTTTGCCAAATTTCACAGGTCAACGGCAAGTAGTCGCTAGATTGATGAGTGAATTTGCTAGTGACATAAATGGCCGTATCTATTAATTGCGTTGACCTAGAAGCTTGAATTTCTTACACCTCCAAGGGATTATAGACCTTATATTTGATATTCATTTCAACTTGATACATTTAACCGTTCCTGAGAAAAAGAGTTATGACAGACGGACGGACAACAAAGTGATCCTAAAAGATGTGATCCTATAGTTCCGTTTTTTTTTATTTTGAGGTACGGAACCCTATAAATCAACTGCGCAAGAAATAGGTTAATGTTGTTGCAAGCAGCCGACTATTGCTTTGCGACTGTAAACTTTGCAATTTTCGAGTTTGTGTACTAAAACATAACATCGTGCTTATATTTCCCGAAGGCCTAGGGCCTAGGCAGATGTGGCACATGCGTGCACAGTCAGGACAGGTCCTCTCAAGTCTCTATGGTTCTTTTCTCTAAAAGCCATATCAGACTAACCTGCATGGTTGGTATTTTAATTTAACTTAATCAAGATTTGTCTAGACCCTAAAAGGGACATTAACCTTTGAGTTTGTTTCGGTGTTTTTAGGGTTCCGTACCAAAATGGTAAAAAGGAACCCTTATGGTGCGACTTCGTCTGTCTGTCTGTCTGTCTGTCTGTCACACCTGCTTATTTCAGCAACTACTAATGCTATTGACTTGAAATTTGGAACAATTATAAAGAATGCTTGCCCAACTTTATTGCAAATGAAAATAGTATTTTTTTTTTAATTTTCATTGCAAAAGGGGCCGGAGTGGGGGTCCGAAATTTTAAAGTGGTCAAGTGGCATATCATATGAAAGGGCTTAATCTGATCTGCACATTTCAAAATATATTTTCACTTTATTTTATGTCTCACAGTTTTCGACATATGATGAAAAATGTCTGAAAAAATACAATTCCCTCCCCCCTTATCTCCGAAGTTTGCGGAGCGAAAAATCTGAAATAATTAGAGCTGATAGGAATTGACCCAAATATTGCACCAAAAATAAAACGATGTTCCTAACTAGTACAGTTTTTTTCAAAATCATCAAAATTCCTTCACAAACAAACTTAGTTATGCGGTCCGGATTTTTTCACTTTATACGTCCAAAAATGATACGGAACCCTCGGTGCGCGAGTACGACTCGCACTTGGCCGGTTTTTTTAAATTATCAATTGTTGACTTTCTACACGTGTTGGAGTATATATTACTGTAAGTGTGGAGAGTAACTGAAATAATAAATAGGAAATCTAGTTAAATAAAAAATGACGTTTTTTTATTATTATGTATGTGCATTATTTAGTACTATTTAATATGATAACCTCATCGGCACCCGGTAGATATGCGTACTTACTTCGTTAGCAAATCACGGCGTTCGATCTAAAACTGGCTTCGCATAAAACTTTGAGCTAGATGCATCCATTTCATATTCAAACTCAATTTCAACGAAAAGGAAAACAAAGATTCAACTCACAAACTCCAAAAAGGATTCGTAATCAAATTCCTAGTTTGTATAATTGAAAATAGAGACGTTTCTCCGACGCCGACGTGGTGGAGATGTTTTTGAAGCCACCAAAGAGTTTGGTACAGAAGGATTGGTGCAGTTATTTGATGTCCACCGCTCGACATGGCCTTTTCTCTTGTTAGTAAGAGGGAGTGTATCACTAAAGCTAAGGCTGCGTGCAGACGACACGCGCTCGCTTAGCCCACGCCATCCACGCGCGTCAGCAACTGCGTCTAACTCGCTTTGAAATTTTTTGTATATAATTTGAGTCTAATAATTATTGTCATAATTACTAGACTCAAATTATATACAAAAAAATTCAATGCAAAAAAATGCAATTCGAGATCTTCTCGAATTGCATTTATCGAAGTCCAACCGCACACGCCACGCGCCCTCCTTATGCCAACCCCGCGCTCACCCCGCACACGACTTCAACGACGACACGGCGACGCGACGATCGCCATATCTTTAGGATAAACCAACAAACACTTTTAAAATAATTAAGTAGACAGCGACTGATTTTGTATACCTTCTCACAAGTTGTTACAAGTGGATCTTCGGTTATATTTTATTTAATACGAGAGCTTTTACATGTCTAATGTTTGTATCGGAACTTAAAACGGAGTTTAAGAGGAGTGTACGAGTAGTGCAACTTTGTCGATAGGCTTGTCTGTTGCGGGGGAATTACGTGTTGATGGGGACTGGAATCCACAGATGATGACCTTTTGTCTATAGAAGGGTTTACCCTTTCTCTAGGAATTAGCAGTAGCTAGTTATTAGCAGTTTAAGACTAACATTTATGATAGTTCTAATGTCGATTGTTGCATTTCTTTAGCAAAAATCTTAATCAATACTATCGGAGTTGATGGTAGAATGATTTTAAAATGTTTTTAAGCTTTTAATGCATAATTTAGGGTAGTTTACCTATTTAGTTTTATAATTACCTAACTAAATCTTTAATTTGATTTTCACACTGTTCTATTTTTTCATAATTTTGCACCTTTGGTGCTACAACGTCAACTATTAACCAAAGCTGCAAAATCAATTCTAAACTGAACCATATCTATATTAGGAGCAAGATAAACATTTGGTTTAGCAGTTTTGGCTAAGTTGTTGCACCGAAGTTGCGATTTGATAACTTGATGTTGTAATGTAAGTGCCTAATGAATTCTTTAGAATTTCTTCTCCTAGCATTCAAGCACAAATTAACTCTTCTCTCTATAATATTTCAAAACTCTCCTTCTCAATTTCTATGTCACACACCTAATACAGCCCCACAACCCGTACGTTCGTTAGTAAGACACAACTCTGGCAAGCTTTTAATTCAGTTAAACAGGAAGTTGTTCCGAACGCAACCGGAAGTGGCGCCTTCGTTATTTATTCGCCACTCGCTACTGCTACTGTGTCACCGTGTCGCAAACGAGATTTAAATTTTAATATGTTTTGCACCTATTTTGAAGATTTTTGTAACTACTGAATTTTTTTTGGAGGTTATTATTTGAATAATAGTCTTTAGTTAGATATAAGTCCCGGCGTCAGTCTTGATCACAAACGTCACCTGCGCACTAGCTGATTTGCCGTCTCTTTGGCGGAATGAAGAAGACGGGGGGCGACGAGGCTGCGGATTGGTTCGTCAGTCGATGCTCATCGTCTAATTGGACCATTCTCTATTACGTATTGTCAACTGTCTATTTAATTGTCTATATTGGACGGATAATGTACATGCGCGATCTGTGATCATCTTTAATGCCGGTACCTATATCTACTCGTACATCAGACCTTAATATGTACCTTTATAATAAATAAATAAATAAAAAATAAATAAATCAGCATCTTATGCTTAATTATTAATCATAACCAGTCTGGAGCAGTCCCGGATGGGACTGAAAAAAATCATTACCCTTCCTTTTGGCATTGCCGAAGTCGGGTAAAAAGGGATCTTTTTTACAAGGGAAAAATTCTGTTAACACTTTTTGTAAAATAGCTCGTCTGGGGATTTTCTACCACCATAACTATTTCTGCGGCTCACGTTATATTAAGAGCTTTTTGTAAAATGGCTCGTCTGGCGATTTTCTACCACCATATCTATTTCTGCGGCTCAAAGGCCTAAGCTGTCATATTTGTTTGATTTGTGTATTAAGTGTTATTGGGTTTTTACATTAGGAAGAAATTCCCAGTACCTAACATTCCGGAGTCAGAAGGAAATTAGCACCCGTTAATGGCATTAGAATTGCATCTTTTATCATGGGCTTAACTCCTCTAGTTGCCCTCCCCCCAGCGACGCCCTAAGCCGAGGCCCGTACCCCACTAGGGGGTGCCCTTAGCGTGTGGTCGCTTAGTTTGTAGTTTTTATTTAGTTTTAAGCCTGGCTGGAGGCATTTGTAAGTCCTCACCAGAAGTCCGCGTTAAGCAGTGACGGCTGTGAGAAGCCAGCTGCGAGAGGCAATTTAAAAAAAAAAAAAAATTGGCTTAACTGGTCTACTCCGGATATACACAATTTTACTTTTAGGTAAATAAAAGATAAGACCTCGTCTTCCAAGAAAATGACCTCATATTAAAACCTTCCTAAATCTAATCTTCACCAAATTCCTTCCTTACTATCGTCTATCATTTATCATCGTGGAAGTCGTGGCTAGTTCGTGACGTCGTCGTGTCCTCGCTCAGTCGTGTCTAAGTGAAAAACGACGTGTAAATATTAACAGAATATATAGGACGTTGCTACATCTGTTGTAAATCAGAAGCTAAAGTACCTAACTTTTATGAAAATTTAAATAAGGTTTAAATTACTATATGATTGATACATGCTCTGGAAACTGGAAATGCAGCAACTATATGATGAGATGTTACGAAGGACAGTTAATGTTTGGGTTTCGTGGGACTAGGTTATAGGACTAGGGAAAGAGTACATAACAGTCTATCTAGGTTAAGTAGTAGGTAATCCAGGCTTTTAGTCTTTACCCGACTGCCAGAAAAGGGTTATGTTTTTCGCGCCTAAGGATAACATAATTAGGTACTTCTTGTTTTGCATAACATAACATCTATTATGTGTGCTGTGTGCAGTGGTGTGCCTACAGGGCAAGCCCGAGGGTATTTCGCGTAATTTTTCATGATTGTAAGTGGTTTTTATTGTACGCTACTCACATACATTCATGAAAAATTTAGAGATATACCCTCGGGCTTGCCCTGTAGGCGCGCCACTGGCTGTGTGCCTGTTAGCTACACAAATACGAAAAAAAAACACATTTTCAATGTTAGAAACCATCTAATTTATGAAAGAATTTTTTTTACATCGTAGACTTGTTATTATTGCTATCAGCTTTTGTCAGATTAAGATCGCAATATTATAAACGTTATGTTATTAAATATTAAGACATTCCAAAATCAACTGACACAGACGGGGATTGAACCCGCGACCTCTGCCGTTTATATTTCTTATGATGTTGGAATGTCTTGATATTTAATAACATAAAGAAAGCATAACATGGCTTTAAAACATGTTTAAAATTCGCAAAAATATATATTTATAATGTGTTAACGTATCGATGTTCTTCTAACTGCAAAGTTAGAAACATTGAGTTGTAGTCTGTAATGATTCTCCGATAGATGTCGCTAACGCTTAAAAGAAGCGTAATAAGGGGTTCCAAATTTCAACTGATTCAGACGAAGACACGGTAGCTCAGTTGGTGAGAGTGCTAGCCACGGGACGGCAGAGGTCGCGGGCTTAATCCCCGTCTGTGTCAGTTGTTTTTGGAATGTCTTAGTATTTAATAACATTAAGATAAGCATGACATGGATTTAACATGTTTAAAATACGCAAAAATATACATTTATTAGGTATAAACATTGTAAGAAGCATTATTGTAAGTACAGGCTACTTATTAAGCCTGCAATACATGTTGGCCGAGCTTAGACCAACGCGAGCCTAGGATTGACTGACAAATAAACAACAAATTGACACAAGGCAAGCGCTACTGTCTAGACGTTCGGCGAGTTTGACGTCAACCGAATAATAGCGCGCGGACAAACATGTGAACACTATAGTCCGAGCGCGCGCGAGCGCCTTTGATTTGTGCAGAAAAACCAACACCGCTCCGAAGTGAGGCAAGTGATCACGAGCGACTACAAGTTGTGGCAAGCTACGTCAAATGAGGTCTATACACGTTGGCGCTTGTCTATACTCAACCAACTAGGCAAGTGACACCAAGCGATAGCAAGACAAGGCAAATATACCGTCTACATGTTGGTATTGGCCTTCACTCGACAACGCTCGGCCAACATGTATTGCAGGCTTTAAAAAGTCCGCAATCAATGCTTACACACATTTATCATTATTCATTTATATGCATCATTCCGATAAAGACACAAAAATTAAGATGAGGGCGATAAAGCCATAATAACACCGTCAAATAAAACTGAAGCATCGAACCTAACAATTTTAAAATCATATCAATACACGAACGATTGTGAACGGCTACGTAATGTGATAAAGCTTGTCCGCGGTTGCATGCGATTGGCAATTTGCCACGATTCCGCCACCTGCCCGCCCCGCAGCTTGATCGTGTGCAAACACCCTTATTTCAGGTCTTTATGTCCCATTTGCATTATGATGTGACGGATGATAATGTAAATGGAAAGGGTTGGCTGATTCGCTTTTAATATTGACCAAGTGTAGTTCAAACAGCTGAAAAATGTGATAATTTAATTAAAAAAAATTAAAGACTAATATCGTTATAGGATGCAATTATTAGATATCATTATTATTGTTGAATGATGATGATATTAAAAAAAACTGAAAAATGCTACTCGTATTTGTTGGATTTTTTTCGCACTCGCGCCCTTAGTTTTCTATACAAAATGCAAGTTTGTTATAATTGCAAATAAAATTTCAAGGTGTGGTGACCACAAATTACCTATTTTGATCATATCTTAAGTTCTGAAACTATTCTTATTCAACTAAACCTGCACATCTACTCACCCCTTAAATACACAAGCGTAACCTAATTCGTTTTAAAGCTAGTTAACCTGCCAGGATAAGCACAAATAACTCCAAACTTGGCATTTAGTTATTGGGCTGGCGTAATGTTGGCAGTTCGCCACGCGGCACCTGTTCAATTCGAGCTATTGCGTTTTGATAGCTTGTTAACATCTTTATTTTTAAACTAGCTTCCACCTGCGGCTTCGCCCGCGTTTTTCGGGATAAAAAAAAAGCCTATGTGCTATTCTAGACTATAATCTATCTCTGTGCAAAATTTCATCCAGATCCATTCAGCTGTTCCGGCGTGATAGAGTAACAAACATCCATCTGATTTTTTCTGTTCTATGCATCTATCCATCCATCCATCCAAACTTTCGCATTTATAATATTAGTATAGATGCTGTTGCAGAGTATAAGTTATTCGTTTCATTCAGGCTCTCGCATTTTGTCACCTCTCTCGCTCACACAGAACCATATTTTTAAAAATATTAAATAAAAAGTTATTTATTGAAAAATTTGGGACTAGAACTAGAAAACAATATGGGCCGTACCACAAAAAAGATAAACACGCGTTAAACGCAAATGCTACCAAAAATAATACGCACTTGTTTTAGCACTAACTTGTCTAAAACAAGTGTGTATTATTTTTGGTAGCATTTGCGTTTAACGCGTGTCTATCTTTTTTGTGGTAAGAGTGTATTAGTTTAACAGGTAAATAATTAAAACACATTTCTGCTGTGTTATGTACCTAATAAACTCAGTTAAAAAACTTGTTTTTGAGATATCGCGCGAGGGCGCGATGGCTTGCGCTTGCTATTACCACTGGACCAACGAGTAATTCAATAGTATAAATATCTATCTAAATCAGCTAAATCTATCAGCTATCATTTAAATACCTTCTAGTTAGTGTTACTAATACTAGTATAATAATACTAATTTAATAATTTCCTGAGAGATAGGCGAACATTTGAGGTTCTGGCTGCCAACTGTCACATTTCCGTTGTTTAATTGCAAACATGTTGTAGTCTGCTGCAATGCGATGATGCCACTAATGCAAGAACAGAATCGTAGAGGTATATGACTTCATTTGGGCCATGTTGTTTCATCTTACAGTTACGTATCTGTAACCGTCAAATATGGCGGCTTGTACGACAATTTCATACTGACTTAACGATTACGTACTGACTTACGGATACAGATAGTTTGAAGCAACCCGCCCTTAGTCTGACTGCATTCTAACATTAATGCAACTGATTGGCATTATTTGCATTACTATTAGAATGCAGAAAGGACGGCTTATTTTACAGCCGATGCAATTGCATGAATACTACGAACTGCAGCCGGCTTAGCATGATAAACTCTATATCTATTCTACTATAGAATAGATATAGACAAATTTCTTTCTATCCAACTCGTTATCTCTACTGCCCGAGCACGCGGCAACCCGTGCTTGGCTTATCAGTTGTCTACTGAAGAATAGAAACATTTCTTATCTTCATTGCATGCCATAAAACGGTAGAAATCTTTCTACAATCTGTCACTTTGTCTATTCTTCTGAAGACAAAACCCGTTTCTATCGTGGTCATGCTAGGCCGGCAGGAATTTATTCTATTTATGCACAAGTTACTGAAATTTAGGAGTTGCATAAGGTATAATATCCGCCATGAATCTTGAGCTCTGATTCCACCGTGTCCTTTAGCAGTTGCATAGAGTATAATATCCGCCATGAATCTTGAGCTCTGATCCAGCTGTCAACACAGCGCATCCTCAGGAATTCTGGCGACCTTACTCACCACAGGAACACAACACCACCGAAGAGTAGCGTTATTTGACTGTGGTATTCTGTAAGGTGGAGATAATTCCCTAGTCACTATGCCCTAGCCCTACCTCTCTTATGAAAAATATTCATCTTTGCTAAAAAAAATCTTTCTTTCCCAATATTAAGTACATAACTGTATCCAAAGCGAAGGCAAACGAATCAACTCACCGAGTGAGTTAATCAAGATCCCGTAAAACTGTTTTCGTCACTTTAATTGCGAAAACTCCCGAAACGGTATGCGTTAACTTTCGGAGGAGCTCGGGAAACTTCGGCTAGTGTCTTCGAATGCAGTTTATTTTCGTATACTTATTTAATTGCTTGATGTTAATTTTAAGGTAAGTTTGACTATGATACGTTATACATTCGGTGTATATAGCGAGTGTCTGTGTGCGAAAATAAGTGTCTTTTAATGTGACATTTGTTGTGAAACGACAATCAGTTTAGTCAATAAACCCATGGTTTTGTGTTCCATGCAACTTGCCACAGATCCAAACACCGCTCCGCTCTTACATAGTATTTCCTATTGGAAAAATCCTATAATATTGTCTAGCTGGGGATTGAACCTCGGACCTCTCAGCAATGGCGGTTGCAACCTAGTAGACTAAGAGGCAGATAACATAATTACTCACACATAAAAAAATATCATAAACATGCTGATCCCTCGAAAACTTCAATGAAAACCATATTAAAATGTATGTGGCAAAAACGACATGTTATGAGCCATAAATTTTCAACCATTTTTATTGTTATGTTCCGACCATATAAACGTAGAAGCTTAGGGATGTACGTACGTCATAAAACTGCAATATGATTGTCTTATTCATCGCATAAAATTATATGATCGGTACGTAGAAAAATATCAACTCTTAGGGTACGTTTGAAAAATTCGGATGGCGCAGCCAAGTATCAGCTTGAGGCATTGCGAGTCCATTGAGAAACTGTCATGAAGCTCATCAGCAACGACTCCCTTGTTCAGACTAAGCTCCAAAGTCTTGAACATCGACGTAAAGTTTGCAGAGTGTGCTTCGGATCTGCATGATCTAATTCCCTCCTGCCCTATTTTCTATCGAACGGCCAGAAGCACGAAAAAGCGACGTCGTTTCATGGTCAATATACCTACCTAAAACCCGAAAGAAGCGCTTTAATTCCATCGCCATTGTGAGAATCGCCAAACAGCGAAATGGCTGCCGGAGTGGGTGTTCCCCGATAGTTACAATCTGGGTATCTTCAAGTCGCGAGTAAAACATATAATCTACTTTTTTTCCTGAAAAAAAAATGCACAGTTCTTGTGAGTCACGCGGACGAAGTCGCGGGCAAAGTGCTGGTTTATTATAATAAAAAATGTTTTTTAGGGTTCCGTAGTAAAACTAGGAACCCTTATAGATTCATCATGTCTGTGTCTGTCTGTCTGTCTGTCTGTCTGTCCGTCCGTATGTCACAGCCATTTTTTTCCGAAATTATAAGACCTATAGACCTACTGTTGAAACTTGGTAAGGAGATGTATTCTGTGAACCGCATTAAGATTTTCACACAAAAATAGAAAATAAAAGAGGTTTCTAATATCATTTTTTTCTAAACTGAATAGTTTGCGCGAGAGACACTTCCAAAGTGGTAAAATGTGTGTCCCCCCTGTAACTTCTAAAATAAGAGAATGATAAAACTAAAAAAAATATATGATGTACATTACCATGTAAACTTCCACCGAAAATTGGTTTGAACGAGATCTAGCGAGTAGTTTCTTCAAAATTATCAAAATTCCTTCACAAACATGTTATGCGGTCCGGTTTTTTTCACTTTATACGTCCAAAACTGATACGGAACCCTCGGTGTGCGAGTACGACTCGCACTTGGCCAGTTTTTTTTATTAATTTAAATACAAATATTCACGAATGTATAAATAAAATGAATATAGTAGATTACACTTTCTAATAAATTAATACAAAGGCTAGCAAGTTAATAATTATTTTAAAATTAATTAAAATTATAAAATAAATTGTCTTTAAAAACGACACAATTAAACGATAAAACATAAATATCATTAAAGTTTTAATCTTGTAATACGGTTTTGCTTTTATGGCTTCATTTGAATTCATAATTCTCCACTGGCATTTCATTATAACAAGTTATTTCAATTTAATGTAATTAAGTGTTAATGTTTGAAATATTAGGAGCGCACTGTGTTATATTAACTACTTAGTATAAGAAATTAACTTTTTATGAAGTACTACTACATTCTGTATCATTACGCTTGCATGGCTCAAAGAGTTAGGCAGACGTATATGTATAGCACATCCACATTTAGCCAATTATATTTATGTCCTATTTATATCCTACAGTATGTAACAAAAACCCTGTTTGATCCCAAACCCTGTTTGAGCCATCATGCTCATCATTATGAACAACGTTTGATTCATAATGAACAATATTTTGTATGAAACAACCCCAAAATCGCAAAAAAAACTCTGCTGTTCCATACATTTTATCGATTTATGTGAACGCAAATGTATGGAACAGCTGATGTTTTTTCGTGATATCAAGGTTAGTCTCGTAGTTAATCGAACTACTTCTGACAATCATACAAGCTGTAAGGTTGAATGAAAGATGTATATTCAGAATCTGAATTTTCTTTCATTCAACCTTACAGCTTGTAGCAAGTAGTAGGTACTATTTCTAGTAACAAATAGTTTTATGTCCACCCCTAAGTTGCGGTCGTATTCATAATGCAAGAGACAAAGTTTTTATCGCCACTCCCGCCAGTTTTCTACCGGTGAAATAAGGATTGCGAAGTTGCCCGAAGGTCAGCGAAGATTGCCAAAGGATCATAGTTTAGTTTGACGTGTTTAAAGATTGTTGTTTTTAGGGTTCCGTACCAAAATAGTAAAAAAGGAGCCCTTATGGTGTGACTTCGTCTGTCTGTCTGTCTGTCTGTCACACCTGATTATTTCAGCAACCAAAATTTTAAAGTTGGGTTACTAGGTCAAGTGACATATCATATGAAAGGGCTTGATCTGCACATTTCAAAATATATTTTTATTTTATGTCTCACAGTTTTCGACATATGATGAAAAATGTCCAAGAAAATACCATTCCCCCCCCTTATCTCCGAAGTTTACGGGGCAAAAAATCTGAAATAATTACAGTTGATAGGAATTGACCCAAATATGGCACCAAAAATAAAACGATGTTCCTAACTTGTACAGTTTTTTCAAAATCATCAAAATTCCTTCACAAGCAAAATTAGTTATGCAGTCCGGATTTTTTCACTTTATACATTCAAAAATGATACGGAACCCTCGGTGCGTGAGTACGACTCACACTTGGCCGGTTTTTTTTTTCTTTATACTATAAATGGACAGGTAATTTTCCTAGTTATGCAGTTTTGAGCGTTAGGGAAATTTAGAAAAAAATGGTTGGCGTACATAGATGTGATTTTTTTTTATAAAAATATGTCGGTAGAAAGAAAACTATTGATGATATTTTTGATAGTAACTTTCATCTGCGCCTAATGAAAAAAAAATCGAAGAAAATATTAAACTTTTCAAGCAGTAAAAAAATTAAAAAAGAAAAAAAAACAATTGTTTCTCAGAGAAACATTTATTTTGGATATTGAATTACGAGTAAAATCTGAAGAAAAACTAACAAGAATACCATCCATAAAAACGTCCAGACTTTCATAAGACCCAACTCATCACAGCTATGCGCGAAACCGTTACCGCCTCATCACGGTCCCAAGTAAAACTTTTATTTATTCCGAAACTTGTTTCATTTTTCTTTGCGCACATTCGAAAGAATAAGGCCAGCTGTACACCGCAGAAACACATAAATAACACCACATAAAAGATGTATGAAGACAAGCCCACTTCAAGAATTATTTACTAGGGGCCGGCTAGTGAGATTCCTCCTTCGATTTTTTTTCTACCCTTTTAAACAATTCCGTATGTCGTGTAGGATTAAGGATGGCTAACTTAAAGCCGCACCTTTTAAGGTCCGTGGAAAATTTCTTTCGTGTTGCAGAGTTCTTAAAAAGTTGTAGCTGCTCGTAAAATGTGGGGGAAATTGGTGCTTATTTTCCAAGTTTGAGGAGCTTGGTCCATATTACTTCTTGTGTTATGATGTTTGCTGTTTAATGTCAACGTAATTATACACATCTTTTTGACAGGTGAACACATAAATCGCTCTAATTTATGTAATTGACGCCTATTTAAAAAGAAATCTACGTCAGTTAGTCGCCGTTAACACAAAAGTCATTAATCTTTTTAACACAAAACTAAAGTTTCTTTCTAAACTGGTCCATAAAAAACAAATCTACATTGGAATTTAGAACAGTTACTTCAGAAGTTGGAGTGAAAAAAAAACACGAACGTCCCAGAAATCTTTGTACGAAAAATTCAACTATTTCAATTAAGAGTCTCGTAGCGTTCCATTTTCGAAACTTTGTTTTAAATTGCAGCGCCAGAAGTCGAGTTCCGAAGTCATTCCGAACGGTCCCATTCGACGTTCCGCCGGTAATAAGGTTCCGACACGTTCCGACCTTTTACGATCTTTAACGAAGTAATCGCTTCTGATCGGTGATAGGAAAAAGTGTGCAATTATATTATAATGCCTTCCGTGAGGTGACTTTTTCAGCCAGGAATCCATTTAAGTTTAATCGTCAGACATTCTAAATAGAGATCAGAATATAAAGTGAAATTGTTACAGGGGTAATTGACATAAAAAACTTCGCAACGATTTGTGATCCTACTATGAACTGGGTAAGTTTCTTTAAAGTTTAGACTCATTCTAGACTTTTAAAAATTTATCCTATAATAATAATGCGTCAGACAGACAACACAACATATTTATACATTATACATATCTAAATACCCATTCTTTTTGACGGCCGACAGCTTTCGCACAAGTTATATTTTATGCAAAAACTTATTTCATATTTCTTATTCAAAGTTTTGCGGTACAGAAAAAGTAGCTACTATCATTATAAAGTGAGGTAACATAAGTGTATATATGTGGAGAGTGTGGGTAGTTGAAGAAAAGTCCTATTAAAAGTCCCGGGCCGACTGATCAACGTTTAACTTTTTCACGTGGGTGGGTACGTAATTACGTCATGCTATTACAGAGGTATTGTAATAACTTTTCTTTTTTTGGGCCAAAAATACGTTTTCTGAAATTTTATACTGAAGACTTATAAAAAGTACAGAAAATCATGCCTGGTGTAAAGTACAGTGACATTTTGCCTATCATGTTAGACTTTTTATATGAAAAAATAAACTGTTTTTGCCTTCCATCTTTAATTTTGCTTTTTAGGGTTCCGTACCTCAAAAGGAAAAACGGAACCCTTATAGGATCACTTTGTTGTCCGCCGTCAGTCACCGGACCATAAGTGGATCCATCCGCTCATAGATGGCGCCATTGGAAGTATGCAGTAGCGCCATCTATGATCACATTTCGGAACCCTTAGGGCGCGAAGCATACTCGCACTTGTCCGGGTTTTTTTTTTTTGCTTTCTAAACTAACGTCAACACATTAGTATGCGTTTCCCATACCTACTTTAGAACTGCGAAAGTTATCTATCTGAGTCACTTTGAGTCGGAATCGAGCCAAAGTACTTTGTACTTATTTCTGAAACAACGTACTGATATTTTTCCAATAGTTTTTTTCTTTCGAAGCCTTTAGCAAAAAGTTTTATTCACAGAGAAAAGTTAGAAAAGGGATACTTTTTTTTCCTACTGCTATTAAATGCGACCTTGGACCGTTTACGCTGTTATGGTTTTGAGTAATTTTGGATTGTTTCAAACCGTCTGTGGGCAGTACAGATTTTAAATTCTTTAGTAGTTAAATTAAGAGGCGTGTACAAGTAAGGGCGCTTGTAAGTATTGATGTAAGTAATGAGTTTAATGTTGAAAAACTTTTTTCAAAACACGCTTTTCTAATGACTACTTCCCAGCTTTACCATGAGACCTGGACAACATCTAACAGCCCAAATACGATGTAGAGTGTGTTGAGAAGTTAAGGAGTTCCCATGGCTACCCCTCGGCCTCATCATGAGACCACCTCTATGGTACCACAGGTACCTACTATATTATTGAATTGTCACCGAGGATGTTCATTATTGTTCATGTTTCAAATTTCAGCTCAATCGGTTGGGAGGAAATTCTAAAATTCTAAAATGGTCTAAAATTGGTCTAAAATTGGTTCTAAAACTGGTCTAAAATTCTGTTGTAAGATTTTGCCCCCTACTAACAGAGCAAGTTAAATAAAAGCTTGTAAAATCAACTGACACGGATGGGAATGAAACCTGCGACCTCTATCGAATTATGCTATTAAGTTACGGTGTTCTACATACAGACTCATCGGTTGAACATTCATATAATTTCGCCTTTTTATTAAAATTTTTGTATTTTATATTTTGTTCCATGTGTGTAAAATCCGCGACATAGAAGCAATTCAGGGCAAAACTCAAACTGCTCAACCTCGAACAAATTGAGTCATCACATTAAACTCCATTTCATGTAGGTATAGGTACCGGCAGGAAAGATGATCACAGGTCGCGCATGTACATTTTTGGCCCAATAGACAATAGACAGTTGACAATACGTAATAGAGAATAGTCCAATAGACGACGAGTATCGACTGACGAACCAATCGCGTGCAACCTTGGCGCCCCCCGTCTTCTTCATTGCGTCAAAGAGACCGAAAAACCAGCTAATGCGCAGGCGACGTTTGTGATCATAAGTGGTGCCGCTAGTTATACCCAAGTAATAACTTACTAGTAACTTTGTATCTAATATGTATAATAAACTGTAAAATTATCTTTTCATCTCTGGCTAAGCAACTAGGTTTAAATTAAAAGGCGGCATAATCTACTTTTACTCAAAAGATTTTTGTTAAAAAAAACAGTATCATTTTTTTATTTCAGTAATCTATTCGCTCCTAAAAGAGGCCATTTATAATCCAAAAAATAATCCTTAAAGTAAAATCCTTGCTAAAACTAAGCCCGTACTGAGGTTGTTTATCTTTATTAGTATTATTTCAATTCAAAAACGTTGTATTTGCAAAGGATTCATAAAATTTAGTTGTTATAAATTATAACGGTTGCGTGTACACTTTGACCTTTTATTTTGAGATTTTTTGATGTTTATTCTTAGTAAAATCTCTATCCAGTAAAAGCTATACCCGATTAAGGTAACAGCGATATTTTGAGTAGGCGCTGTTTTATTGGATCTTGTGAATAAATGGACCAGTGAAAGTGCATCAACCAAAATTAATAAAATTTATATGGGACCAACGCGCAAGCTTTCTCTACCATATGAAAAAAGAATCACATAAATCGGATCATAGACCTCGAAACTCAGAGATGTATAGTCCACTCATTTTCGACAATCATAATAAGTCCGATGTAACTAATAGGGGGTGAGTTGGTAAACCGAGCAATAAAACACAGATTTTTAATTCAGATCCCTCAAAATAATGTAGTTTAATGTAGTACCTAGTAGCAAAGCTATAGCATCTATCTTTCAGTGGAGCAATACCTGCCCTGGCTAATAGTATTTACATACTGCAAAGCGAGACTAGAACAAATATAATGCTACAGCCATTATACCAGTATTTGTTTGTAACCTCAGATAACCTCTGACCTTCTTAGCGAATGATATCAACCTCTCATTTAGAATTTGCAGAGCAATAATTATATTTTTTTTTCAGCGCGTAAATGAAACTCCTAATATGATGACAATTAATTGATACCCCCTTACTTATAAACGATGATTAAATTAAACAGGTCTTATGTCAATTGTCATCTCTATTCATTGTCATACAAATAACAAGGATACTTGTATATTTATTCAGTGATTAAAGTAACAATAAGTACCTTTAAAAAAGTGCTGTTACTGACTGACGGATAACGCATAGCCTAAGCCAGTGAACCAGAGATATGAAATTTGGAGGAAATATTCCTTGAAAACCCTAACATTATTACGAATATTATTTAAATTCTTTTTGAAATTCCATCCCTATAAAAAGGGGTGGTAAAGTTTTTATGAAGAAAATAACGATTTTTTTTTCCGACATCCACGCGGACGAAGTCACAGACAAAGCTAGTTTTACTATACATATTTGGCTTTAAATAGTTTGCAACATAAATAACATATATTATTCAGTAGCGCGAATTTGTCTGCGTGAAAATAGATGAAAAGTAGCCTATGTGCTTCTCTAGGTCCCAAGCTATCTTTTTGTCAAATTTCATCTAAATTCGTCTAGCCGTTTAAGTGTGAAGGAGTAACAAAGACACACACAAACTTTCACATTTATAAATATTAGTGTGATTAGTGTGATAAAACACGGCCCAATTACACAGTAATATTTACAATAAAATAAAAATATTAATTATTTATTATCATAATAATACTGTATAAAATTGTCGTAAAACCACGGGTGAAGTATTTACACTCGGAAACATGTTCAATATCATATTACTTTATATTACAAAGTTAAATGCGTGTAATGTATATCATTATGTAAGGTTTTTTAACGCTATGGGTGTATGGAATTATACTTGGTAATGGATGTTAAAATACTAATGCCAGTTTTCCCTATACCTAAGTTCCATTTAACTTATTTAGTAGAAAAATTCAAATAAATTCCATTCCTTGGGATTTTTCATAATCCGTTAAAACTTGTTTTATTAAAATGTGTAGTGATCGCGAAAACCTAAGACATTACTAAATTCTATTCCAGATTTAATTTAGATACATTTTGACATTTCTCAAGTCCTATCAAATGTATGGGCGATGCACCACTGTAAAGTCTCCACTGTAGTTTAGATAAGGTTCATAAGAGTGTATGGATAATAGTAATCGTCACTATTCTAAAAGCTGTGAAAGAAATCGCAAAGAAAATAGAACCAAAATTAAAATTTTGCAAAAGTGTATTTCCACCCCTTTTCGTTACTAATAGTAGATTCCATGCACACTCAGAGCAATTCGGTCGTTTACAAAAATCCTAATACTTATCACTGAAAAAATGAATGCCAGCTTAACACTGATACATTTTATGAAGTATAGGTATTTATTAGATAATAAATAAAAATAAATACACTTAAGTTTAAAGTAGGTACAAGCTGCAGTAATAAATCAAACTTTATGTACTTAGTTGATAGTTTCGGGATTTTTGTAAGTGACCTGGATTCGTTGCTCTCGACTGTAATAGGGGGCGAAACTTTTGCCTTACGGTCGCACTTGCGACCCCTAGACCAACTAAACGTTAATTTAATTAATTCTCTTCACTTTTTAAATAAATACCTACTTAAATGCTTATTCAAACCATAGATGTATAGTCTTGATCAAACATGTATACGCGCTAATCTCTGGAACTAGGTACAAGTCGGATTAGATTGTTTTATTTTTGCTTAGCGTTCTTTCTGCTTTTATTATTTTTGCTCGGTTCCTAAGGATCATAGCGTGATGTTTAATAGCCTATACTATTTTTCATGAATCTGGCTATCATATACAAAAATATTTTTTCGAATTCGATCGGTAGTTCCAGAGATTAGTGCGTTCAAACTAACTTTTCAACTTTATAATATTAGTATAGATATTTAAATATATACGTAGTATAGTTAATAGATACTTAATCAAACGTTTTAAAGAACAATGGTCATTTTGGCCTCGGAAAAAACATTAATTCTTATAGAGATAGTAATGTTAGCAAAATGTAGTACATTATTAATGTAATTAATGGATGGCATCAGTTTATTTTTAAAAGCCGGGAAATAATAGATAAACGTCTTCAAAGTTATACCATAATGTTTAAAACAAAACGCAGGATAAAATATTTATTTATTTATTTATGAACGCATCCACATTTATTTACGTCCCTAGAGACGTCCATACATTTTTAAAATCTAAATTGATTTTATTTCTGAATCTTAATTAAATCCCAGGCTGTATTCAACTGGATAAAATCATGATAATTATTTAACCCAAGGTTTACCTGCCAACTTAAATTAGACCTCAATGTAAAAAACCTCTCAATTCAAAATGCTACAGATTAATAAATATACCGCATAAACTCAAAAAAACATTATACGTAATTTCTCGATTCTCCGTGCTTTAAAAAATATATTGAATGCCGAACGTAGTTATATATAAATAGGCAAATAAAATGACAAATGTTTCATCGTTATAACTTTTATAAGATTTTCCGAGTCCAAGCATGTTAGGAAAGTGGCCATTGTTCTTTGATCAAATATAAAATATAACACGTGCCTCTTGCGTATCTCAAACAGGAAGTGCACCGATGTCCAAGTTAAAAGTCCCGAACGTAAACACGTGCTGTATCATCGGGAATTTAACATTAAACATTTGTTTAGGCGTTTCTTATTGAGTAAGTATACCTCTTACGTCACGTACATGTAGTTTATAAAGGTGCGTGTACGCTAGACGAGCCGAAACGAGTGGAGCATAAGCCTTGAGCGTTTGACTTATGCTTTTCTGTGCTCCACCGAGCTTCCCCAATGTCGGTGTTTTGACGAACGTCTACTCCTCACTTGACGAGCGCAGAGCGGCTTCACTCGTGCACGATTCGTCTAGCGTGCGCGTACCGGTAAGGTAATATAGTGATAAACTTGAAGTGTTGATTTTAGGATGGGCACTGTGGGCAGTGTAGTTTGATTGATGTAGACTTATGTGAGTTTTGAGAAAAAATCATTAACTATACCTATCTCATCCATATATTCCTTATTTGTGGTCAGTTGCTCTTTAACTTCATTGATACGAAATATACAGTAGAATGGCGGTCTTTTAAATAAACATATTATATTTTTTTTATGAATAAAAGTTAAAAAAATACAAACAAAAAATAAAGGTAGATAGGTAGGCCTTAAGTTAACAAGTTTCAGTTCAAGAGCGAAACAACATCTCGAATTCAAGCTGCATCTAATATACTCAATATCAATCGCACATACGATCTTTCATAACTACCAAGCATGAAAAACTACATGAATCGAAAATTCGACGGCATTATTAATATGGACGGTAGTTTTCACCGCTTTCGCCGTCTCGAGTAGGGTGGCAAAGCAAGTGTCTAATTTAACTGGGACTCTCTAAGTTTGTTCATTAACTTTAACAAGATTTTGTTGCGTCACCCTTTGAGACTGCGCACTACGGTGAAAATATTAAGAGTAATATTTTAAAAAGGTATATTTTGAAGGCGTAATTGCTTTAGCTAGGAGAGTTATTTTTTTTGTGGATTCTTTTATAGTGGGAGGTCTTGTTGCCGCTTTGTTACAGGTTTTATGGGTTTTATGTGCTGGATTTCTTTTTTATGTGCAGAGTGTTGATAGATTAAGTTTTTTTCGAGTAGAGGTAAATGTTTAAAGGTATGTTTTTGAAAATGAGAACAATGTAGAAGTAGGGTTAGTTAGTATCCTAAACGCGGTTGTAAGATTGATTTAAATTATAATACTTACCTATTAGCAAAAAAATGTAAAGTACGTAAGTACCTACTTATTTGCCCCAGACATACAAAATGTTCATTCAAATTCATAGTTTTTATATCTACATGATTTTCTGCCCACATATTCTTAATAATATTCAAAACAACATCTAAAGGTTTAATCATAATCTTTTCGAAAAGGAACTTTATAAAAGGCACGAAAACTCGCTCTTTTATTTAAAAAATCGCACCACTGATTTAACTCAAGCAAAATGTTTTTAATCCATTTATACAATTTACAAACGATATAAGCTCTGCAAACATTCTCAGCAAAAAATTAAACTCACAACAGCAGTTCCAAACTATCGGTCGAACAATATCTTTGCAATGGAACTCTTAAAAAATATTGAGAGCGGAAATATTTAATTGCATTATTTTATAAGAAAAGTTGCTCGGGAAACGTCCTGCAACCGACAGACTTTGTGGACGCTGTAGCCGCTCAAAGAATGCTAAGAAAACTTTTGTGAAAAAATTGTTGGCACTTTAAGAGTCACAGTAATTGGTGACGTATTTATAATGAGTGTGCCCTAATTTGTTTTGAAGGGATTGTGTACAGTATTCCCAAATTAATAATGCGCATGCAGATCTTCGCTAATTGTCGTATTCCCGGAAACACCGAATCATTGAATCGTAAGAGCGCTAAATTATGCATGAAGAAAATGCACTTAACCACTCTATATACTTTTTTTATCAATATACTTTTTTATTTCCGGGAATACGACAATTAACGAAGATCTGCATGCGCATTATTAATTTGGGAATACTGTATTATTTATTGCGAGTATATTTACAGAGTAGGTATGTTTTATTTCAGTCCATTTTGAATGGACTTTTTTTTGCTCAATTCAAAGCTTCTTAAGCTCATTCAAAATAAACACACTGAATTTATAAATTATTTATTTAGTAAGTTGACCCTTTAAACAAAACAAGGACGCTAAGGCTCTAGACAGACGGACTGCATTTCAACTGCAATCCAACCGCAAATTGCAGTTCGATTGCACTTGCAATTTGCAGTTGGATTGCAGTTGAAATGCAGTCCATCTAGACCCTAACCTCTGAAACATTGAAACAAAGTCAAATCAAATCAAAAAATCTTTTTGTCTATACTAATATTATAAAGAGGACAGATTTTTTATTTGTACCGTATAGGCTCCGAAACTACTGGACCGATTTTAACCATTTTTTCAACAATAGAAAGCTACATTATCACTGAGCAATATAGGCTACTTTTTATCCCGAAACAATGTTCAGTTCCTGTGGGCAATGCGGACAAGGGCGCGGGAAAAGTGATAGTATATGATATAGGCTATTTAGCATCACGCGACGAGCTTTTAGGAGCCGAGCAAGAGGGGTGAACCGCGGAACACTGCTAGTTTAAATTGCTGCTGATTCTGTTAAACATCGCACTAAACTAATTTCAATCACACTATATATTCTTACAAATATCATTGAAAAAGGACAGAAAATATTTAGAACTGTCAAATTAGTCTACGCCCTTGTCATTTACGGGAAAATAGTCATAACCTTTTGCGATTACGACTAAATTGACATTAAAACTATTCAAGTGGACTAATTTGACAGGATTAAATATCTGCTATCCTTCTCTCATGTTTTTTATTAGAAAGAGACATAATAAGACTAAATTAGTTTAGTTCGTCAACAACAGAATCGGCGCCATTACCTATAAGATTTTTAAGCAACTAAAATTCTGACTGCAATTCACAATTTCGTTTGCTTTCCTTCCCCACTTCAACCCGATCTATCTTCGATAGCTTAGCTTTGCATCAGTTCCGTCCTCAGATCATCTAAACTAGGAGATCAGCCAAGGCTCTATTGTGCTTGACGCTTTGACATGACCAATGTGATCATATTGCCGACAGACCGAGCGTGATCGATATATGTAATTCGACCGAGTGTGAGCGACAAATGTTAGGCCCGTATTCCAAAACGATACTCGAGCACCGATCTCCGCTTGAGAATAGATTTAAAGCCATTTGATTGGTTGAAACTAGTTTCAATCTATGCCCAAGCAGAGATCGGTGCTCGAGTATCGTTCTGGAATACGGGCCGTAGATAGAGGATATACGAGTACGATATTTTTAATGTGTAGGAGATCTCTTTACAAAGGAGCGTTTCTAGTTGTGACGCACGCTGCTTTAAAAGTGGCGACAGCGGTTCCAGTACTAGATAACATAATTATCTTCTTGTTTCTATAATCTGAGTTCCATCAAACTGACAGCATAGTGCTCCCTCGAGTAGAAACGATATATAGGTCAAGAATGCATTGACGATATGCTCAGTACCTATAGATAGTGAAGATTATGTGTGTTCGTTTTGTTGGTGACCAGGGTGTAGCCAAAATAACCTGAAGGGTTATTTTAACTAGAGTAGGAAAATAAAGCAAACACCTTTATACAAAACACTATGTATTTTTTTACTTTAACAATTATAGTAGGTACCACACTTTGGTAGACAGAAAATACTAGAAACTCAGGGGTGAGTGGTTCGCTGGCAATACGAGTCTTTAGGTCTTCAGGTAATGTGGCTGGAGCACTTAACTGGTGGTCAGCCGCTGGATCAAGAGGGGCGGGCGGCCACCAAGCGCTGCTTATATAGCCGTAGTCTCCGCCCATCAGCTGCATACGGGGCGACCGCCAACGACACCGTCACACACCCCCCCCGTTAGGCCAGAATTTTTCCTGAGGAAAATTCTCTGGTCTGGAGGGTATGGTAGGGTAGCAGCTCCCTCCCGTCACAAGGGAATTATGAAGATGTACAGCTTAGTAGTAGAATACTTCGTGTGAGAGCTGGTCCGGGAAAGTACTATCACTATCTATTAGATATATTCAAAAATGTAACTAGAATTTGTGTGAAATTGAATTGAAACTGTTGAATAAGTTTAAGTAAAAGAACTGGGAACATAGATGATGATTGATGAACTATTTGCAATTGAAAAAGAAAGCTAAAGAAGAATATTGATGTAGATATAGATGAGGAACCATTTGCAAAAGAAGGTTTTTTTATAGATGAACAACCCCCAATGAATAGGTGCTTCTGAGCTTTAGGCGAATCACACACCGCCCCGCGCTACGCTGCGGGGTGCGTGGCGAGTGGCGACGGAACGTTGAAGGAATGATAACATTTATTTGCAATCTCCTTCAAAATGCCAAATTCGTAATACTTAAACCGGCGCACATATTGTGCAAGAAAATATGCATGAATGTACCAGAAACGAAGCACGTAAGAATTGTATTTGTAACATGTGGCGTTTCAAGCAGCAGATCTGCTAGCTAAGAGAATGTCGAAATCTTTTCTGGGATTGAAAAGCAAATATAACAGTAACAATCCTTATTGATAGTCAATTTATAAATTGAAAACCCAAATCCATTGATGTCTGCTAAATTAAACCATTGTAGTTATAGCTTATACACGAATATAATCCGATAATTAAAGGACACGGCGGACGCCCATAGAACGCTGGGCTTCAGATTGTGTATGTCGGTACAGATATGAAATTAGTTTGTTGTGATCGAATATTTCAAGAGTATTTAAATTCATTTTTTATTTGTTTTTGTACGTAATTGGAATAAAGAGAAATCTTTGTATTTGTGACAGTGAGGTTAAGTATGGTGTGAATGATCCAATGAAGTACAGCCCGACTAATGAGTTCTCAATTCAAAGGTTTTAGTTGCTGTCGACATGATATTCTATGGAGGCACGCGCCAGGGCGCATGCACCCGTTTTTGTTTTATTGTTTTTTTCAAAACGCCATAATCATTTTATTTCTTATTTATTTCAATTTTTTATTTCAATTCTTAATCTCTAAGATAAATTAGGCAAAGTTCAATTAAAATATATTTTTATTTTTAACCGACTTCAAAAAAGGAGGTTCTGTATTCGTCCCGTATGTATGTATGTATGTATGTATGTATGTATGTATGTATGTATGTATGTTTGTATGTATGTATGTTTGTATGTGCGCGATTTTCTCAAAAACTACCAATTCGATTTGGATGGGGGTATCACTAACGTAATCTACATACTTTCAGGAAGGTTTTAGTATATAATACATTATGTAATCATTCCTATGTACAAAGTTATATTCATAAATGTACACACTCCGTAGAAGATTTACTGTTGAACGAATTCGTGAAAGTAATCTAACACGGGATAAAGAACTAAAAAGGGAAAAATAAAAAACTTTTTTAACAAAAAATAACCGACTTCAAAAATCCACTACAAAGAAAATAATAATTTTGATTTCGGAAGTCGGTGGCAAAAAAAAAGCAAACAAAAACCAAAGCCACCGACTTCCGAAACCAAAATTATTATTTTCTTTGTAGTGGATTTTTGAAGTCGGTTATTTTTTGTTAAAAAAGTTTTTTTTGGGTAAGCTTTTATTACTGTACCAGATCAAGCCCAAAACTGCCAATGTCCTTTGCGTGCCCTAGGTATGCAGTTTTCACTTAACTTCTAATAATTTTATACTAATGCAGCCATTATCGTATAGGTACATATTTATGTAAATTGTGTTCTTTTATTCCAATGTACATAATTATAATGTATTTGTAATTAGGTACTAAGCCACACTAAAGGTAATTATCGCATCTGCCGGATACCCCAAACCACACATTTTAACCATCATAATGATAAACTGTTTACGTTGCTATCAATTTGGTAACAAATAAAAACTTCAAAAACGAATTTCGCAAGTGCAGTCACTGTAAACCAATTTAAAATTTGGCTTTATTGAAAATTCTATCCCATCTTATGATTTTGGTTGATCAACCATGAAATATTGGTATATGGCAACCCTGTAATAATTATTCTCAACCATCCACACATGTCTGGATGAAGGGATGTGCTTTTAAAATTCGATTTACACACGAATTTCAACTCTGTTATCAACTAGTTAGGGTTTGAAATGTCTTGTTGGGAGGTTTCAACCAAAAATTGGTCTCGGTGAATGGACAATACATCGAGGCTGGAATTGTTCGAATATTAAAAATCATTGAAGCATTATTGAATTGCTCTTTGCTATTAATTCGATGTTGGTTTGTGGTGTGAGCGGGGGCTGATAAGCTCAGCAGAATAACTAGTAGATCTTTGAGTTGGTGTATGTACGCTGTTCGTCAAAAGATGGTCTAAATTTCCATTAAGGTGCGGTTAAACGACGCGTGTTAGCACGAGATGCGTGCGACGCGTGGAATGCCGAGCCACGCGCCGTGCCAATCGCCGTGCCACGCGTCGTATAAACAGTCTGGTTCGGTGCCATGCAGTGGATCGTGCGAACTTTGCCGAGCCGCGCCGGGCCAAGCTGTATAAACAGCGCGTGGCGCGCTGAATCACGCGCCGAGCCTTGCGCGGCTCGTGCTAGCACGCGTCGTTTAAACGCACATTTCTAGTTTGTCGAAGTGCAAATGGTGTCAAAAAGTGATTTCAATAGTTGCAATATAGTGTAACTGTGTCCAAACCTTACATCGATATAGCCCAGTAGGTATGTCTTATTCACGTCAGAAGAAAGCTCTTGGTATGATCATGTAACAATCACCATTATTAGTATATAAGATCTATCAGTTTTGCACACATTTCTGCATTGGCATCTCTCATAAAAAATTACACTATTTTGCAAAATACTGTATACAGGCCTATTGTATGGAAATTTTCATGGATACTTTCCACCAGGGACAGCTTGGACACCCATTTACAAGTAGGTCGTGGCAGTGGCGTGCCTAGAGTGTGAGCCCGAGGGTATTTCTCTTAATTTTTCATGAATGCGTGAGTAGCGTACAATAAAAAACACATTCATGAAAAATTAGAGAAATACTCTCGGGCTTGCCCTCTAGGCACGCCAGGTCGTGGGTTCGAACCCGGCAGCACTATGTGCATTTTGTTTCGGTAAAACGGTACGGGACAGGCGAAGGGATTATGGGAGAAAGAACATAATAAGCATATCCGCTGCTACTGCGACCACAACCCATAGCATAGCTCTAGAGTTTCGCACAAAGTGGCTCTGTTTGAACGATAATGGTTTTTAAAAGGGACCGGCTTGTTTAGCCAAACTTGCGTCGGTCTTTGTTCAACTATAGATTTTGGATTTCTCATCGACATCTGTTTAGAGGATTGCAGTTATTGTGTTGTGGCATTAAAAGGTTCAATTTGTCGCAGAGTGCCTCCCTCCTCTGACCTCTCAGCCTCGGCTAGCTATGAGAGGGAGCCTCCACAGACACAAATCTTGATATTTAAATAAAACACTGCAGGATGGTTGGAGAGGTATATTGCGAGACGTAGGTTGTATTTTTGCACTTTATAACGTTACACAGAGGTATAAAAATAACTGTTACAAAAAGAGGCCATTTGCTTATAGCTTTGCACACTTGATAAATAGGTAGTAGGTAATAAATAATAACAGTACAGCGGTTCAGCGGTCACAAGTGATGTCGTTGGAGACCAGACCAAGAATGACGAAACAATGAAATAAATGCATAAAAATATGAGATGTTCTAATTTTGAAATTTAAAGTTAAAATTTAAACCGAATTTAGAAGAATGGGATGAATGATGTGGCCAGCAATGGAAGATTGCCAGCACTAAATGATGAAAGAAGCATACATATTACGAGTAATTTGGAACATTGTAAAAATGCTGAATGTTGAAAACGAAAACACTATGATTTACAAAAAAAAGTTTTTAAGGTAAAAATAAAGCTAGATTTATTTTGTATAAAAAATGTGTTCACTAACATTTTCAACACCCAAACAAATTATTCCACGCACAATTTTATACTCTGCTTAAACTTCAAAAACTTAATTTACATACCAACTAAAACAGTAATTAACGAAAATTACACGTGCAGCTTTGTGAAAGATTTTACAACTTTATTTGAACTTTAATTTAAATATCTATATTAATATAAAACTGTAAAAAAGCCGTGTCTGTTACATTGAAGATATTCAGTCAGGATAAACTAGGACGTAATCATGCCCAAAAAAATATTTTTGCAATTTTTATCTGTTTATCTGTTTGTGCATCACGCAAAAAGTACTGAACGGATTTTGATGTGGTTTTCACAGTTTGGTAGCCAAATTTCATCTAATTCCGGTGGAATAGACCAGAGATACAGCTTGACCTCTTCGTAGTAGGTACTAGCCACATTACACTAAAGAGGTCAATTACTAAATTATGGTCAACAGTAATCATTTGAAATGATCAATTAATAAATAATTATAGTCCACGCGGACGGAGTTGCGGGTAAAAGTCTAGTAATTTAAATAATCTTTACAAAGTTAAAGTAAAACATCTTTACTATTCATATGTCACGTTGTGAGCACTTTGATAAAAACGCAAGCAGTACAAACCAGGTGTGTGACGCGCTTTAATTGCAACGCTCATTATTAACTTTGTGCCAGTGTGTGGCACGCCTTTGCGAGCTTCAATAAATTGCACTGCGAGTTATGATGTGTCTTTACTCTTGTATGCGGGGTGGGTACAGTTTAAAGTGGCGGTAGAGTAGTTACAGGCCGCTGCATTTACTGAAAGTTTAATATTTTTAATAGTAAATTAACATATTTTTTAAATAAATTCGTGTGTTTTCCATGTGTGATTTTCAGAATATTGTTTTTTTGCAAGCAGTTTTTTTTTGCACTTTTCTTTTTTTTGTTTTTGATAGTGATTCGGGAAATATTAAAAGGGAAACACTGTTTTGTTACTTATGGTATTATAAAACCTTGAAACAATATTTTTAAAGAATATCCAAAAAACTTTTAACCTAATATAGATCCCACATAAATCAAGATGTCCAAAAAATCGTTTAAATAATTGAACAAATTACTGTGTTAACATAATTGAGGGGAATTATCCAGATCTTCCTTAAATTGAGCCTGCCCCAGGCTAACTAGTCATTATACGGGCATTTGGTAGAGATACGTCATTCTTCGGAATTTAGTTTCTGTTCGATTTTTGTAAATAATCCATTATTTTTTAGTCAGATTAATGCAAATCCTTTCTTAAAACCCATAATCAATGCGAATAACAATAATTATTATCACATTATTTTTATTCTGTCAAATAGCCTAATATCATAAGAACATGTCAACTTGACAGTAAAATTTATAACCCCTACTTACGCCCCTACTTGACTTGAATTAGAATAATGTTTACGAGAATTCAAAATACGACAGATGGCGGCAATAATCTCATTGTGAATTCAATTTCAAATTACATTGTTAATAATGAAGAAAATTCTTATCTATCTTTTAATTCGAAGGCATGTTTGTAAATGTATCCGCCCTTTTGTATAAATTTTGTTAATTTAGTCATACTCATGCACTCTAATTGCGTATGCGTAATTCGTAATCACAATCGCTTTCATTTGACCAATCCAATATGGTTCTTTTGTAAAATGATGTCAAAGTCAAAGTCAAGTCAAAGTCAAAGCATTTATTTCAATTAGACCAATTACAGGTACTTTTGAATTGTCAAGGAGTCTGTCAGTTAGTCATAATGATCAAGCTAGATGCCCGTTCCAAAGCGTAGATTCCTATGGAGAAGAACGGGCAAGAAACTCCATGGTTATTCTTTTAAATCAAATGATTACAATATCATGGTTACATTGCTTTTGTCGGAAATAACACAAATATGAGAGAACAATGTAAAAGTCTAGAATAATAGTAAACACAACTCCAAATATTAGCCATAGCAGTTCAGAGATGACCAGTCCCAACAGACGGCGCCCGTTCACGAACATGACGCATGCATCAGCGCCATTTAGCTCAACCATTTTAAAGGGAACCGAATGACCCAACGCATGCGCCACCATCAGCAAGACATTTTAGTGAGCATGACATACTCTCAACCACCAGGCGACATTCAATTAAAATCTTAAGTAGTAAATGGCTACACTGTACTCACATGTAGAATATTGAAATAATGCTATGAAGTTATATAAACCAAGGATTAAAATACTGAATCCATAAAAATGCAAATGGCTAATAATATGAAATTAATAACATCACCAAATTATATTTGATCGTCAACGGCAACTGATCAACAAAGCTATAATAAATATCTATCAGTCCATAATTTATGAGCTTAGTGGTTGTGGAGCAGGATCAGCATTTTTCGTGAATTTTCCAAATTTGTTCGTGCTAGTAGGTACAGCAGTAATTAGGCATGCTAAAATACTCTTTAAAAAATATGATTATATAGCTGCAATTGGTATTCCAGAAAAATAATTAGGTATTTACTAAAAGTTTTTAGAAGCGAGGAAAAATATGTTTATAAAACATAAAAAAAAAACCGGCCAAGTGCGAGTCGTACTTGCGCACCGAGGGTTCCGTATCAGTTTTGGACGTATAAAGTGAAAAAAACCGGACCGCAAAACTAAGTTTGTTTGTGAAAGAATTTTGATGATATATCAACTACTATCAACTCTAATTATTTCAAATTGTTCACTCCGCAAACTTCGGAGGTAAGGGGGGGGGGAATGGTATTTTTTCAGACATTTTTCATCATATGTCAAAAACTGTGAGACATAAAATTAAATGAAAATATATTTTGAAATGTGCAGATCAAGTCCTTTCATATGATATGTCATTTGACTTAGTAACCCCACATTGAAATTTTGGACCCCCACTCCGGCCACTTTTGCAATGAAAATAAAAATATATTTTTAAGTTTTTCATTTGCAATAAAGTTGGACAAGCATTTTTTATAACTGTTCCAAATTTCAAGTCGATAGCATTAATAGTTGCTGAAATAAGCAGGTGTGACAGACAGACAGACAGACGAAGTCGCACCATAAGGGTTCCTTTTTTACCATTTTGGTACGGAACCCTAAAAAGTACTCTTTTTTACATCCTACTTTATTTTTGCTATCCCAAAACACAATACCTATACCTATTTTTATTGTTCCAAAAAGCAACCCTATCGTCAATGTGCCTTGACCCTTATAATTTATTGTTTCTAATAAATATTTCACTAACTTTATTATGACTGTATGATGTATCTATTAAAATCTATTAAGACTTTTAGTTTGTCAGACAAATTTCAAGAAACGTTTCTGAATACAATTAGTTGTTAACTCGTTGCCGCTTTGTATAATGTTAAATGACTGGCAGTCAGACTATTTTACTATGAAAGGTATAAGACAATCGATATTATGTACTTAATCTGAGAATGGTTTACGAATTAATAGAAGTAAGTTTAGTCAAGAGAGAGTGTAAATTTTGTGATTTTGTGTACCTATTATGTGTGTACAGTGTGTACAGCAGTGCGATTCTGTAACCATCTCACCGTGAACTTAGGTGAAGTGAGCGTGGAGTGAGCTGTCAATAGTGTCAATTCCTAGCAAAAACAAACTCACTTCACCTAAGTTTTCACGGTGAGATTTTTACAGAATCGACCGGCAGTTCCTGTGAGTCACGTGGACGAAGTCGCCGGCAAAGTGCTAGTTTATATTAATTTTATCTAAGTTATAAATATTTCAACAATTAATAAATTCTGATGAGCTTTATGTGTTGTCCCATAAGGCCAATATTTTAAAGTAGCTTGTTTGATGTTTTTAATACGTAGGTAAGCATTACAAAATCAGATGATCTAGGTTATCACTCCATAATGAAAAGTCTCACTACACGTAAAGTTACGTTGATTATTTTGTAGGCATCGCGAAAAATCAAAGCATATTATTTTCATTACTCAATTTAATTTAACTGGTAGACAATGCTAATCTGGAGACTGTGAAATTAAACAGTTAAGCTAGGGGTCCTTAAATAGTTAAGTTAAATGTTTGGGTACGGAATTATCCACCATAAAACCGGCCTATGATAAACCAAAAAAGTAAAAAAAACCAAAACATTTTTTTCCAAAACGGCACACGCATCCCGTTCTGCTATCTTTTGCATAAAAAAGTCATAGCATAAAGCCAGAAGTTTTTTTTTTAATAATGGTAGCCGGCTCACGCAGCCACAAAATGTCAAACATAAATTCTTTAAAAACGCACATTAATAAAGGTAAAACTATAAAAGGGATGTCGCCTGCTGTTTATACTTTTTTTTTTATTTAAAATAATTTACGTTTTGGGAACATTCGTTATCTGTGGCAGGATCGGATTAGGATCGTGTAAATGTCATTTGGTATAAAACATGTTTAAAGATGAGTGAATTAAAGTAGTTTATTAATTAGACGTTAATTTTATGATAATCTTTTTATGACTTGATGCGTGTTTTCCATATTAAGAATTGAATTTACTAAGGATTATGTATGTGTTTTTCGGTTTTTGTTGTACCGTTGTATTATGCCTACTAATATTATAAATGCCGCGGGCAAAAGCGTAGTAACTTTTAAGTCTATGTAAAAGAGGCCATTAACTGAATAGTAATCCAGTCTCCGATTTGAGGGGCTCGTGGCTAAATGACAGCCGCGCTGATCGATCGATCTGCGAGGTTAAGCTGCGCTTGCCGCGATCAGTCCTTGGATGGGTGACCGTTCTTTACACATCGAGAACCCTCCGTGCCTCCGAGAGCACGTTAAACAGTCGGTCCCGGTTGTCATAGGAATATCTTTGACAGTGGTTACGGGTAGTCAGAAGCCCAAAAGTCTGACAACTGGTCTAACATTGGAGTACCGATATTCCCCAATAATTGGGTTGTGGAGGTCAGATGGCAGTCGCTCCATGTAAAATATTGATATTCAATTATTAAGCCGCAACCAGTTAGACTGGAAGCCGACCCCAATCATGTTTGGGAAAAGGCTAGGCGGATGAGGCAGATGAATCCAGTCTCCGATTTACTTCTGGGAATATTTTATAGGAAAAACCTAAAAGCACGAGTTCGTAGCCGACTACAGACAGCAACAGCAGGCAACCGACGTGTCGCCGCGATACTACTGCTTTCTATGTATTTCTATGAAGATGACGTGTCGCTACGTACGGAGGGTATTTCGTAGAAATACAGTAAAAAAATGAAAAAATGTAAATGTATGGAACAGCTGATTTTTTTTTCGGGATTTCAGGGTTGGTCCCACAGTAAAAGTTGTTCATAATGATGAGTACAATGACCCCTTAAAATATTTCCACTGTTTAACCTGCCACCCTGTATATAGAAACCAGTAGTGGCGACGCGTCGGTTGCCTGCTGCTGCTGTCTCTAGTCGGCTATGAACTCCTCCTTAACACTAGGTAAGTATATAATTTGTTAGCTCTGAAAACATGGACCTTCGTAAATAAAATCCGTTTATTCCACTGTCTAATTCATAATCTAAATTAAATATTTGTAGCGCTTACATTACGCAGTAATTTCTATTTTATTTAATCAAAATCAAAATCAAAATCAAAAGTCATTTATTCAAAGTGGGCTAAATGATTAGCACTTTTTGAACGTCAACATACATAAGACAGCCCCCAAAAACGCCCGCCCTTCACCGCTTCCTAGTGTTTTAGCTGCGAAGAAGAAACGGCGCAACAAACTCCGCAGCAACACAATATTCTGTCTGTCAATTACTTTTATGTAAAATTATATAAATCAAAAGAAATATTAAATAAAGTTACACTGAGGTTTAAAACAGAAAAAGCTATAGGTAAATACTTAACAGTAGAATAATTAAGTAACCTAACACACGTCAATATACCTAATCAAAGAAAATAAAATAAAAATACATAAGTATAAGTACTTACTCATCAAATAATTACTACTAATAATTACACAGTTACCAATCGGTAATGAAGGCCGTGTGCCAGGTTACCAGCGCAGTTTATAGACAAATAAATTTTATTTGGCAGTCAAATTTCATGCATGATAATCTAGGACCAGGGGCTAGTTATTTCAAGAATGTACTATATTAAATTAACTGTATTAAATTAACTGAGCTCAGTCAACAAGACGACCAGTCACCACAAGCAGCACCCGTTCACGAGTATGACGCAGAGGCCAGCCATTGATTTAATATTTGATTATGTATGTATTTGGCCAGCGTTAAAATTATTTGTTTTATTAATTAGATTAATTAAAATTAATTTCGGTTTACTAAAACAAAGTAATTTTGCTTTAAGCTTGTTTTAACAAGTTCATCTTGACTTGAGCCCTAGGGCCTAAACTTAATTATGTTTTTTTTCTATTTTGGAATTAACGTAGAAAATAAGTAAATATATAAATGTATACACAACTCAGTTATATTATATATTGTGAGAGGACTTCATTGGTACATGCTGCGGATTTTAATCTGCAAGGCAGCTGTAAGAGTTTGGTCCATGTCACAGGAATTCAGAGGCTAATTAAGACAGCCAGGGGAGCTCTGACTGCATATCTATAACGAGTTCTTACATCTAGCGTATTTTGGGCAGTCTCTTTATTAACCTTGTTGACGGTTTCAGTACGGTCACAGTAAAAAGTAAGAGTGTTTTATGTTAAAACACAGCTAAACTGTAATTGTGATAGGTAGGTACCCAAAAAGGTTGGCAGAAGTGAATAAAGATAGTGCATCCACATTTCACCATATCTTATGATTTTAGTTTAGGTGAGAACTTCTTGTTGTATAATTAGTTTTTCGGAAACGGCTCTAACGATTTGGATGAAATTTCGTATTTGGATAATGTTTTTCTTTCCAAGTTTATCTAGACAGGTGTCGTTTTTGACTAAATTCCGAGTGAAGCTCGGTTGCCCAGGTACTGTTATGTAATGAGAGTCGAGCATATTGCTATACATCGGACGCAATTTTTATCTAGACTCCCGCACCCGAATTGCGTAACTCAATTGCTATCACCATGGCATTGTTTTTGACATTCATTACGTCGTATGATTGTTAATCCGTGCTCCTGTAACTAGCTCAACGCCGCAATGGATGTTGTTGAACTGTCAAAATGAAAGCCATGGCGAAAGAAATTGAGTTACGCAATTAGGCTGCCGGTTGCTATTGAGGATATCCGAACGAAGGAATTCAATAACACTTTACCACCAAAGAGAACACAAAAGTGAGCTTGCGACCAACGATATTTAGGTATATCTTGACATAATAAACAATAATTAATGCAGTGACTTACAAAATTACTTCACCAAAAACTATTACTAGTACTTAGGTACAGAATAATCTTGTCAGTACCTAAAAGGAAAGGTCAAAAGTTATTCCCGCTACCGCTTATGCCTCAAATAGATCAACACAGACGCTTCTAAGGCAAAAGTAGACGATAAATCTTGCCATTGTCACAGGCAGATGGCGCTCGTGTCCAGGTTTTTACCGCTATAACTTGGTAACAAAGAGCGTCCGCTTTTTGTACCACCTGTCTTTATGGACTGGTTCGGCGATTTTAGTTTTTGGTTTTAGTCTTTAGTTTTAGTATGGTTTCCATATCCTGTGGCTGGATAAGTTTGTTTGTTGTGACACTAATCTAAACTAATATAATGTAAAAAAGCTGAAGCATTTGTTTGTTTTTAACATTTTATGAAATAATGAAATTTTATTTATTACAAACGCACAATACTGTACAAAGATTAGTCCCAACTTTATTCAAAATCAAGTTTGTTTTCTCAAGTAGGTACTTCAAAGAAAGTAACAAAAAACACCACCAAATATCTTCAAGACACATTCAGATTTATGTACATCCATTTAAATTAATCAGTAAAACTGTAATCGCGATTCCAAGATAGTCATTAAGCACCATATCAACGGGTGGTCCAATTAGTAACTTAATAAATTATATCCATCCCTCTTTTTCTTTAAATAAAAGAAAAGGACAGAGATATGGTCCTGCGGCTAAAATGGCGGTAGCCAAGTAATTGGTAGTCATTTGAGACGCCATATCGGTTTTAGTGGAGGTATAAATTAATTGTTTTATCTTTGTCAGGCCATTATAATAATTAAAATAGTATGTTATCTTTACGGTCAGTTTCTGTTACAAGACTTTACTTTAACATAAGTTAAGGGCCTGTACGCTAACGGCCTTGAGTAGTTGGGATGGTGTACCTTGAGTGTTCTGTGCTGGGCTCCAAGTCTGCTATAGCAATACGGTAGTAGACTACTATTAAAAAAGTACAAATAAATTATTTTATTCCAAACAAGGAATAGGAATAACAAAAAAGTAAAAAAATAATAATTTATCACAAAATGGAAAACAAGAAGACGCTTTTAAAGTTTTTGGAGGGAGTATCGCTCCGTCTTTGTCGCGCGAAGCGGATATAGGTGTTACGTCACTTATCATGCATGCCGTCCATGTCTAGCAAATCATTTTAAAACGCTTATAACTTTGCCAATTTTGTAGATGTTTCATCGGTTTTTTGGTGTTAATTATCTTTTTACAAATAGTTTACAGATTCACAATAAAAAAAAAATAGTCCGGTACCGTATTGTGTAAGAATAGTCTCATAATGACATTATAACTGTCAAAACCTAAGTCAAAACCTGTGATCATTGGCTTCGAGTAAGACAGTCTCTTTGGTCATAGGTACCAACAACAACGATGTCATTATTGGACCATTCTGACACGATTATATGAATTGGAATAGCAGATTTGGGGCCCTGGACCTGCAGTCTCAAGTTCTCAACATAGATAGCGATCGTTTTACGACCGAAATCGGTGGCAAAGTCCTAACGATCGGATTAAAACGATATTTGGTAGTCTCACTGTCATATTTATCGATTGTTCTCGTAATGTTTGCGAATATCTTTGCGAACATTTTTGACAGCCCGCAAAGTGTTCGTTATCTATGGTTATGTATTCGATCGCGGTACCAAGAAGTAAAGTAAACTTGAAATTATTACTTAGATAAAGTTATTCGACGATTGAAAAATCGACCCATAATTATCGCATTAAAAAATGTCCAACCACAAACACACAATACGAGTTTGATCAAAAGAGTCCAAATATAATTTCAAAAATAATTTCAACCCTCAACGTTACTCGTGTACCGCCAGTGGCAAGTAACATTTTTACAAAATACACAGCGTAAGGCAACGAAACCTAGTTCCCGTGAAAGCGTTAATGAACCCATTCAAAAGGTTCACAACCCCACCTAGTTTCCCCCATTTATATTATGAGAGAAATAACTATTTTGTTATGATAATAATTGTGTGGATAAACTTAGGTTATTATGAATAGAGTGATAAAATAATTCACCCCTTGTTTATTATTATACAAGATGTTTATTTGTAACTGTGCCATATTTTTATTTATTATTATTTTTATTTGATAGGTCAGATAAAAAAAATTCGGACAGAATTTTAAACATATCAAAACCATGTTATGCTTGTGTTATTGTTATTAAATATTTTTATAAGAGATTTCAAAAACAACTGACACAGGTGGGATTTGAACCCACGACTTCTGCCACACCGTGCATCGCTGTAACCAACTGAGTTACTATATCCCGTCTGAATTAAAATCAAAATCCTGCACTGAAAAAAATGTTAGGTTGGATTTAACAGATTCTCCGTAAATGTTACCAAAGGTGCGGTTGATTTCGGTCCTATCACAAATTTTGATTATAGCATATTCGGCCTATAATGTTCCCACTGCTGGGACACAGGCCTCCTCTCTGTGAGAGGGAGTGGGCAGTAGTCCACCACGCGGGCCCAGTGCGGGTTGGTGGACGTCGCATGTCTTCGAATTTTTGGTTCTAGGACATGCCGGTTTCCTCACGATGTTTTTCCTTCACCGTTAAAGCAAGTGATAATTAATTTCTAATACGCACATGACTTCGAAAAGTCAGCGGTGCGTGCCTCGGGATCGAACTCGAACCATTCGCCGTGGGAGGCACATGGTTACACCACTAGGCTATCACTGCAGCAAATTTTGATTGATTTTACCAAACATTAAAGTTGGTGTTGTGCCAAATTTATTTGGTAGATTACACCTATATTTTGTACCATTATACCATTATTATTATATTCAATGGATTTGTTTGGTAAAATGTACAATACTCTTTGTTGATTTACATCAGAACTCTGGTACCAACTTCAACCTCTTTAGTCTTGTAACTTCAATAGCCCTCGCTATTGAAGTTACAAGACTAAAGATCAAGAAAATTTTGTTATATTTATCGTAGTTTCCATGTAATTCAGCCAACCTTTGCTAATTTGGTAAATCCGACAAATCATTTTTTTCAGTGTGCCTATTAGCTGTTTTTGACATCTTTTATATATTTAATAACAATTAATTAACTGACAATTATCGCTGTATAGTCTGTACGCATCTACGTAATGGCAACACCGGTGTTAAATTTTACTACCCACATTAAAACTTTGTAATTAGCTGTCGCGACACTACCTCGTTATTATTTTAGTAATTAATTATAGTAAACAGCTGTTGTCAGTGTGTTTGCTTGTGATGAAGTTACTGATTTCAACTGTGTTACTGATAGTGAACGCAATATATCTACTGATCACCAGTGATAGGAATAGATACAGTACCCGGCAATTATAATTATTAAGCATCGAGCTACTCCGTCCAGCTCCGCGTCAGTGGAAACGCACCCTGCGTTTCCACTGACGCGGAGCTGGGCGGAGTAGAGAGGAGTGGACCGTGAATTGGCCAATCACACTGTTTCCACTGATGCGGAGTGGAGATTTCGAGTACTGTGACTGGCTAATTCACGGTCCGCTCCTCTCCACTCCGCCCAGCTCCAGTGGAAACAAATCCTTAGAAAAAGATAATCGGCTAGCTTCGGCTTCGTAGAGCACTTCGTCTTTGTCACAGATAGGTACTTATGCGACAGCGGCGCACGCGCAGACAGAATACAGAATGAAAACCGTGACAGCTCGGCTAATATAAATAATACATTATAAATTATATACAAAAACCTTCCTCAAAAATCTATCTTTCCATTGGTGAACACTGTATGAAAATCCGTTCAGTAGTTTTTGAGTTTATAGACAGACGCGACGTGCGTTACGCCACGTCCATGTTAGTCCAACATTATTGAATTTGAAACCGATGTTTTAACTACACAATCGTTTTCATCGCTAACTTAATACTAACAATGTTTTAATTAATTTACATGAACTCATTATGTAGTTAGTTACTTTACAGCATACAAATAATTATAGGTAATCTAATTTAAATTATGGAATGAACAATTAATTGGCTAATTATGTAAAATGGTTATGAAAGTAATAATGATTAGGAATGGAGCAATTTTTATAGTTGGCAACATTAATAGAAATTAATTTTCATTTGTACTAGGTGCGTGTTTCTTATTTTTATTGTTTTCCATTATTCGAACACTTGAATCAACAAGTTAAACAAAGATTTATCAAATTATCACAAATTATTGTCGCATAAAATTGAATATTGATAACCCTAAGAATCTCTGTGATGACGTCATCGGTACTAGTTGCTTATATAGCAGCTATAGATATGACACAACTATTTCGTTGGCCACTCCATCGCCTCCGTGGCGCAATTGGCTAGCGCGTTCGGCTGTTAACCGAAAGGTTGGTGGTTCGAGCCCACCCGGGGGCGTTTCTTTTTGAGATATTTCTTAGATTATCTGTTATGGTTTAAACTAAAGTCTCAATACATTTTTTCTGTTATTTTTTTTATTTGTTTAAAAAAATAATGAATCAAAATCTTAATCATTATAATATTTTTCATTAACTTTCAGCGTAGGTACTGAACTATATTGATAATACCCACAATACACGTATAGTAATTTGAGCTATTTTCCAACGAGAGCAGCTCAGAACCTTTCTCTGTTAATAAAGTTTACCTAAACAGACAGAAACAACTGTTTTACGCGTGTAAAATCTAACTTGTTAACAAGCATTGTATAATTATAGCTAACGAGCGGTTTTACCCCCGTTGCTTGGCTCCTATGGGTTGTCGCGGGATGTTAAATAGCCTATACTATTCCTCATGTATCGCTATCATAATACAAAAAGAATTTTTCGAATCCGACTGATAGTTTCAGAAATTAGCGCATTCAAACAAATAATCTATATTAGTAGAGATTGACCTAATTATTTGCATCATATTATGATAACGGCTTATCAGTTATCTTCTTGGCAAGAGTACAAGATCGTTACTATATCGAGACCCGTACTATCGGGTCAGAGGATCGTCTTCTCACGGGGAAACTCAGGATTTAAAAGTGTGGAGTCCTTGCGGCAACCAAGAAATAGAGGTCCAGAAAAATTGTTGGATCAGAGGTAAAAATAATATTTTTAACAATTTTCCAATAATTTACTTCAATCCAAAAAAATGCTCGATCTTATCGAACAGAATGAAACGAATACGATGATGATAAATGGGGCTTGACAGTCGCGCTGATCGATCGATCTGCAAGGTTAAGCTGCGCTTGCCGCGGTCAGTCCTTGGATGGGTGACCGTTCTTTACTCATCGAGACCTCTCCGTGCCTCGGAGAGTACGTTAAACAGTCGTTCTCGGTTGTCTTAAGAATATCTTTGACAGTTGTTACGGGTAGTCAGGAGCCCAAAATCTGACAACTGGTCTAACATTCGATTACCGGTATTCCCCAATAATTGGGTTGTGGAGGTCAGACGACAGTCGCTCCATGTAAAATATTGATATTCAGCCGCAACCAGTTAGACTGGAAGCCGACCCCAATCATGTTTGGGAAAAGGCTAGGCGGATGATGATGATTATCTTGTGAATGTGAACTTTTTCTAATAGCAGACAGATTTTTTTTCGTATCTAAAAAATATCCAGCTGTTGAAGCCCCTTTCTTGTGGAAGCTAGGCTAGAGCCTAAATCCGACCCTGTATCGTCTTAAAATTATTATGAACTTTTAGAGCTCCTACTCGCACTTGACCGGTTTCTTTTTATGTAATTAAACGGTGCGGAATTTGGCAGTGATAGCCTAGTGGTTTAACCATATGCCTCCCACGGCAAATGGTTCGAGTTCGATCCTGAGGCACGCACCGCTGACTTTTCGAAGTTATGTGCGTATTAGAAATTAATTATCACTTGCTTTAACGGTGAAGGAAAACATCGTGAGGAAACCGGCATGTCCTAGAACCAAACATTCGAAGACATGCGACGTCCACCAACCCACCCGCACTGGGCCCGCGTGGTGGACTACGGCCCACTCCCTCTCACAGAGGAGGCCTGTGTCCCAGCAGTGGGAACATTATAGGCCGATTATGCTATTATGGTAACTTCTTGGTAAATCCTATTGGTGCCCCTCCATATGATTAAACAATAAATCTTAATCGTCTCTCTATGAATCAGGTATGCTATTTCACTACCTATGTCTCATATAGTCTGTATGTTCGCCGAACCATAATCGACCAATGACTGTCCAATTTATTTATTGCTCAGTGAATGAGCCTTTAAATCATCTGTGAGTAAGCACCTTGTAAAAGATTTGGCTTAGATTGTTTGTGCTGGAATGGTCTAAATATCACACTAATATTATAAATGCGAAAGTTTGTGCGTGTGTGTGTGTGTGTGTTACTTCTTCACGCTGAAACGGCTGGACGGATTTGAATGAAATTTGGCACACTACAGATAGATTATAGTCTGGAATAGCATTTATCCCGGAAAACGCGGGCGAAGCCGCGGGCGGAAGCTAGTATTATATATTTCGTTTTATTAACTGTTTTGTGCGGGACTGTTAAGTTCTAAAAACGAGCATTCTAGCGAATGAACAATGTGCTACGAACTTTTTGCCGAGCCGAGCAATTCTCATTGTTCGGCACTAGACCATGAGCCCTCGATTACGAGCATTTACTTAAGCGTATGTACCGATGTTTGACTCTATAGATACGTTGTTCAGTTGGGCAACATTTAAAACAGCGAATTCGCTGTTTTAAATTTTGCCCAACTGAACAATACCGAATACCTACTCGTAAGTAATTGTTATAATTTTAATCATGGTCATGAGCGCCTAACATGCCCGCCGCGACAAAATTTTCTCGACGCTTTTATCGTGCATTTGTCTCGTATTCGCACGAGTAAGAGCGAGACAAAACAGTCGACAAAATTTGTCGCGGCGCGCATGTTAGCCAGGATGGGCGGATGACGATGATTAAAATTATAACAATTACAAGTATAGGTATTCGTTGGCCCGATGCCTGACTAATTGACTAGTGATTGAGAGTAAAATGTCACCTAATAAAATAATTACCTAAAAAAAATCTAGAATAGAACAATAAATTACCTTTAGCTAAATTATTCTCTAAAAAAACCCCTTCAGTTCATAATAATCAAAAATAATAATGACTTTTCTTATCCTGTCTTAACGAATCGAAGTTCACTCCTTACCTGTGATTTGCGCAAATCATTCTCCGTTGATTTATTTGAAACACCCACGTTGATCCATGATTCATATTTGTGTTTATTCAATCTCTAAGAACTGACTAGAAGGAAGAAACCGTTAAATACACTGAACAGGATGTTCACAAATTATAAGAAAATTTTGAGAGAAAACGTTTTGAATTGCTCATAGATCGGTGGAAGAATAGGAAAGTTGACTTATTAAAATTTACAAATAAATCATTTAATTTCAAAGAAGGAATATAAACGTTATAGAAGTAAATAATTATAAAAAAAAAATTAAACACCTTTTTTAAATTGGACTAAAAAGTATACAATATTTTTTCTAATGAAATGAAACCTCGACGTTTCGATCAAGTTTCATTGACCGTGGTCACAGGAAGACCATTTTCGAATTTAGTCTTCGGTTACCTACGGTAACAAACACGGTTAGTCAAAATATTGATATTTTGATTTTAGGTATTTGCGCGCGAAAAGTTCCAATTTCAATAAAAAAACATGTGTAGGTATCTTTTAATCTTTCGCGTTTCAAATTGTACAATTTGAAACGCGAAAGATTAAAAGAATACATAAGTACACTCGAAAAACATAACCCTAAAAAACGGTTCTGTGTAATGACCGCGCTAATCGCAAAACTAGACTTAAGGTAGCTTATACGATTATTTAGATTTAGTTTAAGATAATGTTTTAAGATAATATCAAGTTTAATTGAGTTTTAATCGTTCAGTGAATCGGCTAAGAAGCTTTGATTTAGTACCTAGACACTGGATTAGAACTATTATTCTGTCTAAGTAATAAAAGTTGCTAATCATAATTATTAGAACACTTGATTATGCCCGCGGCTTTGCTCGTGTATTTTGGAATAAAAGGTAGGTAGCCTTTATGTTATTCTGACGTATGAGCTATATAACTTTATTACGGTAAAATTTTATCAAAATCCGTTCAGTAGTGTTTGCGTGAAAGAATAACAAACATACCATACATCCTCACAAACTTTTGCATTTATAATCATTTTAGTAGAATTATTGTTATTTTCGGTAAAGTTTTTTTCTCTCAGCTCCTTAACTCTGTGATGTATAATATTCATGATGAAGATGTATTTTCCTCTAACTGCATGTACTTATTATTCTTTAATAGGAAGTAGGATTCTCAGAAACTCCCATTGATCATCACAATTCTTAGGTAAACCGCAAAAATATGTTCAAACAAATTGCAAATTGAGCAAGAAGGTTTGCAATCAAACCGGCTTCAAAGTTGGATTGGTCCCAACTTGGCTGAGTTATAGCCAGCTCCCGTTGGCCCTCAATAAAGTAGTTGGAATCCCCCAAATCCGTTCACTCCAGACCTCTATGATTTTCCAGTTTTTGACGTTCTCATACAAGTTTATGGAGCTCCCGAGTTCGTAATGCATGAGTTGGATTTCAATTTGAGTTCCAATTGCTTATAGTTTGTGGTTCGAAGTTCTGTTTCGATTACCATTTTAGATTTTGTGATGATAAGCAGAACTATTTTTAAACTTCTAACCCTTGAATGCGCAGTGTTGCTCAAAAACAATAGTAATACTAATGATATTTGCTTTGGTAATCGATGAATATTTACACTTTAAATTAATATTTACTCTTTAAAAAAAACTGATATATTGTAATTGACGTCGATCAAGTTCAATGAAGCGTAATGTAAGTGTAAGTTTTGGATTTCCTTAATTTAGACATACCTATTAAACTAAATATTTGAGTGCAGCTGCAATACATATTGAACCGTTCCTTTAGACAAGGTGCTTTGTTAAAATACATACAACGATAATGCAAAAAAATAATTAAAATATGGCTCCATTTAAACAATTTCGATTAATCATCCGAGTAATCTCTTTATTTTGTTTATGTAAAGTTTTGTCATTTAAACGAGAAAATACACTTAATATTTTTTTGTATAGTCACCATTTCTTTTTTATTCTGAAGACCTAGTCACATGTCTTAATAATTTTAGTGTTAGAAGGTTTTTCAAAATACTTTTTGATAAATATCTGTAGTTTATATTATTTGTTATTTCTTTTTATTGTGTTACAAAAGAAAACACAATAATATTTTACTTCGAATAAGATTATATTTTACAACGTACATATTAGAACCTACGTTTTAGGTTTCATCTCGTTTATGTTTGTATTTGATATACACACATCAAAAGTATCTAGGGATCAACATATATTTTTGCAATAACTTTTCTCCTGATTGATATTAATTAAAATTTTCTTTAAGGATTCATCAAATAAAGTGTTTTCGTTTGTCACAGTAACGATAAATAAACCAAGTCACCTTTGCATTAATAAAGAAATTTGCCATTTTCCTAATAAAGGGATTTTTGACATTTGAACCACTAACAGACTCGCCGCCTGACGCTCGCCGTGAACGGACGTGTCGCTCCGCGCTCGCTGTTTACGACGCTGTCAAGCCGCCCTTCTCGTCACGCTCGCTCGTGACGTCATCGTAGTCACCCGACTACAACCATTTAATCAAAAGCTGCCTTTTTCAAGGCGGTGGCTGATTACTGTTTCTTTACCCGCGTTGTGTAGCTTCACCTAGGCCCCCTCAGGGCAAAAACCACAGTTTCGTGGTCCTCGGTGGAAACCTTACGGTGCCAACGAAACCGAGTGGGGTGTTGCCCCAATCACACCCGCCGAGCCCTTCAGGGTGAGGCAGTCAATTGGAGTCGGGAGCTAGACCACCGGCCTTGGGGGTCTCCTAGTCGGTCCTAGTCTCTGGTTTCGTTCACAGCTACACACCTAGTGTCGTTAGGGTGTTGTCTAACACCCTTAGCGCTAGACTGGTCAGGGCCCCGTTCGCACAATAAGACTGGCGACGGGTTACAAGCTTAGGGCACACCATAGGTACTCACCTCCCTGTCTACACCCGACAGGGAGGGTTACACATCCCCGGGCCCATCCACCCGGGGAGTTAGGTATTTAGGGTTCTTAGGACTCCTACGGAAGTAATGTTAGGTTCCCCTCAGTAGTTTTAGCAATTTTTCTAAGATGGAGAGCGCCGATCTACCGCTCTCCATTTTAAGAGAGATCATAGCCGAATTCCCGGCAGTTAGAGCGAAGTATGGGCCCATGCTAGCCCGCTCCATCGGTCCAGTAACACTGGATGCCCCGGAATCCCCCGATCCTCCATTTAGCCCCGCTTTTAGTTCCGGGCCCGCGAGCCCAGTCCTCCCTAGCAACGAAGGAGAGGTAGCCTCCACCGAGGCACTTTCCTTCGAAGTAGGATTGTTGACGCCTCTATTGTCCGAAAAGACAATAGAAGCGACAACAATGGTCGTTTCTAACGAAACGCAACCGCGCCCCGTACCTGTGATTCCGGAAATCGCTCCCTTTGTCTCCAACAATCCCATTGTTGAAGCAAATTCCGCCGAAACCGGCACACCTGCGCAATCCTTTGTGCAGACCGCCGAAGCCATGGACACCTCCCCTGTGTCCGATTCTGATAGCGAGCCCTCTCTGAGTGACTCGAACCCCTCCTCTTCCGAGGAAGAGGGATTCCAAGTGGTAACCCACGGGAAGAGAAAGAGGGCTACCCCTCCCTCCTCTAAGGCTTCTAAAGCCAAGAAAACAGACGCTCCCCGCGCTCCCACCCCACTCCCGTCGGCCGCTTCCCAGGCCAGCCACCCTTCCAGCCCTAAGGCTAACGCCGCTCCTGCAGCGTCCTCCAAAAAGGAGCGCCCTCCCCCACCCTTATATATTCATGATAAGGGAAAATGGACCGATGTGTCCAAAATGTGTAGTAGCCGCTCAATTGGCTACACAAAGGCCGTAGCTACCCAGCTGGGTATTAAGGTCCAAGTCCCCACGTCCGATGATTACCGATCATTGGTAAAACTCTTGAAAGGAGTTCAAATATCCTTTCATACCTACTCCCTTCCGGAGGAAAAACAAGTTCGCGTGGTTATTAAGCGCATCCCCAAGGAGTTTGACTCCGAATCAATACTTAGCGACCTTCAGTCGCAAGGTATTCCCGTTGCGGAAGTACACCGCATGCACCGTGGAGGGCCTGAACGTCAGGCCTTCGACATGGTACTTGTGGTGTGCGACCCCGTTGAAGGCCACCACCCCATCTTCAATGTTAAATCCGTATGCCACCTATCAGGCATATCGATTGAAAAACCATATAAAAACGGTGTAGTCACGCAGTGTCACAACTGCCAATTTTACGGTCACTCGCAGAGGAACTGCTTTGCGAAGCCCAGGTGCGTCAAGTGCCTGGGTGACCACGGCACTTCTCAGTGCGAACGCCCCAAAGACCGCACCCTTTGCGGCCCTCTTGGCCCACCCAGCTGCGTGCTCTGCGGCGAATCCGGGCACCCGGCTAATTACCGTGGTTGCCCCAAAGCCCCCAAATCCTCCCGCAAATCGGCCAAGCGCAATAACGCCCGCCGAAAGAGGGAGAGCCCCACTGTCCCGATTCCCTCGGCACAGTTACCCAATAGGCTCAGTCCACAGAGACCCTCTCCGTGGAACCAGCTCAACCACCAGCAAGCCTTCCCGGCTTTGCAGGTGGCTCCCTCAACTCCAACCCCTATCCCAGCGCCGATAGTCCCCCCCATCGCCGCGTCACCCCCTGCGACCGCTCAAGTAGCGCCCGTCACCACCGAACCCGCGTCCGCCCCCAAACCCGCGTCCGCTCCCAAAACTGCGCCCGCTCCCAAACCCGCGTCCGCTCCTAAACCCGCGTCCGCTCCCAAATCCGCGTCCGCTCCCAAGCCCGCGCTTGCCCCCGCAACCGTGCCAGCCGCCGCCGCGTACCCCGCCCCCATTACCCGCCCCGCTTGCAACGTCTCAGACGTCATGTCGGTGGCTAGTCCCATAATTAAGCTGACGTCGGTGTACATGAGCCCCAGGGCATGTGAAATGTCGCAAGCCATACGCGCCAACGAAGGCAACCCTTTTGCACTTTCGCAAATATGGGAAAGCTACCAGGACGTCATAGTCGCCCTGCAAAACCTCAGATTCAACCCTTAGTATGGATAGTACAAAAGAAAGATGCAGAGTCAAACCCCGATCCCTTAATTTAGGCTTCTTTAATGCCAACGGTATTAGAAATCAACGCGATGAGATCGCCACCTTCCTCCGCGACCATCAAATTGATATATTCCTCGTACAGGAGACCTTCCTAAAGCCCAGCACGCGTAACCCGTCAATTGCCAACTACCAAGTTGTACGCAATGACAGGATTCGCTGCCACAAGGGCGGAACCCTCATCTACCACAAAAGGTCACTGTACTGCATACCTATGGATCCCCCACCTCTTTTGCAGTTAGAGGTCTCAATCTGTCGACTAGGCATGACAGGACATCAACCGATCACTTTAGTATCGGCTTACCTCCCTCCCTCTTCCTCCGATAACAACGATCTTAAAAAAGATCTTGAAACACTTCTTGGCTTGAGTAGCTCCGTTATCATAGCGGGCGACTTTAACGCCAAACATATCGCCTGGAATAGCCACTCGAATAACACGAGAGGCAAGCTCTTACACCTTATGTGTGGCCAACTCCACTTCGACATCATCGCTCCGATGAATCCCACTCATTTCCCTCCCAACCCAGACCACCGTCCTGACGTCCTCGACATAGCGCTTCTTAAGAACGTGAACCTCGGTTTGCGCTCTATTGAGACGCTACAAGAGCTCGATTCGGACCATAGACCAGTTGTCATGGTACTAGGCCCTCTCACGGGTCCTAGAGATCCCGATCTTACCAAGACCGTTACGGACTGGGGGAATTTGAGCGAAGGCTTAAAATCCACCCGGTCCGTACACTTGGACTCTATCCCCGACGCTATTAACACAGTCGACGAAACGCAGGCGGCGGCCTTCTCGATCGGCAGTCACGTACAGTCCATCTTGGACGACTCTTCGAGGCAGGTTCCAGCGATGGACGACCATCGCTGGAGACTGCCCGATGATGTGCGTGCTCTGCTGACCGAGAAGAACGCGGCCATCCGTGGGTATGACGCTTTTCCCTGTGAAGCGAACCGTGCTCATATGCGCTATTTACAGAGATCTGTAAAGAAACGCATATCAGAAGTGCGGGGAGCCCGCTGGGACAAGATGTTGAGCGAACTCGAACCGACCCATCAGGCTTTTTGGCACTTGCAGAGGAAATTAAAATCCGAACAGGTGACCTCCATGCCCCCCCTAGTACGTCCCGATAAGTCGATCGCCTTCGACGACGAAGACAAAGCTGAATGCCTAGCCGACAGTCTTGAAGCCCAATGCACGCCTAGTACGCTACCAGTAGACCAAGCCCACCTTTCCCGGGTAGACGCTGAAGTCGAACGTAGAGCTACGCTTCCTCCCGCAGACGACCCCGATAATCCCTTGCCCCCCATCACCCCTGATGAAGTGCAAGATCTCATTAAGGGGCTTAACCCCAAAAAAGCCCCTGGCTCCGACGGCATCACCAACAAAGTGATTAAATTATTCCCCGCCCACCTCATACTGCTAATGACCGCCATCTTCAATGGTGCATTAAGCAATAATATATTTCCACAAGCGTGGAAAGACGCCATAGTTATAGGCATCCATAAACCCGGTAAGCCCAAATCCGAACCCTCCAGTTATCGCCCCATTAGCCTCCTCAAGGTTTTCGGGAAGATCTATGAGAGGCTAATTTACAAAAGACTCAAGGATTACGTAGAATCCAAGAGTCTCCTTCCTGACGAGCAGTTTGGGTTTCGACCCAGACACTCTTGTATTCATCAAGTCCACCGTATTGTTGAACATGTAAGCCACGGCTTCACATATGGAACGATGACGGGCATAGTATTTTTCGATGTGGCAAAAGCCTTCGACAAAGTCTGGCACAACGGCTTATTGTACAAGCTGTACGAACTCGGAGTGCCAGATCGTCTCGTGCACATCATCCGAGACTTTTTGTCGAATCGCACCTTCCGCTATCGCATCGAGGGAGGCGCTCTCTCCTCCCCTCATCCCATAAAAGCCGGAGTCCCTCAAGGCTCCGTGCTGTCCCCCCTCCTGTTCACGCTGTACACAAGCGACATTCCCAAAAAGGGAAAGGCCCAGTTGGCTTTATTTGCTGACGACACGGCCATCTATTACTCAGGCATCAGCCCCAATAGCATAGCTCGAAATCTACAGACCGCGGTCAACGCCCTAGGCGATTGGTTTCGGAAATGGAGAATCGAAGTAAACCCCGATAAGAGCCAGGCGGTTTTGTTTTCCAAACCGCGCACTCCTCCTGATAACCCCTCCCCGATCACCATGTTCGGCAAGCCGATCCCTTGGGATAGGCAAGCCAAATACCTGGGCATCATCCTCGATAGGAGATTGAACTTTATCGAGCACATAAGGACGGTCCGCTCTCGCGCCGCCTTCGCTCTCGGTCGCCTCCACTCCATCCTTAATGCACGTAGCAAGTTGGCACTTAAGTACAAAGTGCGCATTTACGTGACTTGCATACGCCCTATCATGACCTATGCTGGCGCTGTGTTCGCACACGTCAAGGCATCTCGAATCCATAGGATGCAAATCATCCAAAACAGGTTCATGCGAAAGGCCACGGGAGCTCCCTGGTACGTTCGTAATGATCGCCTGCACTTAGACTTAAAACTGCCCACCATCCAGCAGTGCTTGAAAGGCGCCTCCAAGCGCTTCTTTGACTCTGCCCCGAACCACCCGAATCCTCTGGTGGTATCGGCCGCCCGATACACCCCCTCTCAGATTAGTAAAATTCGCCGCCCGAGGCATGCTTTAAATACTCCCGATGATGCTATCACCTTACTGCAAGAGAGCAGCAGGGAGACCAGCACTTTGCGTAGGTACAAACACAGACCGGCGCCATTCCGACCTCGCCGACGAGGCCCGTCGCGACGTCCCCATCATGACCCGAGTCCGCCGCCGCGTATGACTCAGTCCCCTAACCGACCCTTGCTCGAGCCAGCCCGCGCTGAGCCTGTAGATTTAAATATGTCCCTAAATCATATTAATCCGTTCCAGCTAGTAGCCCCTCCCTCTAGTTGTCCTCCCCCCAGCGACGCCCTAAGCCGAGGTCCGTACCCCAGTAGGGGGTGCCCTTAGCGTGTGGTCGCTTAGTTTGTAGTTTTTATTTAGTTTTAAGCCTGGCTGGAGGCATGTGTAAGTCCTCACCAGATGACCGGTTAAGCAGTGACGGCTGTTAGAACTCAAAATGAGTTCATCCAAATCACGCTGTGGAATGGCCGCCCATGTTCGTTGCAACAACAAAAAAAGGTCTTCTTGCGACTGGATACCCTCCATATTCGGCAGAGCTCTTCTCTGTAGCATATCCCATGCATGCTCAATCGGGTTCAAGTCTGGCGACTGAGCAGGCCAGGGCAGGACATTGATGTTAGCTGCGGCGAGAGTCTGTCTTACAACTCTTGCGGTGTGCGGTCGTGCATTATCATGCATTAACTGAAATAAGGGACCGATTTGCACTTGTAGAGGAACGATGACGTCTGATACAATCGTCTCAGCATAAATTTGAGCGTTGAGGTTGCCTCTGATCCAAATCAACTCAGTTCTTCCGCCGATCCAAATACCCGCCCATACCATGATGGTTCCACCACTATAAGGATGGACTTCCTGGCAGGATTTTAATCGCTGTTGGCGTCCAGGGGTTCTCCAGTGTCGTATACGTCTTGTATCCGGTCTCATACCAAAACGAGACTCATCAGAAAAGCACACGAAACGCCATTGTTCTTCTGCCCAATTTCTGTGTTCAAGAGCCCATTGATATCGAATCCTACGATTGTGCATTGCTATAGGTGGTACCCGTAGCGGTCTTCGGGAATGAAGGTTCACTTCATGCAAGCGGTTTCTGACTGTTTGGTCGCTAATTAAGTTCCCTGAAGAGTGATGAAGCCTCACGGCTAACATCATGGCGGTTATTGTTGGAGCTCTTCGAGTTAAGATTTGAATGTATCGGTCTTGTCTCCGTGTGGTGCAGCGATACCGTCCTCCATGGCGCTCAGCCACGGTACCAGTGCTTCGGTAACGTGTCCAAAGTCGACTGATAACACTCTGACTTGTATTCAGAGCTAAAGCTACAGTACGTTGCCGGGAACCAGCTTCTATCATTCCCACGGCTCTGAGCATTTCTTCCCTGCTTAAATGACGTCGCCGCTCCATAATAACGTTGGTTTTAATCAGTAGTAGGGAAACAGTAGCACTAATAATGTCTTCAATGCGTTGTATGTTTTTATAGGGAAAATATTGACAGCTTATTTTCATCTTTTACTCGAATTTGATTGAGAGTTCCTGATTCAAATTATGAAATGCACCAAAAAGGATCCATATAAATTTATAAAATCATAAATTTATTACAAAGCCACATCTCAATCTCAAGAAATCCGCATAAAAATGCTTGATCCCTAGACACTTTTGATGTGTGTATAACAGCGTACAGATTTCTTTTCTTAAATAACACAGCATTTAAATCAAATACAATAGCACAGTGAAAGAAAGGACTACCGTATCAATTCATATTGTTTTCGATATTTTCTTAATTATTTGGTAAAAAAAAACATTTGACCTTTTTGTATAGGTTAAATAGAATATTGAATTTAGTAGTTCACCAGAGTACATTAAAAAAAGTGGATAAATTCATTAATGAACACTATTCACAAAAAAAACATTCTAAAAATCCATACAACCCGAACCCGCATTTAAAATCCTCGGACCAAACATTCGACATTGATTCGACACGAAAGGGGACCACTATAACAACAAAGTATCCTCCAGTCGATTATGGCCATTCTTTTCTCAGACGTCCGATAAAATAAATACGTACAATAATAAAAAAACCGGCCAAGTGCGAGTCGTACTCGCGCACCGAGGGTTCCGTATCGGTTTTGGACGTATAAAGTGAAAAAAACCGGATCGCATAACTATGTTTGTTTGTCAAGAATTTTTTTTGATTTTGAAAAAACTGTACTAGTTAGGAACATCGTTTTATTTTTGGTGGTTTGAAATTTCGGACCCCCACTCCGGCCCCTTTTGCAATGAAAATTATTATTTTTTTTGACTTTTTTCATTTGCAATAAAGTTGAGCAAGCATTCTTTATGACTGTTCCAAATTTCAAGTCGATAGCATTAGTAGTTGCTGAAATAAGCAGGTGTGACAGACAGACAGACAGACGAAGTCGCACCATAAGGGTTCCTTTTTTACCATTTTGGTACGGAACCCTAAAAAGGGGAAATATATTACGGCCTCGTTTGAGGCCAATCGCGTTATGACAGGTGACGGGGCCCAAAGCCGAGAAACGGCCAGTCATCGCCAAATGATTATCGTCCTCTTTGGATGTCAGATCACTTTTTGATATTAGCCGCGATTGAAAAAAGAATTTCTTTTTAACTTTTTTTCTTATAAATGTTGGTGCTTTATTTTTTGCAGAATTATTTGAATTTGGAAATATTGTTGCCTATTTTATAGTTGTTTGATGTGTATTGGAATTGAAGTGTAACTGATATTTTGTAGGTACATCTAGAAGATTCTCGATCTTGCAACTATCGTACTAAACAAAAATATATATAGGTATTTATATGAAGAGATTTCTTTAGAAAATTTAGTTTCTATGCAATATTCATAAATCAAAATAAGTTGGGTAATACAAAAGCAATACAGTTTAGTTAATGATCATAACTGATTAAAACAAAATGATTACGCTTAATTAAAATCCGGTGGCCTTTCAAAATTTTCCTTTGTAAGCTCTTATTTACACCTTAAGAGAACGTTATTAAGGCACCTCGCCGCTTGCGATAAAACCTTTGTACAACCCCCTATTGTACAGCCGACCCCCTAAATCTTTAAGGCGTAATAGAAAATATTGTTCGCAAAATTAAGTTATTCTCAGTCAAGGATAATTTTGAGAAACTTTTCGTTGTAATATTAAAATTAATGATTTTTGCCGTCGTCGTAAAATTAAAATTGCAGCCAGTTAGAATGAATAGGGTTAAATATATTTTGTTATTTAAGTTTTTAAATAAAACTCGTAATTATAGTTCGTTGATAGTATTTTACTTTTGGAATTGTGAACAAAAGTGGTTTGCGTCCATAATTTTTATGCAAATTTTATTCATTTTAGTTTTATGTTTGAGTTAAACTTTGGTAATTTGAGTGTTACGTAGTCTCTGAGTATTTATTACTTGAATGTATAAACGTTTTAGATTCATTTGCATGTTAGAAACTTTTTAAATATATTTTTTACAAATTAAATAATATCAATTGTATCAGTGGTCAAAGGGTGAAAAAGTCACCCTCCTTGCTTTTTTTGGACCCCTAAATAAGTCGAGATTATCAAATAATTAGCAAGTTAGCCAAATTAGCCGCATAAAATAAAACTAAAATAATCAGACTACACTAAAACATAAATAAAAAGGTTTTCTTTCACTGAAATTCAGAAGTAACATTTGAAGTAGGTATGCCACTGAACTTGGATGATATTCGGTACGGTTCCGTACGATTCGGTACGGTAAGTTCGGACGATCCTTATTGGAAAACTTTCCGCTTTCCGATGTTATCCGAACGAATCAGATATAATAGTAATCGTTTCTCTTGAACGTACTTTGATTTTCATTCAATATTGTCTTTAAAGTTGTCTGTCTGGAAAGTCATGATAGTATTTAAGAACTTGCTAAAGTCGTCATCATTAGGTATATATTTAGGGTGCAATAAAAGATCCTTCATGACGATATACACTATGACATTTTAGTCATCTTACACTCGAAAGGAGGCCATCAATACTCCTCATTGAACAAGTTCTGCTATAGGATCAACCCTGAAAACTTGAAAAAAAACCAGATATTCCCTACATTTGTCGTTTTTTTGAAAGTCTGCCGTTTTTTAGAAAAAGAAGAATCAGTTCCATACATTTGTGTTGACATAAATAGATAAAATGTATGGAACAGCAGATTTTTTTTCGCGATTTTAGGGTTGGTCCCATAGTAAAAGTTGTTCATAATGATGAGTACCATGACCCCTTTCTTCGGTAGAATGAAATACTTCTTGCTACGGAACCCTAGACTGTTCATGTTCCGACACGCTCTTGCCCAGTTTTTTATAACTACGCACTTGAAGCTATAAATAAAATTGGCTACCTATTTCTCTCTTTAGACATAATTATTATCCTTAGAATGTAATTAATTGTGTTTTGTAATGTAGAATTCGGTTGCTATTTGGAGCATTACTTACCTAGCATAAAGAAAATTAAAAAATACTGTGACAACGCTAAAAAATGCTGCCATCATGATCATTATCTTGACATTGAAAGTTGAAATAATGGAGGGGTTCATTATAATGTTAAAAAGTATTAGTAGGTCTACCATGCAAATAACTGTAACTGCGTTTAACGTTAATAAATCGGTACTTACTACTTCTGTGACGTAATCTGCCCACCCTAGAGTTAAACAGGGCAATGATAAATGATATTAAAATGATGAAAGTCATTGTCGTTCCGGCGACAACTTGATGTTCCGAGATGGGGTGGGTTGACATTTTATTTTAATAGGGTTCCGTATGATTAATTTATTCGGGTACGTTTAGATAAATGAATTTAGGTTTGCACATGAAAAGTTCATTTAAAAAGGGAAGGAAAAACTGTTTTGAAATGTGCTGTACTGTACATAATTTTGTCTCATTCAATATTTAAAAAGCAACAATACTTTTAATAAAATTGTACACAATGATACCAAATGATTAATCAAAAATAATTATTTTTCTTTCCTTTAAAAAAACGTTGGCCCGCATTAGGATTTCGTGGGTGCGCTTACGAATTCAAATTTCACATACACAGACACTCTAGACCAGTGGTTCTTAAACTTTTTATAGCCACGGACCACCTTAAGATTTTTAAAAATTCCACGGACTCCTGTCGAAGAAAATTTTAGGAAAAAAAAACAAAGCATAGCGTCGTTCCAAATTTAAAATCTCCTATGTGTATAAAGTGTTTTTTCTAGAAAAATTAAGAAAACTTGCTCCTGAAAAAATCCAATTCCATTTTTGTTTAAAAAAAAAAGTAAGTAGTTTATACACATAGGAGATTATTTTTGTCACATAGGTGGTATTATAAGAACCATAAATCATGCGTATTTTAATGCATTAATAAGCTATCCACATATGGAAGTTTTTGCTAAATATGGGTATTCAAAATTACTTTTCAGATTAATGTAAAACTCACTTACGACAAAAATGTCACATAGGAGATTTTAAATTTGCAACGACGTAAGTAATATTCAAAATCACATTTTTTGGTTAGCTAACCGATACATAAAAGTGATCCTTAATACAAGCGAACGGTCAAACAAACGATGCATAAATTACTGCATAATTTTCCTAATAAATATGATAAAAGTGAACTGAGTGGCTGTGGACCCCTTTTTTTTTTTTTTTTTTTGGGGATGGGAAATCATCAAATGACCCCTCCCGCTCTGGGCGGAGCGGAAGGGAGTGTCAGACTCTTACTGACTAAAACCCACCCATGTTCCTTCCTTAGCCCTTTTGTCCGGGTCAGCGGTATCCCTTCCGGACGATCCCGCTTTCCCGGCAGGCTTGGGCCCTAATGGGCCCCCTCTCTGATGCTGACATCTCTTTGAGGCGCGCGTGGAACACGTACGCGCCGTTCGGCACGGGCCTGGTCCTGATCGGACGGTGAGCTACCCATTACTCACCGCCCGCAGGCCCGCGCCTACGGTGGCCGGGAGTCGTCACGCGGCTCCCGACGCCCGGAGCGTCTACCGCGGCGGCTTGGACGGGAGAATCTCTCCCTCTCCCGTCCCGCCGCCTCCTTCACTAGCATGACTGCTTCGCAGAAGGAGGCGACTGCCTCCCACTCCCCCTCGCCCCGGACCATGGCTTGAACCAGGGCCGGGCGCGAGAGGTCGCCGCCGCTGCCGATCGCCTCTACGAGGACACGGCGGTGCTCCGCCCATGCAGGGCAGACCCCCACCGTGTGCTCCACCGTGTCCTCAGGGCGATCAACGCAGTGATGACACCCGGGCGTTTCCTCCCGCCCGATGATGTGCAGGTACCTCCCGAAACTTCCGTGTCCGGTGAGGACCTGCGTCAGGCGGTAGGTGAGGACGCCGTGACGTCTCCCTAGCCACTCCTCAAAGAGGGGTCTTACCGCCGCTATTGCGGCGTGCCCTGCGCTGGGTTGCGAAAGTCGTTCCTTCCATGCCACCATGAGATCGCGCCGGAGGTCCGTCCGCTCCGCCGCAATTTGCCGCGGAAGCGGGGTTTCCCCCCGACGTAGTGCCTCCGCGCGCCACTCATACAGGCGCGCGAGGACTATCGCCTCCAGATCCCACGGTGGCAGTCCGGCAAGGAGGCTTGCCGCCTCGCCCGAGATCGTGCGGTAGCCCCGGATCAGCCTTACGGCTACCACCTTTTGGGGCGCGTTCAGATAGTGGGCGGCTCTCCGCCGCAGTGAACGCGCCCACACCGGGGCCCCATATGTGGCCATGGACCGCACGACCCCAGCGTAAAGCCTCCGGCAGGAGGCGTTTGGACCCCCCAGGTTAGGTAGGAGCCGCTTGAGAGCGGCCCCAGTCCGTTCCAGTTTGGGGGCCAAACGTCGGAAGTGCAACCCTGGCACTCACGTCACGGACCCCCTGGGGGTCCGTGGACCCCACTTTAAGAAACCCTGCTCTAGACCCGGAACAAATAATAAATTGTTCCATACGGGAATCAAACTCGCGACACGTCGCACAGCAGCCAATCATATCACCAATAGGCGTCAGCTATGGAGTTCATAGTTCTCGTTTGGTAGGTACCTATAGTTATATTTTTTTGCGCTAGATAACTCCTCTTAATATTTAGGCATTTCATTTAGGTGTTTCATAGTGTTAGTGAAAACGGGCATTAGGTAAGATACATACTTACATATTATACAGGGTGGCAGGTTAGACAGTGGAAATATTTAAAGGGGTCATTGTAATCATCATTATGAACAACTTTTACTATACGACAAACACTGAAACCGCGAAAAAAAAATCAGCTGTTCCATACATTTATGTTCACGTAACTCAACAAAATGTATGGAAGAGCTGATTTTTTTTTCGCGCTATCAGCGTTGGTCCCATAGTGAAAGTTGTTCATAATGATGAGTACAATGACCCCTTTAAATATTTCCACTGTCTAACCTGCCACCCTGTATAAAATAATATGCAAATTCAATTAAAATCATAAAAGTCATGCAAAGAAAATATCACCCCTTTTTACTCAAAATTATTTCCCCGTCATATCCTACATGAATTTAGACCCTCCAAAATGAGTTGTTTTAGATCCCCCTCTTAGATACCATGAGATACAGCTCCTGATAAGGTCCTGTACCCTACTGGACCCAGTTAATTGACTCCGTGAGTAATCAAATTCTTTTATCTTGCCTAGATGACTCCTTGATTGGAAGTAGCATTATTTTTTTATTAAAATTGTTTGAATAGGGTGACGGGGGTAAAATGTATCTACTTAACGATTATGGTTTTCATTTGTTTTTGTAAAGAGCTTTGTATAGGTAGGTAATAGACGAAGAAATTGTATTAATGACAAAAGTAGTGCATAATTACCCACTATTAAGCTGTCTTTAGACTACGCTATACTATTGCTATATAGTATAGCGCGCTATACAAAGCCATACTATATAGTATAGCCATAGAAATCTGAAAAGAGATCCTTTTCTGTGATCTGAGAGTATAGCACAGTGTGAACGTGTCCATAACAATGTATTGTGCGCGATATTGTCGTGCTATGAGCTGTATTCTATAATGCTATATAGTATAGCGTAGTCTGAAGACAGCTTTACACTTTTCTTGACAACTTGACACCTAATAATAATAAAACATGTATCTGTGGGTAGTGTCCTATTTTTTATGTTTTTTTGTATTTAATTTTGTTTAAAAATATTTAATACATTTTTATTTATTATTCAAAATATAAACGAGTTAATCATAAATAAACGAAAAAAAATTAGCGATGAAACGTTTGCGATTAATCGTAATCGTAATCAATAAATAAAATCTTTCAGACGACCAATAACTATCAATTAAATTAATATAAATATTATTTTAAGAATAACCCGCAATCTACGTGTTGGTAATAATAAAACAATACACATCTGCTATTAATAATAAATATGCAGAAAATAATAATAAATTATTACCCCTATAAGTCGGTATATCAAACAAACACCGTATCGTATCTCAGGCACCCCAAAAACATCTTTTAATAAAACAAACACAACGAAGTGGTAAATAAACGACATCCCCATTGTTGTTCGGCCAAGCCACAATGTGACTTAAGCGCTTGATGCTGCATAATCCCCAATGAAAGCAGGCTTCCTACTCGGGTCTTTATTTTATTTGATACGGATTGTGCTGTAAATGTTGAAGCGCTTTATATGCTGTATTTTGATGGAGAATAGAAAATAGAAACCTACAAAATAGGTTCATTTCTTGAGAGTATTTTATTCAGGTTTATTTAAGATGGATTTCGGTATTCTAAGAATTTTCTGAACTGGTTTTATTATTCTTGGATAAAAGCAAAGCTCGAAAAATATAGTATTTTTCTGATATATGGAATTACTTCGTGAAGGAAAACTATATTTTGCGCTATTTTGTCTTCTTTCTTATTCAACAGTTACCTACCTCAAATTTTCTTCGACCAATGTTGCAAATGACAGGTATTAGGGTTCCGTACCAAAATGGTAAAAAAGGAACCCTTGGTGCGACTTCGTCTGTCTGTCTGTCACACCTGCTTATTTCAGCAACTACTAATGCTATCGACTTGAAATTTGGAACAGTTATAAAAAATGCTTGTTTAACTTTATTGCAAATGAAAAAAGTTCAAAAATATTTTTATTTTCATTGCAAAAAGGCCAGGAGTAGGGGTCCGAAATTTCAAAGTGGGGTAACTAGGTCAAGTGACATATCATATGAAAGGGCTTGATCTGCACATTTCAAAATATATTTTTATTTTATTTTATGTCTCACAGTTTTTGATATATGATGAAAAATGTCTGAAAAAATACCATTCCCCCCCCTTATCTCCGAAGTTTACGGAGCGAAAAATCTGAAATAATTATAACTGATAGGAATTGATCCAAATATTGCACCAAAAATAAAACGGTGTTCCTAGCTAGTACGGTTTTTTCAAAATCATCAAAACTCCTTCACAAACAAACTTAGTTATGCGGTCCGGTTTTTTTCACTTTATACGTCCAAAAATTATACGGAACCCTCGGTGCGCGAGTACGAGTCGCACTTGGCCGGTTTTTTTCATTTAAGAAGACAATAAACGAATTACCTGCGGATAGGCTCCGTTTAACTTACCTATTACCTAAAAGTTTAGGTGAAACGGGCCTAGTATCCCATGTACCCTAAATACTTATTAAATTTGGCCAAATATTACCTACTAAACAAAACGTTCCTGGGTCATGCTAGGTAGGTATTCTACAGCCAATAAAATTGTGCATTGTTTTATTTTTTTGAGAATTAAGTAATTTACTTGTATGAATGTGAATTGATTCTCTGCTGCGCGACATATCGTGGGTTTGATTCTCTTACAAGGCAAAATTGTTTTTTTTGAGGTTGCGATTTTTTTTCCAGCCTGTATAATTTATAACCACATAACACTACAATACCGCGTTGTTCCTGCACTAACTATTCCTTCTGCAATACATATGTTGGCCGAGCTTAGCGCTACTGTCTAGACGTTCGGCAAGTTTGACGTCAACCACATAATAGCGCGCGGACAAACATGACGGTAACACTATTGTCCGGGCGCGCGGGAGCGCCTTTGATTTGTGCAGAAAAACCGACACCGCTCCGAAGTGAGGCAAGTGATCGCGAGCGACTGCAAGTTGTGGCAAGCTACGTCAAATGAGGTCTATACACGCTGGCGCTTGTCTATACTCAACCAACTAGGCAAGTGACACCGAGCGATAGCAAGACAAGGCAAATATACCGTCTACATGTTGGTATTGGCCTTCACTCGACAACGCTCGGCCAACATGTATTGCAGGCTTTAAGGCTGGCTCGCACACTCGCACCCCTCGTGCAATAAATCATTATAAATTATTTCCAATATTAATGCCTGCAATGGTTGCCATGTTTAGCGCGAGACGTGCTTAGCAAGCGTGTTTGTGTTGTGTAATAAGTGTACTAAGTTGTGCTTGTTTGAATAGGGGATGAATTTTCTCCTCTATAAGTTATTTACTTCTAAGTATTTTATTGTTTGATTTATGTGTTTATTGCCGGTAAAGCTACTGCTGTTTTTAATTTTGTTTTTCTATTTAATATTTATCTGATTGTCCCAGAAGGAAGAATGCTAATGTTTTAGTAAAATAGTTTGTTCAATCATGTTAGATATTGCCTGTTTTTTTTTCTTTTAACTTGTAAATAAGTATAAGTACCGGCAGCAGTTATGAGCACAAACGTCACTTGCGGATTAGCTGATTTATCGGTCGCTGGCGGAATGAAGAAGACGGGGGGCTCCGAGGCTGCATGCCACTGGTTTGTCAGTCGATGCTCGTCATCTATTGGACATTTGGACTGTTCTCTATTACGTATTGTCAATTTGTCTATTGGGCAAAATGTACATGCGCGATCTGTACTCATAACTAACCTACTACTATTTTATACCTATACTTTTTATTTGTTATTAGGTAGGTATATATTAGGTGTATTATCCGACTACTACTATTGTTTATTACTTTTTCACGCTGAATCGGCTAGACGGATTTGAATGAAATTTAGCAAGGAGGTAGCCTGATACCTGAAAAAACATATAGGCTACTTTTTATCAATTTTCTTGCAGAGAAAGTTTCACGCAACAGCTAGTAGGCAGTAGGTATAAATAAACTACTTACATTAAGATCTAGACAGTTCTGTGTTTCTTTCTTATTTCTAAAACAAACAAGAGATTTATGATTAATGGTCATGCGAATCATCTTTCACTGCTGCTTACCCCGTGACAGAAGGGGGCGTGATGATTGGCATTTATGAATATTAATACAATAGATTATTTTTAATCTTGATCGTGGGTTCAACGAATACGTGGGGTGTGCGTGCTTTATCAGCTCCCTCAAGTTTTGATAATTACCAACTAGGTACAAGTAAATATACTTAAGTAAAACGATATGAGTTATAAGTAATGAGAAAGCTAAGCAAAGAAAGGTACAAGATTACGAGTAGGTATAAGAGTATCTAAAGCGATTCGCACACTGCCCCGGCGGCGGCGGCGCCACGCGTGCGGGTGCGGGAGTGCAGATCTGCATCATCATGCAGATTTTTCCGCACAAACGCGCGTAGGTGCAGTATTGTCATGCGGTAGCCTAGAGGAAAAAACGATACGCCACCTACTAGTGTTGTCTTAGCAACTTTTTTGACATTTTATATAGCAGTTCATTAGTATCTAATTTATCACACTAGGTGGCAATGATTGTCTTGTTCTTCATACTGGCAGATTTAAAATAAAACAATCTTCCTAGCAACCATATGTATGTTGTCGGCAGATGTCAACTGTCAACACGAAATCACGCACGATACTGCAGATCTCAGTGTGCCATACCTTGCGCCTTGCCCCGCACCCACGCGCGGGGGTGCGTGTTTCTCCGCATGTAGGTGCGTGATCTGCAACCCCGCGCGTGAATGGGTTTTCAGTGTGTTGTACTATGCGTGATTTCTATACAAACATAGGTACTTGCAAACAACGTAAGATCACGCACTCCCGCACCCCGCTGCGTGATGCGGGGCAGTGTGCGAATCGCCTAAAATAAATACTAGCTTTATTCGCGACTCTGCATATGTTAGAGGTTCTTTTAGGATCACTTAGACTCAAAAAATCTTGAATGAATTTATTTAGTTACCTATCTACTTACTTACCTAGTTATCTTTGCTATCTCTTCTATTTCTTTTAAACAATGCTTTTTAAGTACCGATCAATAACATACAAATATTTGACAGAAACTCTGCATTATCATAATTCATAACACGTTGTAATCAGCTACAGCTGCATTAGCGGAAAAACTTCACCCCGTTATTATTTATTATTTATATATTAATATAATTGTGTTATATTAGACAAAGTGCTTGAAAAAAAGGAAAATTTATATTTTTAATCGATTCTGGACAATCTTTCTTCAGAACTTGCACTTTATAACACGGTAACTAAGTACTACCACAGAATTATAGTAGTACTCCTTACTAGTATACAAGATTACAAAATAACACCCTGTATATCCAAGAAAAGTCAACCATTTCGATACACCCTGGCCCAAAACTAAACCCTAAATTACCGCAGTTGAAATAACTAAGGTAATAATAAAAGCCATAGATCAAAAAGCGAGTATTGTTAGTGCAAGTACTATCAAATGATAGAGACCGCTCTCCATTGTCCCGAAATGTCCGCGCACTACATAGTTATTGCTCGTCAAAACCCACAATAGTGCTTGTGAAGCTGAAGGGTTATTCTGATAATAGATATAATAAACTACGTGTCATTTATTTATTAGGTGTTTTGAATATACTTTACACAATACGCATAGAGAGAGATTGTTTGATCACCTCTGGTCTAAAAACAGTGAAGGAAAACATCGTGAGGAAACCAACATTTCCTAGAGCCGTTATGTAGTTATTTACTACAAAATACAGATCTAAAAAGTATCGGATAGGTAGTACAATAAAAACTTAAAAGTCTATCTTTGGTATTATTACCATGTTTGTAAAAAGTCTTATAACAAAAGTTGTTGTTTATGATGTTAGTAATAATAATGATGGTCCTGCAAGATTATTAGGGCCTTACCACAAAAATGATAAACATCTGTTAAACAAGAATGATACCATAAATAATACGCACTTGTTTTTGACAAGTTAATGCTAAAACAGGTGCGTATTATTTTTGGTAGCATTCTTGTTCAACAGACGTTTATCTTTTTTGTAGTACGACGGTTAGTGTTTTACACGTAACCCTGTATAGTTTCGATTAACAACTTAATCTCCAACAGTACCCCAGAATACGGCTTTAGGTTTCTGTTTAGGATCTGGCCCATGTCCGGCGTGTTAGCCCGAGGCATCGCTTTTGCGGACAACACGCCTGTGTCGTTGGCGCAGATAATACAATACAGCTTAAAGGAATTTGTGTTGTCGATAACGATCTATAAAATGTACCACGTAAACATCGCGTTGTTAGGATTTAGAATGTGATTTATGAGCTTTAGCTTGGCCATATTTTGCATTGATTTGTGGGCTAAGGTGAATCTAATTCTGCATTGTGCAGGTTGACTTTTATGGTGAGTTTGACTAAATTAGCCCTGATAATAAACCTCGATCGTACTCTCTTTTAGGACCGTATATGACATGGCGACGTCGCCGGCTACGTAGTCAAACAATTCATATTGAAATGTATGGCAGCTAACTCTCTTGGCGACGGACTACCCACGTTGCCAATTGCCACTCACGAAATTTTTTTACCTTCACCGTTTTTAGAGCAATGATGATGAAAGAAAGTGCACAAAGTGTGTGCCTGCCGGGATTCGAATCCACGAGCTACTACTCGTAAGTCGAGGCCGCTACCACTGGCCCACCATTACTTTTGTGACTGCTTTCACACTGTTTAGATGCAGTTTATTGACCACTTTTACCCTTCAAACAATGTGAGGTAGACATAATAAAAGTTCTTTGAGAACGCTAAGTCCTCTCGGCTGCTCGATTACTTAAACCATATTAATTTTAGCACTATGAAACTGTTCACTGTTCACTTGCAACTGAATTTGATAGATGAAGGTAGATTAAATAGGGTTGTGCTTCGCAAAAATATGTCTACATCTGTTTCATCTGTTTAGGCTGACGATTTACAGTTTAACAGGGTGATTGAAAAGAAACGGTGTCAGGAAAATTAGTAGCTTGAATCTTCAATTGATTTTAACTACTTTCTGATTAATTTTGTTAGTAAATTGCCTTTCAATATTACGACGTCCAATATTTAATTAACAATCGTTTATAAGTCCTTCATAAACATTGTTAACGTTTATTTGCCTCTGTTTACTCTTATCACAATTTTCAGGATGATAGACAGTTAATTTACTTTTCAATTCACAGTTTGCCGAAAATAATTATTTCTAACTTCACAAAATAGGGAACCATTCATCAAAAACACAATCCGGAGGAAAGTGTTCAAAAGTTGAAATTGGAGTTACGGCTGGGAAAAAAAGAAAACTCAATAATTTCCCGCTAAATGACTTTGCAGCAACAGTGGGAGTTTTTTGTTTGTCCGTTTGTGTGTACCGGAAAATAGATTAAAATGGCCCCGAGCTGAAAGGAGCTGCGTTGTGAAGGCATGCAGATTAAAAACAGTGGAAAAACTTGTATTTTTTTAACAGAACAAAAGTATACAATCTGGTAGAGCGCCTTTTAGGTCTGAATCATAGGCTTCGTTTATCCTTTGAAACGTATAATGAGAATGCAGTTTTTGTTATTTCGGCTAAAGAGTTGGTGATGTTATATGGGAAATTAAAAAGGGTGGAAGAATAACTAAACGAAATGCTTTATTGTGCATAAAAACATAAAAAAATTGTATGCAGTCTCATTATCAAACTGTAATAGTAATATGACTGCCATGCATGTGAAGCGAGGGGAGATTATGGAATCCGAGGGAACCCAACTCTCGAATTCCATACACCTTAGATCCCTGTCCCCAACCGAAACCTATAAGTATTTGGGTATGTCGGAGGCGTTGGGCATCAATGCTGCTGACATGAAGCAATCGTTGAAGGAGCGCTTCTTTGGCCGCCTGAAAAAGGTTTTCAATAGTCTTTTGTCGGGTGGAAATAAGGTGCGCGCCTTTAACGGTTGGGTCATGCACGTCTTGATGTACTCCTTCGGTATACTCAAATGGACTCAGACGGAACTTGACGCCCTGGACAGGAGGGTCCGTACATTGTTGACGGCATACCGGATGCATCACCCTCGGTCTTCGGTGATGAGGCTATACGTTCCGCGGAAGTGTGGGGGTCGAGGCTTTTTAAATGCCAAGACCCTTCACAACCGCGAGGTTTGCAGCCTGCGTGCGTATTTTCTCGAGGCCCGAGCGGGGATGCACCGAGATGTGGTCACTGTGGACAAAGGACTCACCCCGCTCTCCTTGGCTAAAGAGAACTGGCGCAAACCTATGGTGCTTGATACTAAAGACCGCATGGAGGTATGGCAGAGCAAGGAGCTTCACGGGCGCTTTTTCCGGGCCCTCCATGGGCCCGATGTAGATTTCTTAGCGTCCGTATCCTGGCTACGTTTCGGTAATCTCTTCGGAGAAACCGAAGGGTTTGTGTGTGCAATTATGGATGAAGTTATCATGACGAACAACTATCGCAGATATATTGTCAAGGACGGTACGGTTGACATTTGTCGGGCATGTCACCGTCCCGGCGAATCGATCCGACATATTGTCTCCGGTTGTTCTCGTCTTGCTAACGGCGAGTACTTGCACAGACACCACCTCGTGGCTAGGATCATCCATCAGCAACTTGCTCTGAAATACAAGCTTGTGGAATCCGAAGTACCATACTATAGATATGTGCCCGACCCAGTTCTCGAGAATGGTCATGTCACATTGTACTGGGATCGATCTATCATCACTGACAGGACTATTGTTGCCAATAAGCCTGATATAGTGGTGGTAGATCGACTAGAGCGCCGTGCAATTATTGTTGATATCACTGTCCCTCATGACGAGAATCTCGTGAAAGCCGAGAAAGATAAACAAATAAAATATCTTGACTTGGCACACGAGGTTGTCGGCATGTGGGATGTTGACTCAGCAGTCATTGTACCGATAGTCGTTTCGGTCAATGGACTAATAGCTAAGAGCCTCGACCAACACCTTTGGAGGCTCTCATTAGGAGGCTGGATCAAGGGCTTGATACAGAAAGCAGTACTCCTAGACACGGCACGCATCGTGAGGAGGTTCCTTTCTCTGGAGTCCTGACCCGCCGGTAGCTTGGACCCTGTTCCCGATACCGGTGGGGCACTATTTTTTATATTTTTAAATGTTTTTTTTTATTATTTTTTATTGAAATATTTAAAAATGTAGAACATATATTATGTGAATAAAATGAATAAAGATAATAATAATATGACTGCATAGCAGATTTTTCACGAGCTTTATACCACTTACAGTCACGAACTCTTTCCACGTTACCATAAAAACCATCCAAGAAAAATCATTTCAATTTCTAATTTCCCATGGAGCATCGATTTTCTGACTATCGATGCTACCAAATTGTCCACTGGGGTCAAACAGGCCATCGATTTCGCACCATCGCAAGGTTAACACGGGGTTAACTAAAACGCTACGTGGGAACAGCTGAACCGATCCTATTCTCACGACACTACGGCAATGCATTCATTTGCATTTGCCCAACAACAATAATATCGGCCGATCTCCACAGAAAACTGTTTTAACAGTTATTCAAATTAAGCAACGGTTTCTGGTTTTACTTTAAAAGGATGGCCTGGATCTGGAGCGAGGGTGTAATGAATTGGCGTCTTGTGAAAGGACAATAGTATGAATTCTTCATTGGAAGCTTTATTTGTGATGGTATGTTCCAGTGACTCATAATCAGCAGATTATATTTATTTTTATGTTGGTTTTAGGTATCAAGAAAACTCTATAACTTTTTTTTGCCTCATGTAATTCTGATTCCTTCATAATAATGTTGTTGTTTATCAAAAAACAAAATGATGACACATATTATAAAATTGGATTCATGTTGTATAGTGTAGAACAAAAGCTGATGACGCCTATTTGTGTGGTTGTAGATATAAGCACTGTGGAAACCAACCAGTCTCATGGCGCGACATGCCATAGTACCAAAATATTTATTTTACAGAGAAAAATCTTTCAGACCAATTTAGTAAAAAGGTAATACAAAATTCAAGGACATTCCTTTTTCACAATGTCCTCCATTACTTTCCATTCGTACTATTAAGAAATCAAACTAGGCAACTGTCATCAGCAAGTGAACTGGGTCCGGAGCGACACTTGGTATTCATCCCGCAGGCTCGGAAGTGTCACCTCGTCCAATACCCTGAATGCGACAAAGAAAAGATTTATTGACTGTCCGTAGATGAGACAGCGATATCATGTATAGGTCTAATAACTTAATAAAATAAATATTTTGACAATTTGTAAAGAACCATTGTAATGACATGCTAATTGATGATATTGGTGAAACTAAAGAAATACCAAATGCCGGAAGAAAACAATTGAAATCCAATGCAAAACAGATTACCATAACCTTAAAATCAGAGAAAGTTATTATAAAGATTAGAAATAAAATTAAACCGAAACTCAAAAGTAAGTTTTTACCCAACGCCACATCTTTCCCTCGAAATCTGTTTTCATCGGGACACTTGATAAGTTTGCGCCCTGAGGGCTAAAAAAGCCCTTCCACGAAGTTCTTACGAAATTATTTGAACAAGACTTCCTATCCGACCTTCTAAAGCGACCAAACTATAAGATACCCACACACAAAACTGGTCCCTAGGGACGCAGAGTTAACGTTTTCCCTTATGATGAATTACATACGATTGATAAAGGCGGTTTTCGCTTGAATAGGATAGATAGAAATAAAATACATAGTAAGTAAATTGCCAGTGCCTATTGTGACGGTGAAATGTGTGAGACAAATAGGAAATATGAAGTTGAGATGGAAACTTTAGATTTCATTTTGTTACGAATCTGGTTCTTATTGCTTAACAAAAATAGGTATTCAGATTAGCATAGGTACTACAAATTATTCACTCAATTTTGTAGATATTTCATGATTTGTAAACTGTAGTGTGGTCCATCTGTTTGCTTTGGTAAGTAGCTGTATTTGAAAAAAAATGCCGTTATTTTAATACTCGCTACTCAAAAGATATTTTGTGTTGGGTAAGGAGCCATTATTCTGAAACTTGTTCGTAAATATTTTTTAAATTTATATTACAGCGCCAAACTCGAGGAATAACAACAACTCTACATGTTCTCTTAAAGGGACTAAGATAACAGGGCACAAATATTTTTAAACGTATCATCATTTTAAAGAATATGTCAGTCTTCTTTTTTTAATAACAAAAAATAACTCTTTGAAATTAATGCGCAAATTCACAGTTAAAAATTCTATCTTTTTAACACCAAAAAATATGACTGCAATTTCAAATTATTTCACGTATGCGTCGTTTATAAAATTCATTTGATTCAAGATTAAACCGAAGTGAGGGACGATATCATATACCTGTACCTCATATTATATTACTTTGAACGTGTTGCGCTCAGAGATTGTCAAACGTGAGCTTTTTTGGGTGCCGACGAGATTAAATGGAGAAATCTTGATAGTGAACACGTAGTAGCTATGCTACTATGTTATTAAAGGAGTTTTACTATAGAGATATGAAAACGTAGGTGGATAATTTAAATTTGACTGTACAATAGTAGGCTGCCTACCTTAGTACCTACATCACTTGGTTTTCCATTCACGTATAGCTCCCTTAAAAATAATGCTACAATTTATGACGTGTCTGGTAAATTATTCGCAAATACTACGATATAATGCTCCGAGTTTTTGATAATGTTACAGACAAAAATTCAGGCTTTCTTCAATATCCTTATATTTATGTAACACTAATGATTGTCTGTTCTTTCACATCCATAAGGTAGAATAGAATGCTTTCATATTAACACCACACACCACTACCACCACATTTGAGAGACCCATTTATTTTATAGTACAGCATATTCAACGCTTATTACTATTTATATATTCAACCTAATCATACAGAAACATTCAATGACCATTGAGGTAAGAAATCCTAATTTCCATACCTCAATTACTAACACAAAATATATCATAACACCAATATACAACACCAATTACAAACGCCCAAACATGGTTTACTAAATGTCTGATTATCGCTTAAGCTTTCGATAACGTGGAGCATAAACAAAAAAGGACATACAAAAAAACCTCAGTAACAAATTCATTACGGACGCAACACGATACCAATTCCATTCACAGCTGGGTTAAAACGAGGCTATTTACGTGCGTATATGTAAAAAGTCCCACCGTACGGTCCGGTGTCCCGCAGGGCTCTCTTCTCGGACCCCTGTTTTTTAATGTGAAAATATGGAGTAATGACACATAATAAAATTCCTTTTAGACCGGACACGGGCTGGTCGGTTTTATAAATTGGTCTAAAATTTTAAGCGTGCACTCCATTCTTTTTTATTGTATGTAATTTGTACGTTTTATTTAAGTGTGTTCTTGAATGAGTTGGAATAGGTGTTTCTTCTTTCGTGAAATGACTGGTAATTATTTTTTTGCGATTTTTAAGTGCGATTCTTTTTAATTTAAGGAATGAAAAATTACTTTGCAATCCTTTTTAACCTTTACGAGGCGAAGTTGTTGCAAACTTAAAATGAAAATGTAGATAGTGGTAATACATTGCAATTATAAAATTAATTAAGAAATAACGAAGTTTTATGACACTATTACTAACTGAAATGAAGTATAAAATAATTAAAATAGATGCTACTATAGATCTTTTCTTCGAACTAATCACGCAAATAGATAGAAAATTATGAATGATGCCCCTCCTTTGTCGTGTATGCACCCATGTGGTGTTAATTAGGCGTTGGACATAAAAACACCGGTAGTATGAGTGTGTGTACTTATACTAGGAATATTATTTTGTGCCAATAACGTTTTGTATCGATTTTGTGTTTATTTATATGAAACTAGCTGTGCCCGTGACTTAGTCCGCGTTGAAGTCGGAAAATAACACAATATCGTTGTTTTTTTTCATACTAACTTTACTACCCTTTCATACCTCTATGGATGGAGTTTCAAAAAATCCTAAATGCGCCTTTAAGGTACTCAAGGAATCCTCCAAATTTAAAATCTCTAGATACAGGTTTTGGCTATGGATTTTCTATCAGTTAGTCACGGTACTGTTTTGAAGATATGGATAATACGAGTAGGTATTACATACTATTTAAAATGACGGGATTCAAAACAGTTGACGGTATGGATTTAATGTTTTTTTTTTTCAAAACTTTTCATGTTGAATGCAAACTTGCATTGTAAAAACCTTTTAGGCTCAACATAAACCAATTCAATAAAAAACACAGTTTTCAAAATAAAAAGAAAATAAATATCAGATTTCTATGAAGAAAAAAAAATATTCGGTCAAAAAATAGTCGGTGTAATTTTCAGGACAAAAGATGTCCAAAAGATTTATCGTGCTTTACAATATAAATTACTTAAATAAAATGTTTTACTGAAAGAAATTCTGTAAACGAAATAAAATTGTGTCAAATAATGTTTCGAAATATATTAAGTGGCTGTCAGGTTAAAGCTTAAATATATTATTAATTTAATTTATGCATGCAAAAAGGATTTTTTTATAAATAAATTAATGATTGCGTTTTAATTAGGTTTATATTTTTTTATTTGAACTAGCTTTTGCGCGCGACACCATCCTCGTAAAATCTTATTTATTCCCTATCTCGTGGGAATTCGAAAAATCTGTCTCTATTTCTTGTCTACATTACACGCTTGCCTCTAATTTCTTCTAACTATCGCCTTACGAGTATTTGTGCTCCTGTGGCGAGCGGGCTATACAGTCAATATCAAATGTAAGCAGTTGAAGTTTGTATCTGAGTAACACTTAGGGCTAAGGGCTATGTTCACGAACAAGATAACGGTCCGATATATTGAAAACGGCTGTTTATCATGACTTTTCATGTTCACCAAAGCTAATCGACCGATTAAACACAGTAATCAACCGTTATATCTAACCAAGGTGGGAGAGGTCGTTTAACATCCCGATTAGTACTTAATTAGGGTATTTTGACGTTTGACAATTAAAATTGCTAAAATTGGCAATGCACTTCTTTATATCCATTATGTTAAACAATTCTCAGATCACCAACATACTTTAGTTAGTAGAATATTATTTGTAGGTTAGCAATTCGAATAAAAATTTACATTGACAATCAAGTTTGAAAATGACATCACAGATTGAATGCTGCTAAATTAAAAATCAATGTTTCCAGTAACCAAAATATATTAAGACATGTCATAATCGGGACTTTTAATTTCCGAAGGGTAATCTCATAATGCAACCATTTTAATAAGTTCAGTTTTTGTACGGTTTATTACGTGTATTGCTACCAATCATTACTTACTGTATTATATCATTCGGTCTTTCATTGATATAACGCTCGATTACAAAATCGAGGTTGAACTTTATGTGATGAACACGAAAATTGCCGTCTCCTGGTTAAACGACTGTATTCGGTTATCGAACCGATTAGGAAAACATTGGTTATTTCGTTGTCGGTGAACTAAGACCTAAGTTCACCGACAAGATAACAGTCCGATAAACGGCCGTTTAACATGATGTTTTGTATGGAAAAAGATGTGATAAACAGCCGTTTTCAATTTCACGGACTGTTATCTTGTCGGTGAACTAGGCCCTTAGTATAATTTTTTTAAGGATAACTCTGATTAGGTAGATTTTTTTAAAATGTTTTTCATACTCTACATCCACGAATTTTGTTGTACTCCATTCTTCAAGCATAGATAGGTACCTATTAATGACATAAAACTTTTATTTAACTCATAATTTTGTCATTAAATACTATTGGTCCTTCAAATGGGAATAATTCAGTAAATGGGGTGAAATCTTTATTTATTTTTTAAACGTTTATCTTATTTACATAATATATATATACAGTTCTATTTACAAAAAAAAAAAACCTTATAAGTAATAATAATAAATAAACTAAAGAGCATCAAAAAATTCCTCCGCATCGCTGTCAACTGGTAGCGTGCCCAAAAGACTGGCGGCATTGCCACGTTGTATGGCAAATTATATTCAGTAAATATAATCTAAAATGTAATAAAAAATCAAGTCTTACAAAATTGACTGAAGTTCACACAGTAAGAAGTCGGCCATACTTGTCAACATCTCAAATTAGATGCCGACAAATAGCGGAGATACCCCTGTCTTACTAATTAGAGCTGCACTGTTGATTAACACGAATAATATTTAATGTACACTGTGTAGTTTTTGACAAAGGATTTTGTGTCTTTGTCTTTTATTTCATTTAAATATTTGTGCTTCGACGGAGATTCTAAGGTAAATAGTTCATTATCGTGATCATTACTTGGCATGTCTCGTTGACTGCCTCCGTTGGTCTTGTGGTTAGAAGCGTGGCTGCTGAGTGTCCCCACACTCAGCTCCTCCTGAGCTCGATCTATGGGTCGGGCAAATGGTAATGGATTTTTCCATTAGGAGATTCTTAGTAGCAGCTCAGTTTGGATTTTTGCCCGGTCAATGCCCATGCTTGCCCACGTGGGGTTTAACTGGTAAAATGAGGGTGTAATGAACTGCGTGACAGGTTAAACGAGGGACCTCAGATCATAGAAATAAAGAGATATGCCATCATAGCAAATTAGTACGGGAACAACTGATGCCACTTTTAGTACATTTTTCGACACAATTACGCGCATAATTAAGCGCTCCTTGTGAATAAAAAGATCTCCCACGCATTGAACATTCCGCACACCCTCAATCTAACACTGTTAATCGTCACTCAACACTAGCACTAAACTAAAACACTGTATTTATACCATCGATCGTGTTCGGTTCGTCGCCAGCGCGTACGTTTTTAATATGAGCAATTTGCTCAAGATCAGGCATCAAGCTCGATAGCGCCTTGGCACATCTCCTTGTTTCTATGATCTGAGCGAGGGACATTTATTGTTGAAGGTATTCAGTATTCGATACTAGTTCAATTAACAACGGGACCATTGTACCCTCGCAAAATGGCAACTTTTAATGAAATTCAGTTTTTTTTTTAAATAATAGGCTTGCGTTTGAACGGCGTCTCGTCCGATATTAAGCGATGATGCGGTCTACGATGGAGCAATTTGCCTAGACAAAACCGGAATCGGGTTTGTCTCATTGTAATTATCGGGGAACACCCACTCCGGCAGCGCATTCCACTGTTTGGCGGTTTTCACAATGAAAATGGAATCAAAGCGCTTTGTTCGGGTTTTTGGTAAATCGACAGCGCTTATACTTATTTTTTTTCTGTAATCTTGTAATAAGAGAGAGTTTACATAGATAGTATCTCTCTCTCATCAAAAATACTCTGTAGCCATACATAATTATAAAATGTCGGCTCACATTTGACAGTATCCACTTCTAATGAATCAAAGCGGTCTCAAACAGGAACCGCCTGTCAGCGAAGGTATCTGTCTCAACAGTTTTAATTATCTGGTTGCTGGATTTACTGTGAGACGTCTTAGCTACACTGCTGTCTGGTTATAACTACATGATAGATGATGTATCACACAGTAGTGTTGGCCGATGTAGTCTTAAATATGAGACCACTGACTACTTCGATTTTACAAGAAAATCTTCATGTTTTCACGAAATATACTTACGTATTTTCCTCAAATATAATTTCGAGAGCTTTGAAATCATCGATATTGATTTTAGTGTCTATTATTTGGTAAGTAAGTATTATATGTATAACTTGTGCGTATTGAATTTTGACCAACATAAAAAATAAAACAACGCTATAATTTGCAAAAAAACGTATCGCGGGCTATCTTGACTTGTCTGTTTGAGGTTTTCAAAGAGCAACAGAACAAAGAGTTTCACAGTATATTTGTGGTCAGATGCCGATTTGCCCTTAGAAGTAAATTAAGTAGTAGTAGTAAGTTGCTTTTTAAGCAGGGGCTATAGACAAAACACGCGAATTGTGAAAACGCAATGAATAACAACTCATTGGTCAAAATCAGAGTACCTACCTAGCAATTTTTGGGCTATAATCGAGCATACAAACATACAAAGATTGTTATATAAGTCGATTTTTTCGTAGGTACTTTAAATTGTATTGGAATAAAACTTCGCACTATTGAAGACTATGTAACACTACAATATAATGGTGTTTCTATTGAACAGGAATGCAGTGATAGCCTAGTGGTTTAACCATGTGCCTCCCACGGCGAATGGTTCGAGTTCGATCCCGAGGCGCCGCTGACTTTTCGAAGTCATGTGCGTATTAGAAATCAATTATCACTTGCTTTAACGGTGAAGGAAAATATCGCGAGGAAACCAGTATGTCCTAGAACCAAAAATTCGAAGACGTGACGTCCACCAACCCGCCCTTGGCCCGCGTGGTGGACTGCGGCCCACTCCCTCTCACAGAGAGGAGGCCTGTGTCCCAGCAGTGGGAACATTATAGGCCGATTATGCATAATTATGCTTATGCTATTGAACAGATCTGTAGATCTCCGGATACATTTGTATTTTTAAGCTAATTTTTTTTTACTATGACAGGAAGTCACCACCCACACGTTGAAAGATTAACTAAGTAACGCCCTAAACGTCGACAAACAGTGGTCAATGATTGATGATGGTATACCTAAGTGTGGTGGTAGCACTCCCAAAAGGCTGATGAACTCAATGTTACTAAACAATAATAAAGAACATTCACGCCTGTATTCTGAGAAGGGTTAAGCAGATGTGCATAGTACAGTCAGGGAAAGGGATTCTTAAGCAGGTTCATTATCATTCATAATTGGTCGCAGGATATTCAAACTTCGAAGCAAATCCGAATCCGAATTGCTTATGCGCCTGCCAGACCATGCTCCTTGCGCTGCTCATCGCTATGTTCCTCGCGCTGCCGTGATTTGCCGCGATGTTGCCCTCTCTGCCGGACGAGACGAGAGAGACAAAGAGAGAGGACGAGGAGCATGACGTGTGGCATGACGAGTAATGTTGCCACACTATGTCTCTGCCTCCTTTCCTCGCTACTTCCCATGCCACTCGTCGAGTGTGTGGCAGGCGTGTTAGAAGTTTGAATATACGACCAATTATGGATGATAGTGAACCTGCTAAAGAATCCCTTTCCCTAACCGTACGTACACCCACACTTTGACGGCTCCCCCCTCCACTCCGTCGAGAGCTCAAGTCAAATGCCTACAACTATACGTCAATTGGTTTAAAAATGTTTAATAATAATAAAATTTTGCTGCGCAATTAATAAGCATAACCAAGTAACCCAATAAAACCAAGGTCACCAGACCAAAATTTGTTATTTTCTTTTATTCCTTTCGACGTAATCAGTAGAAAAATCCAACATTCCTGACTATAGAGGGGACACGGTCGGCTCCTAGAGGCGCCCCGTTGTGCACCTCGCCTTATTTAAGGCACATCACTCGACTACCAGATGCATATCTCTGAATAAATTAAGCCGCGGACACATCGGCAGGATGACTTTTTAATGTGGAACTGATTGTTAGTGGAGTGTATCGAGGGGTTGGATACCCCTTTTGTTAATAAGATATGGATGGAACTTCTAATATACACGATTGTACGTAAGCTTATAACTCAGTAGGTAGGTAACTAATCGCGAAAATTATGGCTCGAAAATAATGCGTTATCATTGGGCATATCCTATAGTATCTATACTATGTGTTTCGATACTTCAAAAAATTTAAAATACATAATTATGTGTATGTTTCATTCATTAAGAATAATTTGAGTTGGATAGCCTTTTCTATATAACTTCTAAATGGAAAAAGCAATAATCAACTTTACAGTTCAATGTAAGAAGAGCGACACCGACAGATGCTTTGAAGAAATAGTGTGTAAAGGCACGGGGTCTCATCAGGAACAAAGGGACATTTGTTGAAATAACTCATAATAGATGGCGTTACATGTATCGATTTGTTATTGAAGTTTCTGTAAAATTGAGAACATGAAAAAATACATCATGAAAAATATTTGTTCAAATTTTGAAAAATGCTTTAAGCACGGAAAAATGTATAGCCCGAAGATAGCCCGCGCTAAATCGGTCACATTTCTTTGTATGAGATGAGGCATCTGTATGTATAATATTATATTATCTGTGGTAAAGGACATTGGCAGTTTTGGGCTTGATATGGTACAGTAATAAAAGCTTAACCAAAAATAACAATATATTTTAATTGTTCTTTGCCTAATTTATCTTAGAGATAAAGAATTGAAATCAAAAATGGAAATAAATAAGAAATAAAATGATTACGCCGTTGACATTTTGAAAAAACCAATAAAACAAAAATGGGTGCATGCTGGCTGGCGCGTGCCTCCACAGAATATCATGTCGACAGCAACTAAAACCTTTGATTTGAGAACTCATTAGTCGCGCTGTACTTCATTGGATCATTCACACCATACTTAACCTCACTGTCACAAATACGATAATTTCTCTTTAATCCAATTACGTACAAAAACAAATAAAAAATGAATATAAATACTCTTGAAATACTCGATCACACCAAACTAATTTCATATTTGTACCGACATACACAATCTGAAGCCCAGCGTTCTATGGGCGTCTGCCGTGTCCTTTTCAGTCCGTTTACAATAATTTGGCTGTCATGCAAAATTACATTTTAAATATTTAACTTTATCATTCAATTTGCATGTGACTTGAGGCTTAAATAACTAAACGAACGTTTGTAGATGTATCTTGCATGACAGCTAAATTATTATGAATGAACGGAAAATTCGAACAGGCCTGAAGACTCATACAAATTGGTCAGTTAACATTTTTAATAGTACGGTTACAACAGCTCTATAGTATTACCAGTATCTTCCGCCATAGTTAGTCATAGACTATCAATATCATGTTAACCGAAGAGGTATGATAATATACCATGTATTAACAGCCACCACCATTTGTAACTCACATTAGTACCACAAAAAATACACACATCAAAAGTGTCTAGGGATCAAGCATTTTTATGCGGATTTCTTGAGATTGAGATGTGGCTTTGTAATAAATTTATGATTTTATAAATTTATATGGATCCTTTTTGGTGCATTTCATAATTTGAATCAGGAACTCTCAATCAAATTCGAGTAAAAGATGAAAATAAGCTGTCAATATTTTCCCTATAAAAACATACAACGCATTGAAGACATTATTAGTGCTACTGTTTCCCTACTACTGATTAAAACCAACGTTATTATGGAGCGGCGACGTCATTTAAGCAGGGAAGAAATGCTCAGAGCCGTGGGAATGATAGAAGCTGGTTCCCGGCAACGTACTGTAGCTTTAGCTCTGAATACAAGTCAGAGTGTTATCAGTCGACTTTGGACACGTTACCGAAGCACTGGTACCGTGGCTGAGCGCCATGGAGGACGGTATCGCTGCACCACACGGAGACAAGACCGATACATTCAAATCTTAACTCGAAGAGCTCCAACAATAACCGCCATGATGTTAGCCGTGAGGCTTCATCACTCTTCAGGGAACTTAATTAGCGACCAAACAGTCAGAAACCGCTTGCATGAAGTGAACCTTCATTCCCGAAGACCGCTACGGGTACCACCTATAGCAATGCACAATCGTAGGATTCGATATCAATGGGCTCTTGAACACAGAAATTGGGCAGAAGAACAATGGCGTTTCGTGTGCTTTTCTGATGAGTCTCGTTTTGGTATGAGACCGGATACAAGACGTATACGACACTGGAGAACCCCTGGACGCCAACAGCGATTAAAATCCTGCCAGGAAGTCCATCCTTATAGTAGTGGAACCATCATGGTATGGGCGGGTATTTGGATCGGCGGAAGAACTGAGTTGATTTGGATCAGAGGCAACCTCAACGCTCAAATTTATGCTGAGACGATTGTATCAGACGTCATCGTTCCTCTACAAGTGCAAATCGGTCCCTTATTTCAGTTAATGCATGATAATGCACGACCGCACACCGCAAGAGTTGTAAGACAGACTCTCGCCGCAGCTAACATCAATGTCCTGCCCTGGCCTGCTCAGTCGCCAGACTTGAACCCGATTGAGCATGCATGGGATATGCTACAGAGAAGAGCTCTGCCGAATATGGAGGGTATCCAGTCGCAAGAAGACCTTTTTTTGTTGTTGCAACGAACATGGGCGGCCATTCCACAGCGTGATTTGGATGAACTCATTTTGAGTATGCCAAACCGATGTTCTTGTGTTGTTAGTGTTCGCGGTAGAAACACGGATTATTAATTGTTTAAGTTACCCAATAAAATTTTAAAAAAAACTGTTATTTCAGTCTTTTTTTCGAACTTTAATGTTAGTGGTTCAAATGTCAAAAATCCCTTTATTAGGAAAATGGCAAATTTCTTTATTAATGCAAAGGTGACTTGGTTTATCGTTACTGTGACAAACGAAAACACTTTATTTGATGAATCCTTAAAGAAAATTTTAATTAATATCAATCAGGAGAAAAGTTATTGCAAAAATATATGTTGATCCCTAGATACTTTTGATGTGTGTATAACGAGAAATTATATCGATATAGGAATCGAGTATTAAATCGAGTTGGATTATTTTTTTTGTTGAAATTTAAATTGATTTGGGAATCAAGGAGCACGGAAATGGAAAATAGAGAAGGATTGTGTTTATTTGTTATGAATCTAACGATATACTTAATGATTTAAATAAAATTCGACCGATTGGAACTTTTTTGGAGGGTACTGGTCGGAGACCGCGAGTGTTATTGCCACGAGTTTAAATTTATGGAGGGAGCATTTCTCCCAGTCAACTCCCGCCACAAGCTGCGTTAAGGAACTTCGTTCCAAAAACCTTTTAAAAAGATTATTGTTCCGCAAAAATCTACAATATCAACTATAACATTACCACCTCACAACAGACAACAGAATATATTCAACATACAGTCGTTACAGTTTTTTATTGCTCCCATAAAACTCTAAGCGCACGGTTTACGTTACCAGCACAACATTGTGACTTTGTAACTTGTACATAAAGTTACAATGTGACCATGTTAATGACTTTACGCTCTTTAAATGTGTTATGAAAAGATTGCTGACGACGCTTTTATTGGAGATTAACGTGTAATACCATTTTAAGATCTTTGAGCGTTTTTATTGTGTTAATTTTTAGGGTTCTGTGCTAATGAAACCTTATTACTAAACCTACACCGTCTGTCCGTCTGTTACAGGTAGTGTTGCAAAAGACTCGAGTCTTCGAGTCGTAATTTTAAAGACTCAACTCAATTATGCAAGACTCGCATGGAGTCTAGCTAGAGTCAAGTCGAGCTCGAGTCATTTAACAGCGACGTGAGTATTACAAAGGACTCGAGTCTTAAATGAACTCGAGTCTTCAAGAAAAACTCGGAACATGAAGATGAGACTTGAAGCTCATCATTCGAAAATACTCTAGTCTTGGAGTTCCGGTGTAATGAGTCTCTTCTCTTGAAGTCCTGTTGGAATGAGTCGAGTTTTGTAATTCATCATCCGAGTCCGTTTATACAGGGTGGCAGGTTAAACAGTGGAAATATTTTAAGGGGTCATTGTACTCATCATTATAAACAACTTTTACTATGGGACCAACCCTGAAATCGCGAAATAAAAATCAGCTGTTCCATACATTTTGTTGAGTTATGTGAACATAAATGTATGGAACAGCTGATTTTTTTTTCGCGATTTCAGGGTTGGTGCCATAGTAAAAGTTGTTCATAATGATGAGTACAATGACCCCTTAAAATATTTCCACTGTTTAACCTGCCACCTGTATAGGACTCGAAGTCTTGAGTTCTCTGCAACACTAGTTACAGGGCTATAATGTATCTGTGCCGTAGTCTATGAAACGTTTGCAACATCGAGTATCACACGCGCGTCACCAAATCTTTAAAATGAAGACTATTCTTTTTCACTCTACCATGTTTCATTGCCATCCATTAAAACAGTCCCAAAAATGTTCAACTATCCTCAAACCGTACTGTATCGTTTCGATTCGTTACCATGCGCACTTGATATCAATTAAATTTTTTACTCAATTCCGGGATTCAAAGGCATTTTTCGGCTTCCATCGAATGCGTGGACAAATATAAAGCAATCGTATAAAATGCCATTTCACTACGAACAAGAGAGTTCCGTTTCGTTTAAAACATTCGATTTTGTACTGCAAATGTGATTTTTAGTAAATATTGCATGTGCACGCTATAATGGTATTATTGTTAAATTGATTTTGTTGTTACGTCGTTTTAATTGTGTGCGCTTTCTGTTTTGTTGATTGTACCGGAATAAATTTTGAATGAAACGGTTATAACAATAAGTTGTTTGATTTTATTAATAAAATCGCCTTTTAGTCTTTGGCTTGCCCTTTTTTTAATAATTATTTTCAAAATCACGTATAAGAATAGCTCGACCCGTTCATATTACCTAAAACCTTTTTTAACCGACTGCCCCAGAAGGACGGTAGTGTTTTTCTAGTGTATGTATGTTTGTAAGTTTTCTTTGGCACGCTCTACGTACCTATAGCTTAAACGGCTTGATGGATTTCAACACATGAGGTATCGTTAGATTTATCTTCATTGTGGGAGAGACATAGGGTATAAATAGGTATTTAAAAATTACGCAGTCGAGTACCTAATAAATGTGTTTTTTAATCATTTAGTTTATGTTGTTTTAAATATAGATACTTATGCAGATTGCAGACTCCTGTAATATTCATGTGTATGTTTTCTACAGTTCTGCAGACCTCGATGACTATACGGTAGTGGACTACTATTAAAAAAGACCAAATAAATTATTTTATTCCAAAGAAGGAATAGGAATAACAAAAAAGTAAAAAAAAAAAAAAATATCATAAAATGGAAAACATAGACGCTTTTAAAGTTTTTGGAGGGAGTATCGCTCCGTCTTTGTCGCGCGAAGCGGACGTAGGTGGTGTTACGTCACTTATCATGCATGCCGTCCGTGTCTCATCAATCATTTTAAAACGCTTATAACTTTGCCAATTTTGTATTTCATCGGTTTTTTTGGTGTTAATTATCTTTTTTCAAATAGTTTACAGATTCACAATAAAAAAATATATTCAACATCCCTATCGTGATGCGAATGAAAGTTTTCACTAAACTTTATTTTTTGCTATCAACTTAAGTATTGAACTACTATACTGAATAAATAAAACTAACATCCAAACTTGCAGTACAGACCTACAAATTGAAACCCAACCTATCCTTACTCAAATCCACATTAAATATTCAAAACACAATAAAACTAAAGTCGTGGCCGACGACTCAATTAAACACAGTTGTCCCGTGCGCGCTCGCCCTTACCGCTGCCATTCGTCCGAAACGGATGGCTCCCTTGGGCACAGATCTATTTGCGCAGTGTGCGCTGGCCCTGTCGTGAGACGGTTCTGACATCAACCCAAATATAGTTTGTGTTATGCAGCACGCGATGGTGTTTTTTATAATTAATGGATTTAGACAACCCTATTTATACAGGGTGTGGCAGAAAAAAAGGGAAGTGATTATGAGCTCAATGAAGCAAAAAATCAAATACGTGAAAAGTACCGGCGTGCAGTGTCAGGATTCAATATTTCGAACATTATACTAAAAATAAATAGAAATAAAGAAAAATATGCGAAGTAAAACACAAAAAAACTGTTGGTCATCGCTCATCGCTCAGCATAATGCTGTGACTCCTGCACAGAGCAGAGCCCACAGCGCTGATTTAAATACTCGGAAATAGGTAGGATCTGGTTTAATGAGGCATAAACCAGGAATAGTTCGCATTAAAGGTGGGCAAATACTACCTCAGCTAAAAAAAACCTATTAACTTTAGTTAACGCCAACAGCATCTTGAGTATGATGCAAGCAGACTAGACTGCGCGTTTGTGAACCACTGCTGCAGGGTTTCAGCTGGACCTGTGACCTTGCGGTAATGGTATCGCAAACTTTTTAAATTGTATGTAAGTATTTACTAACATAGCTTATAAGTAAATTGTTACTAACACTATGAGTCTATGTTACTTGGAAAATAAATGATTAAGATATGATATTAACGCCTTCTCCAGCAGGCATTGTCGATGAAAAGATTTACCTTGGTTCTTGTGGTCCAAGAGTAACCTTTACAACATTACACCTCCTTTAAAATAAGTTGAAAACAATGAATCACATGAATCTGTAGCAGGATCTACTTGTGCCAACATCATAACCTGGTTCCATAAAGGTCGCGAAGGATCACTCCCTCGAGTATCAGTCTATTTACGTAGGGTCGGCCGCCCCAGCCGTGAGAAAACTGACGTAAACTCGAATAGTTTGTTGAATTTGTTGGTTACGGTGAAACATCGCATGCTCGACTGTTGCGTTTAGTTTATTAAAAATTATGGTTTGACACTATTTATACAAGATGTTCAAAAACATGGGGATAAGGTGAATTTATCCTAATAAACAATAGGACAAATTCAATCTGAAATAAATAAATACAGTTGTCCCGTGTTATATAGGTTAAATATTAAATAAACTTCGGCCAACTTCGCAGAGTACTTCAGCGATAAACTTAGCGAGTAGTGTAGTGGGTTCTTTACGCTTTTTTCGGCGTAGCTCTCATTCGCCATCGCCAAGTGTCTGGAGTGTACGATAAGGAACGTCGTTCCAAAAACCAGAAACAAAAAGCCATGAAGAAGAATCTCTATCAAACAATAAATACATAAACAATTCCTTTCGCCCATCGCAGTATTTTAATGAACAATTATAGTGATAACTATTATTGTTTGTAATTAATTACTACAAATTGCATTAATTTGATAAATCCCCGATATGAATTGGCGTGGTTGTTGTATAATGATTGTCATTTCATTACCAACCAATTATTGTATGTATGAAATTAATTAATTCTGAAATTCGTTGGCATTTTGGTTTGGACAATTGATGGAGTTCAGTTTTATGTTGCTGTATTATGGTGCTTTTTAGGGTTCCGTAGTAAAACTAGGAACCCTTATAGTTTCGACCTGTCGTCTGTCTGTCCGTCTGTCCGTCTTTCACACCCTCGTCAAATCCACAGTTCATAACCGATTTGTATGAAACTTCGCAGGTAGATGTCTTCTATGAGCCGCCATAAAGGCCTGTAATAAAATTATGAAAAATAAAATAATTAGGGGGGCATGAAACTGAATATACATGAAACTGGGGGATGAAAATAAATATTTTCGTGCAATAGGTCTTTGAAAATAACATAAAGGTTTCTAAATAACTTTTTTGTTTAAGTGCATATTTAGTGAACTAGGAGCTCCCAAAGTCGTTAACAATGTGTCCCCCCCCCCCCTGTAATTTTTCAACCGCTGTATCAAAAAATCTGAAAAAATTGAAGCTTGTGGCATCCAATAAATACTCTCGATAAAAATTGGTTTGAACAAGATTCGTTTATAACTTTTTGAAATATTCACTATTTTCAGTTTTATTTTTGACAACCGCAAAATTAACTTTGTATTTCATAATGATATGAAATTCAAACTTATATTTGCGGTCGGAAGACTGAAATACTTCTTGCTACGGAACCCTAGACTGTGCGTGGTCCGACACGCTCTTGCCCGGTTTTTGTAAGTAGAATCAATTAAATTGGAATAATAAGAATTGGATGGTATTTTGTTTTTATTTGTGATTGGTTTCAATAATAAGGGGTGCAAAATAAATACCTATTAAATAATATTCTTATTTTTTCAGAATTTTTAACTTCTTGACAAAGTGGAGCGAAGTTAATATAATATGGCAATATTATTTTCTCAAGTAATTAGTCCTAATGGTTTTCTGGATTGATATCCCATGATATTACTTTTTTTCTTTAAGGAGTTTGTTGCGTCCCTTTTTTTACCAATTAGAACAAAAAACCTTTAGGAATCGAGTGTCCTTTGTTCTCCTCGGATATTTTTATATGTTCATATAAAACGAATTGACCTCGATACGCTGCTTTAAAAAAATACATTGACTCCAAACAAAACATATAGGTACCTAGGTACCGAAAAAAATCGAACAAATGTGAGTACCTACGACTCGCGCCCTGAGGATTCCGAAATACGAGATAGCGCCATCTGTCAATGAGCAATATAATATAAATATCATATCTTGATCATAGATAGCGCTATTGTATACTTTTAGTGGCGCCATCTATGAGCAGATTATGGCTTCACCCGTTATGGGTCTTCAGACAGACAGACAACAAAGTGATGCTATAAGGGTTCCGTTTTTCCTTTTGAGGTACGGAAACTTAAAAACATAAGCCAAAATCAGTTACAATTAACGATCATATCGCTAAAAGCGACAGCTTATAACCAATTGCGAAGCCACAAGATATTACTGCACAATGAAAATGTCCCCCAAATTCGCACAAAAATAATTATAATTTTATAGCTACAATAATTTACTGTAAATTACGCGGTACGGCGGCACGTAAGTACAGCACTAGGAATATGAGGGAACACTTATCTTGTGGACGACTTGTGAATGTTAAATAGGTAGTCTTTCTCGCCTTCTTTTGCGACTACGTTTTATATTGGTCGTAAGGTGTTCAAAAGTTTTATGCTTTGTGTGGTAAAAGTGTATGTGGATCTCAGATCATAGAAACAAGGGAGATGTGCTAAGGCGCTATTGAGCTTGACGCTTTCATACGGTCACATTGACCGTATATAAAAGGTACACGCTGGCGACGAACCGAACACGATCGATTATATAAATACAGTGTTTTAGTTTAGTGCTAGTGTTGAGTGACGATTAACAGTGTTAGATTGAGGGTATTCGGAATTTTTAATGTGTGGGAGATCTTTATATTCATGAGGGACGCTTGTAATTGTGTTGAAAAATGTACTAAAAGTAGCGACAGTTGTTCCCGTACTAATTTGCTATGATGGCATATCTCCTTGTTTCTATGATCTGAGATGTGGATAGTGTCTGGTTTTTTAACTGTTACAGATGAACGTATAAAAAAGGCGGGCGGAATTTTGTTGTACGATATCACCGTGAGAACTGCCAATTTGCGAACGTTCGAGGAAAAATCTCACCGTGACATTCTCCCCCGAACGTTCGCAAACAAATTGGCAGTTCTTTCGCAGCAAATATCGTTTGACAGGTCTCACACATTTTATGATTACCTACTGATAATTTGCTTATTTTGAAGTTTTTCTTGGTGTAAAAACTTCAAAATAAGCAAATTAGTTTTTTTACCTATAGCAAAACATAAATTGAAGTTGGCTGATCGATTACTTATTAACTACACGCGTCATTCACATTTTAAGCAAATGATGCATATAGGTGACATAAGACTCGGGGCTTCAGATAAAAATGATTAAATGTACGAAGACGATCATAGGGTTAATGCTCGATATATCTATGTACTAACGCAATCGCCAGACACTGCAATTGTATCAAAGGTGTAGACAAACTGCAACTTTGCTACCTATTGTGGGTTTTAGCGCACATCAAAGCGTTCAAAGTTCCGTAAACCGGCAACGGGTAGCTAATTGCAGATACTCTTGTTCAAACTTTGTGTACCTACAGTATGTCCATCGACCGCTATAAAGGAGGCCTGAGCCCTGCAATGTGCAGGTGTTAAGGCCCCACACAGGTACGATAATATCGCAAGCTGTGTTTGTTCTAAGCACATTTTGCATTAGAACGCTGGCAATTTTACAGACTGTCGCGATAATAACGCCGCGATGCAAGTAGAATGATTGTGTTATTGCGAGATTGTGATATTTATTCTTAATAGGTAGTTTAGGTACATTTTGTATTAGGACGCATGTGATCTTACACACTGCAGCGATGCTAACGCGTCATGCTATAGTTATCGACCATTAAACATCGCACCTGTTTTGAGAGCCTGTGTAGTCTGCGTACACACGCGGAACACACAAACGTTGCAAATATCACACGATAAAAACGCAGCTGTGTGGACAGGACAGGGACGCACTATCGCAATATCGCTTGCTATTTTATCGCAGTTGTAAGGTTGGCAAATAAACCTCAAAATAACGTTTTTGGTCCTCGCATGATATTATTAAAGTCCTCAATTTTTTATATCCCAGTCTGCCTCATAAAAATTTAATACCTACTAATTTAAAAAGTAAACATTCGCGACCCGAAGGAACAATGATTCAACCCTTTGCGAAGGGGTTGGTATAATTTCTGGGTAGCCAGTCAATTTAAATTTTATATGACCCCTGATTAGATGGCGTGCTTGCCGATGTGTTAGAATTAATTGTCAAGGGATACTTTTATCATTAATTATGATAATGCTTATTGTGAGTAAGCATCGATATGGCATGGTTTTAGAAGTTGTGAAAGGGTTAAAATATCCGAGGAAAACTGCATAAACAACAGCACGGGTTTTATTCTGACAAACCCTCTTGCCTAAGGTAATGTTTTTAGGGTTTCGTATCCAAAGGGTAAAAACAGAACCCTATTACTAAAACTCCGCCGTGCGTCTGTCTATCACCAGGCTGTACCTCATGAACCGGATAGCTAGACAGTTTTTACAGATGATGTATTTCTGTTGCCGCAATACAACGAATAACAAAAACAAAATAAAATTTTAATAAATATTCAAGGAGGGCTCTCACACAACAAACGTGATTTTTTCACCGTTTTTTTTTTACTTTTATACGTCCAAGGATACAGAACCCTCGGTGCGCGAGTACGACTCGCACTTGGCCGGTTTTTTTGTTCATTAATCCCAATAGCAGCTTTGTACTTTCATTAGAAAAGAGGAAAAATAGAACCATCAAAGAACCTTCAAATGAAAAAGCACATAACATTGTCTCCTCACATGACAGTTCCACTCAAGTGGAACACTTTTAAAAAGCCAACTGAAACAAAGCGACCGATGAGCAAAAACCATGTAATTGTGTCGCCTCGCCATCGCAATTAAACTTTTTGTGCTTCCCGCTGCGACAATTGTCGCCCATCTTCAGTTGAATGATTAAAAAAGTTTAAAGCGCTAAGAAAGTGTGGAACTCTGTTTATGTTGGGTGTTTTAAGAGTGCTGTTGTTGCCAGTTCGGAAATTATCTCCTTTTATAAGTTTCAAATAATTGCCTTTGATAAGTGTAGGGATACTAGCTGTTCCCCGCGGTTTCACCCCCGTTGCTCGGCTCCTAAGGGTCGTAGCGTGATGTTAAATAGCCTATACTATTCGTCATGAATTTGGCTATAATTATACTTAAATATTTTTTCGAATCTGATGTAGTTCCAGAGATTAGCGCGTTCAAAAAAACAAACAAACTCTTCAGCTTTATAACATTAGTAAATTAGTATTATTTTATTAGTTTGCTATTGATACGAATTTCCCCTCCGCATTTTTTTATTTTTACGCATATTTTTTTTAATATTTTTATTTTTTGTTTACTTTTGTATTTGTTTTCTATTTGAATCGCGGAAAACTGTTAACGAAAAAAAAATGAAAATAAAATCTGCGAAAATAGGAAAAAGTCGCGGGGGCTTGACGCCGTATTACCTAATGAATGTATTTTTGTAATACGACGCCTGAGAGGTTAAGGAACAAGCAGGCTACCCGCTGTCAACACAGCGCATCCTCAATGCGAGACATTTTAACTTTGTCTCTAGAGTGGACAACGCACCAGCGATACCTTTGGTAGGTATCAGCAAATCAACAAAAAATTTAATTAAAAATCATTAAAATAATCATAATTGCCAAGTTAATAGAGTACCTATCACATCCTAACTTACAAAAACCCAATTCTTTAAAAGATTCCACGTCCTTAGATTTAAAATCTCTTAGCAAAAGTAGAATCCGCGTTGAATGCTGAATACATAGTGAAGAGAGAAGCGAGCTTCCAAAGAGTTACCTGGACTGTCGGATAAATCAATATTTCAAGTTAATTTAAAATACTGCCAAAGGGACACTGAATCGAAAGCTCACCAGTTAGTGTAGCGTTTGCATGAAAAAATACTTTAGTCTTAAATGTATTTGAAGACTCCTTAGAACTCGTTCTTGTCTTTTGGTGTCGATGTATCAAAAATATATATTGTTTGAATATCTTTTTCAGATGGCGGTCGAGTTATTTTGATAGACCACAAGTGACGATCCAATTCTTCTTAAAACAATGCATGACTATATTTTTTTTATTTATTTATTATTTACAACTACGCAATAATTACAAGTTATTCTTCCAAATCACATAAGTAAAACATAAAAACATAAATGAACAAAAATATAAAATAAATATTCAAATTAAAATACGATCTAATAATAAGATTTTACATTATGTAGTCGTAAATTGAATAAAGACAGTTAATCATCAGTAGGTACCTATCTTTAATAAAAAAAAACAAATCACTTTTAATAAACTTAACCATCTTGGTCGAATTTGCAACCCCAAACTGCTGGGTCAAAATTTTAATCAAAACTATAAAAAAATTATAAAAATGAGATTTTAATTTCTACAAAATGTTTTTCTATCTCTACTTATACACGTGAAGGCTCGGCGTAATTCAATTTTATCATAGTGATATTAAGTGTCACGACACCTCGACACTAGCTCTATTCACAGCACGTCCTCCGTATCTGAAAGTTTTCTTTTTAACATTTTTTTAGTAAAAAGAAGAGGTTTTAGTTATAAATTGGTATGCCTCTTAAACAAATGTGTCTGATATAAATAGATTAGGATTTAGAAATATAATTTTTGAACCCAGATGTTGCTTGATGGATTAGTGTAATTTGTTAGTGTTAACAAAAATATTGCAAACTATAGCTTTAATAAAACACGTATTTTTTTTGGTTGCTGTTATAATTATTTGGTATGTAGGATTCGTTTGTATTTGGAGTTTTAAAAATTTTCATTGTATTCAATAATGAGTAACCAACAAAAAATAATAGCGAATACACTACAACTATTTTTTCTTTTTTAAATTATCATGCACAATTTAATTACAGCGAATATAAAAAATTCCAACCGCTGAATCTCATCATTATGATTATGACCAATTTTTAATATATGACCAACGCTAAAATCGCGAAAAAAATGGGCTCTTTCATACGTTTGTCGATGTATGATATCAATATTGTGAATAAACAAATAAACATCATAATTATTATCTTAAAGGTAATGCTAGTATAATAAAAAAAATACAACTAAAAAAACGAGCTAACATTAACCCCGCTACTGCCGTGCCGTCCCGCTTTTTAATTTGTACTACGAATGTTAAAACCTAGTTACGTTTCTCTCGCAAACGATACAAATAAAAAAGTACGGAGAAGAGCAATATACGACTACGAGTAATTAAATTAATTAAAGTCGACGCGGCTGACGGACGCATCGTGTGTCCTTTTCTTGTTTTAAGACGTCATTTTATTTAATTGGTGGGGACTTTTTGACCCACGACCGCGGGGGGTGGGTTTTGATGTGTAATTGGTTGTCACAGGAAGATGTTATCTACTAATGTAATTAGATTTTATGTTTTATACTATTTATTACTACATGTTGGTTCGGGGAAGTAGAGATATACGGTTTGTTCGGTACGGCCAGTTTAATTTCCAGGATAAGTAGATAACATACTAGTATGCGACTTTCAAAGAATAAATTGTTCATTTCAAACAATCACGATTTTATTAAAAGGTTTTAGAGTAAACAAACAGCATACATAATTATTATTATTCCATTTATTTATTCTTTACACATATCTTTTCCATTTTTAAATATTTATCGAAATGCAAAAAAAAAAAAAAAATATAATAAATAGGAATCCACCGATATGGGGAGCAGGGTCCAAGCTACCGGCGGTTAGGGCTCCAGAGACAGGAACCTCCGCACAATGCGTGCCGTATCGTGCCGTATATTATTATTATTGTTATAATAAATATATAATATGTACCTATGTAACTGAAAAAAAAACAGGTGAAAAGTTTGCATTTTTATTTACATTTACAAGCAGAATTAAATTATAAAAAGTCATTAAAAATAAATTAAAGGAACTTTTCTTAACGGTTTCAAAAGGACATAATTTAATCATGACAAACAATTTGGAGCACACCATTTTTCTTGAATCAACAGAACCGCAGCAGATTGTCTCCAAGAGTTTATAAAGCAATTTGGTAAAATAAAACAGTCTTGCAACAAATGTTGGCACAATGGCTCATAATTTACCATTTCTGCTGTCCCCTTTATAATATTTCACGCTTCTTAAACAGGGTACAATTTGCGGTTTCAAATCATTCGTAACTGAACAGATGCGTTTGCGCACCTGTTGCAGTGAGAGGGTTAAGTCGAATGGCAGATGACTGTACAAATGTACTTATTAGAATGTGATAGACCAAATTTATTTATTAAGATTACCACTATTTCGAACGAATAAATATTATTGAAGGAAAATCTTAATTATATTTTTAATATTTCAATCATATAAAACATCGAACATCTTTTGTTATTGATAATCGAATACCATAAAAGTTATTTAAGGTTTATAAATAACTGTAGGTATTGTAGGTAAATAATAAAAGGTATGAGAAATAAAATGTTACAGTACGGAGGAGAGAAAGAAGCACAGCACCAGTTCCAATAATACTTACCCACTTATTTATTTGCATTTTATTTATCTCACTCAATTTGTTCATTTTTATTTTTTAAGTAATTATTTTTTCACCCGTAATTATGTAGATATTATTGTCCGTAATTAAGTGAATATTTATTTTGTATACCAAAAGACGAAAGAGTTGTTTATTATGTATGAATTACTTCAAAAGCGACATACGTGTAATTTGACGGTCTGTATAAAAAGAAGCATTTCAAAGAGATTCTCAATGCCGGTTGACATATTTTAAATTGTAGCCATATTCCTGATTATAAAGACAGTATCCCACTTGTAAGGCTTTGCAAGATGAAATATATTTAATATTGTTTTGCAAAAGGTCTATTTTAAAAGTTTGGCGACACCGTTTCGTAGTTGATAATTATATTTGAGAACATTTATTTTGAGAACCGCCAAACAGTGGAATGCGCTGCCAGAGTGGGTGTTCCCCGAAAGTTACAATCTGTAACTTTCGGGGAACAAGTAGCGAGTCTTCTTCAAGTCGCGAGTGAATCGGTTTCCTAGGCAAATGTGCTCCATCGTAAAACGCACATCAGGCGAGATGGCGGTCAAACGCAAGCCTATTTATCAGACAAATAAAAAAAAAACCGGACAAGTGGGAGTATGCCTCGCGCCCTAAGGGTTCCGAAATATGATCATAGATGGCGCTACTGCATACTTCCAATGGCGCCATCTATGAGCACATGGCTCCACTTATGGTCCGGTGACTGACGGCGGACAACAAAGTGATCCTATAAGGGTTCCGTTTTTCTTTTTGAGGTACGGAACCCTAAAAAACAAGAGTCTATTTACAAAAACGTAATCCTTATACCTAAAACAATTTTCAGTCCTTATCTTTTCCTCTTTTCAAAAACAAGCTTCCATCTCTTGCCATAACATTCCTACCAATACCGCATACGTATCCTATGTGACACCGCCCTAATTTTAAGCGCCGGCCATCTGTCCGCCGCAAAAAAATAAAGTCACCAAACGCTTTTCGAAGTCCACCGTCTAATTTGCATGAATATCAGTCTCCTTTATAATCGCGTCTCTTTGAATGAGTTATTTTTGGTCCTGTGCTCCAAATTATACCTTCTGTGGTCGGCAACCTGTTTTGTTGGGGAGTTAAAATAAGCGGTTATAGGTAAATGGGAGGAGCTTCGCTTTTGTACAGTTTGTTACTTTTAACCGACTTTTTGGATGTCATGTGTTGTGCCTTTATATGAGATAAAATATTGGCAATAATTTTGAGCTTGTCATGAATGTCATTTTAGAAAGATTTTGTAAACAATATTCTTTATAAGTATTTTTTATCGAATTATAGGTACCTAAGTAATCAACTGGGCATATATTACAAATATAAGGACATTATGAGCATTGCGAGGGTTGTAAAAATTTGCTATAAATCTATATAAAAGATACCTACAAATAGAATTGAATCTTCATCTCTTCTCCTTCGGACTCCTCGTCATAGTTCTAGCCGTTATGATGGGTCGTTCACTATTCACGCAGTACGCCTTTGGAATTCACTTCCACACTCTATACGTGATAGTCCGTCTTTAGGTGTTTTCAAGAGAAGAATTAAGGAACATTTCCTGTTGCCATAATCATAATTAGGTATATTATAAGTATGTATTATTTTATTATAACATAATATATATATATATTTAAATATATATTTGTATGTATTATGTTTATGTATGGTGTAATTTACACATATTTGTTTAGTTTATATATAAGTATGTATATACGTTTTAATTAGGTAGTGTATTTTAGCTCTTATTGTGCACTTATCTCTATTCTCGAATCATAATTTATCTCTATCACTCTAAGGTTTGCTGTAAGAAAACTCAATCTTGAGTTAAGCTCGCCTTTGTACATAAAATGTCCATAAAAAATTTTATTTAATATTTGTGTGTACAATAAAGAATATGAATAGAAATCAGTACCGTACCTAATTACATGTCTCCACCCTTTTAAATAAAACGCTAGCTCTAATCAAGTCGTAAAACTTAGCTATAAAAATCGATTAGGACCACAATCATATAACACCACAATATCTGGGCAATATAATCATTAAACAATAAATAACATTTACTGCAACACTAAACGTTACGACTATAAACCTTTGCTTTGTTAAATTTTAGGGCTACGAGAGACTTTGGACTATTAATAGTGGGTAATTTAGTAAAATAGTGGGGCAGGTTTTGAGTCATGATGCTCTCTCTGTTGTTTCTTTTGCATGAAGGTATTGGTCCCGTGATTCATTGAACTAAAGTCTGTCGAACGAAAATTGACAAAAAACCTGTCAAATTCAAAAATTATGAAAGGGTCCACACTAAAACTAGACAGTTAGACCTAGTTTGACTGTTGAATATGGTGTTTTCTATTTCATGCACAAACTTTAATTTAAATAACAAAACATGTTTTCCATAATGTGGATCAATTAATATTTTTTGCGTTTGACGCTTTTCCATTGTCAACTTTCATTGGCCAGACTCTAGTCTCGAATATTGAATACCATCCTTCAATATGTCAGAATGTCCCTCTTTTAACCCTGAACCACCGACGTGACCCTAATAGCGCACTAGCTTACGGCAAAAAAAACATAGCTACTTTTTGAGGGAGCACAACTTTACAACAGCCTACCTAACGACATAAAAAAGTGGTAACGAAATATTTATATAAAAAAAAAAAAAACTCATATTTACAGTCAAAATCTTTAATGCATAAATTACTATGAACAGATTGTGGTATAAAAGTTATCAATTTCTATTAAACTTGTCGCACTAGGCTAGAGCTAAAACTGTATTTAGTATTAAGTTAATATTGTTTAATCTCATTTTAAGTGAACTATGTTCTTATGAGAAATGAAATTCATTTAAACCTAGACACTGTATTGCAAAAGTTTCACTACTCTGTACCTTCATCTACAGCTCCAACACACTGACACACTTTTTATCTTCAGCAAGCAATAAATAGCTCTGCTTCGAATCCCCAACAAGCACCAGTAGTTTATGGTCATCCGAACTCCTCAGAGAGTCGTCCGAACCTTAGGCGTACATTATCGCACTCGGGAGTACTGTTTGCGTAGTGAATAAAATGTGATTTTGTGGAGGCTAGGGTATACCGTAAGTAGGTGATTGCTGTCACGTGTTAGTGAGGTATTTGGGCTATTAATTTGATGTATAGATTTCGGTGAGGATGTAAGATTTTTTCCAATATCGTTTCTGAATAAAATGTATCAAGTATTGCCGACCCTTTAAAATGAAGATTCGCTGCGCCAACAGCATAGAGGACAAGCAAATAGGTCATCAGGAGCTCTGGCGACCTTCCTCATCATAGGAAAGCAACACTACCAAAGAGTAGCGTTATTTGGCTGTGGTGACTGGTATTCTGTAAGGTGGAGGTACTTCCTCAGTCGGGTTGCTCAAGATTTGAGCGAGATAACTCGCTGTGCCCTTATTCTCTTTACGAAGACATGGGTACAGCTTGTGCAGACAAAAAAAAACCGGCTAAGTGCGAGTCGGACTCGCGCACGAGGGGTTCCGTACCATTATCTATACAACATTAGACACCAAGTATAACCATTATTAAGAGCGAGAAAAAAACAGCAAAAAAATCACGTTAGTTGTATGGGAGCCCCCTTCAATATTTATTTTAATCTATTTTTAGTATTTTTTGTTATAGCGGCAGCAGAAATAGGTAGATCATCCGTGAAAATTTCAACTGTCTAGCTATCACGGTTCATGAGATACAGCCTGGAGATACACAGACAGACAGACAGACGGACAGCGAAGTCTCAGTAATAGGGTTCCGTTTTTACCCTTTGGGTACGGAATTCTAAAAAAGTTTTGGCATGAAAACAATCAGACCACAGTCACAGACACACAGACAAAATTCATAAAAATAATAAAACAAAAAAAAACATAAGAGAAGGTCCACTCCCAGTAGTATCCCAGTAGTATAGATGTCACCAACGCTAATAAAAGGCGTATTCAAAGAGATTTAAAATTTCAACTGATGCCAGCGGGACACGGTAGCTCAGTTGGTTAAAGCGACGCCACGGTGCGGCACGTCGCGTGGTAAAATCCCACACGTGTTAGTTGTTTTTGAAATCTCTTAAATATTTAATAACAGTATCCCAGTAGTTTATTCATGAACTAAATAAATACCGACACACAATACACAGACTAGTCCTAATAACGCTATGTTAAAAACGCTTACGTTAATCATCAGCTAATAATACCTGGCTGGCATTGCATCGCGTAGTGGCGCTGGCGACACGCCTTAGGGAATTTCCCTTTAAGGGGCGCCGCAGGGCTTAAGGTGAAGATACACCACTTTTAAAGATTTTAAACTGAAGATCACGTCTAAACGAGTAGTGTTAATGATTTGTAAAAAATATATGCTAAACTAGAGCATTTTTTTAATAATTTGATTAAGTAGAGTATATTTTAGATTACGTTTATCTATCTATGTAGTGTAATTAATTTATTTAGTAAACTAAGGGCGGGTTGCTTCAAACCATCTGTATTCGTAAGTCAGTACGTAATCGTTAAGTTAGTATGAAATTGTCGTACAAGCCGCCATATTTGACGGTTACAGATACGTAACTGTAAGTTGAAACAACATGGCCTTAGGTGTAACGCGTTCAAAAAAGTGAAGATCGCGCGAAAACTATTGAGCGTATTTTTACGAAACCTTTACCATTTTAAAGATAATTTAATTATCTAAATTTTAGTTAGTGTTTTTTTTTAATCAAATATTCATTACTACAAAGTAATAACACGTCTAATTCGACACAGCGCGCTCCTTGATAGGCGAGTCGTATTGCTCGGTGGACGTATGTCGCGTTGCGCGAGCTCATCGCAGAACACTCAAGCTATACAGCCCAAATCACTCAAGGCCACTGGCACTTAGTAGCGCCTTATGGGGCGCCGCAGGGCTTATGGGAAAGACTAAAGAAAATACATGCAATTTAGATGAAGAAATTACACTACACTACATAGTATAAAACAAAGTCGCTTCCCGCTGTTCTGACCCTATGTACCTATGCTTAGATCTTTATAACTACGCAACGGATTTTGATGCGGTTTTTTTTAATAGAATGATTCAAGAGGAAGGTTTATAATAGTTTTTATGTATAATACATTCCGAAAAACGCAGGCGAAGCCGCGGGCGAAAGCTAGTGTAGTATAATACAAAAAAAAACCACATCTTCCATACATTTGTGTAGAAACTTGTAAACAGAATTTCTATGCTTTCGTTAAAGATGCCAGTCAATATTAGCTGACTCCTGAAACGTTGCAATTTTATCTACAACCTTCAACCAACTTACAAAGCATTGCAAGCACTTACACAGCTCACGACTTACAAAGCAGTTGCAGGGAGCCAAAGATCTGGCATCCTTTAAAAATGCACACAAAATGTCTTCCTGTACGTCCCCTTAAAAATAAAGACTGTACCACAATCAGCCGTAACCGTCTATTTATGGGACACGAATTAGGGTAATTACACCAATAATTGTCCCTTAGCCCAGTGGGACCGAGCAACCGCAATTGACGAGCCTTTTGTTTTTTTGCCACATTCTCCACGATAATTTCTGATAATTGTGACGATAATTACACAGATACCCTTAGAGTAATTGGTAAAATGATATGTTCGAAGATTGTTGCAATTTATATTTTTTCTTTGTTTCATTTTTTTTCTAGGAATCATTAAATTGCATTTTTTGAGGACACAAACGTAAAGTTATGTCGTAAGTTATTTCTTTGTAATTTTTTTTTTCATCCAAAATAATTATTTAGTCCAATTTTTTTTTTCAATTATTGTTTAGTCCCAGACTGTAAGATACTGGCCAAAACTGGTATATTGTAAGAAACGACCTCCCACACAATCTGCTTACCCTCCTAAAGCTTGTAGGGTTGTTGGTTGATAGATCAGTGTAATGTTTCAGAGTTTAAAATAAGAACGGAGCTGAACGTCCTCACCCAGCCATCATCGATTCCAACACACGGTACAAAACGAATCACGAACCATCATTTATTTAAACGATTGTAAATACTACCAGTTATTGTCATTTTCATGTCGCAGGCGTGAGTTCATTATTAAAAAAAAAAAAATAGGCTTGCGTTTGACCGCCATTTCGCCTGATATTGAGCGATGATGCGGTCTAGAAGAAACCGATTCACTCGCGACTTGATGACACCCAGATTGTAACTATCGGGGAACACCCACTCTAGCAACGCATTGCACTGTTTGGCGGTTCTCACAATGAAAGTGGAATTAAAGGAGAATATTATTTCACAGTTGAATTAAAGACAGACATCAATGATTATGAGGGTTTGTTTGTTATATCAATATTAGCATTTTATAATTCCAAAATTGGCGGAATTTAGTTTCTTCACGCTGTTCACAAAGTGATATGCATGGAAAGCTGTGCATAATAATTCAGAAATAGATTTTAGGCACGATAAATTTTTTAATAGATAAGATAGTAGATAAACCAACCATTTATCACTAAAACTCCAAACTAGACCACACACAATCACACAACCACAATCGATCATCCAAATTAAAAACTTCACCCGCACAGACGAATCGCCGTTCATAATTCCAATTTCGAACGCTGATAAACACAAAATGGCCGCTCGTAACCGGCATTTATTAACCCTACAGATCCCGTGTCCACGGTGATAAATACGGGGTGCTTCCCTTAACTTTTACCCGTGACTCATTATGGCATTTAAATAATTCGTGGCAGAGTTGGTTTTGATTTATGATACGGCTCATGACACGGGTTGTAATCTGTGCGTTCAACTTCTATGACAGTTGTGTGCGTGCGTTTATCTTGATCGCAAATGCGCTTGAAGGGTTGGTTTTTGTCACGGGTAGGTATGTATGGGTATTTAGTAAATAATGTTTGTAGGTATGTGTTTCTTTAATTCAACACTGAAAAAAAAAATTGATTCTTTACACAAAAAAAGTGACCACATAACTTATTGCATTAAATAACCAAAACTTTAAATTAAGTCTTATCAAACTTTGGTTAGATGGTTATATTCTTCAAAATGCGGAATATTTAATGTGTAAGGGATCTTTATATTCAAAAGGAGAGCTTGTAATTTATTGTAGGTATCGCAAACTGTTCTAAAAGTGGTTCTCGTACTAATTTGCTATGATGGCATACCTATCTCCTTTTTTCTATGATCTGAGGTCTGGCCTGATCTCCACCCTGATCCCAACTCGATCTTTTATAGGCTTTAACTATCCAGGGAAAGTATTTCAAGCAAAGAACCCTGGTCATAGAAGGCACCTTTCTTCCCAACACCTGCTTCCATTGATGGCCCACATCAGTAGGCAGCTCACGTGCCACAAGATGTGTGGTGTAGCACACGGCACACCCCTCGCGACACTATTTTTACCTAACAGTTGGTAGTACGCCGGCGGTATGTTCTGAATCTATTCGCAACGGGGATGCGATCGTGCGCTTTGGGCACGAAGAGATGTGGAATGGATGTGGTATGTTTTAAAGGTCTGTCGTTATCAGCCACCTAGCTTTTTCCGAAGTTGGAGTCAAATTTCTTGCCTTTTCTCAACTAGGTTGAAATTTGTGTACAGTCTAACTAGTTGCGGCTGAATATAAATATTTTACACACCTCACGATTTTACATGGCCGGGCAAAAGTTAGTCAGGAGTGGCTGCTAATTTAAATCCATTACTAAATAAATGAAGGAATAACTAAACATGTGAAAAACTGGCTAATACCGATATTCTAATATTAGTATAGATGCACGAGCGGCCTATGGGGTTACAAATAATAGAATTTTAATCGTTTCTCATTGTATTGTTACTAACCAGGCAAGTTCTCAAACGTCTACAATTCCTAATCTCGAGAATCACTTATATATTTAATAACATAATAGAAGCTTAACATGGCTTTGACATGTTTCAAATTCACAAAACATATACATTTATTATGTATAGATGGTGATATCGCATCAATGTCCTATAACTGCAAAGTTATAAGCATTGAGTCGGAAGTCTGTATAGTTTTCCGATAGATGTCGTTAAACGCTCCTAAGAAGCGTGTACAAAGAGATCTCAAAATTCAAATGAGTCCGGCGAGGCCCGGTAGCTCAGTTGGACAGAGCACGCCACGGAACGGCAGAGGTCGCGGGTTCAAATCCCGCTCGGGTCATATGATTTTTGAGAATCACTTATATATTTAATAACTTAATTCCTAATCTTCATACATCTAGGAACAACAACACATTGTCACCTCCCCGGTTTCGACGTGCACTCGGTTGCACTGCAAAGGACTGCGGCGAGACGTGACTGCCATGTCTATTGCACTTATTTACCCGATACTTCTCGATTCCGCTTTTCGATTATCGATGCTCGGCGAAAGTGGGCGTGGTGCAACACTGAAGGACCTACAGGTCTGATAGTACATTTTAGTTGTTTTGATGGTTTATAAAATGTAACATTTTGTAGGCTCTATTAGGTTATGGGTAGGTACCTACAGCAAGTAACAGACGACTGGAGAATCTACACTAATATTATAAAGCTGAAAAGTTTGTTTATTTGAACGCGCTGATTTCTGGAATAACCAATCGGATTCGAAAAAAATATTTTGTATATGATAGCCAAATTATGAGAAATAGTATAGGCTATCACGCTACAACCTTTGGGAGCCGAGCAACGGGGGTGAAACCGGGGGATCAGGTAGTTTCCATAATCACTGCATTTACCAAGCGATTTGGTGATTTCAATACGCGCGCGAAAAGGCGATGATGAATATAGAAAACGCAAAGTTTAAACAAAGTGCAAATGGATTATTTACTAATGGTCATATTTTAAAATACCTATCAGGGCCCCAATTCTGCTATTGCAACTGTGTAAGAATGGTGTCATAATGACACCATAACTGTCAAAACCTAAGCGGTCATTGGCTTAGAGTACGACTATCTCTTTCGTCATTGGTCAAAACGATGTCATTGAGAGACCATTCTGACACGATTATGACAGTTGCATTAGCAGACTTGGGGCCCAGGTCTAAGGCACTCGCATTATTGCTTTTTAACGGCAGTATTTATGAAACTTAAAATAATAATCTAGCAAATGTAGATGGGGATGTAAGTTAGCTTATTAACTTCATCAGTTATTTAACGATAACTGGGTAGGGAACAGTTTTATTACTTTCATTTTATTGGCACTTCTATTCCTTAGTGATATTGAGACTGCAATTCCAATATTATTAGCGATAAAAATTACATAAAACAGTTTTAAGTTAATCGCTGTTCTAAAGTGATATTCAATAGATTTTATTTTCATAGTGCGTAATTCACGGAAACTTTTCCACATAAAAGCAAGGTGGCACGCGGGTAACGCACGAAGTTTGTGTTTAAAAAAAATTGTTCACAAGCTGTGAACAGATAAATTTGCCTGACACACACAAAAGTTTGTGGGCAGCATTTAAAATTTTATTTCACCATAAACTTTATAACTCGCCCTAACCAAACAGAACTCTAAATAAATTTATAAATCAAACACCCGACAATCGAACGGGTTGGGTTTAAAAAAAATAAAATCCTTAGAAAAAATATTCGTGAAGCGGTTCGAGCTGGTTTGTAACCCTCAAACGCTGGGCTTATTGAGATATCAAATAAAAAATCAGCAGTCTCGCGCGGGCGGCTAACAAGGCCCCCTTCAACAATGCTCCTTGATTTAGCTCAAGTTTATTGTGCAACTTTATTTATACGTCTGTGTTCCCTACTAGACGCTATCCGATATTACTCTTCCCACATCCTTACAACCTAAATCCACACCACATTCAACGCAAATTCAACTTTATCAACTTACAAATAAAATTAAAATTTTCTGGAGTATGTATGAAGACTTAAGTCAATATTTTCTCATACAGAAAACCAACGCATTTTATTAAGAATCGTGAATGTGTATGTCGGTTTGTGTGCGGTTTGATTGGAAATATGCTTAAGGTTGTTTCGGTGGGCGGCCATTGGATTACGTCTGCAGCGGCTGATTGCAGCTCAACATCGTTTAAGGAGTCGCTTTGAGGAATGGGGGACGTTTGAAGGGTTACGATGTAGGTAATACGATTGCTTGATTGTTTTATTTATTTTATATATCAATATTTTTAATCAGATTGTTCCGGGAAACTTAGTATCTATAAGCTGTAACAATATTAAATGTAATTGAATTAGATAGTTTTTAAAAATGTGTAAATAAAGTGAAGCTTTTGAAAGTTTTAAGAATTTTATTCAATAGTTTTTATATAACATGTGTTTTCAGTGCATAATTGAAATACTAAATAGGTAGGTAGCTAATATTTATATTATGAAGGACACTTTATAAATAATACATTATTCTAGAAAATATTTTTATTTTTAACGGCGCGCGCGCGGCGTCTCAGTTTCGTATCACCATTAATCAATGGTGTCCATCATTTAAAGTGAAACAGTGGACAGCAGAACGAAATCAAATTAACTGCTTTTATGACATTTAAAAGCAACGACTCAGTGATAAGGGTTGCCACATAACAGTTTCATACAGGTTTCATTTTTATTAAAAACGGCTGATTTAAAAAAAAATCGTTCATATCTACGAATTGAACTGTGATCCAGTATTTGCATAAGCTGCTTACTACTTTCTTATGTACTTTAAGGAAGCAAAGCGAGGAATTATTGTATACTTATAAATATGTAATTGGTTTTTTGGAAACAACTCTAACAATTTGGGTGATATTTTGTATTAAGATAAAGTTTTACTATCAATTTTATCTAGACAGGTGTCATCCCTAAGAAAATCCGTAATTACACAAAAATAATTCTAATGCCGTATAATATGAGACATTATTTCAATGCTCTAATGATTATTCAAGTGAGTTAATATGCTTATAATATAGTTAAGTAGGTACTCAGTGAAAATATAATATTCGATTTTTTTTTTCTATTCTTTCCATCCGTGCAGCGCATTAGCAACCTATGGCGATTGCCGCATCAATTATGAACTGTACCATGTTGTTACATCGCTTTTTAATTGCATTGTATTTTTCAATGTTATCTTTCACATGCTTTCCACTCCCACAGCGGTTTTACACGAATATATTTTATTTAAACCCATCGCCAGCCCTAAGCTCTACAAATTTTTGCGAACAACACTGGCTGTATCTGTACTCTGTATTGTCACTAACAAAAGTGCCCACAAGCTCTGTGTCTACGCGTGACGACTCCCGGCCACCGTAGGCGCGGGCCTGCGGGCGGTGAGTAATGGGTAGCTCACCGTCCGATCAGGACCAGGCCCGTGCCGAACGGCGCGTACGTGTTCCACGCGCGCCTCAAAGAGATGTCAGCATCGGAGAGGGGGCCCTCTAGGGCCCAAGCCTGACGGGAAAGCGGGATTGTCCGGAAGGGATACCGCTGACCCGGACAAAAGGGCTAACGAAGGAACATGGGTGGGTTTTAGTCAGTAAGAGTCTGACACTCCCTTCCGCTCCGCCCAGAGCGGGAGGAGTCATTTGATGATTTCCCATCCTCAAAAAAAAAAAAAAAAAAAAGCTCTGTGTCTATTATTAATTAAAAACCAAAAACGTTCCTGTTAAGCCCGCGAGTGTACCAAAATCGAATCAAAGGAGTAATTCGAATGGAATCGCTGAATGAATTGATCGAATCGGGCGGTAGTGCAACACTGTTTATATACAACCGGTTTTAAACCTTAACTATCAGGATGTAGAGTTTAATTTTGATATGTTATATTGCTATGCAAATTTTGGAGACGTCGCAAAGAATTTTGAACTATATGTTGGAGGGAAAGAGTATAGTTTATGTTTATTTGTGTGTGTTGTAAATTTTTATGTAGCAAACGCAGTTACGTGTGTAAAAGACTCGTGTTCGCAGGATTGTCGTTCGATATAATTCGGTTAAGAGATGTTTTAGAGATGTCGATGTATTTTTTGATTGCCAAATATCCGTTTACTTTTATGTTTTGTTTTTCTATTTCGGTTTGAAGTTTGAGGTTTATATTTGTAATAACAATGCAAGCAGTGAATAATGTTAGCTTAGAGATGCAACTTTTATTAGCAACACAAATAGGTACCTACTTGGCGTACAAAATATTATTATAATATTGGATAGTCATAAAGAACGATGGAGAAAACTTTAGATTGTCTTTACCATTTATTTTTAAATCTCCATCAATCACACATTTCTACCTATACATACAAATTTTTCCCTTAAATATACTTCAATAATTCTAAATTGACTTCAATTTATATATTCTTAAGAAATATTCGTAGCTTATATTTGAACTGAGTAGGTACTGGATTACACTGTAATAATTTATTGTCACCTATCCCTTTAATATTATCGCAATAAACGTTTGTTTTACTTTTTTTACGTTTTCAATCAATTTCTTAGGATATAGAAATGCAATACACAATCTTGTCCCTCTATCAATCTTGGCCAAAAAACTTTTGTTTTTTCCAACCCAACGATATCATGGTATGTGTTGACTTTCCGATTGGTATTCATGAACAGCAAATCTGTGAAGATACGTTCAGAATCTTATTTCGGCTTCGGATTTTTGTATAAAATCCGCGAGATTCGAGAAAATATTATGCGCATCTCTATAGTTTTGTCTTTTTATTGTTTTTGGGGGAGAATGGGTGTTACCCGAAAGTGGATACACTCTTGCATAAATATGAGAAAAATTGCGAGAAAGAAATTGCGTTGTGGTTTGAATATTGAACAAGAATTAAGTTTAGCTGATGTAAACTATGAACTCACTAAAAAAACGCCGTTTTTGTTACATAAGCCTGTATACACCAACACTAGGAGACACCTTAGTAAAATGTTTAAATATTAAAAGAATTTACCTAGCGCAGAAAAACAAGTCACTAACCATTAGGCGACAACCATGGATAGTCAATCATTGTTGCCTAGTGGTTGGTAAAACGTTTTTTTGCGCTAGGTAAATTCTTTTAATATTTAAACATTTTACTTAGGTGTCTCCTAGTGTTGGTGAAAACGGGCATTAGTCTCACTTTAGACTAATGCCCAGGTGCTCCCAAAAAGGTATGCCAAAGTTACAACAGCGTTGCCAGGGGGGTCAATGCTTTGACTTTGACTTAACTTTGATCATTAATTTATCACAAAAACTAACTCCCGCACTGATCTCAAAAATTACATGGTCTTTCTAAATAGACGTGTTGGTAGACCAAATAATTTTCAAGATTAGTTTAAACAGGATGATAATCACAAACTTACTCTATAAACCAAATTCCAAGGTTTAAGTGATTACTTAAAGCGCTGTGAAGTAGAAAATTCGTTCCATACAGCTTGGACTTACGATTAACATCTCAGATCATAGAAAAAAAAGGAGATATGCCATCATAGCAAATTAGTACAGGAACCACTGTCGCCACTTTTAGGCCCGTATTTCAAAACGATATTCGAGCACCGATCTCTGCTTGAGCATAGATTTCAACCAATGAAATGGCTTTAAATCTATGCTCAAGCAGAGATCTGTGCTCGAGCATAGTTCTGTAATACGGGCCTTAGAACAGTTTGCGATACAATTACGAGCGCTCCTTGTGAATATTAAGATCTCCCACACACTCAATCTAACACTGTTATTCATCACTTAGCATTAGCACTAAACTAAAACACTGTACATTTTTATAATTATCATCAATCGCGTTCGGTCCGTCGCCAGCGTGTATGTTTTAATTATCATGGTCAATGTGACGATACTAAAGCGTCATGCTCAATAGCGCCTTGGCACATCTACCTTGTTTCTATGATCCGAGATTAACATGGATCGCATTTTGAAACTAAGTTGCTATCGCTAGTACAAGTTTGTAGAAGTTGTCAGCAACAACCCAGTTTCGGTAAGTACCCACTTCGTACAATTAACAGATTAATTATATTGGATGTAGAACTATTTATGTATGTAGCCTGCTTTAAGGTGCGGTTAAACGAGCTAGTTTTTTGACAATTTCTTGCTGCAATTGTATAGCCGTGAGTTGGGATCTATATCGTGCAACTCAGTACAACATGTATCATCATTTAATTTCATTCCAATATCGCCGAGCTATACTGCAAGTTTGCGGCAATTGTCCTACTGAGTTCCACGATATAGATCTCAACTCACGGCTATACAATTGCAGCAAGAAATTGTTTAAAAACTAGCCCGTTTAACAGCACCTTTAGAACATTTTCCATTGAGCGACTGCCATCTGATCTCCACAACACACCTATTGAATAATACTGATATTCTAAGAACGGACGTATAGAAGAGCTTCGATGTATCAAGAAATGGTCATCCATCCATCGATCAGCGCAGCTGTTATTGAGCAGAGCCTTTTAAAAACCTCGACATTAGAATCATTTTGTACCTCTTTTCGATGTTGTTCTCTTTGACCCAAAGGTTGACTGGTAGGGAATGCCTTATGGCATTAAGTCCGCCTTATGTACCACCATTGTGTATTGAAGTATTAAATAAATAAATAAATAAATCATTAGGTCGGACCTTCGAAATTTAAGGATTTTAATAAGACAGTAAAAATTAAATTTCATATTATTTCAAAAAGCCTTCAAATCCGACATTATTAACTTATTCGTGGGTAGGAATAGGAAAACCAGAGTCAGTTGGTTTACAAGAATAACGGAACTTTATAAGCCATGTGCCAAAAAGTGATTTTGTGCGAATGTGTACATCCGACTTGATGCTTCTGATGTCGAAACGTTTTTTTACTGAAAACACTAGAATATAACACTCGTTTCATTCACCAGATTTTCCTCATTCACCAGATTTTCCTTATCATTAAAGTAAAGGCGTTTCCATACAAAAGTGTTTCCAAATTCCGGCCTACCTAATCCCGAACACGCTAAATCTCGGGGTTGTCTCCCATCCATTTTTTTCGCAACATATTTGGGCTATACAGCATTAGTTGGATGTATAAATAGCGTGAAGATGTATTTCATGGAGCAGGAAACGAGGCATGTTCCTGCCACACCGTGCCGCCCACAAGACTTGGTATACTCCACTATGTACTGGAAAATTATCTTGAAATTAGAATAACCAAAGGATTTTTTGAACCAAACTCACGGCAATCACACTCGCGGTCTCCAACCAGTAGGTACCCGTAGAGACGTCAAAGCGATCACGTCGTCGGATTGGAAAATAATAAGCGGAATTTTACCGTGTAAAAAATGTGCATATTGGAACTTCGTTCCTGAAATTCCATCTTCAATCAAACTTTTTTTTATTTATTTATTTATTTATTAAAACACACACACACTATATTCACAGGCTGACCCAATACAATAGTGGTTTACACACACATAACATAAATTTAAAACAAACTTACGGCTAATATATATAATTACGTAATCATTTAAATGTAACAAAATTCAACAAAACTCTTGCGAATTCACTCAGATCGCACGAAAATATGTCAATCCTCTCATGCACTTCATTTAGTACCCGTATTGTGCGGGTGAGGAGTGTCTTTGACAGCAGGTTAGTTCTGGCTCCCGGCACGGCCAGCAGTGGCAGCCGCCGCCGCTTCCATACGTACCGGTCCGGCACGCACAGCTGCAGGTGACGCAGCACACCCGCGCACACACTTAAAACATTACCTGAGAATATGCATCTGGAGCATATCTCCGAGCCGTAAACGGACACCACCAAGGAATCTTGGTGCGGCAAGCTTTTAAATATTTCCCCGTCCTTGATTTATCGTTCGCCTTATAAAAGCCTCCCGCAGGGCGATATAGCCTTCCACGGCGAGCTTTTCGGCATTTTTTTGCTTTAATAAAAATCGCGTTTTCAGTTCGCTACAGGGGAATTTTAATTTTTCTGTCTAATATTCTTGTTAGAACATTTTCATTCGGAAGATCGGCCACTGTGAAATTAAAGAGAAACGACTATGACGGCTGTGAATGGGAGATGTCAAAATGTTAAGTGATTTATTAAAAATTGAAGCTTTTTTTTTTAAATGATTATTAACACGTGCAATTTTTTTATGGTAATGATCACAACTGGGTACAGTACCCCTATCATGAGTTTTTTTGACGTATAGTTTCGTTAACGTAAGCATATTTTGAATTTAAAGTATACGTTTGTTACTCAATATTTATATAAATTAAATACTTAATTAATGTCTCAGTATTTTTTAAAATGTGCATAATTATTGTATAAAATTTTATCAAAATGTTCCAGGACTGCTGTATTTTAAATTCAAAATATGCTTCAAAAAAACTCATGATAGGGGTACAGATCATCATTCAGGAGCTATTTTCTAATAATTCTAAATTAGTTGTCACAATTCAAGATTTTTTTAAGGAAAAATTCTGATAGAATTTATCCACACATCTGACAAAAGACACTTTGCAGAAAAAAAAATAACTCATTAATTAGACCTTTGTTAAGAATTAAGTCACTCCATTGCCATCATACAGTAAGTATAAGAGTAGCCAGGATCAAATATTTTTAGCAAAAAATATTCACACTTGAAAATCAAACCAAACGCCACAACATCTACAGTACCCTATAGTCCTAATCATCACAAGACTCACATCATTGAGCACAAATAAAAAATCAAATCTAAAATCTCTATTTACACTCCCCACTACTTGCACTATACAATTCGGTTCTTGACAACATTGAAAATATGCTACAGATTGTGGTAATCCTATCAGTTCATAGTGTAAATAAACTTATTTCACTTGATTTTTAACTAAAATATGTATATTTTTTGCAAATTACACGAAAATAAAATGCAATATTTTTTGTTATTGTAGCTGTCACAAGAACGGCCTGTCGCACTCTGTTGACGTCACACGCTAATAAACCAGTGTTGCCAACTTATTTTTAGTGTAAAGAATTCTTTAGGGTAAATTTGAGGGTAAAATTTTAGGGAGCGCCTCCGCAGCCGGCGCCGACTAGGCTCCCAAAAATAATGCCGTTAGGAACCGGAGTAGCCTTGAAGTAGCAGTGATACCAGATGAAAATAATTGCAAACTACCGTAGCAGCAGATTAATGTTGCCGTGTTTTAAGTTGAATTAAATACCTTAGACTGACTTTTAAATAACAGTGTTAATGTAAAACAAAATACAACTTTTTTGGACTTACAAGGGGGATGGAGGTGGTCGACGGAGCCCCGGTACGCGGAGCTCCTATTTCTATCTGCAAGGTTAAAAGTAACATAACACAAAGGGGTTGACGGGGGCTTCGTTCGCTCGCTCACTGAAGCCCCCGTCAACCCCTTCGAACCTAACCTGTCCGTGTCGGGGTGTCCTAGTTCCCGAGCTCGCTTCGCTCGCTCTTGGACCCTAATTAGGTATGTTACTCAAATGAAACATGAAATGTTTTTTTAATTATGACAAATTGCCAACTCCCTTTCCCGCTTTTTTTTCAAAAGTCAGCGCCGGCTGTCAATTTAGCAACCAGTTCCGGCTGCAAATTCAGGTCACGGCGGCGGTCGCGGAGTCATTTCCAAAATTTTAAGGTTAGATTTCGTATTGTTGTTATGATTACTATAGTTTATGGGCTTTTTGGTAAGCAATACATGTAGGTACCTAAGTATTTGAATTGAATTTGAGTTAAACAAATTCAGCATATTTTTATTGTGAAACATGACCATTGCTTAAGAAAGAACTTGTTTTATTGTATATCTAAAACCAAAACTTTAGCCAGGTATTTTTGTATAAATAGTTATGATTTTAGAGTAAAATTAATCAGGCATTGGGGTAAAATGAAAATCTAGCTTGGCAACACTGGAGTAAGCACGGCTTTGACAGATTGTAGTTTGCGTTTTATGTTTTCTGGGTGCTATATTTGATCTTAGAGCTATTTCTGAAGCTGTTTTCATAGAAATCTTCTATCTAGTGGCATAAATATTCATATCGAATCTCAAAATGGAGTCAAATTTTGTGCAAGCTGATACAACCTACCTAAGATAGACGCATTTATGGTTGCACTTTTCTTTAAGAATACCTAACGCTGATTATTATGCTGCGGAACTTAAAAATGTAAAAACAGCAGTGTAAGTACCTACCTGCCACATATTTATTTACAAATCTTTTGTATAATCATTCAGAAGTTTTGTGAAATCTCATTTTAGGTTATGTTGATAAAAACTTAGAAACATTACCTATAAATTCTTTTGTGTCATGAATCATGATGGACTGCTTAAAGACGTATTTGTACATTGTGGAACTACACACCATTTATATACGCCATTATAGCCAATAAAAATGATTTATTGATGAAATTAATTTCAGCTGCACCGTCTGTCTTGTTGACAAAGCTCGTTTACTAGCGTGTTACGTCACTTCCGCAGAAGCAGCGTTTTTGGAGAGGTTTTGGAAATTTATACTTAATCACTGATTTTTATTGATAAATACAGTAGATCTCCCTGAAATATCAATGTAGTGTGCTTATTATATAATGAAGATTAATATAAACCATTTCCCAAAATCAGTCAAATACCTAATAATGAATACCACTAAAATAGACTGTAAGAGACCAGAGACAAAGAGTTGTCGCAATATAGCTGTCGTCCGTGAACGACCCTCGTCTTATGCTACACTATTAATCAAAGTCAGTATTAGGATAACCAGGAGTATAGATGTATTGGATAAGGTACCTTGAAATATAAATAGGGATCTTGCTGTACAAGCGTCTTTTTGGATTGCAGATCGATGTTGTTTTGTAAGACTTGTGAATATGATACGAACCTAGATGCTATTAGCACAGGCCGATGCCAGAATGCCAGAGAGGCTATAATATCTAGCAGTGCGTTTACAACTGTGATTGATAAAAACAGTGATTTCACCTTAAAAAGTTTATTTGTATTATTTCTGGATGTGCGGGCCTAGGCCAGGACCGGTCATTGTAAGTAATGATGCTTGGAGGTGGCTTACGTACAGTACATTCGACAGTAGATGTCTTTCGGCTGATGATAGTTGTAATGATGAGAATGATGATGATACCTACATGCTTAAAGATGAATATCGCCAGGCCAATCAAATCCTGCAAGCAAAACGGAAAAAATAAGTAATTCAATTTGTAATGATTTTTGGAACGTCATAACCACCAATATGAAACATGACACATCCCTAAACAAAATGGCTCCTCCAATTTAGTTAGAGACTTCACGTTAAACACAAACTTAAGGGCACTTAAACACTTATTTAACTTACTTAACACTCTGTGAATTACAAGTCGACTACACATTTATAGAAATCGAGTCGTTTGTAACTTGCCTAATCCTATTTTGGTTTACGAGTAAGTAATCACGCTTTGAAGTTAGTCGTATGTGTGACATGTGTATTAATTTGTAGATACAAATGTGTATTTTTGGTGTTACTAGAACAAGATAGAGGTATTTGTTTTGCCAGATTCTTATCCATATATCTAGTTATATTATTTCAATCATAACGCTAAGGTTAATAAGGGCCCTAGGAATATAGTTACGCTAGGAATAACGTCAGTAGGTATAACCATACATTTGTTGATGCTTATGCTTGTCATAACTTTATTACGTGTTTATTTATACGGGGGTTAGTCTATATTTGGTGGTTTATAATCCTCGTACATTTGCACCTTACACATCCCTATTTGCAGAACATACCTACCCCCAGTTTCCGAAACAAAAATTATCGAAAGATTTACGTCAACAGTCTGTTAACTTCAAATTAAACGTGTTTTGGGTTGTTGAAAGAAATATGTGACAGTCTGTCAAACGTTTGTACATTCAATTGTCAATCTTCAATTAGCTCTAAATCACAGCAATTTTGGGTTTCCGGTAAGCTTTTTCGTATGTTAACAAACTGTCAACATGCGTAAAGTTAATTGTTGAATATTGACCAATTAACCGCGTGTTACTTGTCATAGTTTTATTAAAAATGCAAAATCTATGAGAATAACAGTTCACAGGTGTAGGAGAAAACTCAAGGTAACGCAATTTAAGATAAAATTTTATTATCTGTGACTTTTCAAGTTACAATATCTATATTTATTTAAACTTACCGCCTTTACATACCCCGTTCCTCTTGACAACATAATATCTTATCAAAATTGACGTTTGACGTATTCTGTCAGACGAAAGAGAACGCTATGCGCTAGACAGAATAAGAAAGACCTCTAAGTTGAATGAATGAATGAATGAATTTTATCGGGGTTGCGAGACGAATAAATAAATCGTCGTAATATTTGTCAATCAGATAATTTGGAGAAAAATTGCTTTTCGGAAACCCAATAATTGTAACAGAGTGTTGACTGACTGTTAATTGTGACAGTGTGTTAGCTAGTTTGGTATGTGACACGCCTTTTCAGAAACCGGCGGTTAGTCACTTACTTACACGCAAAGATCCAACATTGGAACTAAAATTTAGATGTCAAAAAGACTCAAACAGTATTATTTGCTAATTAAGTGCTAGTTTTGTTTGCTAATCGTATTCACGCTTCTACAATCTACATCAATCCTCTCTTCTAGTCCACGTATGTCTGGTTCTAGCCCACGTCATTTACATGACCCTAAGAAAATGCGGTGGGTAGGTATATGACATGTGTACATAAATGTATATGCATTCTTTGAAAAGAATGCAAATAAAGTACCTTATTTTGTATGCCCACAAAATCTCGTTAAAGGGGGCGGAGTAGGTACACAGTTTTAGGTCAAATTCGACATAAAATAACATAACCTCAAGCCCGTTTGCCCTGAAGGAAATGGCAAAGGTGTATACCCACATTTCATCAGTTATGTTATAAGCCCCACATGATTGTGCACAGATGGACAACAAACTAAGGGTTCCGTTTTTTCCTTTTGAGGTACGGAACCCTAAAAATAGATCCCGGACACAGCTAGTCGTAAATGCGGTCGAGTTATTCTTGATATGACAGGTTACTGACAATATGGTACCTACGCTCCTAATTGTGATTAATACTGGATAGTGCTATTTGTTCCTCAGTAGTCTTGAATTCAGGAAACCATGAGCAATACCTACACAGGTTTATTGTACCAAATAACGTACGTCGTCTAAGCCTGTTTACGGCATTGTCAAGGCGACCCATTCACGTTCCGTCCGTGTGGCGTGTCTTGCGGTCTAAGATCAACCGCATAATGGCGACTCCAGACACCATGTTCTAGCTTGTACAATTAGATAATCTGATACAACAGTATGTTGTGTTGGTATTTGTTTAGGCTACAAAATCAATGTGCATATGGTTTCATAAGGACATAAGCATTGCAGTGATAAATTAATCAACTATCAAGAAATCTACATTTCGTGCAATTTTTTGTTTGAGTGGCGACATTGGTGGAAAGGAAAGAATTGGCATCTATTTATGTGTCTTAAGATATACGACTAATCGAAACTTTGCGAAAATCTTAGGACGATTGCAAAGGATCGTAAGAAAGCATCAACTTAAAGAGGGGAGGGCGATGACCGACGCTTATTTCTGACTTCAAGATTTATGGTAACCTAATACGAAGGAGATGACGGGGGCTTCGTTTGCTCACTAGCCCCTGTCATCACCTTCGTACTAACTCAAGTGCCCCAAGTTTGAACTGTGATTTTTGCGATGATCCTGACATGACAATAGCTCGTATGGTTAGGTACGAAAATTTTTCTTGGCTTCCAAATATCCAGTCCTTCACAATTATCCTAGGGTCTTCTAGAATTCTCGCAAATATTCGATTTGTGCGAATATCTTACGACATATATGCATACTTTGTAAGTCCCCTTAAGCTGTATCATTGCAATGCGCTCATCACCCAAGGACGAAGTTGAAAGCTAGCATAGGCGCAAAAAAATGGTACAATGGTGTTTTTAGAGTTCCGTACCAAAATGGTAAAAAAGGAACCCTTATGGTGCGACTTCGTCTGTCTGTCTGTCACACCTGCTTATTTCAGCAACTACTTATGCTATCGACTTGAAATTTGGAACAGTTATAAAGAATGCTTGTTCAACTTTATTGCAAATGAAAAAAGTCCAAAAATATTTTTATTTTCATTGCAAAAGGGGCCGGAGTAGGGGTCCGAAATTTTAAAGTGGGGTTACTAGGTCAAATGACATATCATATGAAAGGGCTTGATCTGCACATTTCAAAATATATTTTTATTTTATTTTATGTCTCACAGTTTTCGACCTAAGATGAAAAATGTCCAAAAAAATACCATCCCCCCCCCCCCTTATCTCCGAAGTTTGCGGGGCGAAAAATCTGAAATAATTAGAGTTGATAGGAATTAACCCAAATATGGCACCAAAAATAAAACGATGTTCCTAACTGGTACAGTTTTTTCAAAATCAACTTACTTATGCGGTCCGGATTTTTTCACTTTATATGTCCAAAAATGATACGGAACCCTCGCTGCGCGAGTACGATTCGCACTTGGCCGGTTTTACTAATGTACAACATACAAAAAAGTAAAATTAACAGAAAGATAGCACCAAGGCTGTTTATCAATCATCGCTCATAAAAAGTTCTGATTCACTTACTGACTGACTCATCAGCGCCTCGCCCAAACTTTTGGACCTACAAAGCTGAAATTTTGCCAAAAGGTTCTCTTTATGTTGTAGATGAGGCTGGATTTTTTTTAATTTACCAAACAGAGTCGCGGGCAAAAGCTAGTCTCTTCTAAAATTTCTTCCGTCAGATTTCCTTCACATCAACGTACCTTGACGATGTAAGCATATTTCCTACAAACACCCGTCGCGTCACGTATGGGCCCAACAGCTGAATATTTCATAAACCTTTGAATTTCTAAAGAGAAACTTTGATAGTTGCTTTGTATTTATGAAGGGTATTATTAGGCTTTCATTAAAATTTCGTCCACATGGAAGTTTGTGCGTAATGGAGACTTCAAGTGGCGTTAGTGCCGCCATGTGACTTTGTCTGTGCATATTTGATGCTAATGTTCATTTTAACACTAGTGACTCGCTTTCCCTTTTGAGAGCGAAGCCAATTATTATGATGATAATGACTTTGAATTTACTACGAAATGTGTGTTATGATGTCCTTGTTCAGTGTTTTAGGCAAAGCTTTATTTATTTAATAATGGCGTTTGACCGGCAACTCGCCTGATGTTAAGCGATGATGCGGTCTACGATGGAGCACGCTTGCCTAGAAAAAACTGAACCAAAAAAAATGTTGGTGATGTGTGGCCATAAAGCCAGCGTTTAAAATATTGTCACGAGCCTGTAATTTCATCGGTAACTGGAATGCTACTTTATTGTAAAAATAAGTAATGATGGTAATTCCCTGGACAAATGTAATCAAAAGGATCTCTACGACTAACTATCCTGTTTGGTAATTTAATTAAGACTGCTTACAGAATCACCGCCAAAGAAAAAGAAACAAAGAAAATTAATGACACCCATAAAATTCATGGCTATCCAAATGACGTCATACCTCCCATAATTTTCGGAAGTCGCACCCAAACTATTAAAACCGATATTGAATCATAAATAACGATTCTTAAAGTCTATAATAAAATCGTTTTGTTACAACATAAAAATGTTTGAAGTCGTGAAAAATTAAAATTCTCGTCGAATTGAATGATGTATGGGCTAATTAGTGGGCGGGGTTTAATTTATGTTCGTCTTTGAAGAGCCGAAGGCGACGGGAGTGGGCCAAGTATCCTGGGACAAAAGATAGATGTGTAAACTGTGGCTGTGGCCCTGTGGCACTCAAAGTTTTGTGTTTGCTCCTTGTACAGCTATTAAGTAAATAGTTCGAAGTTGAATGCGGCTGGTGTTTTGTTTCATGATTAGGATTTTTTAAGGTTTTTGTAACAATTCAGATGCATAATTTTCAAAAAAAAACTGAATAGGTACCCAATTATTTTAATAAAATAAAATGTTTCGACGTAAAAATGCAAGAATTTGATAGAAAATTCGTTTTTTTTTTAATTAAAAATGTTTATAAACTATAGTTTATGTAGTGTTGAGATGTTTTACCCATATTTCTGTATTAATTCAATTTATTTTGTAGCAGATTGTTTTGTTATCGATTCGTTAATAACGCCTGATTGACATAAACTCCTGATCTTGAGCAAAGAAGATAAAAAAAAACCGGCCAAGTGCGAGTCGTACTCGCGCACCGAGGGTTCCGTATCATTTTTGGACGTATAAAGTGAAAAAATCCGGACCGCATAACTAAGTTTGTTGTGAAGGAATTTTGATGATTTTGAAAAAACTGTACTAGTTAGGAACATCGTTTTATTTTTGGTGCCATATTTGGGTCAATTCCTATCAACTGTAATTATTTCAGATTTTTCACCCGCAAACTTCGGAGATAAGGGGGGGGGGTATTTTTTCAGACATTTTTCATCATATGTCAAAAACTGTGAGACATAAAATAAAATGAAAATATATTTTGAAATTTGCAGATCAAGCCCTTTCACATATGATATGCCACTTGACCTAGTAATCCCACTTTGAAATTTCGGACCCCCACTCCGGCCCCTTTTGCAATGAAAATAAAAATATTTTTTGACTTTTTTCATTTGCAATAAAGATGAGCAAGCATTCTTTATGACTTTTCCAAATTTCAAGTCGATAGCATTAGTAGTTGCTGAAATAAGCAGGTGTGACAGACAGACAGACAGACAGACGAAGTCGCACCATAAGGGTTCCTTTTTTACCATTTTGGTACGGAACCCTAAAAACAATTATTTTAAAACGATCAAACACGTCCTAAATTCCCAAAAACCAATTTGAGAACCACAGCCCCACTAGACAAGGATAAATTGACGTCAAAACACTATGATGGAAAAGGACAGATGATAGCGGTGTCTCAGTGTTTATCGGTTCTGACGCGGCGTAGATTAGGCCTGAGGCAGACAGGAGCGCGGCTTAAATTAGATCACGTCCTCTGTTATATGTAAACGGGGGTAAGTAACGATAAAATATTACTTTATTTTCTGTTATGTTTCGGTATTCGGGAAGAATAAGGTTATGAGGCTGTGAAATGTTTACGTGTGGAACAAAGTGTTTATTTTTTCATGGTGTTGGGATGGATTTGTTGGCGGCTTTGTTATCTTTAAGGCTGTCCCTGTGATGTGAGCCTGGCTTTATCATGAAAACGTTCACAATATGAATTTTTGTTGTGTCGTGGTTGTGTTTACAAACACATAAATGTACCTACACATATACAAACACTCAGACCGGAAACAAAGATCTGAGGGCCTAGCACGAATAATTTTGACGTATCGTTAACATAATAAGTGAATTTTGAATCTAAAAGTCGTACATCATATTGATAAAATTTTATACAATTTTCACATTAAAAAAATGCAGAGTATTATTTTATTACTCTGCATTTTTTAAATGGGAAAATTGAAAGTAAGTATTTTATTTATATACCTAAATATTGAGTAGCAAACATATATTTTCAATGTAAAATATTGTTACATTTACGATACCATACGTATAAATTATCCGTGATAGGCCTTGTAGACTATGAAAAATAATAATTTTCGAATCTAACTGAAAGTTCCAGAGATTAAGGCGTTTAAACAAACAATGAATAGGTGGTACAATAGGTGCAGTGATAGCCTAGTGGATTAACCATGTGCCTCCCACGGCGAATGGTTCGAGTTCGATCCCGAGGCACGCAACGCTGACTTTTCGAAGTCATGTGCGTATTAGAAATTAATTATCACTTGCCTTAACGGTGAAGGAAAACATCGTGAGGAAACCGGCATGTCCTAGAACCAAAAATTCGAAGACATGTGACGTCCACCAACCCGCACTGGGCCCGCGTGGTGGACTACGGCCCACTCCCACTCACAGAGGAGGCCTGTGTCCCAGTAGTGGGAACATTATAGGCCGATTATGCTAAACAAACAAACCAACTTTTCAGTTTTAATATAGGTATTAGTTTAGTGAGTATAGATTAGGCAAAAACAACAGAGCATCATCCGTACAGCCTAGGCGTAGCATTTTCTTACCTATGTTATGACCAGAATATTAATATTTTGGTCGAAGCTTCCACAACACAACTCAATTTACTGCGGAGTACCGATACCTTACAGTTAGAGCGGTCGTTACACTTTCAGGTATCTAAGAGCCCGTAAACACTGTTATAGATATTCGTGACCATCGATTCTGAGTTGCGGAAGGATCTCGATGTGTGAAGAGTAGCCATTCATTTGTGCGGTGTGCCTTCAGATCATAGAAACAAGGGAGATGTGCCAAGCCGCTATTAAGCTTGAAGATTTATTTTGATCACAGGAGGATCAAAGTAGTTCCCCGGCGCAAAAACATGTCACCAACGAGCGACGGGGCTTAATTAATTCAGACATTGTTGAAATATCGGCCTTCCGCAGTCACGTACGCGGGTTCATCGACAAATTGATGAGACATTGCTAGGCTTACAATTGAGTAAATAAAGTTGTCCCTCCCCTTTGCGCTTTAAAGTTTCTTACTTCACCCTCGTTTTGCCGTACGGACGTGAGCAGAAGTCTAAGTGAGTGCAACGTCAAGTGCGCGGAAGAGTCGAACAGTAAAGGTTGGACGTTTGCAGGATATTGTGGTAGCTAATGAAAAAAAAACCTACAAGGGGCCAGATATAAGAAATAATGAACACGGAGTATCACTTAGGTAAGCGTTGCCGACCCTTTAAAATGTAGATTCACTGTGCTGACAGTTTAAGGGACAAGCAACTCCCCCGCTGTCTACACAGCGTATCCTCAGGAGCTCTGGCGACATTACTCACCACAAAGTACAACACTACCTACCGAAGAGTAGCGTTATGTGGCTGTAAGTTGGAGGTAATTCCCCAGTCCGGCTGCTCCAGATTTGCTTGAGCTACCTCTCTTAATTTACTTTGGTACTTGCAGCAGAACCTTCTTCCATCCACCATTATTTTAAACTAGCTGTTGCCCGCGGTTTCTGAGGGGCTCGTGGCTAAATGACAGCCGCGCTGATCGATCGATCTGCGAGGTTAAGCTGCACTTGTCGCGGTCAGTCCTTGAATGGGTGACCGTTCTTCACACATCGAGACCCCTCCGTGCCTCGGAGAGCACGTTAAACAGTCGGTCCCGGTTGTCATAGTAATATCTTTGACAATCGTTACGGGTAGTCAGGAGCCCAAAATGTCTGAGAACTGGTCTAACATTCGAATACCGGTATTCCCCAATAATTGGGTTGTGGAGGTCAGATGGCAGTCGCTCCATGTAAAATATTGATATTCAGCCGCAACCAGTTAGACTGGAAGCCGACCCCATTCATATTTGGGAAAAGGCTAGGCGGATGATGATGATGTTGCCCGCGGTTTCACCCCCGTTCTTGGCCTCTAATGATCGTAGCGTGATGTTAAATAACCCATACTATACCTCGTGAATTTGGGTATCATAATTATACAAGATTTTTTCGGATCCGACTTGTAGTTCCAAAAGATTAGCGCGTTCAAACAAACAAACAAACTCTTCAGCTTTATAATATTAGTGTAGAACTGTAGATGATACGCACACCTACATCTAAAGAGAGCTAATTCAAATATTTTTTAGGGTTCCGTACCTCAAAAGGAAAAACGGAACCCTTATACGATCACTTTGTTGTCCGCCGTCAGTCACCGGACCATAAATGGAGCCATCTGCTCATAGATGGCGCCATTGGAAGTATGCAGTAGCGCCATCTATGATCATATTTCGGAACCCTTAGGGCGCGAGGCATACTCTCACTTGTCCGGTTTTTTTTTTAGTTAGTTACTCTTTAGATCTAGGTGTACGATTACCAGCTTCGTTATTTCAGCAGCATGATGCACAGCTTGCAGATGGAGTTAATGTTTAAGGAGCCTGCATTTTGCGTTCATTTTTATCTAAATTATAATTGAATAATCAGACGAACTTACCTTAAGTGAAGTCCGATTATAATTTTATGAACGGTGATCTGAAATATAATTTATAACGATGTAGTAATCTCCATTCGCTAGTAATGGCATCGCGGTTTAGAGGTGATGATTTTTTTGATATATGGAATGGCAACCCTGCTTTGACACTTTTTTAGAGATAGCGTTGCTTTGTTGGCCCATTCGACAAGGGACTGTTATTCCAATACAGGATGGGCTGGGTGGGTAATTATATTTCAGATCACCGTTCATAAAATTATAATCGGACTTCACTTAAGGTAAGTTCGTCTGATTATTCAATTTTATTTCACGGTGATCTGAAATATAATTTATAACGATGTAGCTGTTTAGAGTATTAAGTCGACATGGGCTAGTATTATTTTGACTAAAAGGAGAAAACAGCTTTATAAGAAGCAACTTTTATTTGAGGTTTGAGTATTTGCTTAAGTGCTCATAATATTATTAGCACTTCTGCTGAATTTAGTTTATATACTTAATCAGTATTTATCAAATAGCAAATAACTTAAAACATTCCACAATAATTACATAAACTTTCAAAAGAAAAGCTCCATTAGGTAGCTTAGCTTAGAAATAATTATTATTCAAAATAAATAATATTTTATATATTTCTTCTTGATATTTTTATGAATCTTGTATCATAATAACTTAATTAAATACTTTGGTAAAATTTATTAGACAAAGTACTTATAAATAATAATTGGCCAATTACCGTTGTCATAATAACTAAACCATAACACTATTTTTAAATATTTGAAAATATAATTAACAATAAACCTTTGAACGTTAGGTAAACATAAACGTTATACCTATATTTATTTTATGTGAACGCAAAAAGCTAGGTAGGTATATCTTTATGTTGGAAGTAAAGACAGCATTAATAAAGCTGTCATGTGGAACATTACATGTGGAGCAATTAACTGGTACATCACGAAATTTCGCAAACGTGAGACAGGTGTCCGACCAACCTGCCATTTTCCTAATGGTAAATATTTAATTTATTAATTAATATTTGTGAATATTATTGGTGAATATTTTTGTGTTGACTCCGCTTTCCTTCATGTTCATGACTGATTTAATCCACTTTCTAATTGTTTGTTTGGATCTTATTAATTTGTCTACTAGTTAATAGCAAATACCTATTTTTCACCATTCCTAATAGTTGATGTTTGCCCAATGTTTGTTTTAAAGCTCTAGCTGGATAAACTACGGGGTTTTGGTCACAAAATGGTAATTTAAGTGATGAAGTTGATATTTTTATAAGATCAGAAATTTTTATGTAGGTACCTATATGTATAATGTTTTGATACATGGATGTATCTTCTATTTTAATTACCGACAAAGTCTGCACCCTTTGAGCAGTAGCAAGAGCTAATTAAGTGACAAGCTTTTTACTTAATTTTCCTAAATTTAAATCCTTATTAACGGCCTAATTTGTCAGGAATCTTAGCACTATCGAAGGATCCCAAGTATTAACATACTTACAAAGTGGGTTTAATTCTATAAAGGCCTTTAAAGAAAAGCTTTATGCCTGTGATCGTCACTACCAAACTCTTCATTTATTCAGAAGGGAGAGTGCCGATCTAGCAGAATTTAACGAGCCGTAGGCTAGATTTCTTTTATTATTTCATTGAGTTAATTTATTACATCCGGTATTGAATCTGTATAGATTTCTATCCCGTGGGGTTTGCAGAATGACTACCAGCTCTTGCATGTTGTGTTGTATTGCTTTAACATACCTGGTGAAAAAAGATGATAACATAATATTTTGTGAGCCTTCTGGCAAACCTCTGCATCTGAATGTTTCCCGCAGAAGATGTTCACTGCCAGAGTAAGTGAACTGCTCAATGGGTGTTCTGTACTGGAAGGGCATAGTAACAATTGTAGTTAGTAGGTAGAACAATTAACCGGCAGGTTGAAATATTGCTGGTTTGTACCCATCAACATTTTTGCCAATGGGGTACCATGGCTGAAAAGCACCATAGGTACTATGGCTGACAAGTCCACAGGGAAGTCTCCTTAGCTTTGTCGTTTTTTATTTTTTAGACATTTTGTAATTAACGCAAAGGGTGGAAATGCCTAAAAGAAGTACCTAGTATATTCTATCTATCTATCTATCTAGTTGCTACAGTGTAGTGTAAAGGGATCTATTTGAAATGCATATACATATAGGTCTCTATGTCATGATACACAGGTATGTTTTAGCATTTTGCGTTAATCCTGGTAGCAAATAAATCAATAGGTAGGTACTTGGCTTGCCTAACCTTCTCTCAATTTGATTGAATGCATATTCTATTAATAATCCCCACTCAGAGTCAATGTTAGTCAAATTTCTTTATTCCTCATCTGCAAAATTATCTTTAGATTTTATGTAAGATGCCTGAATTGATATGAACATTTATAGCTTTGCACCAATCCCATATTTTTCTACTAACATTATTGAGATGTGGAAATTGAACCCTAAGTACCCGTTTTAATAATGCATGTTATGGTGGTGGTGTTGTCAATCCGAAGAAGAATATCAGTTATTTTTTGATTTTGCAAAGCATTTTAAGCCAAAATATACAGCCATTAGGTCTCAGTGGTATATGTGATATTTTGATTATGACCATAGGACTCCAACACTCTCACCATTGCAATGAACCCCCAACCTGATAGAGAAACATCTGTATACAGATACACATGTGAATCGAGATTTATTGGCTTAAAATGTTTGCTGTTATGCGTTATGTTATCCGTCCACCACTGGAGGTCTGACATTAACATAATATAGTTGATGATTTAGTCTTTTGATTTAGTTAATGCCAAGTATTTGTATATACCATACCATATAGTGTGGCTGGGCATGCTGCTACTAAAGTGCCCAGTAACTTAGCAAATTCTCTTATTTAGCATTTTGTAATTTTAGGAATTATAATTATATTTCATTTTCCCAAAGGTAGCTCAAGGTACAATGACATGGGGTTTCTAATCCAAGAGATTTGCAATATTTACTAGGCAAAGTGTTGGTTTTTCAAAATTAATAATGAAGCCCAAGCACTTCCGAACAAAAATATTATATGTTTGGCCGATACATCAATAATCATCAATATGGATTGTAGATAGGGAGCCTAAATTTCTTAGATTACCAACCACTGGTTTTAATAATTTGGTGAACACAATCGGTGCCATACACAACCCTTAAGGTAATGCTGTAAATTCATATAAAGTTTCATCAAATTCAAAATGGAGGTACTCCCTATGTTCATTGGCTTTATGTGCTAATAGGTATGATACCTACCATAAGATCTATGTAACACATACAATAACCATGATCAATTAACCTTATTGCAGTCCTTATATTATCCTCTGTGGTTAATGGCTAACTTCTATGAACTTATTCAAATGATTTAGTACCAATATGTATTATGTTATATTTAGTATAAATATTTGTATGCCATTAGGTTTAGGTACAAATAAAATCTTTGAAATGTATTCTCTTTGTATGACAGCATGGTGTCATAGCCCCCAACTGTAAAAGATTTTTACTATTTTATAAATTATTTTTAGGGGCTATATTTTGATGAGGATTAGACATAAAAGGAATATAATATCCTTTAATTCACTACAATATAATGGGGTCATTTGTCAATGACATCCAAAAAGCAAAGTAGTTTTAAATTGGCAGCATGTACCTTATGTCCTGCTGAGTTTGTGGTGGGCACCCCGGGTTCTCTCGGAACGCTGTGGGTTGTAGGTCATCTTGTGGTGCGAAGGCTGTGGTTGGCTTCATGGCCCACCTCATGTCATCGGCTTGGCTGGTTGGTGCTGATTCATTTGTTGGGATGAAACACTCCTGTTTCCTATGTATTATTTGTGATCTTAGCTGCTCTCCATAGAGAAGTTCATTTTTGGTTGTATTATGAGTCATTTCTAGGAAATGTCTAACTGGGGCCACTAGTGACCTTCTTGTTTAGTTTCAATTTTTCCACTGAGATTTGAGCATGTTTTTTCTATAGAGTCATTAATTATGTTTGACATGGTCTTGTCTACAAATTGGTGCAGTACCCATTTGTTTCTGCTGGTAAACAATACACTTGTCTCTAATCTTCCCACTTTCAGAGATCACTGCCCCTACTTTTCATATAGTAGGCATCCAGAAGTTGACAGATTACAGGCAAATTATGCAATTTTAGGATGTCATCTCTCCCCATCTTAGATCATGTTATATGTATATGTTAGTTCCAACATTTACAATTATCATTATTTAGGTAATAATACTTTTTTATTTTATTTGATCACTTCATACTCTTGGCCCAGCAATTGTAATGACTCTTCATTCTGCTTCTGGCGGTTCCAATTGTTGTTCAACCTCTCGGGTCTGGACATTTTGGGTCTCAGTCTGATCCCCAAGGGCCAAGTTTTGAGGGATGAATTCACACTGACCGATGACTTCATCTGAAATATGAGAAAAACCTTGGAGGTTTTCTCAAGAGCATTTTGCTTGCATTATACCGTATCTCGTACAGTTAAATGCGCATGTGATGACCTGTGCAAGCAGCAGAATCGGTATCTCGTACCGACAACAGAATTCTGTTTTACATCAAAGTTGGTATCTCGTACCAAAGTTGATCTTCGTGTTTAAAGTATCTCGTACCAACACGGTATATATGCTCGTTAACATAGCCAGGAACGTTCCTTGATTTCGTTGCACTGTAAATCCTGCAAAAAGACTTACCTTCATTATCCGGAGTATCGGTACGCAAGGGGCTCCGCTCACGGTCGGTAGGTACTGCGTCAATTAAGGCTGCGACTGCGGTTCCGCTCACTGTCGTGACTCCAACATTTGTTACGATGATGCTGCTTCAACTTTTTACTGGATTTACACAATTTTCTAAATAGGTTTTCTTCCGAAACCATTTTTGCATGCGATGCCGCGAACGCGCGAAAAAAGAAGTGTCAAAGCAGGGTTGCCATTCCATATATCAAAAAAATCATCACCTCTAAACCGCGATGCCATTACTAGCGAATGGAGATTACTACATCGTTATAAATTATATTTCAGATCACCGTGAAATAAAATGGCAATCAGTCATATTACATTTTCCTCAAGATGGCCGCTAAGAAAAATAATCTGACATAAATTAAGACGCCTTTGAAGCTAAACTAGCTTCACCTTATCTCGAGAGCCCCGGGCAGTTTGTGCTGCGACTAAATTATGATATTTTACGATCCTTTGTACTTTATAGTCCTTGTGTTTTAGTGGGTAGTTCGCTAATATTGCTTGAGTAACATGGCTAAACTTTGAAACACTTCTTCGCTCGTTTAGTCGTGAGTTGAACTAGAATGTTTAAATTTGATGTGCCCAAAGTTTGCAATATACCTATAATATTAAAAATATAATTGTATACTTAGTAGGTAGATATACAAATTTTAAAGAAAGGCCTCTCCCTCTAGCAGTGAGGAGGCCTGAGTCCCAGCAGTGAGAAACATTATATAAAGGCTGATTATGCTTAAGCAATTTTTTTTTTTGTTAGTAAGCAAAATGTTTGTAGAGCCAAACGAATGCACGAAACGAAAAACGAATAAAACTAATAAAAAAAAGTCATAACAAAAAGTTCTATTTGACGTTATGAATATTATTCATAAACTTAAATAAAAAAATCAAGTTCAATGTGATATTAGCGGCTACAGTCATGTCTTAAAGTCATCATAATAGGCCTACTTAGGTACTACCAGTACAAGCCACATCAAAAAGCATGAATCTAAACCACTTGGCATTTCACTCGTCTTGACAGATGACAGATTAGGAAGACATCCCCGCTGGCTAGCCTCACTGTCAGCTGTCAGACATTTTGCTGGTACGAAGATATCGCAAGCTGTGATATATTAGACGAATGTTTGTTTATACATACATTTAGGTACAAGATATTTTTCGGTCGCAAAATCTGAAAAATTATTTACACTTAGGTGTGAGAAAGTAAAAAAAAAACCGGCCAAGTGCGAGTCGTACTCGCGCACCGAGGCTTCCGTATCATTTTTGGACGTATAAAATGAAAAAAACCGGACCGCATAACTAAGTTTGTTTGTGAAGGAATTGTGACGATTTTGCAAAAACTGTACTAGTTAGGAACATCGTTTTATTTTTGGTGCAATATTTGGGTCAATTCCTATCAAATCTAATTATTTCAGATTTTTCGCTCCGAAAACTTTGGAGATAAGGGCGGAATTTTTTCCGAAAAGTTTCATCATTTTTGTCGAAAACCGTGAGACATAAAATAACATGAAAATATATTTTGAAATGTGCAGATCAAGCCGTTTCATATGATATGTCATTTGACCTAGTAACCCCGCTTTAAAATTTCGGACCCCCACTCCGGCCCCTTATGCAATGAAAATAAAAATATTTTTTATTTTTTGTCATTTGCATTAGAGTTGGGCAAGCATTATTTATAACTGTTCCAAATTTCAAGTCAATAGCATTAGTAGTTGCTGAAATAGGCAGCTGTGACAGACAGACAGACAGACAGACGAAGTCGCACCATAAGGGTTCCTTTTTTACCATTTTGGTACGGAACCATAAAAAGGGGTATTAAAATAGCGAAGACAAATTGCCACTATCAGCTAGATAAATTAAAAACTGGGACGATATTTGTGTAAAATTCATTATAACCTGAAAATCCATCTTGAATATTTCATGCCGGTCAGCACTAGCGCGAGGACTATAATAGCTAGTATTTTTGTAAGTCTTCAGATTTATTCATTTAAAAATTGCAATAATTTGAAATAATTAATAAGTAGTTAAATGAATTAATTTGCTTTTACTTTAATTATCATGTACTATAAATGGTGCATGTGGTGTTAGCCTGTAATTGTTGCACTTACCTATAAATAAATGAACCTATTTATAATAAATTAATGTATTACTTATTGTAATTGTGTCATGTAAATATTTGTAGGCTAACTAAAATAAAGAAATAAAAAATAATAATGTATCGATAAAAATAAAAAATGTATCGATAAATGATAAATGATATTTATTTTGTAAATAGGTTAAAAATAACACTTTTACACGTCAAAACATTTTTTTAAGCTAGCTGAGTTCGGTGTTTCCTATATACTACCTTTGAGAAGAAACACCGAAAAAAACTCAAAGGTTCATGTCTCTTTTAAAGTCCAGACAATTAAGATAAATTGTGTAAGTACCATGCAGGTTAGTTTTATTAGACGAAAGAGCCATACAGATTTGAGTGGACCTGACCTGACTGTGCACGCATGTGCCATGTATCCATGTATATATGTATACGTATCATACTTAAAAACAATCTGGTGACCTAAACTTGGCTTACTTTGTAGGTACCACTGTCTAAGGATAAGGTACCACGCGTAATTCATATCTAAAACTTTATCCTTAACAACTGCAACTCAAAACACTTCAAAAATCTAGATGTAGGTTCAATTTCACAGAATCGATACTCGGTATGTACGGCTAACGCTAGATATTAAATTCTTTGTAGACAAGTCTCATATGTCTTGAGTCCCGAGATTCATAACCGAGCGTTTGGTCCTGTAAAATTCGGTGCGGGTTCCGCAGACATGAAGAAGGAAAGCTCAGCACTGCTTCTAGGAACATCCCTACTTTAATATTATAAACAAGACTTTTGTCCGCGACTCCGTTCGCGAAGATTTTATAAAAACGACAATTTTAAATGACCTCCTTAGTGTAGGGTGGCTAGTACTATGAAAGCTAAGCTGTATCTCTGGTTCATCCCACTGGAATTAGATGAAATGTGACTTATAATTTGGACTTCCAGCTACCAAAACTGTGAAAACCTCATCAAAATCCGTTCAGTACTATTTGCGTGATGTGCGCACAAACAGACAAAACTTAAAAAAATATTTTTACTAAAAACTTTTTTGAAACTTGACTTTCTTATGAAATACCCAATTCGTAAATACACAAACAAAATACACTCAAAAACATTACACCGATGTCTTCACGTAGGAAAACACATAAATCAGAAGGAGACATCGAGAAATAGCCTGTATGACATACGAATGTGAATAAGATATTGTATGAAGCAGAAGCGATATTTCTTACATTTTCTGTCTATTGCGTTTGTGACGAAAAATGATAGGAAATAAATAAGGAGACGTTGTATTGGTTCACGTATTATTTAAGGATGAAATTGATGGTGGAAGAAGTGGGTATAGCGGCTCGTACAAATGCGATGTTCTGCTGTACTGTTGGTGTAAGAGCAATTTGGGTTTTTAATTTGAAATTGGAGTTCTCAAAATCTCAATTTGTTTGGAAATTAGTAATAGCGAAACACTCATAAATACTACCTACTAACATAGAAAGTAAGAAAATTATACTAACAATTTTATTATGGACTTTGATTAAATAAATAAAGTATTATTATTATAAATGAATCGCTCTGCCGGTGACCAATTCAACGTAGAAACGCGAATGTTGATAAACGGTTTCAGAATCCTTATTTCACAGATAGATATACATAGGTAATTTACGATAAAAATAACTTTTTATTTATATAAAATAACCATTCTGTTATTTTTATCGTAAAATAACTAGTACACATCTAAAACTATCTTAAATATTTCATGGAGGTCGCCTGCTAGTAGAATTTTAATAAAAAAAATCGAAATTAAAGAGTTATTTTAATTTTCATAGCTTACTTATCATCTGCACAAGGACTAATGTGGGAATACGCTATTTATAATTTTATTTTCAACCAAAATCATTCAAAAACGATAACAGTACCTACGTACAATAAAAATATCTTCAAAAAAATTCTGAAGTGGCCATTAAAAAAAATATCCATTCAAATAACCAAATCGCTTAGCGCTCCACAAAGCTTACTAGCTCCCAAAAACGAATCACCATTTCCCCGATTGCTTCCTTATTTTCCCTCAACAATTATTTTTTAGGCATAAATAAACACTTGAGATATGCAAATCCCTTTGTGTGTAACAGATGGGTGGTTGTATTTTATTCGGGACATTGGTCGTAAATCTGGGTGTCCTGATTGGAACCCCGAAGGTGCATTAGGATAAGATACCCGCACATTTGTTAGGTATCGACAAGGAGGACTGATTAGAATCACCTGTTTTGTGGCTTTGGTTGTTTGATAAAAATACATTGAAATGCGGAGGTAGGTAAGTCAAAGAGGTTCGGTTAGGTAAAAAAAGGGGGAGAAAGGGGGGAGGGGGTGTGGAAAAAATCACGAAACATCGCAAGGAGGGGGGGGGGGGGGTTAGTGAGATATCACGTGTATTTATTTTTAAGTTGAATGCGCGATTTCTAAACCGAAAAAGAAATTGTTGTATTTAAAGATATTACTATTCTGAAAAAAAATAAGATAATTCGTACCAAAAAAATACACGTGATTTTGGGTACGGGGGTGGGGTTAGTTCAAAACTTCACCACGTATCACCAGGGGGGAAGGGGGGTCAAAAAGTTAAAAAACATCACGTGATTAATGGACGGCCCCTAAGATATAATTATGTGCCCAAGGTTTTTCTTTAGGTACGAGTTCGTAGCTGACTGCAGACAGCTACAGCAGGGCCTTGTCTGCTAATACAATTGTCATAATCGTGTCAGAATGGTCTCTCAATGACATTGTTTTGACCAATGACGAAGGAGATAGTCTTACTCTAAGCCAATGACCGCTTAGGTTTTGACCGTTATGGTGTCATTATGACACCATTCTTACACAATTGCAATAGAAGAAGATAGAAACGGGTTTTGTCTACAGAAGAATATACAAAGTGATATACTGTAGAAAGATTTCTACCGTTTTATGCAAACAATGAAGAGAAGAAATGTTTCTATTCTTCAGTTGACAAAATTCTGATAAACCAAGCACGGGTCGCCGCGTGCTCGGACAGAAAAGATAACATTGGATAGAAAGAACTTTGTCTATTCTTTGGTAGAATAGAGATAGAATTAGTGATCCTAAGGTGCTGGTTTCTTTGTACGAGTATTTCTATGAAATACCTTCCGTAGCTAGCGACACGTATTGTTCAAAGTGATAGTACCTACTGAATAAACGTGATAGTTAATAGAACTATCTATTTGGTTAGGTACCTATGTCAATTTAATTGGTGATTTAGTTGCAATAAAACACCCTTCCTTAGAATAAGCGATTGATTCCCCACAATTTCCTCCAAATCGCTAAAAATAATCGCCAATAATTTCCCATTAAAATACGATCGAACTACCGAAAGCTTCCATTAAGTAAGCCAAACGAGAAACCTGATGTTTATCAGTTAGCAAAACTTTTTTCGGCGCCATTCTTTCGCGGTTCTTTTTCTTTCATTCATTCCTTGAACGGCTGGTGACAGCCCACTAATGGAACGATACGGCGGGTTCCGTACTTACGTTCAGAAATGAAATAGTGGGGCTCTTTGTTTGGCCGTTTTTGTGCTGATTCCTAAGGAGGTTTTGTTTATTGGGATACAGTATTAGTTGGTTTTTATTCGGGGATAGAGGAAGTGTTTCTTGTTGTGTAAGTGTATTATGCCTTACATTACCGTAGTCTATGAAAGGAGATGGCTAAAAATCCATACACTGAAAACCCAGAATCGACAGCAATGAAATGTTTACCAACGGGTTAGCTTTAATAGACATTTGATGGTACCAAAGTGCAAACCTTGAAATCCGTGGGGTATGGAAGTTACAGCTTGACCTCTTGGTAGTTCTAGCCACCCTACACTACGAAGGTCATTTAAACTGGTCTATTTATTGAAGTCCACGCGGATGGAGTCGCGGGCAAAAGTTTAGTCTGTATTTAAGCTTATTATGTTGTTAAGAGACCATTCTAACACAATTATGAAACAATTGCTGTCACATTGAAAATATCATGGTAGGTATTATTAGTAAGGATTTGTAGACAAAAGTCAAAGCCAATCCCACAGTTTTTCGAATAAATGAAAACATTTTTTTATGTACAAAATAAGCCTACTCAGGCCGCACATAAAAAGTTTGTGTCGACTCTAGGAATTTTTTTAGCCATCACTTTTGTAATAAAACAAGTTTAAACGGATTAAATCGCGTATACCTATTACAGAGTTTTCCTGTTCGCAAAGTGTTCGTTTTATTATAATGTGTAATAATCGCGAAAACCTAAGACGTTTTTTTTTTTTTTTTTGAAGGGCCTCTCGCAGTTGGCTTTTAACAGCCGTCACTGCTTAACCGGTCATCTGGTGAGGACTTACAAATGCCTCCAGCCAGGCTTAAAACTAAATAAAAACTACAAACTAAGCGACCACACGCTAAGGGCACCCCCTACTGGGGTACGGACCTCGGCTTAGGGCGTCGCTGGGGGGAGGACAACTAGAGGGAGGGGCTACTAGCTGGATCGGATTAATATGATTTAGGGACATATTTAAATCTACAGGCTCAGCGCGGGCTGGCTCGAGCAAGGGTCGGTTAGGGAAAACCTAAGACATTATTACATCACTTTTGTTTTTGTGTTCCAGTGGTGAGAGGGCGCCAGAGTTTCTGAGGATGCGCTGTGTTGCGCGTGTTCCCTAAACCGTCGGGGCAGCGTATCCTCATTTTAAAGAGCCGACAACACGCATTATATATTTAGTGTTGCAATCATTTCATAGGCTACGGCAGCCGCTTACCATTTGGCAGGTCGTACGCTTGTTTGCTACCATCGAATAAACCTACAATAATATTTTTACAATTTTGCGGTTTCTGAACGCTGACAGTGAAAACAAAGCCTTAAAAATCATAATTTTTTTATCTGTGTCTAGTCTTAAAGGCGAGAAGACATAGTGATACAAGAAACTCTCCAGCAACACGTCCCAAAATGCATCGTCGTTTGTTTACAAACATATTCCTACTAGCTTCCGCCCGCGGCTTCGCCCGCGTTTATGGGATAAAAAGTAGCCTATGTGTTATTCTGATTTATAAGCTATATTACTGTAAAGTTTCATCAAAATACGTTCAGTAGTTCTTGCGTGAAAGAGTAACAAACATCCATACATCCATCCATACATACATACATACATCCATCCTCACAAACTTTCGCATTTATAATATTAGTAGGATTTCAGACTCAGCGCACTGAAAACATAGTTATACATAGCTAAACTTTTGTCAACCTATAACACAAAAAGTGACCACATAACTTTATGCAATGTATGTCCAAAAACTGGTTTTAAACTCAGATCATAGAAACAAGGAGATATGCCATCATAGCAAATTAGTACGGGAATAACTGATGCCACTTTTAGTACATTTTTCGACACAATTACGCGCATAATTAAGCGCTCCTTGTGAATAAAAAGATCTCCCACGCATTGAACATTCCGCACACCCTCAATCTAACACTGTTAATCGTCACTCAACACTAGCACTAAACTAAAACACTGTATTTATACCATCGATCGTGCTCGGTTCGTCGCCAGCGCGTACGTTTTTAATATGAGCAATTTGCTCAAGATCAGGCATCAAGCTCAATAGCGCCTTGGCACATCTCCTTGTTTCTATGATCTGAGGATTTAAACTTCTTGTGGTTGTCAAATTTTAATCCTCAAATATTTGGCGAAAATCTTTTTCAGTGCGATTATGATCGGTATTCATCAGTAACAATTGTACCTTCCAGATTCCGGCACACAAGAAAAAAACAATCGCTTCAGCACTTTTCATTTCTGCAATTTGCAACTGCAATTCCGAGCACCGTCAGTCCATGCCCGCCCGCCCTACAGTGCGCACGTTGGGCGGGAACGTAGTTAACGTAACGTGTAACGTAAACGTTTACGTATTGTTCACAGTTGAAGTTTTGCGAGTGTTGTGCTGTGTATGTACTGAGGTTTTGAGGAGAATTTGAATGTATGTACTTAATTGAGTTTAAGTAGAGATTTGGTAGTTTGTATGGGTTTTGTTTGGGTATTACCCTCAGATCATAGAAACAAGGAAATATGCCATCATAGCAAATTAGTATGGGAACAACTGATGCCACTTTTAGTACATTTTTCGACACAATTACGCGCATAATTAAGCGCTCCTTGTGAATAAAAAGATCTCCCACGCATTGAACATTCCGCACACCCTCAATCTAACACTGTTAATCGTCACTCAACACTAGCACTAAACTAAAACACTGTATTTATACCATAGATCGTGTTCGGTTCGTCGCCAGCACGTACGTTTTTAATATGAGCAATTTGCTCAAGATCAGGCATCAAGCTCGATAGCGCCTTGGCACATCTCCTTGTTTCTATGATCTGAGGTATTACCCAAACAAAACCCATATGTTAACAGGAATATTTTTAGTCATACATAAATTACGTTATAATTAAATAGACAGACAGAGATACAATTTAGTACTTAGAATGACGACAAATTTGATCCTAAGTTAATGAAGCTACTTATAACTATAATGACTACACTTGGCTTATATAATGAAGTAAGCTGTAACTTATCGCTGATATTCAGTTCTTTATCAGTTCAAAATCGGATTGTTATTCTTAAACCTACCTAACATAACAGTGGTCAATGACATACAGGGCCGTACCACAAAAAAGATAAGCACGTGTTCAACACGAATGCTACCAAAAATAATACGCACTTGTTTTAGCACTAACTTGTCTAAAACAAGTGTGTATTATTTTTGGTAGCATTCGCGTTCAACGCGTGTTTATCTTTTTTGTGGTAAGGGTGACAATGTTTATCTACGTGTATATCCTTAATAACCATTTAACCAAGCTTGGTAAATGGATTGGTGATCTATTCATAGTTTGTTGTCATTTTGACAAGAAAACTATCCATCTGTTTTATGTCATCGTCGAATACCATTGCTATGATAATAAAAATAAGGTAGGTAGATCAGTAATTCAGTACCCCGATCATGAGTTCTTTTAACGTGTAGTATCGTTAACGTAAGCATATTTTGAATTGAAAATACACGTTTGTTACACAATATTAATATAAATTAAATACTTAATTAATTTCTCTGTATTTTTTAAAATGTGCAAATTGCATAAAATTTTATCAAAATGTTCTAGGACTGTTGTATTTTAAATTCAAAATATGCTTACGTTAACGAAACTATACGTAAAAAAAACTCATGATAGGGGTACAGGACACTCTCACAAATAAAATAACTTCAAAGAGAATTTATCGAAAACTGGGTCCTTACTTATAAAAGATGAAAGCCAATTGCCATCTCTGTTCATTTGCATAGAAATGACAAGGATAGTTATATAATATTTAATCAGTGGTTAAAAGTTACAAGTTTTTATAAATTAATGTAGGGAAGATTTCTTCCTACGCAAGTCAATGACCTTCAAAACATTGTTATTCAACTGGTTAGCAAAAATAATTGTTTCTTTGCTTTCGCTCGCAAGTAAACAACTCATTTTTGAAAAAACGAAAAGTAACATTTTCTATTTTTATTTCAGCAACTAAAAACGTGTAATTATTGTGTAACTTTAATAGTACATTGACCTTTTTTCTCAAATAGAAATTGTGTACCAATTGTGTACCAATTAATTTTACTAACGAAAGCTGAAATGTAAAACACAAAAATAAACAAACAAAATAGTTTCAGACATTTGTGATAATATTTACATAGATTTTATTACTTTTCCTTTGACTATTGTGGAAATTTAAGTCAAGTACACTTGAGAACGTAATTTTGTAGAAACTACAGATGAATTCTTAAGATATTCTTATAAATTCAGGTATTCGAATACCTCTAATTTCTACAAAATTTACCTCAAAGTTTTGTATTTTCATACTACGGAGCCATTATTCGAAATTATTCATACAAGATGTTTGAATTTTATTATTCAAATAACCGATCAATATGCTTTAAAAAGCTTTGAATTATTTTGTGAATAATAAAAACCTTCATGATGATCAGTTCAATCAATGATTTAGGCTTGTAAAGGTAACTAACTTACTTTCGCATGTAGGTATAATATTAAGTTAGGATTAAGATAAAAAAATAGGTATGACACAGCTCTATCTGTCTTTCGCCATGGATCAATATGGCTCTAATGCCTTATAATACGCTCCTTGGCTAACATTGCCAACCTCCCAAAAACAAGGAGGCCGGAAAAACAATATTTTAATAAATCAACAAAATTGGCACTTCATACAAAATTAGAATGAAAACTGTTTGATCATTTGACGTCTAACAACTTTTAATTATATACTAATCAAAATTTAATTATTGTTAATTAGCGATCTTAATTGAGAGTGTTTACACAATCTGTCACTAGATAGGCAGCAAAGCAATCAACGACGGTATTTAATTAAAATTTTATTAAATTCTTCCGCAGGTTTATTGAATCCTTCATTCGTTTGGCCGAACGCAGACGATGGTTTTTAGTTCGTGACTGATTTTAACTGACAAAAGCCGACTTCAGTTTGTGAAAATCGGGCACCGATTCATAGAAGCCGTATTTACTCGTACTAAACTCCTACAAAAATCGGCGAGAGTTGGTCATACTTGCTTCAAATTCTGTAGGACCGATTTTTCTGTGGGATATCTGTGTTAACCAATCAATGTATTTTAAATAATTTTATTATGTTCTATTGACTTTTATTGGACCGATTTTTGTCGGTCGTCTGTGCCTTAAGGTTAGAATTATTCGTGTGTTTTAATATAAATATTGTTTAAGTTAAAATGAAGCTTAAATATGTTCTTTGTCTATTAAATTGGGATAGAACACTTTACAGAATATTTAGATAAAATATTAAATTTTCGTTGTTTATTATGTTGTGGCTAGTATAAATACATTCTTATTTACGAGAATGGGCTGAATACTGTTGTTTGGTAGGCTTTTTTTTCCGCAAAATGTTGCAAGTAATGACGTAACGTATAGCCGCGACACTAGTTGGTGCGTGACTAAGTGAATGGAAGGCAATTGCCTTGCTTTTTTATTGCCATTATAGATCGTGGGCAACGCATCTATGGTTTATACATATATAATTGTTCGCTGTAGTGTCTGTCGAAGGTCAGTCGTACACTTGCAAACTTCAGTTCGACAATAGCACCTGCACTCTGCTTACCCTTCAAGAATATGTTCCAAAAACTTTCAACTGGTCCTGACCCATAAATATTGGTAGGTACCTACGTGTTAATAAAGCAGGAAGTACGATAATCCCGCGCTGAGTCAGTAACCTAATTAACTAAAGCCATAAAAATACCAGATAATTAAGAAAATAGTAGGAACCTACTACTATCTATGGTACTTATCTATAACCTTGGGCTGGTTGTTGAGATTAGTGCCTTCGAAAATGAACATAAAATGTTTTAATAATGGGGTAATGGCTTATATTAATTATGGTGGTGGCTTCGGACCATAACAAGCGTACTTTGGGCAATTTGTTAAGTCTATTCCTACGGCCCCGCGGTTTCACCCCCGTCGCTCGGCTCCTAAGCGTCGTAGCGTGATGTTACATAGCCTGCGCGTTCAAACAAACAAACAAACTCTTCAGTTAATGTTTTTGGCTCTAAGACTATTTTATTATACGTACTAGGTTTTGCTCGCGACTCCGTCCGCGTGGACTACAGTGAACGGACCAGTTTAAATGACCTCCGTAGTGTAGGGTGGCTAGTACTACCAAAAGGTCAAGCTGTATCTCAGGTTTATCCCATCAGAATTAGATAAAAAGTAGCTTAGATTTTAGATTGGACTCCAAGCTATCGAACTGTGAAAACGAAATCAAAATCTGTTCAGTACTTTTCGCGTGATGCGCGCACAAACAGACAAAAAATCTAAAAAAAAACTTTTCAGGCATAGTTACGTCCCAGTACCCTATCCCAACATTTTTTTCTGGAATATCTTTCAATGTATAGACACGGTTTTTTTACAATATTATAATAGTATATAGATATATACGTATGTATAGTATATAGGTAACCCACAGAAAAACGTCCTTGTTGTAACCAACTTTGTACAAAATCGGCATTACAAGTTAACAGCAAGGTTTATCAGATAAGCTGCATGTCTGTCTGTCCAGTAACCCAATTACCAACGCCAATGTCCAATGATTGGCCCCAAGAGTCTCGTTCGCACTTCCACTGGCCATCAGAATTTCTGACTGAGGCAAACGGTATGAGAATTTAATGGAAATTTTAACCTATATGAATATTATTTTCACGGAAGAAATACGGAATAAAAAGTTGATTATATTGTAACTCTAAACTTGTAAAAATATTTTTGAAAAATGTTATGATACTGTGTACAGACGCCTTCATCAAATAGGTACCCTCCACACATACAAAAATATTAGCAAAAGAGGTAACCAATTAATGGAGACGTACTAATATAGTGTATAGATACCCTTTAAATACATTATTAGTGATCAATCTATAATTTTCTTTTTTCAGAGTGTCATTGAAAAATCTTACAGCAAGCAGATCGGATATTGGTAAGTCGTCTTCTTTTTCACATCTAAAGTGTCTGTTTTTGTAATTAGTCAATGTTTAACTTTAAACCTATTTTATACGAATACAATTAAAGATACTAGGTACGTAAAAAAATCAAGATTTGGGATTTACCAAGTAAAAATATTTTTATAAAAATACACAAACAGATTTTTCAAAGCTCCCAAATGCCAAAAAGGCATTACCTTAATTGATGTTAAAAACAAAACGTGTAATGACGACAGTATTTTTACGTAGAAATTTTTGCGAAAAAGGAAATATCTTGGTGATATTTATATTACTTTTAAAATGGAGGTCGGAGCCATCGTTATGAAAAACCAATACTTTGGGCGACTTTCATCATTATTGATGTAAATAATATTCTCTTATTGACCTAAATGGAAGCTCCTTATTATAAGCTTGTACTCCGCTACAAAAGCAATACGGATAATATATTTTCAAAGCTTATTTTTTGGTAATGTCTGAACCCCGCGATAAAAATGAGAATAATATATTTTTTAATGGAAAACTGCCTATACTGTGTTGATTGTAATTAACCTACATAAGTTATAGATTAATTTAATTATTACACAATTATGTAGGTACATGACAAAACTGTAGAAATGTGAAACGTTAGTAAACAATATTTTTTGACAAGATGTTTTAAAACTGCAAAAATTGAAAACTATCATATGCTTCGGTAAGCTTAAAAATAATTTGCATAACCTAGTATCATAATACGGTAGTGGCCTACTATTAAAAAAGTAGAAATAAATTATTTTATTTCAAAGAAGGAATAGGCACAACAAAAAAGTAAAAGCAAAAATAATAATTTATCACAAAATGGAAAACATAGACGCTTTTAAAGTTTTTGGAGGGAGTATCGCTCCGTCTTTGTCGCGCGAAGCGGTCGTAGGTGGTGTTACGTCACTAGTAGGTAGTGCCGTCCGTGTCTAGCAAATCATTTTAAAACGCTTATAACTTTGCCAATTTTGTAGATGTTTCATCGGTTGTTTTGGTGTTAATTGTCTTTTTTTAAATAGTTTACAGATTCACAATAAAAAAAAAGTAGTTAACATCACTATTATAAAAAAAATAAACCATCACAATGAAACTTTTTTTAATACCACGATGATGGCTAATAAGTATTCGGTACGACACCTAAATCTTAGCTTGTTAAGGAGTGTCAGCACAAGATTTGAAGAATCTACGTAACGCTGTTTTGGACACTGTCTCTGATTCTTGTCACGGACATACCTAGACCTACCTTTGTCGGTATCTGTAATTAATTACATTATTATTATTAAAAGGAATGTCTGTTACCTGAATATTGAGTTGGCTACCCTTTACTAAAATATTATGTAGGTACCTACCAATTAAAAAAGATGAGTTCCAACATTTTTTTATCACTTTGAAGTTTCAAACTACATAGGTATCTATTTGATTTTTAATTGATAAAAAATAAAACACCATGGTGTCTTGTATCGCTCACCCATAAAAAAGTTACCCAATTCGAAGGAACAAACCGCAGTATTCAGTACCACCACGTCACGTCACAGGATACATGCACCAGTTGTTGTCATGTACCGCCGAATTGGCACGCCGTGTCACACGTCAAACGTGATGTACGAGCCGAATAAAATATAGGCAGAGGGCGTGACGGAAAAGGTGACGTCATTCGTCAATTAACTGTCACTTTTTTGTGGCCGATACCCTAGTTGTTCCATTTTCGAAATTGTTTTTTAAACTGAATACTTTTTCGTTTTGTTTTCGTGCAGTGCTCGTGTTATTGGGTCAATGTATTTTTTTTTGTTTGATATTTGACAGATTGGCAGTTTGACGTTAATATTTTGAGTTTTTAAGTATAGCTCATTCTGCGTGTATGTAGATAACAATTTGGTACTGTGCAAAAGGGAAGTTATTATTTTAGCCTTGTATAAATCAAAAACTTGTGTAGCATTTCACCTTTTCTTTTTTGTGGGTCAGCTAGTTTTATAGTAGGTAGGTATATTTTTACAATATAATTTATTTATTTAAATTAAAACGAACTAGGCAATTTACTAGTTATAGAAGGAAATGATAAAATAGGTATACAGGGTGGCAGGTTAAACAGTGGAAATATTTTAAGGGGTCATTGTACTCATCATTATGAACAACTTTTACTATGGGACCAAACCTGAAATCGCGAAAAACAAATCAGCTGTTCCATACATTTTGTAGAGTTTTGTGAACATAAATGTATGGAACAGCTGATTTTTTTTCGCGATTTCAGGGTTGGTCCCATAGTAAAAGTTGTTCATAATGATGGGTACAATGACCCCTTAAAATATTTCCACTGTCTAACCTGCCACCCTGTATAATCATTTACTATTTGTAGATTTTTTTTTGTTCTCATGCATCGAGACAAAAATGCTTCCAAAATGAAAGATTTGCTTCGGCCTTCCCATAAACTGCTTTCTTTAGTGCATTCGCAGCAAATACAATATTTGGCGTACTTTTGCCACTAACCCTGTCCCCACTGCATGGGGTATAAATAACCCCAGTCATAACAAAACGCTAAGCCGACGAGTCTAATCATGGTGATAATTTTTTTTACAGATATATTTACAGGCGTACATTGCGTGGGCCGTCGTCAAAATGCACGTCTGAAACATTATTGTTTCTCATTAAGAAGGGGAACAATTTTTATAACGTAATTATAATCATAATTTAGCTGCAAAGCCCCGGTAAAGGGCTCTTAATTTGTTATTAAATATATAAGACATTCCCAAAAACAACTGACACAGACAGGAATCGAACCTGCGATCTCTGCCTAAACCGGGGCAACGCTCTTAACCACTGAGCTTCAGGTGTCGTGTCTCAGTGTGTGAATCAGTTGTAATTGGAAACCTCTTTTTACGCCTCTTAGGAGCGTTGGTGACGTCTATCGGAGACTAATTACAGACTCTGACTCAATGTTTCTACCTTTGCAGGTAGAAGGACATCGATATGATATCACCATCTATACCTACATTATAAATGTATATTTTTGCGAATTTTAAACATGTTAAAGCCATGTTATGCTCTTAACTTGTGTAACTGAAGCCGAAAGAATAACAATATCACGTCCATGAGGCATTAACACTAAAAAGAAAACGTGTGAGATTGGGGGACCCCCGTCAGGAACGAATAGTACCGAATAGTAGGCTATTAAACATCACGGCTCTTAAGGTTCATAACCCTTAAGAGCCGAGCAAAATGAAATGGAATGATTTTTTTTTGAACATTTTTCATCATATGTCGAAAACTGTGAGACATAAAATAAATAAAAATATATTTTGAAATGTGCAGATTAATTCCTTTCATATGATATGTCATTTGACCTAGTAACCCCACTTTGAAATTTCGGACCCCCACTCCGGCCCCTTTTGCAATGAAAATAAAAATATTTTTGGACTTTTTTCATTTGCAATAAAGTTGAACAAGCATTCTTTATAACTGTTCCAAATTTCAAGTCGATAACATAAGTAGGTAGTTGCTGAAATAAGCAGGTGTGACAGACAGACAGACAGACAGATGAAGTCGCACCATAAGAGTTCCTCTTTTACCATTTTGGTACGGAAACCTAAAAAAGTCAGAAATGACACTAAGCGAAAACGAAGTAGGTAATAGCGCTAAAGTGTCAATAATCCGATTTCTTTTATATGAAACGGCGGGCAAAACCGCGGGACATAACTAGAATGTTTATAAAAACAAAACTTATCTGCACGACAGACACTAAATGATCGCAAGGAATGACAAATCTCCCCCAATTTCCCCGATACTAAAGAGTTACTACCAAAGCACCTTTGCGTTGCAAGGGTTAATTTTATTACATTGTCCCACTATAACTCTGTTCCCGTGTTAGTTAAACTTAATATAATGTTTGTAATCACTTTATAGGTACCCATTAGAGGCTTATATTATTTGTGTCTATCTATTTTATATATCAAAATTCTTGGTAAACTAATTTACGAAGAAGGAACGCATTTTTGAACGAAGGCATTTTTACAAAAAATCCTCTCCCAGAATTATGAGTGCTACACATTTTTGACAACTTTTGAAAAGCTTACTTTACGTTGCTCTTGAAAAGCAGCTTAGCAAAACCTTTGAAAAATCTTTTATAAGAAAATCCATTACGTAACAGTCAGTTCGTAAAAACGTTAACATTTTAAACCAATCCAAAATGGCGTTCGTCCTAATCCTAACTATGGATATTAAAATTAGTACTACAATTTAATCCGCAAAAGTTAATCCAAACACGAGTTTACACAGCCACGTTAATCAAGTCGTCCACTTTATGAAAAAAAATAATCTTAAAATAACTCTATTAAAACGTTATGAAAGCACGCTTCAATTACCGCTCTAGTATTCCGCAGGGTTATCGAAAACACACTCAAGTATCGACCTAATATATAAAGAAATAAGGTGTAATGTTGGGGTATTAACACGTAAAAAGGGGTAAATAATGAGTCACTTTAGTTTTAAATTGGCGCCGGTGGGGAGCGCAATGGTAACGTTTCCCATTTGTTTTTAAAAATGAACGAAAATTTGATTGGATTTTTTGATTAATTAGTTGAGAAGCGGTGTTTTCATACGAGGATGCGGCGGTTGCAGTGTTAATTAATAATTTATGGTAGGTGCACTGTAATTTCAGGCGTACCTACTTATTCGCCCATGCATTATTAATATTTTTTAATAATTATCTATAAGTACTCCATCCATTTTAATACAAATAACGGCCAATTTATTAACGATACCTAGTTATTGTGTCATGCAATTGAAATTACTGATATTTTGTGTTCTTTAGGTACATGGAAATAGTAAATACAAAAAATAAACAAAAAGAAAGAAACAAAATGCTTTGGTGAAATAACGAAGCATAGTAAACGCCAATATACAAATAACGAATTCTTAACTTAATTCTTAAACTCAATTACTTACGATAGCAAACAAGCACCATGCACTTAAACAAACCCATGTAGAGTACTACTTTCAAATTCAATCCTCCCATTAACCAACATATTTACAAAGAGCAACCAAAACAAAGGTCCAGTTAAACAGACCTCGTGGACCTCATTCAACTTGTCGGTTTAAAGGGTCCAGAATAATTTCGGAAAATCTACATAAGATAAAACAAAAGCAGACCTCCGATGTGAATGATAACGGAAAATGTCTATTTCCTATTAAGCAGGGGGACTGGGCCGCAAAATTTTCAAATGGACCAATTTGCATGTTAACATGGGTGCCGACAATGCGATAATTAAATACTAGGGGTACTCCGGTTTTCAATGTAATCTATTCGCGTTCCGATCCTTCGTCTGTTTTAAATTTGTTCAGGGATCTATGTAGATGTGTAGATACCTCACGGTGCCTCAGGCGATAAAATACCGTAACTATCTAGAGGTGTGCCTCAGGCGATAGAATATCGCAACTATCTGGTGATGGGGTCTCTATGATTCAAGTAAGGAAAATATTTCGAGTATTTAAAGCTGTGTCCAGATATGTTCTTTTGTTGGTATCGCACCTCCGTTTCGTATCAGCGTCGCGACCTCAGATCATAGAAACAAGGAGATATGCTATCAGCAAATTAGTACGGGAACAACTGATGCCACTTTTAGTACATTTTTCGACACAATTACGCGCATAATTAAGCGCTCCTTGTGAATAAAAAGATCTCCCACGCATTAAACATTCCGCACACCCTCGATCTAATACTGTTAATGGTCACTCAACACTAGCACTAAACTAAACCACTGTATTTATACCATCGATCGTGTTCGGTTCGTCGCCAGCGCGTACGTTTTTAATATGAGCAATTTGCTCAAAATCAGGCATCAAACTCGATAGCGCCTTGGCACAGCTCCCTTGTTTCTATGATCTGAGCTCGCGACCCAAGAACGCTAGTTTGGACGGTACGGCGTCTCGATACGGTAACAGGTACGCTCCGATGTGAGTGAGACATTAAAAAAAGCCGAATACCTACTTCACATTATAAATGAAACTTTAAGACGTGACTGTACAAGAACCCGGCCCGTATGATTTGATTTTTTAAATCATTTTTTTCTATAAATGTTTGTTATGAACTTATGACCTATCACAAAAAATAATTACTTGTGTATTTATTATTTGGTGATGATTGTCTCTATCAAATATTTTAAACGAAACTTATCCGGAGATGAAATCGGCCGTTATTGTCAGAAGCTAAACTTAAACATTACAATACTAACAATCATTATCTTCGTTTAGATTAGCAGTATAAATGCTGATAGCACAAATAATACCCTCATTGATCGAATTACAGAAACGCAGCCTAAAAGCGTACACGAATTATTGTTTTGCCAATGGAATATTGGAACTAATACAGGGATTAGCGTTTACCATTCATGCTAATCCGCTTTTATTTGACTACTAGCTTTTGCCCGCGACTTCGTCCGCGTTTCCGTCGTTTTTCGTAAAAAAGAAGCGTATGTCCTTCCTCACGGTTCAATGGTTTTGATGTAACAGACAGATTAACTTTCGTATTTCAGTAGGGAAATATAATATGTCAATCCACAATACTGTTGAAAAATATCGCAATAAGGAACCGCAGAATATTATTATTAATAGCTGTGCCCGCGACTCCATCAGCGTGTAACTCCTTGTGTGTAATACAATCAGAAAGCTCCGAACTGCTAAGCTATCGGGAGTTACACGTGTTATTGTGAGTCAACCATAAAAGATAGACATACCTATGCTGTTGTGGGATATGTTTTAGATAATTTTATGTAGAACATTTCCGTCATACATGATTTCTATGTAGCTTTAACCATTAAGGCTGCACACGCGACGGAAGCTTAAAAAACCGGCCAAGTGCGAGTAGTACTCGCGCACCGAGGGTTCCGTATCATTTTTGGACGTATAAAGTGAAAAAATCCGGACCGCACAACTAAGTTTGTTTGTGAAGGAATTTTGATGATTTTGAAAAAACTGTACTAGTTAGTAACATCGTTTTATTTTTGGTGCCATATTTGGGTCAATTCCTATCAACTCTAATTATTTCAGATTTTTCGCCCCGCAAACTTCGGAGATAAGGGGGGGGGGAATGGTATTTTTTTGGTCATTTTTCATCATATGTCGAAAACTGTGAGACATAAAATAAAATAAAAATATATTTTGAAATGTGCAGATCAAGCCCTTTCATATGATATATCACTTGATCTAGTAACCCCACTTTAAAATTTCGGACCCCCACTCCGGCCCCTTTTGCAATGAAAATAAAAAATATTTTTGGACTTTTTTCATTTGCAATAAAGTTGAACAAGCATTCTTTATAACTGTTCCAAATTTCAAGTAGATAGCATAAGTAGTTGCTGAAATAAGCAGGTGTGACAGACAGACAGACAGACAGACAGACAGACAGACAGACAGACGAAGTCGCATAAGGGTTCCTTTTTTACCATTTTGGTACGGAGCCCTAAAAATGGAGTAACTTCTCCCGTTTTCCTAACATTTCCCTTCACTGCTCTGCTCCTATTGATTGTACCGTGATGAAAAGTATACTATAACCTGCCCAGGAGTATGAAGAATAATCGTACCAAGTTTCGTTAAAATCCGTCGAGTAGTTTTTTGTTTCTATTAGGAACATACAGACAGACAGACAAAAATTTTACTGATTGCATTTTTGGCATCAGTATCGATCACTAATCACTCCCTGATAGTTATTTTGAAAATATATTTTTCAAAATAACTATCAGTATCAAAATAATTATATTTATTAATTCAAGGAATTATAAAGCTTTCACAAATGCCTAACATCAGATGTTAGGCATTTGTGAAAGCTTTATAATTCCTTAAATTAAGTAGGTATCTCTGCTTTAGGCAGATTCTGCCTGAAGCAGAGATACCTACGAGTAAATACGAGTACCTACACGCTTAGATTTTATCTAATAGTGTTTTGTTTCGTTTTTAACCGACTTCAAAATGGAGGTTCTTAACCGACTTTAAAAAAGGAGGTTCTGTATTCGACTGTGAATGTTTGTATGACCGCTATTTTCTCAAAAACTACTGATCAGACTTGGATGGAGCGTTCACTAACGTAATCTTCATACTTTTAGGAAGGTTTTAATATGATGTGGCAAAAAAAAAACACAAACCAAAGCCACGAGAATCTGATGGCGTCGTCCGAATTCCTCAGGGCTTTTAGTTACCTTCAAATTTTTTACACTTCCAGGGGACTTATTAATTTCTATTTGACACATCTTCCCGTTCCTGAGAACAACGGTCTTGACAGACAGACAGACGGAAAACAAAGTGATTCTATAAGGGTCCGTATTGTACCTTTTGAGGTAGGAGCTCTAAAATGGAAAACTCTTTTCCAAGTAAGTATTAAACCAGAAATCATAACCTTTCCATATAATCTGCCATAATCAAAGTGAAAACACGTAAAATCCAAAATATACTTCTCCAAGTTTGGACGTGTTTGGACGTGTCGCGGAATGTTCACAAGCTGCGCCCTGATTTATTGGCGTTCGCAGACGTTGGGGGGGAGGTCGGACTTGTGGGGGAAGTGGAGCTGGAATTCATTATAAGAAAGTATTTTGGACTACGGATGTGTTTGGAGGTGGAAACGTCGATTATTTCGAGAGCAAGGCCATCTGATTGCAATTTTGCTTCAGTGAGAGATAGAGAGATGATATAGAACAAATAGCACCATCCTTCTTATAGAAATCTATATGTAGGTATAGGTACTATCGACTGACGAAAAATCGCGTGCAGCCTCGGCAGCCCCCGTCTTCTTCATTCCGCCAAAGAGACCGTAAAATCAGCTATTGCGCAGGTTTGTGCTCATAGCTGCTGCCGGTACCTCCTATACCTATAAACAGTATCGTGACTGACTGACAATGCACAGCCTATATCGATGAACCTAGAGATCTGTTTAAAGGCATATTCCTTTAGTAACCTAAAAGTGCACTAATGAGGATTTTAGGAAATTCAATCCCAACAGGGGTGAAAGGGAGTGGTAAAGTTGTATGAAGAAAATAACGACATTGAGTTGTTTACCGATTTCCACACGGGCGGATATGCGCGGGCATACCTACTAGAAATATAAGAATCCGTTAGCATTTAAAACAACAATTTCATATACTAAAACTAACAAAATGATAAATATCAAAAGAAGAACTAACTAACATGCTTGTTAAAACTTCACAGTATTTTCAATATCTAGGTCTTTCATTAAAAGTAAGTTCTAACAAATGCTTATTATTTCATCTCTTTGACGATTTGTATCGACAAATACAAGATGCAGTATAGTGCACATTTTGCCAATTATATTGTACTAGCGACCCGCCCCGGCTTCGCACGGGTGCAATGCTGAGATATAAACCTTCTTCGTGAATCACTCTATCTATTAAAAAAACCGCATCAAAATCCGTTGTGTAGTTTTAAAGATCTAAGCATACATAGGGACAGCGGGAATCGGCTTTGTTTTATACTATGTAGTGAAGTCCCATGTAAAAGGGGCGAGCCTATTGGCAATGACCAGCACAAATCCAGACTCCTGACTGTTACTGAAAATTTCCTAATGAAAAAAACTATAACAGCTGTTCCACACAACATTTTTGTTTATTTTTTTGAAGGCGGTTTAAACTTTCATTGAAGCTGGTTAAAAAACTATTTAGCCGAAGATAATAAAATTTAAATGGAACCACTGTGCAAGCTTCCTCTATCAAATGAAGAAAAACCATTAAAATTGGTTTATAATCGGCAAAGATATATCGATCAGCGCGGTTAAGCTGCGCTTGCCGCGGTCAGTCCTTGGACGGGTGACCGTTCTTTACACATCGAGACCCCTCCGTGCCTCGGAGAGCACGTTAAGCGGTCGGTCCCGGTTGTCATAGGAATATCTTTGACAATCGTTACGGGTAGTCAGAAGCCCTTAAAGTCTGACAACTGGTCTAACATTCAAATACCGGTATTACCCATTAATTGGGTTGTGGTGGAGGTCAGATGGCAGTCGCTCCACGTAAAATATTGATATTCAGCCAAAAACTAGTTAAACTGGAAGCCGACCCCAATATAATTTGGGAAAAGGCTAGGCAGATGAATCGGCAAAGATATCGCGTAACAAACAAAAACCTACAAAAAAAACAGACACACTGCAAAGCGAGGAGCTTTACAGTCGTGTGTTTTTTTTGTAGGTTTTTGTAAACTCAAACGACACTGCCCGACCTGGATATCGAATTTGGGACCCTTTGTTGAGTAGTCACACTTGCGCTCACTACACTAATGAGGCAATTTAGCAATATAGTATTACAATTCAACTAGTTAAAGAATACATGACAGTCACAAACAATAGCTAACAAAACAAATCTTGCAGACGAGTCGGCAGCGAATATTTTCCACCCTCAGATCATGGAAAAAAGGAGATATGCCATCACAGCAAATTAGTACGGGAACCACTGTCGCCACTTTTAGAACAGTTTATTACAATTACAAGCGCTCCCTATGAATATAAAGATCTCCCACACATTAAAAATTTCACACACCATCAATCTAACATTCGTCACTCATTACTAGCACTAAACTAAAACACTGTATTTATATCATCGATCGCGTTCGGTTCGTCACCAGCGTGTACTTTTGTATCACGCTCAATATGACCAAACTAAAGTATCAAGCTCAATAGCGGCTTGGCACATCTCCCTTGTTTCTATGATCTGAGTTTCCATCAGTATTTGAGACAGAGAAATACTGGCAAACACTTTGTTTGCTACGAACATTTGAATACACTTTACTAAGTAAAGTCCATATGAATGTGAATAGAAATGTTTATTTATTATTTGTTTATTTTGTGGAAAGCAACAAATAAGTTACGAGCTAGTTTTCCAAGCTGTATGAGATTGACCCTCCGATCATAGAAACAAGGGAGATGTGCCAAGGTGCTATCGAACTTGATGCCTGATCTTGAGCAAATTGCTCATATTAAAAACGTACGCGCTGGCGACGAACCGAACACGATCGATGGTATAAATACAGTGTTTTAGTTTAGTGCTAGTGTTGAGTGACGATTAACAGTGTTAGATTGAGGGTGTGCGGAATGTTTAATGCGTGGGAGATCTTTTTATTCCCAAGGAGCGCTTAATGATGCGCGTAATTGTGTCGAAAAATGTACTAAAAGTGGCATCAGTTGTTCCCATACTAATTTGCTATGATGGCATATCTCCTTGTTTCTATGATCTGAGGATTGACCCAATTTGCAGCTTCAAAACGTCAATTAAACAAGTAAGCGCTTTTTACCCCCCAAAAGGAGGGTAATGTTTTTTAAGAGTATGTATTTATGTCTATGGGGACATACATACCTACATACTCAGTACATTAAGGCGCGGCATGTTGATTGTTGGTCATGATATCCGCTAGATAGGTGGCTGTAACAGGTTTTTTAAATATGTAAAATCATATTTTTTTAACCCTTCAAGACATCGAACTTTACACTAATTGATAACCTTTATACATTAGACACTATAATATAACCTTTATTGAGATCGAGAATAAAACAGCAAAAAAAGCATGTTTGTTGTATGGGAGCCCCCTTAAATATTTATTTTATTCTGTTTTTAGCTGTTAAAGCGACAACAGAAATACAGTATTCCCAAATTAATAATGCGCATGCAGATCTTCGCTAATTGTCGTATTCCCGGAAATAAGAAAGTACCTATATAGAAAAAAAAAGTATATAGAGTGGTTAAGTGCATTTTCTTCATGCATCATTTAGGGCTCTTACGATTCAATGATTTTGTGTTTCCGGGAATACGACAATTAACGAAGATCTGCATGCGCATTATTAATTTGGGAATACTGTACATAATCAGTGAAAATTTCAACTGATTGTCTATCACGGTTCATGAGATACAGCCTGGTGACAGACAGACGGACAGCGGAGTCTTAGTAATAGGGTTCCGTTTTTACCCTTAGGATACCCTTAGGTAGGAACCCTAAAAAGTTAAATGACGTTTCAGCTCACACACACATTTCCATTCCCTCTATAATAAAACTTTTAAGCAACCGTATCCATCTATCGTCTAACAAATCGCACGCCAATATCTTTACATACATAAACTAGATAGAGGTGCGAAATCCTGGCACGTCCCTCTACCTGCTCTATGGTAGAGTATAAAAGTCAGTACGTAGAGGGGTCGACGCGCATAATTCTCTCTGGAAGACAAACTACCCCTGTTTAAGGAGAAGCTGCTGGTTTGATTATGAGAATTGTTATGGGAAATTATTTCCAGTGTTTATGAAATTATTTTTGATGGTGTTACTGTTTTTGCTATCGTTTTGTGCTGTATTGCCCAATTTCTATAGAATATGGTAAAAAAAAATCAAAATATTGTATTTTTTAAGCATGTATTATAAATATTATAATGGGCATATTATAGGTAATAGAAATGGAATATAATTATAGACTACTATCCAATTTCTGGCATTCAAATCAAAATCAAAAACCTTTAAGGATAGTACTAAAACACGAAAAGTGAATTCTGTTTTAACATAAGGAATAACTAATTGAAATCTATAACTATTTTTGCTGTACATAGCTTGTCCTTAAGTGAAGAATTTCAGCACTTCTAAACTATGTCTTGATAAGGGCCTGTGTAGACTGATTAATTTCATTACACACACTCCGAAGCCGCCAGCAAATCGCTCCATGTAATATAAATTGAAGTTCTTCAAGGTTCTCCAAGGTTCTCCACGGTTCTCCAAGCTTCTCCACAGTAATTAAGGCTAAGAATGGTACATATATCCTCGGAACCTAAGGAACATGGATTTAGAATTAGCCGTGTTATTTTTGGGAGCTGCCTTTTACTTGTTAGATTTTTTGTGATTAATTTGCTTTCACCGAATATATATTTTTGTTACAAATAATAGAATTTTCTGAAAATATATTTATGTAGGTATAAGTTTATTAACCTCCAACGCAAACAGAGCGGTATTATAAGTTTAACGTGTGTATCGGTCTGCTACATCATCGTAACCCAAACGAATAAACCAATTTAATTTTTTTTTTTTTTATGTAAAGTTGAATATTTAAAGAAGAAAAGCTATTAATTATACAGAACTTACATCATCAAAGTACGAACAGCACCCGAATTGCGTAACTCAATTGCTATCACCATGGCATTGTTTTTGACATTCATTACGTCGTATGATTGTTAATCCGTGCTCCTGTAACTAGCTCAACGCCGCAATGGATGTTGTTGAACTGTCAAAATGAAAGCCATGGCGAAAGAAATTGAGTTACGCAATTAGGCTGCTGCTGCATCAATTAGTTAACCCCTTTGCTAAAGTTTTTGTATGCGTAGGGGGTACCTACTTAATTTATGAAAGCGTCTATAGGTACTTACCATCCACTGACCATCTCTTTTTTCCAATTAAGTGCTAAAATCTTATTACGTTTATTAAACAATCAAGTTATTATTTTTTATTTCCGTATTCCTTTAAATTTAATCAAGGCGTTTTAGCGAAGATATATTATGTGCCTGTAGAAAATACTGTGAGTTTTATTTGACAGCGGCCTACATAAATAAGGATTTTTATCAATATACTGGACGGCAAAAGATTTATTATAAATTATATTTCTGCAAAAAGAGCTGGTTAAATTCGTTTTATACATAGTTCAGTATTGAACAAATATTAGGTACTTATTTGTTTATGAACTCTTTAATATAGGTAATATATCTAAGCTTTAATATCTCTAATATATAATATAATCTCTAATATATAATAACACTATAAACCCTTTATCATTTAAAAAAAAACTCTAAATTAAATACCTACAACGCTAAAGTAATCCCAGCACTCCGTACTAAAACAATAACGTCTTCAGAATACAACTATTTCATTCAGCTTCGTTCGGTATTCGGTGGAAGTCGGTACTTATTCGCGCAAATCCCCGGGGCGTGCTACATCACTACAAACCCCGCTGAATCCGCCACTCATTAACATTTAAATTAATTTTATTTCATTTTAATATCGCCGTTATTCAGATGTAAAATTTTGCGTAAGAGACTATTTTTAAGGAAGCGTTATTTTAATTTATGTATTGCTATCATTATGTTTTATTAGGGTTCCGTACCAAAATGGTAAAAAAGGAACCCTTATGGTGCGACTTCGTCTGTCTGTCTGTCACACCTGCTTATTTCAGCAACTACTTATGCTATCGACTTGAAATTTGGAACAGTTATAAAGAATGCTTGTTCAATTTTATTGAAAATGAAAAAAGTCATTTTTTTTTTTATTTTCATTGCAAAAGGGGCCGAAATTTTAAAGTGATGTTACTAGGTCAAGTGACATATCATATGAAAGGGCTTGATCTGCACATTTCAAAATATATTTTTATTTTATTTTATGTTTCACAGTTTTCGACATATGATGAAAAATGTCCAAAAAAATACCATTCCCCCCCCCCTTATCTCCGAAGTTTGCGGGGTGAAAAATCTGAAATAATTAGAGTTGATAGGAATTGACCCAAATATGGCACCAAAAATAAAACGATGTTCCTAACTAGTACAATTTTTTCAAAATTCCTTCACAAACAAACTTAGTTATGCGGTCCGGATTTTTTCACTTTATACGTCTAAAAATTATACGGAACCCTCGGTGCGCGAGTACGACTCGCACTTGGCCGGTTTTTTTACAATATTATCTTGATTAATAATGATATTGTAAACGTGAACGTTCTTTATTTGCGCACCTATATCGCTGAAACGGCTGAACGGATGTAATTTGCCTCCTGAGCGCCTAACATGCACTCGCACGAGTAGGGCGAGACAAAACAGTCGACAAAATTTGTCGCGGCGCGCATGTTAGCCCTGCTGGACTAACTAGGACAGGCACATGAAAAGGTCCTTTTTAAATTTTGTTGTAAGTATCAGACAGGAAACCTACTGCGAAATTGTTAGAAAAAGTAATTCCATACATACCTACTCATAAATGGACAGGTTAACCGAGAGACGTATTGAAGGAAATTCATTCTTCTGCACTGGTTCGATTAACTACGGGACTAACATTGAAAACACGAAAAAAAAATCTGCAGTTTCAGGATACAAAAATATCCATAACAATTTTTCGCGATTTTAGGGTTGGTCCTATAGTAAAATTTGTTGATAATAATGAGTAGATATGTATATATAATGTTCCCTTTGAGGTACATCGCTTACTTACACACGTAGTATAAAACACTAGCATATTTAAGATAAAAAAAGCATAGGTCATACAAAAATGCATACCAATTTCTTTCAACGCTGATTTTCATTTCCTCATCCTCTTAACTAAACTCAATTTGCCATCAATTTACAAATCTGACCTTATCTTAAAAAAAGCGCACGCAACGAAACCACAATCCGGAAAATTATTGGCAAAAATAAGAAGTTCATCTCTTATAATTTAACATGCTAATGCCGCAGAAGATAGGTACCCAAAACTTTAGCGAATAAAATGAATGAAATGTTAGTTAAGCTTCATTCGCCAGTAAGGAACGAGAGATAGGTCCATGATAGGGCAAACGGGAGTTAGTTTTATTTCTTAAATTTTAATGGAACGGATACAGAATATTTTGTTGGAGGGCTTGTATCTATGCGGCATATAGACCCTAGCAATCGTGATTAATCTTTGAACTAAGATAACGAGGCTCTAAGATAATCTTTTACTAAATATTAATATAGGCTGGTGACGGCAACTGAGATACTTTGTATGACAGTGAAATATTAAAGGCTTAGGGACTCGGAAGTCGTGTTGGTTGACGAAATATTCAGGGAAAGAGTATTATAGGATGCTTCATGTAATTTCTTTGGACTAGTTGTTGGTGGATTATTTCTAATAAGTGTGTTTTCTCGGAATATCGTCAAGGTTTTGCCTGTTAGGCAAAAATAGGATCTGTCTCTGAGCGAATGTTAATCATGTCTACCTAAGATATTTTATTTCTTACTTTGTTCTCAAAAAGTTGTGAAGTTTGATTCAACATACATGGTTGGTTCTCACAATGTATGTTGAATCAAACTTCACAACTTTTTTCAAACAGTGGAATGTGCTGCTGGAGTGGATGTTCCCGATAGTAACAATCTGGGTGTCTTCAAGTCGCGAGTAAATCGGTTTCTTGTAGGCAAGCGAGCTTCATCGTAGACCGCATCATCACGGCGAGATGGCAGTCAAACGCAAGCCTGTTATTTAATAAAAAAAAAGATTGTGTAGACTTTAGGTACTTACGATATGGCATTATCATTTAAAACATGCTAAAAATATATCTGCCATTTCGTTCAGGTAATATGCGATAAAAATTTGTTATTTCAGGAACGACTTGAACTTTAAAACACAATGCACTTGTTGAATAGATACAGTTTATACATAACCAGTTAATTAGATCTCCGAAGGTCCTATTATAAAACGCATGGAATCACAAACAGAGATCTAATAACACTGGTGCCAACGAACTTCAAGATACCATCGTCTTTAGAATATGCAAACAATGAGCACTTGGGAGACCCGTTCGATAAACTGAAACCTCGCGCTGTTTTGAATACACTGCCGATTAAACAGCATCGCTTGAATTATGTGTATAATAAAACGGGCAGTGTATTTAAAGTAGGTAGAATGAATGAACGAGATAATGATCAGTGATTATAAGTGGTAGAGGGTGCAATTGTAAATTTTAAATAATTGGACAATAGTGTGAAATGGCGTGTCGCAACCACTAAAGGAAATCACGCGGTTTCATTACGGCTGGAGCATTATTTGGCCAATCTACTATTGTATAATGGGATAGTTTGAACGCTTTATATTACATAGTGAAGCCACAAAAGGAAACAGAATAAACTTCTGAGTTAAAATGACCAATAAACTTATTGCAATTTTCATGTGAATAGTACCTAATTGTGGCGACAGTATTATGATCTCCAGCAAAGGATATACGCAATAAGGGCTGACACTTGAATCAAGGTGAAGTCGTGTCGTTTTAAAAGATGTGACGGCCCTAAGGAAGAAATAGTCAACTGGCTTTAAAGAATGGTGGATATTTTACACGATGTAAATATGATAGACATAGACAGAAAGAAATAAAGAAGGAAAGAAGAAAGAAATAAAGAATAATGATTTATTTGTCAGAGAGACACATGCACACAAGGTGAGAAATAATAAAAATTGATATAAGATCAACTGTGACAAGAAAGTGACCACTCAGCATAAAGCTGTGCTATAGCATGGACCACAACAGCTCACAGCGCTGATTTTCAGTGATGACATAAGTGACATTCTGAGATTACTTAAGCCGGCTTACACCAAACGACAAAGAAAAACAAATAGGTACAAGGGTGTCTTCAAATCGCGAATGAATCTGTTTCATCTAGGCAAGCATGCTCCAAAGTAAATAGACCGTATCATCAGGCGAGATGGCGATAAAACGCAAGCCTATTATTAAATAAAAAAATACTTATGACGATAATATTATGTAGGCCCAACTCGGATTTAGAGGTTTTATTCAAATGCCATGAACTTTACGAAATCTCTCGCTAGCCATCATAAATCAATTTTTCAATCGCATGACAGTAATAAAGGTTATCATAATACCATTAAATCTTCGCAATCGAGAGATTCAATCGTGTACAATTTGAGCCTGCTTTGGGTTACGTAAATCTTTTAAAATCAAAATCTTTTGTTTAGAGTTCGTCATGTAGCATTTATAGACATTGATATACGGTGTAAATTACAATGCTAGACGCGCGCTCCTGAAATGCAACAACTATACACAATAGATTAACGATGGTTTTGACTGTTATATTTGACAAATGTGGTATTTTGTCGATTTTGTGAGAATGACACATTGTGTGATTGTTGGATGAATTCAACAATCACACAATGGTGCTCGCATAGGTTTATGATAAAAAAAAATCGCAAACAATGCAAAAGTGGGTGTTTGAGTAGTTCCAGTGGTGCGTGTCTCCTACTGGGGCCGCAGGAAGCAATAACGGGCGGCCGAACAGGGACACAACTACGAGGATACTATGACTTAGTAGGAAATTATCTTGCATTTATTAATAAAAGAAGATTTTACAATAGTATCTGTGGTAATTGGTGGAGGGGCTCGTGGCTAAATGACGGCCGCGCTGATCGATCGATCTGCGAGGTTAAGCTGCGCTTGCCGCGGTCAGTCCTTGGATGGGTGACCGTTCTTTTCACATCGAGACCCCTCCGTGCCTCGGAGAGCACGTTAAGCAGTCGGTCCCGGTTGTCATAGGAATATCTTTGACAATCGTTACGGGTAGTCAGAAGCCCTAAAGTCTGACATCTGGTCTAACATTCGAATACCGGTATTACCCATTAATTGGGTTGTGGAGGTCAGATGGCAGTCGCTCCACGTAAAATATTGATATTCAGCCAAAACTAGTTAGACTGGATGCCGACCCCAATATAATTTGGGAAAAGGCTAGGCAGATGATCTGTGGTAATTGGTGCAATGCGCACGTTGCAATCAGCCAGTCAGCTTAACATTAAATAGACCAGTTAGTTCTGTCACTTATTAGGTGCATTGCATAGCGTTGTTCCAGTAAATGTATACGTAAGTGGTGCGAACTACCATACTTAGTACATCGATTTCCCTATTACTATAGCGCAGTTACATGTGGAGCCTATAATTTGCTAGGGCATAACACAGCCAATTAACCTACTTCTGAAATTACTACGAAGATATTTACTAGTATTTCACGTTTTTACATACACATCAAACATGAGGTTATAAACCAACATTAAATTAATATTTTCGAGTACTTTGGATATGATTATAAGTATTAAATTTATTTTTACTTTGGACCTTGGTTCCTGCTCCAAATAAATGTCCTAGTGGGCCCTGCCCTGGTCATAAAAATGTTGGCAAAATACCTAGCTAAAATTATATTACTTTTTGTGAAAGAGTCACCACAATTTTGCCAATTTACCTAGCTAAAATTAGTTTAGTCCGTTATTCGTTTTTAGGGTTCCGTACCAAAATGGTAAAAAAGAAACCCTTATGGTGCAACTTCGTCTGTCTGTCTGTCTGTCTATCCGTCTGTCTGTCACGGCTGCTTATTTCATCAACTACTAATGCTATCGACTTCAAATTTGGAACGGTTATAAAGAATGCTTCCCCAACTTTATTGCAAATGAAAAAAGTCAAAAAATAATTTTATTTTCATTGCAAAAGGGGCTGGAGTGGGGGTCCGAAATTTTGAAGTGGGGTTACTAGGTCAAGTGACATATCATATGAAAGGGCTTGATTAGCACATTTCAAAATATATTTTCATTTTATTTTAGGTTTCACAGTTTTCGACATATGATGAAAAATATCTGAAAAAATACCATTTCCCCCCCTTATCTCCAATGTTTGCGGAGCAAAAAATCTGAAATAATAAATTCCTTCACAAACAAACTTAGTTTTGCGGTCCGGTTTTTTTCACTTTATACGTCCAAAAATTATACGAAACCCTCGGTGCGCGAGTACGACTCGCACTTGGCCGGGTTTTTTTGTGGAAGAGTCACCACAATTTTGCCAAATTCACGGTAATGCTAGACCGTCAAACGAAGGAGGTTGTTCAAGCCATGATAATACCTTGACAGACGTGTGTCCTCAACCACGTCTCTTGACACACTAAACCCAAACGATGACATTAATTACCATCGAGCCTATCAAGCCGTGTCTTCTAGTGTGACGTGTGACACGCACTGACAGCTGCATCGGAAACCAGCTCGTCAATAGCCTGGGGAGTGCACACGTAAGGGCTATAATTGCTTGAGGTGAACAAGTGGCGTTGTCGATAGGTGTGATTTGAAATGTGGGTGTGGTATACAAGTCACAGAAATCTAAATATTAAGTCAAATCTGTACTAATACCAAAGACCTACGAAATAGGTCTTTGACTAATATGTATTATAAAGCTGAAGAATTTGTTTGTTTGTTTGAACGCGCTAATCTCTGGAACTACCAGTCGGATTTGAAAAATTATTATTGTATTATGATAGTCAGATTCATGAGGAATAGTATAGGCTAAATAAATCACGCTACGACCCTTAGGAGCCGACCAACGGGAGTGAAACCGCGGTGAACAGCTAGTTTAAATAAGTCAACAGAAATGTTACCACACTTTACCAGATGCTTGACGCCGATTCGCAGCATCTTTTACATCTAATGCAATATAAATTAAACTTAATTCCGTTCACATAGGTACGTCACATTTTTAAGGCCACGATATCCGAGTGCGATAGGCATTTAGCGCTCCCTTCCTCCCCGCGCGGCGAATTACGCGGAAGCGCAGTTCAAATGAACTTGCTGACCCCGCTGAACAAAAATTTTGCGTCACAGTATAAATTCTACCAGCCTCAAAATATTACCATAATTTCGTTCGTTAAGAAACGAAGCCCTCAAAAATTGGGGTTTCATTTGTAGCTAGGTTTATGTAAAACGTTGTAAATACATTTATAAAGCATCTTACACAATTTATTTTATTAATAATAATTGTTTTTTTTATTATTTTCGACGAATCTCTCTTCTTTTATTTATGAGCATGGTCTATGGATTATGGCTAGCTATGCGGCTATGGTGGATATTACACTATCTATATCTATCTTACAGTGGCGAAGGGTCCCTACAATACGATTCCTACCGGCTACCCTTTAAAAAATAGCATGGGCAGTATTGCCTACTATTGTCAAATATTTTTCATCCCATCTATTCGAAAAGGACGACTTGGTTCGCCTTTAAGTGCGTCCAAAGGTAGTGTTTTCTATAAGAAACTTTTAGCGGGCAGTAATGAGTTTTTAATCCTCTTTAGATGTTTCAAATTCAATAGTGCGGCGCACTTATTGAATCTGACTAATAACCAATGAACTGTAGTGTTTTTGTAAGGGGGAAAGGGGGCTAAGGGGACTAAGAGGACTGGGACTAAAGGGACTGGGACTAAGGGGACAGGGACTAAGGGGACTATGGGGACGATAGAGACTAAGGGGACTATGGGGACTATAGGACAATGGGGACTAAGGGGACTATGGGGACAAGGGGACTATGGGGATTAAGGGAACTGTGGGGACTAAGGGGACTATGGGGACTGAGGGGACTTTGGGGACTATGGGGACTAAGAGGACTACGGGGACGATGGGGACGATGGGGACTATGGGGGCAATGGGGACGATGGGGACAATGAGGACTAAGGGGACTATGGGGACTTTGCTTGAAATCTGTAGATACCTAATAATAATAAGCTGGGTACTCACTTAGCAGTGTAGCATGTAACGTATCAGATACTGTATCAACCTGCAAGTGGGTACGGCTCGTCCACGGTCCACCGCGTATCTAGCTACGAGCTGCCGGATCACACTGCGAGCCGCCTTTGTGTTCGCAGCAGGGACTTGAAACGTTATTCAAAATAACGTTACGATTCGTTCCAGTAACGATAAATTGTACCGTTCCACCAGAAACGTAACATAATTAATTCTTTGTATATAACGATACTTACAAACGGAACGAAATCTACAACTATTTAATAACGATATTATTAATATAACGATATAATAACGTTATTAATATAACGATATAATATAATAACGTTTATTCATTTCGATATCATTCATTTCGATACGCAACGTTGCCAGCTAGCCTTGACCTTGAGATCTGCGGCGATTCCCCGAGCGCAGTATTGGCAACAACGGCAACCAAGCATTTCGCCGTGTTTATTTTTATTTACATCTGATTTCAATCGTATAATTTGAGTTTCTTAAATCATGAGCCGTAAGAAGAAAAATTTTGTATTCAGAGATTTTTCATTGAGCGATGACAAACAATCGTCGAAGTGTGAAGTTCCAGGTTGTAATAAAACTCTTCAGGTGCCTAAATACCTACTATCCTATATATTACTACGAATTATTATTGATCAAGTCATCATGTCAGTTGCATATTGAAAAATAGTACCTATGTTATTTTACCACCAACGTGACTGCGAAACCGGAATACCTCTGCAAACTTTCTTCAAATAATATAGGGTAATTGTGCCTGTTCTCGACCAATTAGTGGAGTTGTCAAATCAAAATTCAAATAATAATATTTCTGCTAACAAGTACAAAAAATAATATTAAGTAATGTATTCTTAATATACTCTTTCATTTAAGTTAAAGTCTTAGTTAATTTAGAATGCTGGTTATTTTTAAAATAATTAAATGTCTCAAAATGCCGTTTCTCCCAGTTTTCAACCGGAAAATTCAGTTTTCGACCACCTAGTACCCAGTTTTCCACCACTTACTGAAATTACTGAAAGTAAAGCATTCAGTGGAGAAAAGTAAGCATACAAAATTGAACGAGTAAATTATCAACCTCTCTTTATAATTCAAATGACAAAATCATCTAAAAATTCATGTATCAACATCTATACTAATATAATAAAGCTGAAGAGTTTGTTTGTTTGAACTCGCTAATAAAAATAATAAAAGATCGAACTCGACTAGTAGTTCCAGAGGGAACTACTAGTCGAGTTCGATCTTTTTGTATATGATAGCCAAATTCATGGGTAGAAACCCAACTATCTATGTATGTTCTCTCTCTGTTATATCTACTATACAGCGTGTAATTGACAGGTTGGCAAAAACGAAAAGTATGAATTCAGACTGGTATTGTTAATATTTTGATAGTGAAATATTTTCCCGGAAATGATGTAGGTACTACGGAGGCCAGTAAACTTTTACAGCTAACAGCTGATTCCGCGCGGGTTGTATGAATTTTCTTTTACGATTACATTGCCGAATTTAAGTTTTTTGCTTTTTTTCACTAAAATTGTGTTTTTAGGGCTGGATTTTGTTGTAACAAATGAATAGAACACAAATCTAGTTGAAAAACGGTCGGAAAATTCGACAATTTTCCTGAAGAAAATTCCAACGTTTTTCAGTCATAATCATGGTCATGAAGCTACAGTTTCAGTTTTTGCCAACCTGTCAATTACACGGTGTATATGTTCAAGACTTTGGAGGTTAGTCTGAAAAAGGAATTTGTTGTTGATGAGCTTTTGGCACCTTTCTCAAAGGACTCCAACTCTAACGCCTCAAGCTGGTACTTGGCTGAGCCATCCCATAGTTACGCGCAGTTTTTCATGCACAAACGAACTTGTGCTTAGTACAATAAAAGCAACTGTCCAGACGTGAAGTACCGCCGCACCATTGAGATGATACCCAGCTTTTTAGCTGCCAATTGAGCCTTGGCCTCAATATAGGTCCAGGTGGCCCAGAAGCTCAAGATGGTTAGCTATCGGTATGATACGTCTCGAAAAGTAGAAGTGGGCTGGAATGGCCTCCTTTTGGCAGAGAACAGATAGGCCTAAGTCTTAGCTGCATTTAACTTGACCACGTCGGCATCGCCCTAATCGAAAACTGCAATGTTAATATTTTGAGGCTTTAGTAGATCATTAAACAGCCTAGGTAGACCATATTATGCCTATTTTCGACCATCCGGTCGAAAACTAGACAATTTAAAACCGTAGTTCTGTTTCTCGACCGCTTTATTTTATGATTATAATATCAAAATTGGAAGTAACAATGTCGTTTTTCATATTCAATACATGTTAAACAATGTTGTTTAACCAACAAACAAACTAAAAAGTGCTAGAAAACATTACAAACTTACTATTAACACTACGGTACACGCGCCTCTAAAACGTTCATGAGTGCTCGCGTGGGCTTCACTTGTAGCCCATTTTAAATTGAGATATACTAAAAGATAATCGTTTAATTTTTAAATAAAACACATTTATTATTATAAATGACATTTATTTAGTAAACTGACATAACAAAAAAAATCTTCTCTTTCTTAAACTTAAAAATATTATCAAAACTTCAGACTTCTCAAAAAATCACATAATTTTTACTTATTTGAGATCAATCAACTTTTGGTTTAGTTCTTATATATATATTTTTTTAATTTTCATTACAGGAAGGACAAATTAAAATTTGGTGATCATTACATATACGTTTGTAGCATATCGAGCAAGTTTTCCTTGTGCTGCGATCGCGCATTCTGCTACAAAACGCACAGCGTGCAACCCCCCCACGAATTGGTATATTTCCTTGTTGAGGAGCTTCTGACACATTCAACAATAATTTTGCTTTTATTTTTATGCTTCTTGGAATATTATCCTGATTAATACGTTCTAAAATTAATGGTTTCACAAGCTCAAACCCCAAAGACTCAAATCTTCCTGATCTAACTCCTCTTCTAGCCACCTCAACACGTTTTCTTCCATTCTGCGTTCAACAACAAAATATCAAGGAACAGTGAGGTTACAGCTTACAGTACATAAATATATTATATTATAATACAAAAATTAATAAGAAAATACAAATACTTACATAAATTTAAAAATAATATTTCGCTCCTAAGAAGTTCCGCCAGTGCACGCGTGGGCTACATACGTAGCCCAACAACTTTAAATCGTTACTTTTCGCACGTGCGCCAGCGTCGATCGCTCACGCCACACTGAATGCGTCGAGCAACAACCAATCGGAGCTTAGCTAGAGACTCGAAGTTAAATCACGGTATTTCACGAAGTTATGAACAAAAACAATACCCTGGGCTACATATGTAGCCCACGCGTGTACTCTAGTGTTAATGTTACGACGCGCACTATTTTTTATTAGAAAACGAACCGTTTATTCGCGTTCGTTCGGAGCCACAGAATGATTTAATTACTTTCGATGTAAGATGCGTACAAATTACTTTGAGTGCTTGTGTATAAACTACTAATATATTAACCCGGCGTCATGGGGGTGAAAAAGTGTAACATGGACGTAGGGGGTGGGTCATACAGACCCGCTTATTAAATATGAAATAATCTAGTACTTCATAAATTAAAAAGATCAAATTTGTTCGGGTTTATTTTTTTAGGTATTCATGTAAATAAATAAAAGAAAAATATCGTATAATAGTAATAAACAATCAGTCTTAATGTTTTAATAGCACATTTTAATAGGAAACTAGGATATCTAAAAAAAAAAAAAACACTCCGCATCATTATCATTGATACAGTCAGCATAGTATGGTAAAAGTCATATGTGAAAAATGGCGCAAAATTGTTACACTAAGTGCGGGGGTGGGTCTTAGTGACCTTTTTCAACTTTGCGCACCTGTAACTCGCAGTGCGGCTGTCACACGACCAATGTGTTGCCTGCGACGCTTAGAACAACTCAATACCTCCAGCTACTGAGAACAACAGCAACGTCGGAAAGGTAGTAGGTAACCGAAATTCAAGCAAAATAAAATGTGCCGAGTCTCACAGACCCAACCCCCATGACGCCGGGTTAAAGTTTCTACGGAAACACAGTTTTAAAAAAGAATCGGCTTAGTTTTGCAATTTTTCGGAGTTCTGTAGCTACGTGCCGTCAAATGGTCGAAAATAGGCGGTGGTCGGCAAACAGGCGCACCTACCCTACGCACTCTCTCTTGAATACGACGGTGACTTATACCTACGGGGTGCGACGGCCGCGGCGCCGTGGTGGTCAATGAGAAAGAAAACTTCTTATGAATAACGTTACAAGTGAATCTGTAACGTTTTACCTATAACGTTATTATAGCGGATATAAGCATAACATTACTTATAATATTGTGCCACGAAAATGTTATTTTATAACGTTATTTTTTTATAACGTTATTGTTATTTTTCGGTTTGTAACGATACTAATCGTTACAAACTTTGGAATGTTATGAGGGAACATTTAGTGTAACGGAACGAAATTCATTTCGTTTTCAA